>NADL03000026.1:0-714692 GCA_002205965.3 Kappaphycus alvarezii | reverse complement strand
ATGGAATTTCCATTGCATTTGCGCCTGATAAATTAGCGTCCCTCGGGAGCGGAGTCCGCTCCATTGGCTTCGCTTAGACCGTGTTTCTTCAAAAGGTCTCTCGCATATCTGTTCTGCGAATTCATGATCCCTTGAGTCCCTTGTTTGATTTCCCATCCAATGCATGTTTCCATTTTGCCAAAAAATTTGACCTCAAATTGATCACTCATTTTCTTATTTGGTGTAGTCTAGGAGCGATAGGGAGTTTATTACGAACATCATGTGGTCCACAGTAATACTAATGATGACAAATTGAGCCTCCACACGCTTAAAGAAAACTCTGGCATCTACAGACGACTATACGAACTTCCAACTTAGCAAAACTTGTAACAGTCGAGAGTCCCATATCTTCCCAGCTTGCTTTGCGCCATACATAGATTTCTTTAGAAAACAGAAATTTCCTGGTCGCTCCTCAACTCCAGTAGAATCAGTTGGTTGTTCAATGTAAATCGGTACATCTATCTTCCCGTGTAGATACGCATTACTTACGTCCCCTCCTTCGACGAAAAGTCCTTCTGCAGAATCTATTGCAAGGATCATACGTATAATCTCATGTCATGCAACGGGGGCATAAACATTTTCGGGATCGAAATCAAGACCTGAGTTTTGTTTGTCACCCAGTACCACGCACCCATCTTTGTGAAGGTGAGTCTTGGCTTCCTTATCAAGATATTTTAAGCGAAGTATCCATGTGATTGGTACCACTTCCATTTCTGAAGTGCGTGGCGTGTAAGACCAGGGTTCACGCATGCGAAGAGCTTTATACTCTCTGTCAATTGCTCCGCGTCACTCTTTTGATTTGATTACGTCTTTGAACATTAGTGGAAGACGAGGATCTTCTGTGTTTGCCTTTGCGAAGGTGCTTGAAAATTCCGGGGCTCTTTGATTATCCTGAAAATTCTGTATCAACATTTCGTCTGCGTGACCATCAAGATCTCGATTGTTCTCTAATCCATATTGTCTTTCGATTCCTTCAAAGGGGGATGAAACACCTGGCAGTGTTTCAGAATTGCATGGGCTGATGTCTTGACGCCGTTTGCAGATGATTTTCCTTCCTGGGACGTATATTCGGTAAATTTTTTCCTCGCTTTCCAAGCCCATAAAAAGCCCATGTAACGCGAGGGCTGAAATTTTCCTGTTCCTCCGACTTTCAGGCCTATAAATGAAAGCGATACCATGTTGGCTGAATTCCGGAGGGTTCTTGAAGTCAATTCTTGTTCTGCAGACCCAACGCAAAATTCGTATTTCCTTATTGATTCTATCAGATGGTAACCGATTTCTAAACCATTTTCAATGATGCATGGCCTCTACCCACAACTTTTGATTCAAATTGGATGCGAATAGCAGGACAGGTGCATGAGTCCCTAGTTCCTGCATAAATCTTTCTGAAACTCCACTGCTTTGAGAAGCATGTGGAGGTGAATATTCGAGATGCATTGCGTTTTCAAACGGAAGCTCTTGACATCAGTTGCAATATTTTCTCCAGCACGATCCAATCGAAAGCTGAGCAGTCTAAACCCAGTTTCGTTTTCCGATCTTTTCTCGTAGTGCTTAACAGCTGGGTGGAGGTTACCCTTTGCCTTGATAAAATTCACATCAGACTTGCCTGTAGAGTTGACCAAAAAGCCAATGGTGTAGTCATTATCACCCAAAGATGTTGTCACCAGCTTCCGCGAAATATCCAGGTGGACCAACTCCAAAGGTTTGACAGTCATTCTTTGATTTGGTTGTATTGGCTCTCTCCTAGCCTTGGCAACTTGACATAGTATGCAAGAAAAGCTCAACAGAATGCTCGATGGGAACTTTGGTACGTCTTCAACCATTGAAGATAACTTCATATAACGGTTTTCCATAGGTTGCCCAGTTTTACGATTCCATTGAAGTGCGAGCTCTGCTTCAGAGAGGGATGCTGAAGAATTGAAGAATAGGCGGATGTTGCTTTATATTTTCTTTGTGGTAATTTGGTTCCTAGATCCCGTCAGGTCAGGAGTGTAAATTCCATCATCTACAATCAGTGTACTAGACACAGGTTCCTCGGAGCCTCGCTTGAACAAGAAACAGGTGCTGATAAATTAAACGGCTGGGAGGTCCACAGTGAAGAGGATGCGGAATTCTTTTGAAAGCATCCCGACCGAAAGGATATTTGTTGTAAAATCTGGATCATGGTATGCTTCAACAATGAAGCCACCTTGAATAGTAATCCGCGCTTTTCCTTTCCCAACAATAACTGATGTACCACTAGCTGCCTGTACGTCCATCGCTTCTAGAGATTAATACTCAAAGAAATATTTTCTCCCAAAAAAAGAAATCTTGCGACCCCCTGGAGTCGATTAGCGCGAAAACAGGTCTTCTTCTCCCCTAATTTTGGCTACATTGCTCCGAAACTCGACCTTAGCCATGAAGCCCCACATGAATGGGTCCTGTTTTCTGCCTTGGTAACTCCGCTCATTACATTGAATCGTGCTTTGTTGTTTTCCGGCTTTTGCAGGGTTTGCATGACGCGCATGAGTCACTTCCTGATTTTCCGGGCTGACCTTCGTAGAATAAGGTGTTGTACGAGATGGGTTGAATAAATATCGATTATCATTCGATGTAAGTGAACCTCATCTTCGCACGCTTCTTTCCCTACTTCTTCCAAAGAGCCTCCGCCCACGACCGCTATTGTGTTCACGTCTCCCTCTGTTTGCGAAATCATCCTGTAGATTCCAAAAATCCTTCGCAAAATGACCCTGCTTTCCGCATACCCAACACACTACTTCATTTCTTTTCTTCTTATTGATTCTATCCTGTTACATTCCAACTTGACCAAACTTTGCTGTGGAGGCCTTCGGTACATGAAATTGAGCTTTAGTTTCTTTCACAAAGTGGAGCCTTGACAGCTCAGTTTGAACTTCCGTAGTCAATTCTTCGAAACTCATCTTTCCAGCCAACATAGCGATTGGTGGGAACTGTTCGGGTAGTGTTCGAATCATTCTCGCCTTTTTGTCTTCTTCATCCATTGTTTTGTCGTACGATCCGAGTTTCCCAAGAATGTCATAGAATTTGTTAAGATGATCGTCAAACTTTTCATCCATTTTGAACTGTAGATCTTCTAATTCTTGTAATTTTAATTCTTGTTGCAAATTGATGAACATCTGGTTTTTTGAACTTTTGTACAGCTTTGACAAAGCATTCCAAAGTTCCTCAGCGGTTCATTGTTGTCAATAATAGTACCAAGTTGAGCCATCGGACCATTCGTAGGTGTCAAAAAGATCTCAGACTTGGCGCGGATCATCCTCTTCCTCCACATTCGATTTTCATCAAGAGAAGCAGAATCAGGAGGACAATTTTGCAAACCTTGGTGATCAATATCTTCCCGGTGAATGTATGCTCGTACATGGCGCCTCCGATTGATGAAGTCTTTCGTCCCCGTAAGCTTTGGGGGCTTCGTCACCCCGTCGATTTCCGGCATGGAAGCTTTACGATCTCAAGCGGATGTGAAGTAAAAAAGGTGTGTTTCGAAAAACAAGAAAGGGTTTGCAATCAAAGAGGGAAGATTGTTATGGTTGAAAAGCGATGCTACCATATTACGATGATTGATATCTCCCCTTGCTCGGGTGACCGGCGGCGACTGCACTCGCTCCTTTTATTCTGACCCTCCACGATCTTTGGACCCTGCGCGGTCCTTCTTCCTTACAGTTACACCCTGAACTACTAGCTTACTGTAAGCCAATACTGGTCCCTTCGATCGGACCCGGCTCAGCCCCTCCTGGGCCATTATTTTCTGGCTTCTAGCGCCGTGCACAGAACGAATTCCAACACGCAACTATTCAAAGTCAACTGTAAGCAACGGAGCGTTCATGGTCCAACATTTGGGTGCTTCACGTACTGTAACAGAGAAGGCGGGACTTAGTGTACTGTACTGTACACTGTACAGTACATGTACTGTACAGTATAGAATATACACTTGCTGTACTGTACAGTACTTTACGGTACATAAGTGAAACAGCAGAAAATTTCGAAGTTGCAACTATCCCATCCACTTGATTATTCTTCTGAGGGACAGCTGTCCAATTCCATGTTTCCTTTTGACGCGCACCGGCAATCACTCGATACTGTGGATGGTTCCTCGAGTACATCAAACCGACCGATCTCCATCCGCAGCACATTCGATCGGCAATTGCTCTTTGCAAGAAATAGGAAAGCAAAGAACTCGAACCGGCAACCTTTCCATCAGCGGTTCACACCTGATCCCCCATCATGCTGCGTCATGGATCCCGTCTTCTTGCGCGCTCATTCCGTGCGTCCGGGCCTTCGCGTCATATGAGCGCTGCGGTAGAGGTGGAACCTCCCAAAGCCTTTGACACTGCTGGACGTTACGCCAATGCGCTTTACAATGCTGCTAAGAAGGGCAATGTAGTGGATGCCGTTTCTGCGGATGTCGCGCAGATGCAATCTCTGCAGGCAGCCAATTCAACTTTGAATGAGTTTTTGCTCAACCCAACTCTGCCGCGTGCTGCAAAGACGGAGGCCATCGAGGAAATTGTTCAAAAGGCAGGCTTTTCCGTGGTGTTTTCCAACTTTTTGCGGGTTCTGGCGGAAAATGGTCGAACAGCTGAAGCAGCAAAGAGCTTGGCGTCTTTTCAGGAGATCATTGCAACACTGAAGGGTGAAGTCACATGTAAGGTAACCACGACCGTGCCATTGACTGAGTGGGAGCTGGCACTGCTGAAAAAGAAGATTAAGCAACGTTTCTTTGCTGATAACCCGGACACTGAGCTTGCTGTGGAAACGGCCATTGATGAAGATTTGTTAGGTGGTTTAACCGTTCAGGTCGGAGATCGGTTCATGGACTTGTCCACCCGCACCGAGCTTCGTAAGCTACAGGAGGTTATTCTGAAATCGGTCGCGTAAACCAAAAAGGTAAAGGTAGTGACAAGTACTGTTATTTTTTGTGGAGATGCCTGTTAAAGATGGCGTAACATCGTGGCAAGACTTTGCCTCCTTGGACAATCACTATCCCACTACTCTGCAATACCATTCAGAATAATGTCAGGCACTTGATTCGAATACAACAGTCCAGCTTGGAATTCACGGAAACCAGTGCATGGCTCGAGAATCCCACGACACTCGCAGGGTTGAGATTGCCTTCACACAGCAGCCGTCTTCAAATAAAACCAAATTGCCTCGCTCACATCACACCGCCCTCTTCATGTGCCTCCAAGCTGCGTATCCGATGGAAAGGTGCAAACGTTTTACAGCGGGGCCTTCTTCGGAACTCCCGGCAAACGTGGATATTTTGACGGCGTGTGGCGACATTTCCGCACGCTTACAATAGACTTCTCCCTAGCATGTTGGTCCTTGTCTGGTTCGGACGCGGCGGCGGTCCATTCAGGAGGCCACGCAGGAGTAACAGACTCTAAACGACCACCGAGGGTTTGCAAAGCATTGGAGGCTCGTCGAATCTCTGAGTGGGTAGGGTCGAGGGATTTCTGCGCGAAGAAATAACCGTCAATGGATGCAAAGGGAAGGCAGAGTTCTGCGAGGACGGGCATTTCAGCGACGGAACGGGCGACGACGATATCGAAGGATTCGCGGAGGGTCGGTTGTTGGGCGGCGTGTTCTGCGCGATCCCATATGGAATGAATGTTGGGCAAGGAGAGAGCTTGGCGAATGACGGAATGGAATTTTGTTTTCTTGCGGGATGAATCGAGAAGAGTAACTTGGATGTTGGGGCGCGCTACGGCCAGGACGATGCCGGGGAAACCAGCACCTGAGCCAATATCGATGAGGGAGGAGGGGGAGTGGGGTCGAGATGGGGGAGGAGAGTGAGGGCGTCGAGAATGTGCTTGATGAGGATAGCATCTGGATTGCGGATGGCAGTTAAGTTGTACTGGCGATTGGATTGAATGAGAAGAGATATGAGATGGTGGAGACTTGAGAGTTGGGGCGGTGTAAGGCCGGTTTGAGTGGCGCAAGGTCGAGGAGGGTATTGAGAGATGGGGACGGACTAGTTGGGTATGAACAGAGGGCCCGGAGCGGGGCTCGGCGACGGCAAGTTGAGGTCGAAACTGGGGGTGAGTGAGGGTGACGATAAAAGAGCGAGGCGAAGGAGAGAAGCCTCTGGCAGGAGACGGGTTTGGGGGACATCGGATGGCGAGGTTTGGGAAGGGAAGATAAAGGTGCAGGGATGAATTCAGAGTTGAAGACGCTTTGATCTCGGCGTGGCTAGTGTGACCGCATCTAGTTTCAAGGTGTTGTGGAAATTTTATTTCCAGAAACATCATCAAAGTGATCATTGCAAATTTGAACTCTTGGGTACGGTGCAAAGTAACGAGCGGAGACGCTATCATTGTAAAAAGCGGGACAATCTCTTTTGCGTTTGTAGCTCAGACGTCTGTTTCCTGCGGGCAGGTTCATGGTTTGGTTAGCATTGCGAAGAAAGTCGGTGAGAGCCGCAAGGTGTTTTTCATCGCTATTATAACCTTCTGAGCTACGAGGAAATTCATTCAGATCGAGATCTGTATTCTCAAGTGGGAGACCATTCTCCGATCGTTTTCTACATAGACTCTGCACGTTTTTCTCCCCGAATTATAGCCATTGGCCACGCTGATGATGATGCAAGGAACCGACCTTTCCCATTGTACCTATCCATTACAACTTGGTAGCTCATATACTATTACTTTCTGTGATTGCCATTCGTGCCCTGTTCCCAAGTGACCGCAGCAAACTTGCATCAGACTATGGCCGAAGTAACACAGGACGTATGTGATATCGAGCTGCAAGGCTAGATACGTAAGTCTCGGTGCAGAAGTGCACGCAGATATCTGCTGACGTTATTTCGCAATATTTTAATTAGTCATGGACAGACCACGAACTACCAACCGTCTTGCTCGAGGTTAAACGGCCAGGCAGTTGTCCCCGACAGAGATACACTGATTTTTTTCCTTGGCTTCCCGAACCGTTTCCCCATCTAACAGTCTGAGCGACTCAAATCAAGGCACTCATAACCAGTACATTACCCCGTATCCCCCCTGCCCCACTACCCACCATGACACAAGTCGTTAAGCTTGGTATTCTTTCCACGGCTTCTATCGCTGAAAGTCATTGAAGCACTCCAACCGCTGTCCACAATTCGCGTGTTGGCAGTGGCGTCACGTTCCCTCACTAGAGCCCAGGAATTTGCCGCCAAACACAACATCCGACTGCCGTTACTTACGACCAACTGTTGCAACAGAAAATCGATGCCGTCTACATACCAATCCCTACAGCACTCGCTCCTGCATGGGCGATTCGTTGCGCCCAAGCTGGCTTTCATGTTATTGTCGATAAGCCGTTTCCAAATGCTGCTTCCGTTGAGAGTATTGTAGCTGCGTGTCAGAAAATGGAGTCTTCTTTATGGATGCTACTCATTTTGTTCATGCGAGTCGTACTGTGAAAGTAAGGCAAATGTTGGAGCGAGGCGATATTGGCACTGTCAAACGAATTGCCTCGTCATTTTGTGTGCCGCTTCAGTTACATGGAAACATTCGGTCCGATGCGGAGTTGGAGCCGATGGGCGCAGCTGGCGACCTTGGGTGGTATACAATGAAGTCCGCTGTTGCATACCTAGGGGTTGATAGAGCGGAGGAGTGGTGTCAATCAGTGCGGTAGGCAAGCTTGATGATCGATATCCACAAGTGATGGAAAATGGAGGGGTTGCAGTGCTTGGTAAGGGAAAGGAGAGGGTGTCGCTGGTGTTTCATGCGGATTTGAGGTGCGCGTGGGAACAAGTTACGCACATTGTTGGTACTTTGGGGACCATCACTGTGGATGGGTTTGTAGTGCCAGATCGTGCTACAGATGTATTTAACAACTTGAGGCCTAAAGCTGACTATTCGACGGAAACAGAGATTGTGACGATCAAGTCAGTGAGTGGATTTGATGAGCATGACGATCCGGTGAAAATCTATCCTGTGCGCGAGGTGAATGTAGTGGAGGAAGTCGATGGGCTATCGCAGCCATCCATGATGATGAGAGAGTTTGCGAGGATGATTCTGGAGAAAGATGACGGGGCCGCGAAGAAATGGGCGAAAGAGTCTATTGTAACACAACGGTTGGTTGATAAAGCATGGGAGCGCGTAAAGCATTCAACGAGTTGAGCGGTAGTAACTGAAAACGTTTAGACGATGGGTACGAGCTAAGGAGATGTAAGGACTGCCATCCTTTGAGAGGAGTGTGGTTTGCCGTGGAGCAACCTCGTAGAAGCGGACCTGTGAAGTTTCGCAGAGACAGGTTGCAAAGGCAAGGCATCCAACCAGTTCATCATCATGGGAGTAGCATTCTGGCAAACAGCCCGATTCCTTTGATAGATTTTCATATTTTGCGAATTAGTAAAAAATAATTGGTCCGTAGAGGCTTTTTTGAAGCGTAAAATACAGCATTGATCCTTTGAAGGCTTTGGGTTCACTCTACGGTACGTATTTTTTTTATCAAGGACGGTAGCCCCGAATCGAGTCGGACTGCACCTCCGAAGCGCACCAATTTGCCGATATAACTTCCTGCAACACCCAACAGCCGAGTCACTTGACTCGAACGGACACACTCCACTACATGGCATTCTCAAATTGTTAGCAACTCCCAAGTCGTTTAGCACAAATGTTTTCCGCCGTCGCAAGACACAAGACCCATTGCGCATGGTCCCGTCTCCTGTCCGTGCTCATCCTAAATATGTTCATCGACAATTTCAACGAAAAGATGATGATCCGATTCCTCGTCCACAGTAGTCAACCCCAATTCCAAGAGCGAAGATAATGATGATGAGGAAGAGGATGCGTTTGGGTTGAGCGATTTCGATCTGGGTGAAATTGAAGACGATGATCTTGACGCCACTGCAAGATGCGCCGGACACTGACAAAGACATGACTCCGGAACTGGCGTCAGAGATGGTGCAAAGGATGTGAAATCTGCAACGCGTTCATTGGTGGATCAGTCGCCAAGGAAAGGAGAAATTCTAACTGCGATTACCCCGCATACCATCTCGGTGCTTCGTGCCAGCCGCATCTGTACAAACAGTGTGTATGCAGCACTATCTGATGTTTACGTTCTTCCCATCACCAAAAAGTGAACACAGTACTCGATATGTCAGTTGAAGTTGTCCAAACCAGCAGTTGAAGCGTTGAAACAGTTGGGGGGCCCTCGTGTACACGGAGAGGAGATTCGATTTTCAGCGAGTAAGTTTCCGTCCCGGGCGGAGAATCAAGCGTTGATAGTATCGCAACTGGATCGACTGGTCCGTGAAGCAAGGTATGCAGTGGGTGAGGAAGTGGATTTAAGACGGTTGAATCTTGGGACGAGATTAAGGAGGAGGTCACCAAACAGGCTGGCGAGATATCATTGAGGCGGGCGGACTTTCGCTTCTGATCGGTGAACCGAAAGATGTGGTGCATGCAGAGGTGACGTTGTAAAATATGTCATTCATACTCTGTGACCATCATCTTGACAATTCGGTCAGTACCATTCGACCTACAATGTCCAGCCCTCAACTAACAAACAACGATTCAACCACCGACCGTCAAGGTTTTCATCCCGACCACCTACGCGATCCACTGGGCGCAGCATCTCGTAGCATTGCACACAGCTTAGCATCTGTGCTCCTTTCTTCGAATGACCTTGAACACAGTACGTCCAACACAGCATCCTTCAAGCCACACTCTTTCACAGTCGCCATCGTCTTTTGCTTTCCTTTCCTGATTCCTGATACTGAGCTCGTGTCGAGAAAATTGCCCTCTCGCTTCCTTCTCTTTGCATTTCTGAATAGGTCTAGGTGCATGGAAACCTTGGGTGTTCAAACTGCTCATGAGCTACAGAGTCGTCTCGAGCAATGTGTCATAGCATGTCTATCCATTCTCAGAAAAGCAACAAGACCCTGCCAAGCCCGAATCATCCGAGGTCCCTGTTAATCCCTCTATTGAATCGGAGAGCTCTGCAGGAAAATCAGAGGGTGTCAACCACTAGAGCTATCCGGTAAACGTGCGAGAGGTCATACAGCATGCTTTCATTGTCCACTGCAGGATGCAGAGAGAAACTTGACCAATCTTGCCTCAGCTTCTTTACTGAAATAGTCTATCTTAAATGTTATTGCCCAGACAAATCCCTGCATCCATCATATCCACGCTGCTTGCGAGGAGCACTGAGATTTGCGCCGCAATCAGACTTCATTGCTCCTGAAATCTCGATACAAAATCCTCCAATTCTTTCGTTGACACGCTCCAGTCGTCCTCCCTCGAGCGTTGCACAGCTACGATGCATGAAAACGCACTCTTCGGATGAAACATGCACGACACCGCAACATTCTTCCCCAAACGTCTTTTTAAACCGGATTTTCAACCCTCCATTTTCTTCACTGCAACAAAGCAGGTATGCTCTTTGACAAGGGTATCTGCAAGCAATATGAGCGTTTTGGTGCTGGCCGTGGAAATTCGAATGTATTTCACGACCGGTCTTTTTCTTTTTCAAAACAACCCGAAGTACTGAATCCTTGATCGCCTTCAACTCTTCAAGCGTTTTACTACCCCCAATATGGTTCCCGGCCTCGAAATGCTTCTCTTTCATGGCCGAAATTTTCCTGATATCTTTCTCGGAGGTACGTTTGCATTGCTCCTTTTTGATCAACCCGTCTGAAGTTTTACCGAAGAATGGAGCAATACTCGATGAACCCTCCGAGTCTGCCGATTCCGTGGGGCTTTGTTTCCTCAAAGGAGAAATCACCAATTCAGAGTTGACGTGCTCTACACTTAATACAGACCGGTCAAATTCGGATGACAAATTCCTGATACTTTCAATATCTGACACAGCTGTATGTGGTGGGGGACTCCGAGCTTGATGAACGAGAGGCCTGTCCAGTTCCCATTCTGTCGCTGGGAAACCTTCCCCAAATTTGCGCACTGGTTTGTTCCTGTGCATGGCAAACAGAATCTTGAACGCCTACTTCCAATCTATCTGTTTTCGTAGAGTTTTCCGTTGCGCACCTGTGCCTGCTAGTCCATCTGTCAATGCAGACGAAATTCCTTTGCCTTTTGTATAGTCGTTACGGTCGCAGTGAAAGCTTTTTAAAGCTCCTTCAGGTGGCTGTCATTAATGTTGCTTCCTCCTTCCCCACTCACTCTACTTGCAGTTTCATCGCTGCGCACACAACTCGAGGTCTCAGTGGTATTGATGCTATCCTTTTAGACACGCCAACTTGTTGCCCACGGAGCCGGTTCTTGATGGAACCCATCGAAGACTGTATTTTGCAATCTCTTCGAAAGATCCAGAGAAAGGCGGAGTACGCTGCAAACTAGTCGCAGGCGCTCATAATGGCGTTGCGGAGGGTCTTCCCAGCAGTCAAAACACGGGCGTAAACTCCCTCCAGATAACCATTCATGATTTGTTCATTCGAAAAAAAGATGAAGTGGTTTCCTCCGGCCTCCTGCCGATGTTGATAGACTCATTTTGCACGCTTCCAGACTTTTCTGAAACGTTTCGGGCTGCTGAGCTACTTTTTTCGGCAGTAAGGTATCGCTTTTCTCTTTCTTGTCATGCGGAGAGACCCTTTGCCCATATTCTGATTCGATTCCTAACTCGGACGAAGGTGACCATCGAGTATTTTTTTGAGATGATACTGTCCCATCCAAGATGACTCTTGTTTTCGGTTTTTGTTGCCGATCTTTCCCGAACTGTGATGGCTTTAATGTCTTGTTCATTTTCAAAGCAAAATTCGGGCAGATCTCCAACAGATTGATGTCTAACGAGTCTAGCCTCTTAATAGGTGAACTGTCGTGCTCGGAAAGAGCTCTGCTCTCAACCTCTGCAATCGAACTGAGCGACGTATCTTCTGTAGAACAAGGCGCTGACTTATTTCGACCGATGCAATATCCTGGTCATTGCCGGGGATTTGTTGTGTACTAGCAGTTTGTTTTCTGGGAGAGTTTCGACGGTAAAGCCCAAAAGCACGAACGGGGTTGACTTTGTCCATAATACATGAACTCTCCTCTAAGTACTGACTGGATGCATCGTCGTCAGAATGAATTGACGCCGTGTGCACGGTACTTGCGTCCGCAAAACGATCATTCATCATCATTTTCAAATCCGGTGCTTTGTTTTTCCATTAAGAAACTATTATTTTCCCACCGCTACTGAAAATTGATCCGCCCTCTGTTTCTTTCCCCTGTTCCTCTGACGACGGAAAGGCACTTTGTGAGGGAAATGTTGGGACTCTGAAACGAGGCATTTCTGTCAAATGGAAAGTAGTCGAACTGTTCGTTGTTTGGACTGGACGTGTTCTCCCAGCTGACTTCGTTGGAGGTATAAATGTTGCTATGTTAGTTCATCAAAGTTGTCGACGATCAGGAGATTTACCTCAACCTCAATATGCATTCACCAAATTTTAACTCAATTTGAACTCTATGACGGATTGGGGTCATATTTTTGCTCTGCAGATAAAATGTTCAAACACTAGCGTTCAATTATTTTCCTATTTCATGTCGCCACCCCGTTGACTGACAATCTCCAGGTCGCCGATGCGGCCTGACATTATTGGATATTACACTTCTGAGTATTGCTTGATTACGAATTGTCTCTCTCAGTGAGTTCGGATAAATGAAAGTAACCTTGCTTTATTGAACACGAAATAAAAATCCAACAGATGATGTATTCATGTACAGAACCATGGATAAAAAGCTGGCGATTCACTTCACCTCTACAGTATCAATTTCCCAATTTCTCTCACTGG
This sequence comes from Kappaphycus alvarezii, assembly GCA_002205965.3. NCBI lineage: Eukaryota > Rhodophyta > Florideophyceae > Gigartinales > Solieriaceae > Kappaphycus > Kappaphycus alvarezii. The sequence continues at coordinate 701,923 of NADL03000026.1, read as the reverse complement.
CAGCGAGCATAAACACTCAAATTATTTGTGTTTCCATTCAACCCAAGGAATCGTCGCCTAAATGGCCATTTAGCGCCCTTCTTGCCTGACAAATCTTCTTCCTCCTTTCTGCTTTGCAAAGTTCTTGATGCACTTGAGATCCTTGAGCAGGTCCCGCTTCAATCTCATCCCTAGAGAGAATGAATCAATAGTCCATTGAACTGCATTGCGCACTCTTCCCGTTGTTTCGATGCAGGTCGCCGCGGTCCGAAGTGCGGCCATTGCTCCGCAGTTCGTTGCATACTGCTTAGCCTCGGGCTCTCTTTTCAAAAGCTCCGCAAGTGCATCAGTAGCACCCCGTACAACACGCGGATTTTCTCTTCTACTGTTCAATATCGCCACAGTTGTGTCGATCGCACCCACAAGCCGAAGCCTTTGCCGCGACCGTGACCCAAAAGACGCGAGGAACAGACAAGCTTGCAGTGCATACCACGACACCCGTGCACCTTGCTCCCCAGCCATTTCATTAGATAGCTGCATTAAGATGTAATCCGCTCAGCAATGCAAGACTGTAGCATGGCTCGCTCACATTCAACATTTCGCCACTGCGCGATCGATCGAACAAATTGGCAGCACTGGATGAGAAACTCAGGCTCTCTGTTGCGAAGCATGATCTCAGCTAGAGCCCGAAGCCCAGAACTCATGATAATGTTCCGTGGGCCGCTCGTGTAAAACGAAAACGCACGTAGCGCGCCAATATTTCCCCTTCTATCCCATCATCAGTGAATACCTCTGCTGCCCTTGAGACTGCATCCAACGCGCTAACTGAACCAGGAACTCGCAGCTTTCTCATTATCCTGGGCAATCTGACGAACAGCTCGCATCGATGCCCGTGCAAGTTCAACATCGTGAAAGCTACTGTTATTCTTTGCCATGGCTCGGTATACAACTTGCGGACCACCTAAAGTTGCAACAGCAGATCGCGACAGTTCATGAGTACCGGCAATTGCTCCTAGTGTTTTGCATCCTGCAGTCTGCACATGGACATCCTCACCGTGTCTCTCAAGAATCTCAATTACTGTTGATGGCACCCCGGTTGCTCTCAGGAGATGTCCAACTTTGTCATCAAATGTGCTCTGAGAGAGCACTCATAGATCTGCAGTAGCTCACGCACAATTCTGGGTCATTCAAGCCATGTATCACAGCGGACATCAGCTCCTCAACGCCTCCCTCCTCGCAAAGATCAAAATACTGCGGATCTCTCATGCAGAAGCCCTCTAAGTACATTACCGCATCCTTTGTCACAGATCTTGATCGTCGATGATCCTTCATGATCCCCAAGATTGTCGAAAAGTCCTTCTCGCAGCTGCTGTCTCTATCGCTCGGCGAGCCAGGTTCTCCGCTTCATTCTTAGCATCCTCCAAAGCCTTCCTATCGGCAGCTTCCCTCCTTTGCTTGGGAGGTATCTTGTTCTCTGCTTCCTGTCGGCGATGGAGCTCAATGAATGCCAAAGCGGCCTTCTCAATAATGGATTGAAGACGCCTTGAACGCTTGCGGCGGAGGGACGCTGTTGAAGTCGAGGATGACGCCAACTCTTGGTTATTCCCTCAACAGTATCTCCTGCAATCGTCTTGGACGCAACCTCCAGGAATGGCGTGAGCATCCTCGTGATACGCATAGGAACCTGGTATTTGTGCAGCGGCTTGAGACATTTCCCGGGCAAATTCCTCAGATATTTCTTCAAAGTGCCTGTGCGGAATGTCCTTGAAGGGCGGTGCCACCGGTGGTAGCGTTCGCTGCAACTTCATCCAGATGGCATCTGAAACATCTGTAAAGTCCATCACATGGCCCATGATCTCCGGCACGGCACGCTTTCGAAAGGCTCCCGATCAAGGGTCCTGGAGCTTTCTTTTTTCGGCAATAAATGCATGCGGTCAACGCCAAAGGAAGCACCCCGCCCATAAGATGAACATTTAGCTCTGGTTCACCAATTCCAGCGGCACGTGGCTTTGGCTGAATCTCTGCCCCTGTCTCGCTTCAGAGGTCGATCTTATCTCACCTAGAGCCTGATTGAGAGAACGAGGTTCTGGCGAAGTGACTGGACTCGTCTAGGTATGCCATTGGTCATGTGACTTGTAATCCCGGCAAAGCTGTCGTACATGACATGCTGGTCGCCGTCGTCACTCCCATCTGCAAGGCGGGCCGTATCCGTGGTACTATTTAAACCGGAGCTCTGCAGGTCAATAGAGGCATCACCAATGGCCACTGCCGTTGATACGGTGGACTGCTTGGACGCCACACGTGTAAGGCTGCCTGTCACCGGGACAGCGTCCACGAAGTTGGGATCTACTGCGTTCGCGATGCCCAGGGTAGTTCTCTGCATTGGGTTCTTTTGCCTGTGTACAGTGACCCAATAAACGCTTCTAGTGAGTTAAATAGCTCCTCCGCGTTTGGCCTTTTCATCGGTCTCTATCCCAACAGTTTTCAATTACGTCCACTAACACCTCGGGGACGGCAGCAATAAAGTCTGAGTCTCCTTCTTTCGGCCACGGCCGCTCTCCTTCAATCAGGCGTTGTGCACTTCAGTCATGCTTTTCTTTTTCCATGGAGTTCGTAACGTGAGCATCTCGTACAAACACCATCCCAAACGAAGATATCACTTTCTTTCCACCTTCTCCGCTCTCCGCCCCTTCAGAGCCCGCAATACCCTCGGGACTTTTATATGCATAGGTGCCCGGTGGGAGTCCCGTTTGTGCCAAAGTAGTTTCGGCCAGTAACCGTTTCTTGCGGAGAGACTCAGACCAAAATCTGTAATCTTAGCCTCGGCGTTCTCTGGAAAATAACCGGTGGAATCGATGGGTGCGGACAACAATATATTACGCGGCTTTGCATCGCCCCATGTGCAATCCGATGCGTGAAGAGCCCTCAAGCCTGCACATACCTGCAATGCGATGCTTACAAAAGAAGAGTGGTGCAAAAGGATTTTGCCCTTTCTCAAACTATCCAAGGCGTGACCAGACTTCCACCACGCATGAGCTGGGTTACCAGTAAAGCCGCGGATAAATCAGGGGGCACAGCAACACCCATGAAACGGACAATGCCCGGGTGTGAAACGCGTTCGTAACGAAGAATTTCAGTGGCAAATTGACGAATACGTTCATTATGTTGCTTGCGGACGTAAGGATCATCAGAGTTTCGGTTGGAACTGCCTGGGATTTCAACACGTTTCACAGCAACCAGGTCCCCAAAAAAGCGACCGACGTGAACGGAGCCGAATGTGCCGACGCCTAGATGATGGCGATGGTCATTAAAGTTACATTCGAGATTCCAATAGGCTAAAGCGGAGGAAGAGGGGAGGGAGGGAGAGATGAGGGTGGGGAATGAGGGGAGGATGGTGAATTGGAAGCGACGTAGTCGTGGTTGGGCAGATCCTGTGGTGTGTCGGAAGTTGAATGGGGTTTGGTGAAAACATCTTTGGAGGGTCTGGAAACGAGACGAGAGGTGTTAGTCATAGTTGGAAATGTAGTAGGGGCAAGAAATGGGTGGGAAGGTTAGGTGGAGGGAGGGGAAAGGGGTAGACGAGGGAAGGGGGCTCTACACTTGGACAAAGAGAATAAACGCTGGTGGTTGAAGGTATGCCTTGAGGCAGCTGTGGCGAGGTAGTGATGGCCGTGTAAAGTAACGTTTCGGTCCAAACATTGGGGAGGGCCGTTGCTTAAGACCAGGCGGAAAGTTGTTTAACCGGTAAAGCGACCATTTCGGGGGGATTTTAAATAAGAAAACACGTTTTCTGGTAATGTACGGGATTAACTTTTTGATTTTCTTCGGGGTAGTGCTCTGCCTTGTTTTCGCATGGATGGGGACCAGAATAAATCCACGGCCCACAGTCCGCAAGATTTGATAATACCTTATTACTGTACAAGGCAGGGAGTATATTTTAGCGCACTTTTCTTTCCAAACTGTAATTACAAAAACCAATAATAAGGCTAGTTCTTATGAAATTGTATAGTGACTTACAGTTCCGCCCAAATTCCTTTGCTTCAGTTCTTGCTCGAAAATCTGGTTGAGGTAAGTTCAAGGCAGCACTGTTGTATATACTGCGCTACCATGACACTGAATATAACGCGTCATGGAGGGATGGCGCTGAAATGGCGCTATACAGTGTCCTTCAGTTCAAGTGTTCGTACAGGAGGCACAACTTCACAGCCTTAATTCCCCAATTATTTTGTGACAAGTATACCCTGCCGCGCAAGCTTGAAAAATTTCCCGTCAGATGAACGGACTTGGGATTGCACTGCTGTCATTGCAGCACAGATCAAACAAAGTGACAACAAAGCAAAGCCTCCCTATCTTTCTCATTTAAATTTCCGATATTTGCGCCAATCATCTGTCGCTTTCAGTTTCTACATGGTCATCTATTGGCCCATTCGGCACATCTGCCTGCATGCAATGAAAAAAAATTATAGCTTCCGGAAAGACCAATCAATTGCTTTGATCAATTATTGCCTCTTTGTACCTTAACAATGCTTACAGTTGTTCAAAAGCTTACGGGGTTGAGTACAAAACTATTAATTACAGATCCCATCATCATTGTGCAGGCAAGGTGCAACGAGAGAGAGGGCGATGAATATACGGCTTTTCTAGATAAGATAACCACAAACCATCCCGAGATAAGTCAAGAGTACAGTAAATAGTATCATTCATCGAGATCCGTGTGTACAGTACAGTGCAGTACTGTATACTGTACTGCACTGTACAGCAGTTTCAAATGACGGTCAAGTTGGCAAGGTTAACCGGCTCTAAAAGCTCCTCACAACCCACTCTGCATTGTCTGCGGTATCCTATTCACAACTTGAGTCTCAAAAAGACAATCACATTATGCCTACAAAGCATTCAGATTCAACCGCAGATCCCCCGCGCTGAAATGTGGAGCACGATGAAATGGGCGGCGTTGAGTCTTGTGAGTAGCGGCATCTGTATTCGTGATGCATGGAGCCAAGCGAGTGTTGAAACCGTTGCGCTATGACTCCGAATCCGAATCTCGTGAGCGTCCGCACCCTCACAGATAATCCAACGTACGGCGCGTGCATCAACGTCGCGCATTTCATGGCCTTTTGCACAGCCGCTGTGGCTCTGCGATTCAGATTCTGAATCGCAGAGCCACTGTGCCCGCACTTGTTTTACACCGCGACATTATCGAGATTCCTCGGACCGGGCAGGGAGATTCAGGGTCAGAGGGATTGTCGAGGGCTTTCGTGACAATGTCCGCAGGATTGGGGGTATTGGGTGCGGGTTAGAAATGGGTTATGACTTGACGGGGTTGGTTGGCTATGCGCGCAAAGGTGTGTGCGAAAGGCATTCTGGAGTTACTGTGCAGTGCTATGCAAATGCCAGTAGCGAAACGCCGGTGGCTGCTTGAGACCAGACAACAAACAGGCCGCGTCAGAGGAGACCACTAGTGCCGCGTGCCGTTGCAAACGAATTGATCTCGCCGTCGAGAAATGCTCCATGGCTCTATTCGCGACAGCTCTTGCCAGCCCCGTGACAACGGAAAATGCTTTCGGATGCCATCCTCCCAGAGTGGGTTGGGGAGGAGCGTAGTCCTCTCGGGCCATGCAGGAATGAAGCCTTGACACCTTCTGTGCTTGTCTGATATGGCAGCGCGAAGACTATTGAGAGGTTTGAAGTTTCGAATCCTGCAGTGCGGGGGGCTAGAGGGTTGACGAACATGACGTCGAAACGGTCCTTGCCAACGGCCGCTCCCGTCGCTTGATTTCGGGCCTTGTCCTTTGGAGTGTTGTAGGTCGAGGGTCTATGACGGGATGCCTTGCGCGCTGACGAGGTCGCTTCCTACCAGGGCAACTTGGTTGTTATGCCAACCACAGGATAATGAGCGCTTTTCCGTACCAACAATGCATAAGGTGATCCCCATGAATGTCCAAAGTTTCGGGGAATGATTGTCTCGGGTACGGGGTCCCTGGTGCGAATGTAGGCACCTAGCAGAAGTACTGCAGCCGGATAGAAAACTGTTTGTTCGGGATGTGCGTTTTCATACCTGGACAGGGGGCGCAGTGGACTCATCCTTTCGAGCGATGTAGTTTCACCAATTCACGTAAGTCTTACGGTGTCGCTCTAGGGTAATTGATCCATGAGCGCCATGTGAGCAGCGTTCGTCAGTGTACTCTGCGTGGCAGTAATTTTGGAGCAGAAGCTGCTGAACGGGAGTCTGTCTTGTGGGCGGCAACTAGAATCCCAGGCTAAAATCGCGTTAGTGGCATCGGAGTACGTAATGAGGCTTGTAATCGGAAATGGCAAGACATGAGCACAGAGTTTGCTCGACACAGCACTCCAAGCCAGAAAGGCTTGGAGTGCTGTCGCCGCTGCGATATCCAGAGCGAAGGTGAGACCGCTGTACCCAAAGCCGGATTTTTCCACCATTACTGTACGAGGCAGCTGCAGAGTTTTTTTGGTGATTACTGCCGACTGTTGTACTGTACTGTACCGTACACTCCTGACTGATGCCATAAGACACCCCCAAAAGATGCTCCTCTAATTTAATCAAAAAACTAATGGTTCCAATCGACTCCGACGGCCCTAAAACATAATCCTATGCTCTGGTTGTAGATGATTTATGGGGTCTCAAAAGTTGTAGATTTTTTTGGTGGGAGGTGTGTCTGACAGCTCCGACGTCACATACTTCACTATGATTGGTGCATTTACAAACGGAACGGTACATTACAAACACCTTCGTAGATGTAGTGCCTTGCCACATTCTCCCAGTCTCAAAAAAGATGTAAGTTCACCGAGATATACACTGGTTCCCTCTCGAGTGTTCATCTCTCCCCGTTCACAAACCATCAACAAGATATACAACAAAAAAGCGCAAACAACGCAGGACGTACGTTTTGAAGGGATTTTGCGTGACAGAGACAACTCAATCCAAGAACATACCACATCCCCTTTTTTTGTAAATAATACCAAATCTGGCATGAATGAAGATCTCAACGATATCACGAGAGGATTTTCCAAGCAAGCTCCAGCCAAACCAACACAGAACAAAGCGAGTAGTTGTGTCCGAAAACGAAGTTTTCAGGTCTATTCAATGTCGCCTTTGCAAGCATCTCCAGTCCGCAGGTTGAACTCCGACCTTCGACATCAAAAACACAACTGAAAGTATTCCCAAAGCCCCAGAACACATTCGAACCTACCGAAACTCTTCGGGCTTTTCATGAATGTGTAGAGAAAGTCAAAAGCCATGAAGATTTAAATGTACAGGAGCCTCAGGGCCAAACGGAAAACAACTCTCAAGAATTTGTGGAGGGCACACAAACGCACACTACAGCACCTGATGTCGCATCAGTTACCCTACGGAAGAGGAGTTTCAGTTTAGTTTAGTTGTACAACAAGCTCTTTGGAGAGTGGCGACATAGGTTTCTCACAAGAGATGGCTCAGGCGGGCAATCAGATGGGCAATTTATCAGAGTCCTCAATGGAAAGTTGCGAATTAGATGATGTTGATCGTGACATTGCGGATTCGGAGATAAGAGCATTACTTCCGGACCCCAATTCGACTATGAATCAAGATTCAAGGGTGACAGCGTCGTCCAGTGCTCTTTGTGAAGATTTACACAGTCGATTATTTCATGACTTTGACGACGAGAGATACACTCGGTGCGCTGAGGATGTTCTAGAAGAAGACAACAGAGTGTTGAATGAACCTGTGACTGATGCGGAGGTAGAAACTAGGTCTCTCAACAGCAGGTGGATTAAAGACTGGGACTATGACCATCCCTTCCGAGATGTGACCGTATCGATCGACGATGTTAACGAGAATCTGGAGAAGCGTTTTGTAATGGAGGCCAACACTGTGTTGGATAACGTAATCGCTGAGGTCATGTCAAGAGAGAACATCTCAACCAAATTGTGGTAACGATAGTGTCGAGATTACACCATTGGGATTGGTTCAGACCTTTATTACAGATTGTTTGTTGGAGAAACTCAAGTGTTTTGCAAATCGCGTGTTGCATCAGCAGGGTAAGACTCTGACAACTGCCGATGAGATTCTTGGGATCATTATTCTTCATGTGTTGTGTGCATCGTACAATGAGTCCCCAAGTACAGTGTGCAATGAAGATGAACGCGGAAATTTTCTGTACATGGGAATCTCATCAGATCGGTATCACGAAATTTGGTCTGCATTTCAGCGGGAGTAAGGAGAGACGCAGTACACAGGATTACTCGGAGAAAGGGTGGTTTTGTAGTGCCAACAGAACGACGCAATGATAACTGAAATGGAGGCTGAAACAGCGGCTATCAATGGGAGATTCTGTATGTGCCTCACTCTACTGTTCTTACCTTTGATGAGACCACCTTCGAATGGCTTCTAGGGCGGTTACAGCTAACGTATTTACAGCAGCACAAAATCCCAAGAAGGGACTCGGCCCGGTCGGCAGCCGCTTTGTTCAGCTCTGAATCCCTTTTTTATTGCTTGTCACTTTACGAGATCAGGGGAGAAGCTTTTACATACATGGGAACGACTCATGCAGCTCCTGCAAGTGCGTCCACCACTGGTGCCTTGCGTCAAATGCCAGATGCAATCATAGCTGCAGATCGCGGTTACAATTCCAAGGAGACAATTTCATTCGTTTCCAATGTTCTAGGCGCCAGTTCCTGGAACACATAACGAGATTTATAGTATCCCTTCGTGTTTGGAGACGGCGCAATCTGTAGACGCCATAGAGGCATGGTGGTCTCAGAACGAGGCTGCAGAGCTGTTTACTCTGCTCGTCAACAGAGTCACGGTTAAAACAGACATTCATGGACCGTAGAGGCATGTCTATACAGAGAGAGCTGCTCGGGAAGAATCGCGGCTATGGTACACAACAACGAGGCTCTTTTCCCTACCCGTAACTTTACTGTTGTTCTCAGAGATTCATACAGAACACCAGACGCATTGATTACGGCAAGGGAGGCTTTCCAAGTGTATGAAGAGGAGCAGAGTATTGAGAGGGGAGGTTTACCCGTCACGCGAGCTGCTGCGATGGGGTTCTCAGCTAAAGAAATTGTGGACCAAAACTTATGTAGGGTTAAATTGTTAACATTCCTTCAGTCAGTGGACCCTTTATGGTTCCTACTTCGAGAATTTAGATTCACTTCACGCACTGGACATGGATTCATCGCGGCTGTTGCCAGAAATTTTGAGTATTACATGAAGGGCATTGCTTTCGGCTTGCGGGTACAAGGGTAACAGCAGGGGTATCAGCTCTCCCCTCCTCCCCCTGATGCAGAACATTGTATCAAAGATCGCCGGACTTCTGTTGTTAATGTACTGGACATAAGAACACAATACCACAGAACCTAACTCTCGAATGGACATGGCTAAGAGGATAACTGGCTATTCTAAAAGTAGTTTATCTTCGTTTAACAAACCGGAACTACAGCGAATGCTCACGATGTTTAGTCGGCCGTTTGATCCTCGAGATACAAAGTTTCAGCTTGTCGAGGCTGTTAATCAGTTGAAAGAAGCAATTCTAAACAACGCGGTGAGCATGGACGGAGATAGCGATGTTGCCCTTCAGAGGAAGAAACTTTCGTTGAGGCCAAAAAGGCCGCCTCTGATGCGTTGAGAGAGGCTTTACTTTCCGCTTGGGTTATGAAACCGTTGGTGTCAACAATGGGAATGAGGGAAGGAAGTCGAAATGATATAGAGATTCTGAGGCCATGCCATCTTTTTTTCGCAACAGCACTGTGTATACTCGAGACCATACGGCTCCTCAACCTACTGCCTGAACACGAACAGGAGTTTTCGAATTAGGCATATTCGGCAAGTTGGGCTAATAGAGAGTATAAGCTGTCCTATTCTTGCTGACAGTCCAGATGCAGTCGTGGGCATTGCGGTCGGAACTGGTGACATCAGCCCGATTCCCGTCGAGGTCAAAACAATGACTGCACTAAGGGCAATATGTACCACAAATGACATTCAAATCAAGTTAGGGCACTTAATTTGTATAGACAATGTCGGTCAAGACGAGGTATCTAACGAGCTTTTCAGAGAAGTCATTCCCACAACCCAGTACAGTGCTCAGATCCTCCATCATGCAGCAGCATTGGCTGTCAATTGCGTTCTCTTTGTAGTTGGGACTGGGGGATCTATGACAGAAGACGTATTATGTAAGTATGCGTAGAGGTGTTTGCTGAGAGTTTTAGGCACAAGTATACTTATTTTTTGGACTGCGTCCGGCGTTTTTCGTTCGAGTGGATTGGAGGTGATGCCAAGTACGTGCCGAAGGAATATGACGACCTGTTGAAGAACTCACATGCATCTGACATGCACAGCTTTATGTCGTACTAAAATCTCAGTCAGGCTCTGCGATATACGGTAATTGAGAAGGGGAATCCTATTCTACCATGCCGGATGATTCGATTAACACCCTCTGTGTACTGGAATCATTTGAATGGAGGAGTAGATGTTCTTTCTCACCAGAAGAAGACTATTGCCCGTTGCAACATCAGTGAAAACCCGGTTATATCAATTGTAGGAAGGCTTGTCTCAATGCAGGTGAGTAACGCTATTGTCACCTACAGGCTCTATCTTGCACGAACTGCAAGAATTCTTCCCAAAGTTCATGATCTCTCTGAGAATACGACGAGAGGATATTCGTATTACAGGTACGGAGTATCCCAAAATGAAACTTTTGGTAATTTTTTGCGGACTGTTGTCCGAGAGTGGACCAACAAACTTGATAAGGATATCGTGGAAAGAGTCCATTTTAAACCGACCAACAAGCTAACGCCATTGTTTAGCAGACAAGCAGCAAACAAATACAACTTTGGACCACATAAAGCAAAGAGGCTAAACAAACGAATTGAACACGTTAAAGTATCTGTAAAGCCCACCTACTGTGTTTTATGTTCGTTGAAACTACGCGGAATGCAAGATAACAAGCAAAAGGTCATCCGGAAAGGAGCACGGCAAGTACAGTGGTGCCTAACTTGTAGACAAGCAATTTGTTCACCGTGCTGGGGGGATTGGCATTCTAAATCAAAGTTAAAGCGCCCAGAGCCTTCAAGGGAAGAAGTTACCGAGTTTGAGAGGAGTCTGCGTGTGCGTCCGAGGTTATCATACATGGTCTTTCCCTTTCGCCATGTTGGTGAGGGAGGTCATATAGTTCAGTAAAATACTGTCTTCTTAACTTGCTTTGCTTCTTAGGTATCCATGGAGAAGATTGTAGGGGAAAATGGGGTTGGCTTTACTGCGAATGATAGAAAGGCTGGGATCCTACGAAGGTATTGAAAAAAAGGAATGAAACATACTACAATGTATATGTTGTCATTGACATGAATTCAAATTCAATAACAACCGACCCGAACCATGACAACTACTCATCCTCCACCTCCTCACCCAGTTCCAACTTCTCCCGATCCGGCTCGTCTGAGTGAGCAACGCAGTTGTCTGCATCGCCATCAGAGCTGCAATCAGACCAGTCTGTCCAGTATATTACCCTCGCCTCCAGTGTCCTCATTACCTTCTGCAGCCGAGTTAGCAACGGCTGAGGCAAGAACTTTTTTAGATTGGTTCGCTCTCGATCCTTATTACCATAAGGCGCAACTCGAGCCTTACACAGTAAACTCCCATCATCTCGCACTTTGACCTTGTAGATTACATGACTGCTGATTACATTTGAGTTACTAGGTACCTTAGACACATGGACCTTATCAAAATTCTCAAGAAAGACAGATTCTTCACTCTTATACGCATTCTGTAAAACAGAGGTATGCAATCCTTGAGCATGTCGGCTGAGAAATTCCTTTGATTTAAATCTGTGGTAGTACTGTCCCAAGTACTCTTGTTCACACGACTTAATTTCATCCCCAGAAAGTAGTTCAATTTCATGGGCGGGCAGGTAGTCACCCTCCGGAATATGCAATAGATCCTCAATTCCAAGTTCTGAAGGCAATCCTGCACCTTCGCTTGTTACATTTGTAGTTTCAGTCTCATTGAGCACAGGCTCATCCGGATTGGCAATTGGAAGGAACGTTACGGCTAAGTCGAATATCATTCACATCAATGGGAACTACTTGGAGTTCAAGTTGTCGCCAACTGAGAAAGACAGCATTGACTTTGTGGACTATGACATGCACAGTTATATAAGCCGTCATGAGTTTTTTCACCCAGGAAACCGGCACCCACAGGCGTTCGGTTCCGTACGGTCCCTTCAGCTTCAGGCCAGTGCTTACCTCCAAGCCAACAGCGACTTTCGAAGAAAGAAGATCAGATGAAAGTTCCACGCTCGTAATAGTCCCGCCTTCGCGCCCATAATACGTCTGCCCATAGACGCTGTCGGGGATTTGTGGTGTAATGGCGGCTTCCATGGAGGGAAGAATTTGGCTGCACGTCAATGGATGATGAGGAGCTTGGGAAGGTCGGTAGTCGTTGAATGACTGCCGGCCTGTTCGTTCGGGGGACGGAGGCCGCGAGGTCCGGGACTGAGCGTAGGCTATCATACAAAACAAATAGAAGGTCCCGGAGGGAGCCATTTAAACGGCGGCAGAAGGCCTTCGACGCTTTGACATGAGGCAGGAGGTCGGACAGAATCGCTGCCACTACGTGATCTAGGGTGTAGTCCCGCCAAAGCGTTGTCCGGTGCATGTGGACGAACCGCAGTAGTTAGATCAAAAGCTGCAGAACATGGGACGGAAGGTTCGTCAAGTTGGGTTCGGAAGATTTTAGTTACTATGTTGACGGCTGGATCAGTGAAGGTATCAAAATGAGCATGTTACTAGGGAGATGCTCATTTGAAGTCTCAAATTGTAGGCAGGGGTGTAAAATTTGGTGCAATGAATTTACCTCTCTACTGTAATTCCGAGATTTAACGAGTTGATCATCTCAAACGTTGCTCTAAACGGCAACAAAATATTGTAGATTCACCTTTGCTGTGTGCTGCTCATTGTTGAAATTTGATGATGTAGATTGACAAGGTGACTTTTTGTGAATTTTGGACCGATGATACAAAAAGGTCCAAGGCGATTGTTTCTAACACCTGTTAAACTTCGCGAAGAAATCGAACCCTATCAAGCTTCACATCTGTGCATTCCTCGTGACGAGCAGAGTCGTTTGACATGCGTTTCATGTCTTCACTACATGTAGAAGGAGAGTTATTCAAAAAAACCCGAAAGGTCCATATAATGACCGTCTACAAAACAGTGCATAGGGATAAAAAGGCACCCATTGAATTTGATTTGTTGTGATAGGGAGAGACTTACTGCAATAGTCTTTAAATTGGAGGTGACTGATGCCATAAGACAGTATGCAGATTATCGGCCAAACCTGCCTTTATCAGCAGGACTAGTAGTCGGTCATTCCACCCTGCCGAGAAATGACATAAATACACCGATTGTGTATTGAACTGACCAGTCTTTTCAGTATCGTCGCAAATATTGTTCCAGCATTCTGTGATACATTCTACCAACTCAGAAATAGTTGAAAACTGCCTTGAATTGGCGTAGACAGCCCAAGCCAGTATTCCCCAGAGATTACCCAAGGGTTTAAATCTGGAGACCTCACAGGCCACTCTAACACACGAATAACTTGCTCTTTAAAACAATTTTCAGCTACCCTCGACGAATGCGCAGGGGCATTACCTTTCATAAAAATTTAATTCACCGGCAGTTCTTCATCAGCCCAATCAATAATTTCCTTCTCTAGGATCTTGACGTACTCTTCTCTATTTAAACTGACGTAAATTTCCACTAATTTTTCCTTTCCATAGGAACAAAACGCAGCCCAAGCCATCACCCCATTTCCCTATGCTGGCGCTTAGATAGAACCAGTTCTTCCCTTCTTAAATCATTTATGGCCATCAGGTCCTTCGCAATTGAAGAGCTTCTCGTCGCTCCAGACCATTCGACCCCACCAGCTTTCGTCCTTATTGGAGTGAGCCCTAGCAAATTTTATGCAGGCGTTACAGTGCTGCTGCAAGAGCGGAGGCTGGGTTTTGATCTTTTTGTAGTGCAAGAAAGCCAAAACACTCAAATAAGCTCGGGTTCGGCTGGATGATATGGGAAGATTGAGTTCGTTTCGCAGTGTACGCCACGCTTTGTTGGTTGGATGCTGCTCGTAGCAGCCTTCTTTCGTCCCTACTCGTGATGTTTTCGTGGGTTTGACCGCACATTTCGCATCCCATACGTGGATGGATTTTTTAGGAATCCTGCCACGACTGTTCGCAATCTTTTGAGCTATTTAGCGATTGCTGAAATTGAAAGACCGGCCGGTTTCTGACTATTCACTTGTTCTCGCTCCTCTGATGTCAACTGTGTCCCTTTCGGCATGATTGGTTGTTTGCTGTGTTTGGTTCTGACCAGGTAATGCTACCAGATGAATTATTGCTGTATAGAAGCTATTGAAAGCGAAGAATGAATACCTTTGTTAATTTGTCTCATGGCATCAGTCAACCTCATTTTAAGGACCAGTGTAGTAAGTCTTTCCTTATCACACTAAATCGAATTCAACGGGTGCCATTTTATGTTTTAGGGACTTTGGAGTCCATTGGAACCATTAGATTTATTATTAAATTAAAGGAACATAGAGAACTTTAACTTTTGGGGGGATTTCATATGGCATCTGTACAGTACTGTACAGTACTGTACAGTACACTGCCGTCTACTGCACCGTTAACAGCGGTCCGGAGCAGTCACTGCTGTTGAGGATTGTGCAGTACAGCATGTACTATGGCATTACGAAGATATTATGAGACGTGTACTTTATTATGAATAACCACAGGGAGATGAATGAGCTCATCTCCAGAGGACCCCGTAGCGACTTCACTGCGTTGTGCATACAAATTAAAGTGATAAACACGATCCTGTTGAGCTGGACAGAATAGAAGGACAGGGGGCTGACAATCCTGATGGAGAAGGGGGATACACAGGGGTCACCATCTTTCAGCTGCCTTGGACCATTCCACGACATGCATCTAAATGAATTTGACTCCCTCTTGAGAGTCCAGTGCAACCAGTGAAAACCTGTGTACAAATCGCTGCTTATACCTTGGAAAGAAACTTTACGTCACTCGTGAGTTTACGCACAAATAGAATACTGGAAGGTCTTCATAAATAGGTAGTGTGATAAATTTCTGAGTAGTATTTCTGAAATTATTTTGTGAAATTTGAAAACACGTTTACGCATGGACAAATGGGTAAAAGCAAATAGGAGTGTTACCTCTGGCAGGGCGTAGAAGTATTGATAGCGACCTCCAACATCGCACCCGACATGTTGAAGGCCAGACAGAAGGATTTCTCAAGGACTCTCTGTCGACAACGAGCGAGGAAATGGTCTACAGCTTCTATAGCCATTGTTAGGCGCCGCAAAGAAATAAGGCAGTCTGCTTTCAGTTCCTTCAGAACATTGGGGAAATTGTATGTCATTCGGTCAAGTATCGTCGGGATTTATCTCACGTCATCCCCCGATGTAACCGCATCAGTAGTTCCCAGTTTGAATTCAACTTTATTCGCTTCAGTGAGTATGAGTGTCTGGCTCTTTTTCGCTTTAAAAGGAGCGATATCAAGAAAGTTGTTGATGTCTTGGATTGACCAGTTGAGCAATTAATTACAAGCAGAAACCGTTACGCAGTCAATCCCTTGCTCATTAACTGCGTCATACTTCGACGACTCGCTACCCCCGCACCCTGGATGGATATGGAACTCATGTTTGGAAAGCATACCGCACAGCTTTCAGAGATATTTTGGGAGGGAAAAGCATTTGAGTGATACAAAGGGATGTTTATAGAGTAAAGGACTTAGCAAGAAATTTATGGAAACCCGAGGGTCAACGTATGGACAAGCCATCTACGAAAAGACCTATGATCTGCTTAATTGCGTCGGTTTTATAGATGGAACGTTCATCGGTATTGCGATACCCACGGGGAAGATGAAGCAAATGGTGACATGCAATGGTCACGAAAGGAAGCACAGTCTCAAGTATCAGGCTTCCAGTGCTCCGGATGGATTGAATCTGCACGCGTATGGACCGATTAAATGTAGGAGGCACGACTGGACTCTACATATAAGGAGCAGATTGGAGGAGCGCTTGCCGGAGACGATGCAAATTGGAGAGAATAAATATTGCTTGTACGGAGATTCTGGGTACAGTCGGAGGTGGTTCTTGGAGATTCCGTATGAGGGAAGCAACCTAAAACCGTTTCAAAGGACGTTCAACAAGGGTATGGCTGTGAGACGTGTTATTGTATAGTGGTTTCTCAAGGAAATCAGGGTGTTCTTGAGCACGATGGATTTCACGAAGAAGTTGAGGCGTTAAAGTAGCCTGTGAGTGAGCTATACAATGCGTCTATGATCCTCGTGAACATCTGCAACTGCATGTACCCCAAACAGATATTCATCTTCTGTCCTTGCGAGCCGCAATGCTAGAGAAGTGCATATACTTATTAAAGTAGAAGGATTAATCTATGCTTCGCTCCTCTGGCGTCGCACTATGCGCGAGGACAAAGTACGATAGTGCGAGCTTTAACGCGGACGTTTTCCGAAGCTCCGCAGATATAGATGCATGTCCTTTCAAATCATTTCTTCTCAGAGAAGCACAAGAAACAAAAAGAAGTTTTTCAAGTAACTGGATGACCCCTACTTGCAATGAAACGCGTATAGCATCAGTTTGAACTTATCCAACTCTATATTCTGCTGTGCTTCGCGTTTATCGTGGTGCTCCTTATGCTCCTTCTCCCGCTCCTCGAGCTCCACCGCGAAACATCCTTCTCAAACGCCAAAAGCTCGCGGTCCACTGGTATCTGTGCCAATTTCGCATCGCGTAAACACATACCAAACGGTTTCATCTCATCCGCCATGTGGTTGCCCCCATTTCTTCGTTTCCTCAACGCAATACTAGTCGCACCTTATCATTTCGCTCCTCGCCCTCCCTTTCCGCATCGTCGTCATCATTTCCGTCGCTGCTGCCCTTCCTTCGCTTCGTTTTGCTCCTCATGAGATCCCAAACTCACCCCTTTTCATTATCCAACGAGTTCACCAATTCCCGTTTCTCTGCCTTCCTCGCGTCCAGGTCCTTTCGTGCCTCCCTCATTGCAATCACCAGCTCACTCATCTCGCTAATCTTCCTCCAACCACCGACACGCGCTTATGACTTCGGTCCTTTTTATAAAACATCTGTTGAAGGCAACTGTACCGATCCTGAACACTTTTCCGCTTTACGCGCTGCTTCAAAGACGAATTGTCATTCTAAATTGCCGCTGTCGTCTTACATCTCGTCCATTCTCCCCAAAAGACGCTATATGTGCTTTGGAGGCCGAAACTTCCGCAAAATAAGGATTAGTTCACAAGATTTAAAGTAGGATTGGCGGCCTTTCTTCTCCAAATCATCGCTTCGGTAGATCAAAAGTGTGCGCCCGGATTGCCGGGGGTTCTGTTTTGATTTTGTCGGCAGGGGGAGATGGAGGGAAAGGGGGAAGAAAAAGAAGAAGAAGAAGGAACACGGACAGCGTGTAAGGTGTTAAAATTGTTCATGATGGCGGTATGGGTGATTGGTGAACTCCTACTCACCATTTTTATTTCTCACAAACATTTCTAACGCATCCTCACTAACCCGCAAAATTTTAGCAATTTACCTCACCACTTATTCGACCAGAATTCTATCATTGAATTACAGACTGTAATTAAACTAACGAAATTTGACAGTTTTATTCCTGATTTTTTTTTGTGCGTAAGCTCTCTATTTGAAACGTGTCTAACACCACATCCCTTCGCCCCAAATCAGGAAATCTGTATATTTTCTCTTCCAACTCAAAATAACCCGAACAATCCCTTGGATTCTCACAATATCCATACCGAGTTTCTTTCTTTCGCAATAATCGCGAAGTAATGTACTCTCAAAGAGCATATTAAGAGCAACACCGCCAGCTAAGTAAACATCGTTACATGGACATAAGATTAAATCTTTCGCCTACGATGCTTAAATATCCATTTAAGTTCAAATTCCGTCCAGCTGTTCTCTTCCGCAATTTGAATTTGAATTTAATGTAGGAAAATGTATTTAGAGAACTAAAAGGGTCATTTGACGAAGAGTGATATTTTCGATCTGGATAATGTACGGAATGTTACTGCATTTAAAGTAACATCAGTTCTACTGCGCTATGTCAACCACAAACTGCGGCATGTAGTTATTGGTGCCCTGTATTGCAAAGATTGATATATATAGTGGGATGTCGAGCTCACCCTTACTCCGGAGAGAGAAAGAATCGAAATATCGGAGAGAAATATCACGCTTCTTGGACTAATTCTGTAGCTTTGGCTTTGCTAGCCGCATTGGCCCTTATCTTTGGAATAAAAAATATCCTTTATTTCTTTCTTGCCTTTTCTTTCTATCCTAAATTTTATCAAACTTCCTACTTTTTCTGTACTGGAAAGGGATAAAGTATTCGTTGAGAAAAAGTCACGCGAATTTTACTGCGTTTCAGTTATAGATTTTGTACGTATACTATACCTCTTTGACCATATTCACCGTTTTAACAATGTAAAAGAATCTGAAAAGGTTACTTTCACAGATCCAGATAGTTTTTTTCCTAGTATCTTAGCCATTAGGTAAAGTGAATCGCGCAACATGATGTTTCTTTTTACCAAGTGGCTCAAACGGATATTCTCGAGTCGCTGTTGAATTCGTGATGTAAAAATACTGTAAGTACCGTAAGTAAGGAGTCGTTGTGGACAATGTCGGCGGATTCGTAAGCTTAAGTATTGGATATGCTACTCGTTAGCTTACTGGATTTGTCGGAGATGGTGAGGATTTTACAGTAAGGTTTTTGGACAGAAAAGGGTAGGGGAAGGGGAACTGAAAGACATAGGAGAGTGTAAAGAGCCGTGGATCTGATGAGAATATTTTTAATATGCATTCTTTCATCAATTGCACTACTGTTTAATTTTTACAGTATAAAGTTGCATCTTTGGATTTATCTGCAGAATACTTACGACAAAGTAAGCGTCCACGGTACATCTGCATTTGGCCTCTTCGCAAACAGGAAAATATCCCAGAGAAGTGCGTGAAATCGTTAAACAGACTTAAAGATTAGTATAGCTAGTCCAAATTTGACAATTTGTCGGCAAAGAGAAGCCTGCAGACTATTATTCGCGTATATAAGCACCAATACCAAAATTTTCAATTAATTTACCATTCCAAGTACTATAATAGCCAATGATGTAGACAAATGTTGCTTTATGTTATATTTTTCAGAAAAAATACGCTTTTACAACCAACTTCGCGGGCCTTTTAAAAGTTTTTCAATTTTTCTGCGGTTTTTGGTTTTGGTTAATTTTCTACCCCTTTCTCATCTATTTGCAGCCGCTAAAGTTGGTTTTGTTTTGATTAATTGTTTTTTGGAATGAATCTGCCTACGTTATCTTTTCCGGAGGGTGTCGAAGAAGCATAAAGCTGGATGCACTTCAGAGGATCTTAACTCTCTTTGAGTTTTGGAAGGGAGCTGAAAGTTAATGACTATAGTTAATACCTGTTACATTTTGAGCCGCTAACTGACTTCAGAATTTCGCAGCCTGTCACTGCGTTAAGCATCTTCTCTAAGCCAATAGCATACTCCATCAACTGAAAAGGTTTTGCGCCTTCGTAAATTATCTTTCACCGCCTTCGAATTGGAGCAGTACTGACTTGAAAGCTTTCTGTCTGCTCTCATTCTCTGATTCTGGTACTAGTATGGCAGACTGTGGTGAAAGGGGTCCTTTGAGAGGACTATTTCTCGGTAGAGAAGGATCATTCTTCTATAATAATCTGGATTTGTACAGTTCTAATCAAAGAATTTCCCTTTGAAGCATCGAAACATTCTTGCGAATTCACTACAGAGTTGGGAAAGCCGAGAAAGCCTGCGAAAGGAAAGAAAAAGATGCAAAGGGTCTGTAAAGGTCGTTAAATGTCTTTTCCGCCTTCGAGCGACGTTGCGACAAGCCAGGGTAGGATGAGAGGGGTTTCTAAAACCTCCGTTTATAGCTCTAGATTAGCACAACACGTGCTTCATTGTAGGACCACAAAACTTTTCTGCTTTTCGTAGCCCCACATTTTGGAGCAAAGGAGCCTGCTTCCCATTCTTTTTTCCAACTTCAATCACTTCTCCCTTGGCACTAGGGCGACTCTTCGCGATATTTCCCACCTCAACTACATGGAATGCCTAAACTGCAGCCATAATGGTTACAGTGCGTGTTGTGGAAGCATGTTCTGTTAAATACTTCGTCACAGCTTGTGCAATCAAAATGAAGAGGCAATACGGATATGATTTTTTTAAAATAATTGATTTCCGCAAGTAACAGATCTTTCATGGCGACAGTATACCATGCAGTTCACGTCAGCGCAGTATTTTCCTTCATAAATGGTATCCTTTGGAAGGAATTGTCGTCCAGCTGCGAGAAAAAAATGAATCACAGTAATTTGAGTCAATTATTTTGGTCAGATTTGCAATTGGATCTGGAGTTTAAATCGAAAATAAGCGACCATAGAATTTTAAGTAAAAGTCCAATATAAAGCAAATACTCAATAATTTCTCACTTCAAACGAAAGACCGATACTAAAAAGGCGACAGTCCCGTGACAAAATTATTCCCGCAACTCTGGAAAAATTATCAAGTGATGCTGCCAGGACCATCTGAAAATAATAATATTAAGATCAGCTCAATTCGGGTTCAAACACTAGTAACCACATGATATTGCATACGAAGGATATTTTCCATGTAATATAGCATAAATCCGAGTGTTCCCGCCACGTTCAACTGTTGTCTCTCATTTCTGCTAAAGGGTAGAGCTTAATCACCAGTCTATTCTTTCTCATTCTTATCTATTTCCTCTCGAGTTTCAACTTAGAAATGGTGCGGTTCATGCAGGTCTGCGGCGGAGGTTTTTTCGGGTGGAGTTACAAAGTTTGATAACCGAAGACGGGCGGTTTTACCCGTTTTCAATGCAAAACCCCAAGCACACGAACTATAGGGGCATCGTACGAAGAATAAATCATACAATGACAGTGCCGACAACAGTACGGGTATTACTGGTGATTGCTAGAGAAGGGAAGTGGTTGTTCCGTATTCACTGGTATGTATTGGGCGCGAAACGAGTGAACGCCATTAGGATATAGACACATAGTGTATGGCAGTGTTGAGCGAGAGAATTTTGAAACGTTTGGAAGGCTACTCATCACAAGTTCGTAATTATTCAAGCAAATGGGCAGTCTAGATCTAAAAATTATCGTCACCGGGTCTCAACTTTCGATCTATTTATTTCGAAGTCGTACCCCTGAAACCAAAACCATACACGCCTGTTCCACCTCAATAAGTCACATCAATGCTAATTTCGTTAAGGTATATGACTGACGATCAGTTTTGAAGCATATTAAATCTATAAGATACTGAAATCATGGCTGCGGTACCCGGTATTATTATTAAAATGAATCTGTGGGCTCGAGAGCATAATACGGAATTGCATCAAAAAAGGTTGATTGATATGGGGAAATGATCGGTGTGGACTGCAAATCGTATTTTTACCAGCATCCACAGTCCATTTTGTGCACTTTGTTCTTCTATTTAATGCTTCCATAGAGGAAAGAGAGCAGTTGATTTAATCCGGACGGCGGCTAGAAGTGTGGGAAGGTCAGATGCACTTGTGCAGGGCATCAACTTAAAGCGTACAATACGGAAGTATCGTCATCTGACGCATTCCAGTAAACAGAAAATACTCAAGAAACCCTTTTCTCGCGAATGTGATATCAAAACGGTACGAGTTTTACTTGTACAAGAAATTTTCGAAAATATACCAAGCAAAATTTTGCTATCGATGAGAAGCTGCATTGGTAAGTGTTCATTAAGAACAAACTGTAGTTCCTGTGAAATTTATATTTAAACACTGAACAGGTCGCAAAACGCTTTCACTTCCCCCAACATAGCAGATTTGTTGACTCTACTCGACATCTATGAATTGAAGCGAATCGGTACGGATTTTTCAGATGAATTGCCTAGCAATAAAATTTGCCCAAGCTGGGAGGATAAATCATCATCGTTCGCGAATGTGGAGTTCGAGAAACCAATAACTGGAAATGAATCCTCTCCGAGCCCTCAAATTGTCAGAATGACGCAGATTTCAATATATTATTTATTTTTTATGTTCAGCCTTGTGACAAACGGTGCTGCCTGATTCTCAATTTAGCATTAGTGACTTTTTCGAGCTTCTAAATGTCGAACATAAAACCAGAACCATTGTGAACTGTTCAATGTAACTTCAGGGGCATGGATGGGAAAATAATAAAAGGCAAATCAGCTGAGAGACATTCCAGCTCCTTAAGGGATTGGCTCTGATGCAAAAAACTGGTCCTTCCTAGATATCTCGATAAATAAAAATGTGAACTTTAAAATAACTTCTCACCACTCATTTCAAAAATATTTTCGTCAAGGAGGACTTATCGCGGAGGGCTGCGCGGAGGGCTGTGTTACCGGCAGCAGAGGAGATCGTATAAAAATACCCCACTTGGATATCTTAAAGCTTTTCTCGTGAGCGGTGCACCCGACCATCGTTATTAGTTCGTGTGCAAAATTAGTTTCAGTTCGAAATTAGTTTCAATAAACTATTTCTTGAAAGCACCGAAAATAGGTTTGAAATTAGTTTCCCCAAAAATAAATTGCAGTGTAAGAACTTACTTTTGACTTAGACCACAAAAAATTACAAAAAACATATTAAACAAATATAAACTTATTCATAGACCTCGCTAGAATTTCGACAGTTTCCGACGGCGTTGAAATTGCAACTCATCAAATGAAATCTCATCAATGTCAGAAGGTTCAAGTCGTAAACATCAATTTGTCAAGCCCTCCGATCGTTATAAAGTTGCAAAATGGATGGAACAAGAATTTCAAACGAATTGAAGAAAGAAACTTTTCAGCAAAACGGTTAAGCAATTTACAGAATTCTTTAAAGGAACTCCCAACAAAGGAACTCCCAATAAACCTGAGTAAGCAGGAGTTTGGTGGAAAAAAAGAGCTAATATTCTCTGCTTAAAGGATCCAACAAAAATACTTACAGCATTTTCCGGAGAAACATGAAGAAAATAAATCTCGGATGCACTACAAAGCTCTCTGAGGACATTGTGGGTTGAAAGTCTATACGTTGTTCTTCTCGTAGTTTGAGAGACTAAGGACCCTTGGAGTAAAATTTTCATGTCACACATTACTATCACTTGCAATATCTTTGGCGAAAAATGCAGCATATGGTGCTCCTTTAATTTTACAGAAGAATTGAAGGAGTCCGCATTATTGACAGGACTCAGCGATTTATGTGCGTTCATCATATCATAGTAAGAGCACAAACTGGATCACTATTAAAAAGTCCAGAAAAGCAGGGATTTATCGAAAAGAGTGTCGCATTTCATTTAGGAGTTCTCAAAAGGGGCTTTGAGTCTGGTCTGCTGAATGAAAATCACATTGAGAACGCTGACTACACCCATTTTGTTTTTAACATGGACAATGGAAAAACATTAGGATTCACTGGAGAGGCTCACTTGAAATATGCTGACGAAGTTTCCGGTGGTGACCCCATAACAATGATACTAAGAATCACTGGTTGTGTGAATGCTATTATGGAAACTCCCATGTTAGTCTTTGAAAATGGCAAGAATTCATACCCGATAAAAGGAGTTCCTGACATTGCCGCCTTTTGCACCATACCATCCGGTACTTGCGCTCCTGGAACCTCCTTTCCAACAGAGAATTAATGGGACGACATATTCTACCCATGATTCCACAGGCCGCTACGCACACGGATGCAGCGGTTATCGGGTTTGGGGGAACTTTCATGTCATACAGATGTGAGCGGCTTTACTGTGCTCGATGACAGAGACTACCAGACAGGCAACTGCGATACAGAGAAAAAGGGCAGTTGCGCACTTTGACAAATCTGCCTCAGTACAGAAAGAAATCGACAGCTTTTACTCTGTAAAGTTGGATGATCCCACTGGTATATCCATCTCGAAAGGTATCCCCGGTCGGGGCTTTTTAAGGCATTCGGACTTAGATACTATATACCAAGTGCAGTACAGAATAGTGCAGTACAGTACAGCACAGTGCACTACTGTAGATTCAGATACCATTGAAGCGTTCAAACTTAAAATAATAAAATAGAGCGCCCTTTTCTTCTGTCATATGATACGCTCTTTCCGACAAAGTCCATTGTAGTGCAATATTCGTGCTTTCTACCCTCACGACGTCGCCGCAAATTGATATCTGCCTTGGTTTCAGTAGCGTCCTCCCCAACATCTGCGAAACCTCCTTAGCCCGATCATCACACCCATCGACGTAGTTTTCAGACAAGTCCCTCTCAGGCTCCAAGCTTATCATCCCCAAGATAAATCCATGATACATGCTTCCGATCTGACTGAGCTTCAACCACTATCACAAACTCCTCGCATTCTCAGAGCGCCGTAGGCTGTCCGATGCTGAATTCTCCCGCTCATCTTAACCTTCCATACCCTGATCTTCTGCGTTCAGCTGCGTTGGTTCCAAACTCTCTTTTCCCCTGCAACTCGGCCGCGGTCATAATACAGCTTAGCCACAGCAGTGGGCAGATCTGATTCTGGGACCAGAAAGTAGAGCAACTTCCGCTTATTCGCACCCTGAATTGTCGCACTATCTCCCTTTTTCCTTTTTTCTGACTTGCGTTCTCGCGATGTGATCAAGTGTCCGTGAGCTATCCAGAAACCCTGTCCTTTGGGTAGCCCGTCTGAACTAATCTTTCTGGCATCTTTCTCAACCGATTGGCGTGTACTCGATCAACCTTCTTGCCAACCTGTGACTCCGACTCATACCCGACTCGGCCCAATCTTGCTACAAATTTGTAAAGACGTATCCACGGCTCTACCATCTTCTTACCTTCGGCTAATTTTACCTTGACTGGCCACAACAAGATGCGATCACCGACAGTTTATTCCTTAGGATTCACCATCTGTTCGAACCGCTTCCTAGCCTAGCTATCGCTTTACACTCCGCCCCTTTGCTAAGAAACTGCCCGAAGAGCAGCAGGAAGCTTTTCGCAAGGCTGTTCGGCTCATCCTCAATTCACACTCGATTGAGTTCCCCCGGAATCAAATTCTTCCACACTAAACACCGCTTTGCAGGGTGTCATACCGTTTGCTGAGAAAATTCACGTATTCTACCTCAGGCAGGTAATTGCGATGTTTTCATCCAAATCTACATCTCCCTCTGCCATCAAACTGGCTAGATCGCGCGCCAGCGTCCTTTTCCAACGCTCTACTGCGCGTTTTTCTTGTTAATGTAATGAATACATCTGCAGACGCTCGATCACTAGCATTCCGTACAGCTACTTGACGACATTGGACGATATTACTGAAAAGGCTAGATCCTCCATATGAGATTATGGCTTCCATTAGACCGAAAACAGAAATCATCGATTCTTTGATCGATAGCTTGGCGGTAGTCTCAGCCTTCTAATCAGAGATTGCCTTCGCCGTCGCGAATCTGGTAGGCATGTCGACTATCGCAAATATTTTGATTTAATGTAAGCGATGGGGAAAGAGGGTGATAGTATGATGTGGTAGATTTCAACGTTGGTTGTTGTTAACTGACTTTACGTGATAGCTTCGACCCATATCAGTTCTCTGCCCCTGGTCCTTTCGACTCCCTGAAGTAGGTAAACTTTTTTAATTCCGACAAACTCAAAATTTTTCTGTTTGTCTAATTTCAAGCTGCTTGAGCTGTCCCACAACTTCTAATTTGACAAAGTCTCTAAACTTACAATCTCAGATGAATTATTAATTTATACTTCAACGGAATTGACAGTATCTCAGGTAAAAGTATGAGATGAATTATTCTAACAATCCTCCTAAAAGAATACCTCATTAATATGACTTCGGATACACTCATCCTCTCGTTGACTTCCATTGCTTGACAGGAGTCATCAACTTTATCATCACACCAGCGACCATCTCAGTGGTAGGAGTGTACTCCAATGTGTCAGTACCTTCTTCGATTTGGTGCTTTAGAAAATGTTAATTGACCACGATATGCTTTGACCGCTCATTGACTAGCTTATACGACGCGATCTCGATAGCACCCTGGTTTACAGCATTTACATTGATAGAGAGACAAGTTTTACCCTTCACTTCGAAGTCTGCGGCGAGACGGTGCAACCAAATAGCCTCGAATAATGCATAGCTCATCGCAATATACTCAGCCTCAGCCGTAGATTGAGCAATCACTGTTTGCTTTCTGCTACAACATGAAACAATTCCACCAGCGTTTAGGAAGGGATACCCACTTGTCAATTTCCTCGTTGCTTTGTCGCCAGTAAAGTCAGCATCATAATGCCCGTGTAAAATTGCGCCATCACCACAGAATACGATACCGTGATTACATGTCCTCTGCAAGTAGCGTAATACGTGCTTAGCAGCATTTCAGTGACATTGAAGAGTGTCCTGCATGAATCTCGATAGAAAGAAGCATGCATAAGCAATTTACGGTCTGAGAGTGTTCGACAGATAAAGAGGGACTCCGACAAGCTGCTTGTATAGCACATTTAGTAGACGCTCAAACTCCCCCTTGTCACGATTTATGGCATAAAAATCAGAATTCGGCCAAATCGAGACATTTGGTGGCTTTTAATCCTTCATCCAATAGCCTATAACATCTGATCAACCATGTGCGGGTTCTAAATTTTCAGTGTGTATGCAATCTTATCACACTCGAGTACCATAGCCAGAAACTTCTCAACCTTCACCTCCTTACGAGATACAACGTCCTACGAAATAGCTTGAGCAATTTCCTTAAGTATTTCCAAACCTTCCCCAGCAAAAAGATGATCTTCAAAATGCACCAAAACATGCAAACGACATTCAGCTTTGGTGGAGACATACAAGCACCGGTCTGCTTGTTAGTGGATAAATACAAGTTTGTCCAGAATTATGTGAATGTGTTTCTTCCAGGCCTTCGATGATTGATTGAGACCAAAGGGCGACTTAAATAGGCGATATAACCAACTTGGGTGATCTAGATCAATGAAACCCTCAGAATTTTCATATAGAACTCTTCCTCCAAGGCCTCTTCAGAAAGCAGGCTTCACATCAAGCTGTAGCCAGTAAAGTTTTTCTTTGACGATCAAAGACAAGAATAAACGTAAAGTGGAAAGTGGTATAAGAACCGACCGGAGAGAATGTGTCGTTGTATTGCATGCCATGGCGTTAGGTGAAACCCTTTGCCACAAGTCGAGCTCGGTGCCTTTAAAGTTCTCCTTTCGCATTTGTCTTGTTTACAAGCACCCACCTGTTTCCAGTTGGTTTAAGCTTTGGTACTTTAATATCCCGAAATGTAGCCAATATTGGTTTATGGTACCATTCCGCCAGACGTAGACTAGAAAGGTACTCTAAATATTTTGGCTAACCTCCATGTCCGACAGCATGTCAATATGAACGAAGCGGAAAAAATGTGACCTTTGATCAGTGAGCAACTTTGTTCGGTTAGCTCCTGGAAACAGAGGCCCAGTACTCTGCAATTGTATCCTAAATTTCATCGGTATAAATCCTTGGCAAGAATCGAAATGGAACATGGTATCCTCATCTACAATATAAAGCACAGGATTCAAATCTATGTGCATGGTATCAAGGAACAGCAATTCATTGAACTGTTCATTCTCGGCGCCAAGCGTAATCTTTAAACGATTAGGGGCATTCTCTATGGCCAGTAATTGATCAAATATCCTGGTGAGGTCCGCTATTGCCCCTAATGTCTACTTTGTGGCGTGTTAGGACACGAAATTCGTACTAAATAAAAATATTTCGTCGAGAGCGCGCGTGATACCCATGTCGGCGATTCGATACTACTGCGTGCTGGAGACAGTCATTTCAAGGATGTGGCTGGAACGACTTCGCAGAAGTTCAAGATGGGTGACAATGAATCTTTTCCATTCACATTTACTGGTTTCCACGCTCGTCGACCAGAGAAGATGGTTCTAAGCTCCGAACGGAGCAATGCAGGTATATAAATGCGCTTCCTTTACTGCATGAAGGCTCAACATTCTCAGATATTGAACCTCTTACAATGAAATCTATGCATAGACACGCAGCGCAAGCTGTACTGTCTAATGCGGCATGCCTCCTCGCCTGCCTTGAACCCGTCGATGTAGTCACAGGGTCACGGAGGCGCAGACCGGTTTCTGTTTTCTCCTTTCCTTCTCTCCAAACTCCATTTAGATTCCCCCGCTAGAGGTGCAGAAGACGAAGTAAAATAGCCCATCATTCGCCCCTTAGAATGGAATTAATGTGGCTCTCCCACACATGGCCTGACGACATGTTCGAAATGTCGTATCCAACTCAGGTTACTTCGGATCATTCAAGAAAAGCATCGTGACGTCATCAAACGGATCAGTCGTACCTTTCAGTATGTCAAGGATCACAAGGTCTCAATATCTTTCTCGAAACTTTACCTCACGTCAGTAATGTACTACCGTCTTCACAATACCGTACTCCGCGGACCTACCGTCTGGTCATGCTGAATCACCGACATTTTGTGCACACACCCACTACATGACCTCCTGACGAGGCTCATAGCTTGATCCCATTGAAATCTATGAAGTAAAGGTCTCTCTCCCCCCATGCTCCAATTGAAAAATTGTCGACGGTGAGAAGCAAGGGCAGCCTAGGACGGGAGCAGTATCGGGGAGGAAAGCACAGCCTTCCAGGCTCTGTGGAAGGCCTTTGCGCGTATACCATTCTTCTGCGACTCGGAAGCAGTTCAGGGGGAAGCATTGGGGGTTCATCTACTGTACTGCAACGGATACGTATGCTGGCGGAAACCCAATCAACTTGTATGGTAGTGTGCATACATTGAAATGTTGCGGCAGCGCAAGTGGCGTTGAATCCACAGACGGGCTGCCGTAGAATCCTTGATGAGAACGCCAGCGGGGGGAGCTGGCTGGGCTAAGAAGCTGTTGAATAGCAGTGCCGTTTGACGCGTGCTGGCTTTCTGATCCGTTGTACCTTAGACGAGGGCCCATTTAATGTAATCTCGAAGTGGTCCAATGCCCAGCGATGGCGATGAGGATCCGACTTTCGACTAGTCACCGTGTGGGTTGCTGTGGGCGAGGCTTCCATTTTGTTGCTTAAGAGAGCGCATTGTGCTTTTCGCTCGAGTATGTCGGTTGGGGCGCTCTGTATCTGTATATTCATGAGTACAGATATAAGTCGCGCCTTGGGTGGTCTATCCTTTTTGCGGAGCCACTTGATGGCTTTGGCGTCATTTAGGTTGGTGTGCTCGGTGTTGCGGAAAGTTTCCCAGTGATGTTGTCCGGTTATGATTGTGTGTGCTTGTCGGACTGAGGCGGCGCCGCAGGTGTGGGGGTATGACAGCGATGGGAGACACGGGCCTTGAGTTGGGAGCTATTGGGAAGGATGTGCGTACGAGATCCTGCTCGGGGTAGTAGGGCGAGAAGTTTACCGTGCAGATACGCTGTGTGCTTGTTTCAAGTTGGGGACTGCAATTTGCGCATACACTCACGTACATGTAGCGGACGGGGAATGACAGCGGGTCAAGCTGCGAATCTTGGCATCGGTGTGTGCCGTGCACGCGAGCCCAATCAACTGAGGGGGAAGAGGCCGCTAAGGTTGGGTGGTTCGCCATTCTACGCAACTTACCAGAGCTGGTGGTGGAGGAGTGGCTCCTACGTTCTAGCTGAAGAGTGCGTCGTGCACGTTGTGCCCTCAGCAGATATGCAGTGGTTGCGTGCGGTAGAGGGCCGCACAATTGGCACCACTGATTGTCCCCAGTTGACGCTCGGCAACGAGTTGTTTCGTGACGTGGGGGGTCGAAGGTTGGAAGTAATGCCGTGTTGTGCGCACAGGTCACGGGTGCGTTGGAAAGGTATTCCTTGGCGTTGGCTGTTGGGATCATTTGGTTGTGGGGACCATGTTCGTTTAAAATTGACTGCGGGTTGTTCTTCAAGGCGGCAATAACTTCTCTTCGTACACAGCAACGGTCAGCACGGCTGAGCGTGAGGCGAGGGCTACAATGAAGTAGGTGATCACTGAAGGTAGTGCACTGGATCGGGCCGCATACATCCGAGGAGGAGGGCGACGTCCAGAGCGCAGGATTGGATGGTGGCTTGATGAGTCTTGGGACGGAGTTGCCATATGGGCAGCCCGTGCAAGTAAGCTTGGTTGGTGTGCTTGAGGCTCGTGGTAGGTCGAGGAGTTCTTCCTGTACCACACGCTGACAGATGAGGAGTTCTTTTGGTTGCTATAGATGAACCAGGAGATCGGTTAGAGTTTTGAATTTTCTCTCTAGTGCCGGCGTTAGACTTGGGCTCAGCTTGCAGTAGGGAGTGAAACTGCTGACGGTCGGGAGTGAGCAGGGCCGACGCAGAATGAAGCAAAACTAAACTGGTCACGGAGGAAGGCTCAACGATGCAGAGTCAATATCAACAGCGGGGATACCGTGCGCCTATAACCCGTGATAAGGGTAACAGTGTTACCGCATCACACGCTTCTTTCCTCTGTGGCAATGGTAACCGTCGCGGGGTGGCGCTTAGCTTTGTTGCCAAGCATCATAATAGCGCAATCGTCAGTTATGCGATGCCTCCTACTTCATTCACCCACAACACCGCATGGAAAGAGGTTCGCCTGTTTCTGCAGGCTTCGCCGGAACACGGTGTACTCAAAGTTCGCGGGCTCAACACCAGGTCAATACTTGTCGTGCTGACCTGATGTTTACATCCGCAGCTGTAGCCTACCTTGCTTAGTGCAACTCTGACGGTCATAATGTGACGAATCCTAACAAAACCACTCCCGCAGGGATCGCTCCAAATGTCTGAATGGGTGGGTGATCTTGTTTTGACAGTGCACTCACCTGATGAAAACCTGTAATGCAGTTTGTATCTAGTACGCTAGGGGTTCCTAGAACGTGAGTTTCTCAGGGCTTCATGTGCCAATGGTTCTTCACGTTACACACTTCACGTTATACATCACCAGTAGAGTTGATCTCGTTTCGGGGATGAACTCGAAAATATTCCCAGTGCGCTTTGGTATGCATCCGTACCGTCCTGTTCGCGGTACAGTTCAAAGCAAGGCTGAGTGCCTCGACGCGTCAAGAGAAGCTTCTTTACCAAAAACTGTTTTCTTCGAATGCCGATTAATTTTAAGATCAAACCACATCAAGTAAACTTCTATGTGGACCACTTGAGGTGAAATCAATCTCCTAGACCAGCACCGATCTCATTATTTTCAGCCACTCAGACAATCTCATTAATGCAAGAGTAGAATCTTTCAGACCTGTCGGTAACGAGCTAAAAATGGGACTCGTAGTCCGTCGAAGTAAGCCTAACAGCTTGGCAACTCATATTAAGCAAAAGTTTATACATTCATTGCCTTTGTGTCCTGAAACTCTGCGGCCCAATGCGGACAACAACCACCTCCCTGCCCTTTGAACTTCCGGCCGACTAATGCTGGTGGCTAAAAGATACAACTGGTATACATCGTGTAGCTCTGACTGCAAATCATTTGGGCCGCTGCCGGCGCCCCATACCCCAGTAACTCCCTGTAATAGCAGGAACATGCCGATGGTGTATTGGCATTTAGACACCTATGGCTCAAGCGTCATGCCACAAATTCAACCATCACACTGCCCCAAGCGTACCAGTTTGTTTTGCCCACATTCACGAACGAGGGATTATTGATATTGGTTGTGTTGGAGGGTAAACTCTGCATACCGATAAGCAAACAATAATTAACATACGTCAGCCAGGCTATAATGTCCAATCGCTCAGTGACGACATTTATCATGTACTGGTACTTGAATATATTCTGTGCAAGGGACTCTCTAAAGCTAGCCAGCGTGTAATGGAATCACATCTGCATACTAGGATCCGATGACACTCCCATGACCTTTGCTCTCAGGGAGTCGGCTAGTACGAGGCTCGAGTGGTTCACTTGCTGCGATAGTCCATCAGCCGCTCATGTAAGCGTATTAGAGTCTGTACCCTCAAGAACATCACAAGAGTAAGTTGTGTTACTAGTCATACAGTGCAGCCATCGGGCCACCCCTTCAATGATGATTCGACACAACCGCAGCGCTGCCACCATTACCGCGCCAGCATAGATCCCCGCAGCATCGACGCTTCTATAAGGAAGTTTGACATCTTTACTGTACATGAGCACAACGCAGAACATAATCTCCTCGCTAAAGATCTGTTCAAACCTGTTCAAACCAAACTAGTGGTCGCACTTTCCCGCCAGAGGTCCCCTTCCTTATCCTAAGTGCGCCTGTCCATTGACAATCTCTGATATGATACAACCAACTCACCCTATCCTCCCGCTGACTCTTGGATAGCCCAACGCCAATGAAATGACAGTCCGCTCCCGGCACACCCGCATCTTGGCGTCGCCATTGTACTGCACAGTACAGTACACTGCTATCAAACCGCCGCGCCGCACACTGCGTTTGATCTCACACCCACGCAAGAGAGTTCCAATTCAGCACCAATATGGCACTTCTTCTGTACACTACCCTTTGTCACCTGTAATTCTGTAAATACTTTACTTCGATAGGCTTACCGTAATGAAAAGAAAAAATGTAAGACTGTAGAGTACACTGTCAAGGTGGACTGTAATGCTACGGAGCTGAACCAGTTTCGCTCGAATATGCAGTACCGTACTGTACGTACAGTAGGTGTAATGATATTTTTAGTCGTTTAGCCTTGTGCCATTGCATCCTGGAACATGTCTGCGAATCTTGCGCCGGCTTTCACCTGCACCGCCAAGCTGGCGTGAAAGCCTGCAGTTGTGCAGCATGGTAGATAAGGTACTGTACGTTCTGTACCGCGCAGTACTGTATGTACGGCACTAACCTCAAGTACCCGTGAAGGGTACCATTCCTTTACAGTTTAGTGTGGCCTCTAGGATTGGACATGTTGCGGTGGAATAGTTTTGCCGGGAATAATGTTATTCCCGTGAAGGGGCCATCAAGTGGGAGCTGAGCACAACGGGTGTAAGGAGGCACTTATTCTCAAGTATATTGCATAATAATCTGGGCGGGCCAATCAGCTTCCAGCATGGAAGTTTTTCAAATATCAGAATCAGTGTCCCGAATCCTTCCATCTTTCAAAATCCTCTTGTTGACATCAACCACAAATGGGCGCCACGTTGTATTCCGACCTCCCGACCGCACACGACTACCGCTCAACTTTGACAAGCACAATAAAATTATTGTTGCGTTGTACCGTATTGCACCGCCCTTAATATTCTATGATTTATTTATTAATTTTACCATTAACGTGAAAGAAATCCGTCAAGGCAACGCTGGCTTTGTCATACACAGTAAGCTCCATTGGCTCCAACTCTTGTAATCGAGCGCTCATTGGATGGATAACTTGCATCTTTCTTGTCCAATCAACGTCACCCCTTCCATACAATCAAAAGAATTAATTTGCAAAAAACTTTTGGGGTCATTCTCATCTCAATTGCAGTGTATGTGGATGTTCTTCGATAGCGCTGTCTTTTGCACCCTACCATGCTTGCAGTCAAGTACTCCAGGCCTGTTCGATTTCAAGGCCGCCATCCGAATCATATACCACACATTTAACTGCGCAGCCTACCGGCATCTCGCCCGCTTTGAGGTAGCACCTCGTGCCTGAAAGAGGCTTACCGCCTCTTCTCTTCAAACTCTTCCTATTCTCTCCACCTTCCCAACCTCGAGAACCTCCGCTACCATCGCCTGTGACATCTCAACGCCAATCCGCTATATTTGGGCTCTCCGAATCCAAATACGTTTGGTCCTCTTCTCCCAACGTCGCAATCTTCCGTCGGAAACCCCAGCCTCTCCACCCGAAGCTCTCCGCACCCTAACTCCCGCCACTACCTGCGAAGCCGATGTCCGATACCCCACACTGCAATCATGAACTCTCCGATTCCAACCAACCATCGCCCTCACTCTCCAATTCGGAAGACCCTTTTCTTTGTACTATCTGTCGTGACACCTGCGAAGTCTCGCTCCAAGCCGAAGTACCAGAATGTCACCACACCTTTTGTCTCTCCTGTGTCCTTTTCTTGGACTCAGTTCGCGAGACCTGCCCTAACTGCAAGACCCATTTTCCCTTCTCGTCCATCGTGACCTCACCGGCTCCGTAGTATCTGGCCCTACCACTATTTCCGGCACCCTCCGTGGGTATCTGAGAGCGTTGCCCTTCTTCGCCGTGCTGAATGGGTTAACACGCGGGAAGTCCTCTCTCCTCTTCAAGACATTGAGTCTTCCTTCACCCTCCCATCCCAACTCTCCTCCCCTTCCGTGTCCAACCGTCCTTCTCCCCCGCTCCTCATTACATGAATGAGGAGTTTGAAGATGAGCTAGAGTCTCGCTTTTGGGAAGAAGAGGAGTTGCAGTTTGATCGTCTCATGGGTTCGCGCGTTATGTCCAACCGTCGTTTCGGCGCCAACGGCTACATCTCTGCCGGTCGTTTACGTGCCACCCCCAGGCAGCCGCCACGGGGAAAAAGCACACTGCGGGATCTTCTGCTGCAGGGGCATTGAATGCACAAGAGACGCGGGAAGAGGAAACGACAAAGCGTCGTGAGAAGCAGAGAAAAGGCGGCCAGAATCAAGGGTCTTCATCCACCGGGGCGGCCGAAAGAAGAAGTTGAAGAAAAAATCAAGAGAGGGCATGGCGCAGGCGGCGAGGAAAAAGGCAGAGGCTGAGGCCGCAGCGGCTGCAGCAGCTGCGCAGAGAGAAGATCATGGCGTAGCGGCTCCAGCGGGAAATAGCGGAGGAGCTGTGGAGGCAGGCGAGGCCTCGGAGTGTGTGGTTTGAGTGGGCCAGTTGGGATGTGTGAAACATAGCGGTGAAGGAGATGCTAGGGATGCGACTTGTCATCACTAGTGCATTCGGCGTTATCGGTTGAGTGAACCTCTCAGGTGTCATCTCTCTTTGTACAGGATTTTTCTTGTATAGTAATATGAATGTATGTGTTTTTGTTGTAACATATGTTACGGTTTCTTGCCATTGTCCATGGAGAGAGACGATGTGGCGAGAGGGAGCGCATACCCCGTCGCATGGGATGCAGGCCCCTTTGGCTGCAGGGGATTTTCAGTTTCGTCGTTGGGAAGCACGCGAGTTTGCGGCGAACTCCCCCAGGCCACCTGGAACTGTGGTGCTCCAAAAGGCGGAGCTGACAAAGGTAGGTTGTTGGGATCCGTTAGTTGCAGGTTCATGGCTAGTGTAGGAAAATAGGAAGTTGCAGTAGAGATGTGGCTAGGGCAGACCCATGGATCAATCTGTAGGAACAGCAGCACAGAGGAACGCCGGAGATCCCGGGAGTGACCAGGTCTCCACCTGTTGGAGAGGACCTATTCTTTTCTCAGTAGGTTTTCCCTCCCGGTTCCCAAGTTCACAGGTAGGGAACAACCCAATCCAGCCGCTTAGAGACCAGTGGCATCGATTGAGACGTTTTTCGGTGACGTCTTTATCACCACTACCAGCACGCATGGAGCTAAAGCTGCAAAGTACAGTACTGTAACATTAATTGCTTGCTACAGTATCTCCAAGCTTAAGGTTCCATTCCCACTGCGTATCGTACTGTACTATCGTACTGTAATGTATAACCAGGCAGAATGGCATATGAAGGATGGGTGGACACGTAGCAAACATGACAATCGGTGAATAATCGGAGGCAGTCAGCGAAAGATGGTGTCAGTTGTGGCCCTTGAGAACGCTGAATTAGGGGGCTCAGTTAAATCGCAACTGATCTGGAATCAGTGACGCTTTCCCTATTTACTTCAATGCGTTTGTACCAATGCACTAATTCAACTTTGCAATTAGCAACTACTCGTGAAAGCTATGTCAGCGGCGTGCGGCGGGGTTTGGATAAGACGAACATCGAAATAGACGACCAAATGGAGAACTAAGGCGTTGGTACTAGTACCGGTAAGAAACGTCGTGCGATTCAGGGTATTAATGCATCAATGAGGCGAGTGGTGGCAGTCGAAGAGGGGCCTAGAGAGTCAAAAGCGAGAGCTGACAGGTAAAGTTGGTGTTGTTGAGTTGGCGAAACGATTACATGACCCCACATCGGTGGCAAGCCTCATAAGAGGCTTGAGGGGTTTCCACGTGTCTACGTGTCACCTTATCCAACTTCCATCAGTTGGGAGCGGTAGCGGTGGAGGGGAAATTGAAAGGTAGCGGCCTAGTTTGCACTCGAGGTCGCGAACCTTGTCACGATGAGCGATCTCGGCGGCACCGCCAACGATTTGGGTGGTTTTGTGCTTGTGTTTGATTTCAAAGGGGAGACAATCGTGATATTACACGCGAGGGGGCGTGAGTCCGACGAAGAGGGCGAGGATGAGGGCTGCAGGAGAATGTCCGCAGGCCGAAGCTCGGTTCCAGGACGAGGAGGGGTGCCTCGAACGCGCATTCAAGTCCAGCAGCGCGGAACACAAGCGCGTTTCGAACCGAGTTATGACGGTGGAGTCTGCCTAAACCAGAGGGGCAGAGGTCAGCAGCGTGGTCTCCAGTGGCATCCTCAGTATGTAAGCATCACTGTCCAGTGAGTGGCGGGGATAGCGGTGGAGTTGGGTATGGGCGGTAAGGAAGGCAGCGACAGGGCTTTGGCGGAAGGCGAGTCCGCGAATGCGGAGGTGTGCGTCCGCGTTACTGTGTTGGGTTGGTGAGGGAATGGCGTCCAGTCATCGTCCTTCCAGTGGCCCGGGTCGTAGCGTCCTGCTGCGCCCTGTTTAGGATGCGAGAGTATTACGGGGTGAGGCAGCAAGGACGATGGGGGCGTGGGGGCCAAGTTGCGAAGATGACACGTAGCTGAAGAGTAGCGATGAAAGATCGCAGATGCGGTTTAGCTTGTGCAAGGAGGGAATCGGGGGCGGCATGGTATGGGTGCCCGAGCAGCCAGCAGGTGCGGGGTATTGAGTACCGCGGTGGGTTTGGACACGGGCCGAATCAATGTACTTGCGGCGGTAGCGGCTTGGAGAGAAGTATGTACAGAGAAACCCTGACCACCCAGCCGTGTGGGGGGGAAGCCTTTACTCACGCTTGTTCAGAGAGTGGGACGCCGTTCAGGGACTCGCATGAGGGTTTTTGGTGTCGCCCAACTGGAGAGCAGCGCTCGAACAGCGCTGCGGGTCAGCCAGGTGAAAAGCTTGTGCAACGAGGCAGTCCGTGGCGCACAGGCGATGAATGTGGAAACGTTAACGCGGGTCGCGCACACCATCATAGCAGCAGGTGAATGGGGGAATTTGGGTTGCTACACTGACTAGAGATGTGGGACAGTTATTTCCCGAGGCAATGGGGCAGCTCTGTGTATCGGAGAGTCTGAAAAGGAGACAGGTCAGGGGGGGCTATCTCACAAGATTGGTGCAAGACCGCTGTAAGACATGCAGCGTTGGACGAGATCGTCGCCGCAGCGTGTCTTTGCGTAAGGACGGATTGCAACCGCCCGAAGGTCTCCATGGCTCATACAGCGATTTGCCTGGCCACGTCTGTCAGTACCTCAAATGCGTCGGGGTGCCATCCCCCAAGAGTGGAAATTGGCACTGGGATCAGTCGGGACCTGGCTCGCGTGGTGGCAAAATGTTGGTACTTTCTGCTGAACTTTGGAGCTTTCGCGGTGTTCAGAGATGTCAGGGGGTTAAACATAAGGCCCGTGTGTTTGAGGGAGAGAGAGATTCAAGAATGTAACGTTGAAGAAGTCTGTCCCTCCGGTGCTCCCTATAGCCCTGACGTCTGGCCTTGTGCGATGTTGGCCATTGGACGGGGCTCCATGACCGGGTGCCGGGCGGCCATTGCCACGTCCAACGTGAGGATTCCAAACTGGCGGTCGTGAAGATCGATCCATTCTCGGCCATACTAGCAGTGCATGAGGTGGCCACCAAAGATGTCCAGGGTTCCCGGGCACTTGTTCTGGGGCATTTGGTGTTGGGGCGAAGAGTGGTACCTGGCAGTGGCATTAGAACCAGACAGACAAAGCTTTGGGATCAATGCGTGTCCTAAGGCTCGGGCATGGTGCGCAATGTATCCATTGTTTAGCACCGGGGAGGCCCATCGAAGAGCGAAAAGCGTATCTCTCTTGCTGTCGCCAGAGGGTATGCGTTCTTGAGCCGCTTTGTGAATTGCATCCGTCACTTTCTTTCGTGAGGGCGGGTTGTTGGAACAAAAGGCGCTGAAGGGAACTACTTTCGACGGCGGACATGAGGCAGACCTCATCGTATAGGCGTCAACTGCATCGTTGCATGTGCTGAGCGTTTGTACCGAAGCCAGCAGATGGAGCGGCCAGCAGGTGAATGTTGTTCTGATAAGCCTCGACTTTGCTTGAAGGAATGCGTTAGTGAAGCGAAAGCCCCCGAGATGTGCACCTAATTGTTCGAATCCTTCATTCTGGCATTCTTCGAAGGGTAAGTCGTGACAACAGCGAAGGCCGCGATAGGGACATTGCTCTCCTGGACTACCTGGCCGCCGTCAGAGCTTCATGGATCCGCAGTGCAGAGCGTTCTTTAAACGTCAGCACTCACATCACTTCCGCATGCTACTCACAAAATTGGAAACGGCCTTTACCATCCAGTGCACGAAAGTGCACCACACAGACAGCAATGCCTCTCCAGCACCCCGCGCCCACATAGACCAACACAACATGCATCCATCGTCAACATCCCCGCCCAACACCCAACACGATCACCGGACAATCACCCCGCACAAGAAGAGACACTAGGACCCCCACAGAACCCTCATCCCGATACGCCATGCCCCCAACCCAGACGCTCCCCCCAATGAACTCGTTGGCCCCCGGAATGACAAATTCAATGGAATACCTGTGGCCTCGCAACCTCCTTATCATCCATCCACACACTTCTCGCCACAGCCATCCCAGACATCCTCATCGTCACGGAGACCCGTACCGACGCAGCGCCACAATGGTGCCGTGTCTGGCCCCAGGCAACCGTCTCACAGATCCCCCACGCCGCAACACCATTAACGCCCTCGCCGTGTTGGCGTTGCACTTGCCGTCCGGCCCAGATTCAGTACTACCATTCACCATATCTGCAACAGCTTCCATCCACCTACTAATTCAATCTCCAAATCCTCACACTCAATTGGACCCATCCACCCATGCCTCCGGAGCCTACGTCAACCCGAAATTCCCAGCGCAATCGTTCGCAGCATCAGTCAACGACTCATCCTCCATCCCCCACCGCATGCAATCCTAACAGGCGATCTGAATGCGCGATCTACTCTCTGGGACTCTGTAGCCAACCCAAGGGGACGTCGCTTATGAGAGCAGTCCGGGGTACACGGTTCAAAATATTCGCGTCTACTCAACCCTCATTCCACCCAAGAGTTGCGTTAGGCTCAAGCACCCCCATA
The DNA here is from genome assembly GCA_002205965.3 of Kappaphycus alvarezii. Classification (NCBI taxonomy): domain Eukaryota; phylum Rhodophyta; class Florideophyceae; order Gigartinales; family Solieriaceae; genus Kappaphycus; species Kappaphycus alvarezii. The sequence goes on along the minus strand of NADL03000026.1, from coordinate 662,540 downwards.
TCTTCATTTCATCCGAGCCCCTACATTGTGCTGCCCTCTCCGACAGTTGGAATAGCTGTTCAGATCACTCCCTCGTCATAGCGACTCCATCCCACCCCTCCTCACCAACGCCACGCCGACCCAGAGAAGGATAACGAAGTCAATGCTTTTCACGCCGAGGAACCAGCTGGAAGCAGCGGCAACCTATCAACGCTCCTTGCCCACTCATAGCCGTGCTCTACAGCTGCACTGCGATTAACGCCCCTGTGATATACGACGCGTCACGCGCACCATCACCGGCCCCTGTCAAGTGCTCGCAAATCGCCGACTCCGCCGTTTCAAACCGTTCTGGACCTACTCATTGGATGCGCCAGCAGCTAAGCGCGACAAGGCTTACAAGCAACGGAAACCTACTGACGTACAGTTCAAACGACTACAGGCCGTCGTCGAGCAATAAATTCGAAGAGATAAAACGATGGTTTCAAGAGCGAGCCTTCTCCGCCTCACCGACCTACCCAACGACCAATTTACTAAGGCAATAGCAAGTGATAGACGTCAGACCGCGAGAAGGAAACGGACCATCTATGCAACGGACGCAGCTCTCCCCATGGGCATCATCTTCATGAGCACCCCCCGTAACCGAGAGCAATCCCCGATACAATTCCAGAGCTTCACTCCCCGCCGGCGCTTAAGCCACACATCCTCAACTGCATTTGCACCGCGCACGCGAATAGGGGGGGTAGTGACAGGGTACGCACGAGATGATGAAGATGGAGCCGTCTCTTCCACACTGCTTACTCATGGTGGACGACAATCGGCCGAACTCACCAGTATCCCCAGAACTGGGCCACAGGCATCCTGATCCGGTCCGCAAACGCGGGGATCAACGTACTCCAGCGAACTACCGCCCACTTTGCCTCTTATCTCACTGCAGGAAAGCCATCGAGGGAGGTCTGACCTCCTTCCTAGCCGACCTCACAGCCCTCCACCAGATGAAGTTTGGCTTCCAAAGAAGAATAGGCCCCCTTCACGCCCTCATCGCCATGGAAGCAGCCATGCAGCAAGGGAACCTCTTGCTCGCCACTCTGGATATTCTCAAGGACTATGACCGAGTCAACCGCCAACTGCTTCCTACAGGACTAGGACGCATTTTCCCCACACAGAGACAGCCATAATAACAGCATGCCTCTGTAGAAAGTTGGAATTGGTTGGGTTTGCTGTTGCTGCTCCGGTCAGTCAGAACGTCGCTGGAGTGGCTATAGAAAGATTGTCGAGGGCTGCTAGAGAGTTTCGGCACCTGAGAAGCAGTGAGCGTTCCGACAGGCACCATCCTCTTGTCCAGAGGTGCTTCTCAGGAAGGTGTTGGCCAATAAGAGAACAGCTCCTGACTGGCTGTATAAATTTAGCTCTTCCGTGAGCTACTGTACGTACGCATAAAAGGCCATCTCTTTCTTTGCACGTACGAATATTCCAACAGCCTCCTCCCCTTCACGGTCCGGACAAAAGACGAATGCACCCAGACAGCAACGGTTATCTGAAACAGTTCACTCGTCGAAACGTATCTTTTTCGTCCCCCCTTTTCCGTCACCCCCCACATTTCGCTCGACGGGACTTAAAATACCGGGCTACGGCAAGTCCTGTCGGACTTACAGTACTGATACTGTTCTATGACTAAATTTAGGCGGTCTGGCATAGAGGCGCCTCACACAATTTGGCGCCAGAATCAAATCGTCCAGAAAATAACTAAACTTCCAGATTTCGGCATACAGTACGTCCGCGAAACCCTGCACGAAAACCCCGCCTAGAGGCCAAATTTAGCAACGGACAGAATGATGCCTAGGCCATGTTCTGTAAGTCTTGACATTGCACATACTTCGACGAGTATGAGGCCGTATGACACGTGGCCACTCTTTGTAACCTCGTTTCATTATCCGCCTTTGGTCTCAACCAATATCCCCATCTCCCCAATTCTATTCAACGTATTCATCAATGGCTTCCCGAGGCCCTGACAATCATCACGATTCCCTTTTCCCTGTCACCTCCATGCATACTGTTCGCAGACGACGTCCTACTCCACTCACCTCCTCCAGACTCTTCCTCAATGAATGTCAACGCTGGGCATCCGCCAGACGTATGGACTGGGCACGCAATATGTACACAGTGATCATTCAGGACCGGCGCACCACGTCTACCACGCACAATGCAATCGCGGTAACTATCCCGCAAGCCTCTTACTCAGAGATGACAGTCAACCCTAGGAATACACCCGACTCGACCATCACCAGTGTACATCGTACTCAAACAATGCACCCGTTACCTCCCACACGCAACGCCCCTCACTTCTGATATGGCCCCGCCCACCTGGCCACGTCCTCCCAACGTTCTTCCACAGCACGTACTTGTACAGAGCTATCCTGCTGCGCAACCTCAACGACCCTCACCGCGCCGACCTCTCCATCCAGCGGCAACTCTTCGCATCTTATCTGCGCTTGAGGAATATCAACAACTCCCACTTATGTCGCCTACAAGCCATCTTCCACATCCTAATCTCACCGGTCTGCTACAACAAAAAGCTTCAAAGTCCCTCTCAAGCTCCAGGCATCACCAGGCAGGCAAAGGCAACCAGAAAACCACGGAAGCCGCACATTACATTTCACCACAACGTACGGACACACTCGGTACTCCACAATATTCTTACCAACCCAAACCCTGCGCACTAATCGAAACTTAACTCTCCGTCTGGAACACCCGTATTAGCCCCACAAGCGGCCATAAACGTCGCTTCTCACCCCGCCACACACCCACCCGACACGAATTAGATATTCCCATTTTTCCTCACCTCACCACCCTCGGGGGCACCCGCATCGACTTGCACTTCGCTGGTTTTTGCGCAGGTTCCTACATTACCCAGTACCTAAGAGTACGCCCCACACAGTTGCTACCCGGTACTCTCCGACGTATCGTTGATAACATTTAGACGTTCTCAGCTAGAGAAATTGCTTCCCGAGCAGGGGCGTAATGGACCCACGCCTTTTCTTTGACAACGGGAAAGATTTTCCCAGGAGCTCAATTTACTTTGTTTAATGATACCTTTGGTACCGAAAATATAACGGTATCAGCAAAAGAACAGAAACTTGGAAGACATTTTGTAACCAAAACACGCCCAAATACGCTTCCAATTCAATTCAATGGCTGTTTTATCGATGACGCTTTAAATGCGTCGGCTGTGCGTCTACTTCAGTTTGATTAATCATCAAAAAATAAACACCAGGAAGAAGTATGACTAGCAAATAGTTTGCAGAATTCCAAGGAAAGATTGCGTATATATATACATCCATGAGACATGACTTGAGTTGTTACGCGGCGAGAAAACAATTTGAGAAAAGAAACACATTTAAACCAATAGTGAAGATAATATCACTAGAATGTGGTTATGTGCTTAATAGAACAGCGTTCTCGCTCGCATGCGTCGTTACTAGCCGCCCTGAAAGAGGTGGTGAAGCGAAGGGGTTCAGATGAGTCAAGTTTTGGAACAGACGATTTTCATGAGATGGTTAGGGTGCCAGTATTCCAACCCAAGTAACGCCAGAAATTGAGATATAGTCACTTGTCATGAGAAATGACAGCTTGTTAGGGTCCATTCTCTCTCAATATAGTGTGTAGGGCGCATGTGCACTTCCGAACAGTTGCGGGTCCTTCGACCTGTCCCCATAACACGAAATTATTGCTAAAATGTTCTAGGGGCAATTTCGCCCAGAGGGCCGAGCGATCGATTGGCAGCCTATTTAGCAACCCGATCTTGACAACCTGTCTTGTGGATGCAACCCGATCGTGATATTGATGCGGTGCAAATACTTACCCGCTACGTTACTTGCAAGAGGGTGGGAACAATGTGATGAACAAGTGAAGGAATCACCAGTTTGATACGAGAGGTGTAAAGGAAAAATGTCCCAATAAAATAAGTGAATTTAGACAAAGAAAAGATGATTTGTGACTAAAACATGACTAGACTGAGGAGCCAGAAGTTGCAGCAGAGGTTCTCAGGTTGACGATCAAATAGCCCTGTTCGACTGGTTTTGATCGCACATCAAGACTTTGAGCAATGGTAAGCTGCTTCCGTGGCCTAATATCGAGGTTTTGCAGTGGAACGGATGCAGATGCAGCCGAGATGTACGTTTGATAGCTTGATTTGTGGAGAGTCGTGGATCACAGCCAAGTTGAAGCCTACTTGTCATATTCACCAATTATTTTGCAATCATTTCACCGAGTAAAACAATTTGGGAAAACCAAAAGTACCGGAGGTAGAATTGGAGAGAGTGAGGCTACAATCAGTGACCGAAGAAGAACGAATCATCACAATGCAACACATGGGCATCAAAAAATGATTCGCGAAAAAGTTCTTCCTGTAGGCCAGTCGTCCAAAATCAAGATAAGATACTTTTGAACACCAATAAACGCCCATTTCGAAGCAGCCCCCACGCGAAGAGAATGAAAGATCCAGGAAACTTGAGGATTTGCAGCGACTTGAATTTTTGCGGGACAGAACTTGAGCCATAATCTCATCATGGATGCGCTGGTTGACAAGCGCGTTTCAGCCAAGGCCCAGTATTACTTACTAATAGAGCCAATATTTCGACGTAAGGTATCATGACGTCTCACCAGGTCGATAAAACTTGACTCGATGTTGGAATTTCTTGTGTGCCAAAGGGTGTGCGCACGCTTTGTCGATTCTTGCAGAGTGCAATTGCAATGTTGATTGAATCCTCAGAGACCGTGATATTGCGCAGTTGTAGGGACATACCGGCTTCACCACGTTGGAATAACACAAGTAAAAATCTGGAGCTATGAGTGTACTAGCGAATATCCTACGGGCCACAGAGCTAGGGAAAGTTCTATGTTCCGTCATCTAATCACGATCGCTGAAAAACTTGCGATCGTGGCCATTTTGTTGATAGGCATCAGCTGACTACTAAATTAACGTAGTGAGACTTAGGGAGCGACTCACGCGAGAATGAGCGGTTTTGACGCCAAATAGATAGTTGCGAACCATTGTAGCACTAACCTTGCCTTCGTTGATTAGCTGTCCTAGATATCGTAGAATAGAACTGTTGTTTCCCTATAGCGAATCCACACAATACTTAGAACAAATATAGTCTACATTTTAATTCCAGCGCCAAGTGCTTGGCACCTTAGCCATGTGCATCAGCTGCTTGATTACACTTTAACCATTAGTTCCCCCATATACTTCCGTAGATAAAACAGGCTACTGCAGAGTTACGGATAACGGTAGCGTTGCTTCTTCTTCCATGAGATCTTCCACACGGCGATCTACCACGGAGGCGAAGACATTTCGGAGGGGCCCAAATCGGGGGTAGGTACAGATTCTTGTGTCTAAAACGTGCGGTCGAGCGAAACGGATCATTTGGGTGTACCATTGCTGAGCAGGCCTATGTGCAATGATCAGAATTCACTGGGCTCTTTTCTGAGAGATTTTCGTAACAACGAGCGGTATATACTTGAGGGACATATTCCAAAAGTTATTTTCAATACAAGAATCTTGGCTTAGAGCTTCAATATCGAGGGAGCCGAGAAATGCTAATTGGTTGTTGAAACATTGGTATACCTCGTTGATATTGTCCGCAAAGCGATCTATGGTTGGTAGGAAGTACTTGAGTAGCGGTTGGATTTTTACTCCGCTGATTCTACAGTATTTTAACATGTGAAATCTCGAGAGGCGATCTGCGAAGCGATTGACCGCCGAGGGTGGGTATTGTGAATAGATTGAGATTCCCAACCGAATCAACAAAAGTTGTAACAACCGGAGTTCTTGGCGTTCAGAATGGACATCACGGCTTGATTACCCTCCCAAACCCTTAGATAAGTCCTGTACTTAAGCATATTGGCGAAGAGTCGAATATTGTCCGTTGCTGCGTGAAGCTCGAGAAAGTTTATCGTCCTGACCCGTGGGACGGAATAAAAAAGGCCCCGGGCTTCTCAAACCCCCTGAACTCCCGGCCGGAGGTCGGAACCCAGGTTTCCCTCTTGACTGATTGATGTGAAGTCTTCGGAATGCAACGTGGCTGTAGGGGATGGGGTTGGAATGGGCCTCTCTGGCTGATGCTTGCTCAGGTCGCGCCAGTGCTTGACATCCCGGATCGCGGCGTGTAGAAGACGGACGCATTTACCACAGTTGGTTGTGTTCTGCTTGAGCGATTCGTACAGGTATCGAGTGTAGAATTGGGTGAGAGACATTGCTAGCGACCATAAGATCTCCACTCCTGCGAAGTGGCGTGACAGTTGGACATCGACTAGACGCCGGTTCCGTCGTGCTTGGCGCAATAATTGCTGCGAGATAACCTGAATCTTTTCCAGACGTCGAACCTAAATTCAGAAACCCATGTGGATCAGGTTTAGTACGAATCTCTAATGTTCGATGCTTTTGAGAAACTTCCAAATTAACCTTTTCCTCCTTTTGTTGCAGTCCAAAAGCGCGTTAAAGACGGGCCCTCTGCTAAACGGGCCTTTTGTAGCCGATAAATTAGTCTGACCGCTACTAAGAAGTAGTACATATACGAGTGAATGCGCAACAGTAGATACAGCCAATTGAATCGAATCAGGGGGCATGAATTTGATAAAGTAAGGTGCAGCGATTTTTTAACTAAAGAGTTGTGCAGTACAAAGAAAAAAGCGATTCTTCGCCCTAGAAAGAATCAATTGCGAAATATATGGTGCCACCGAAAGTGGTGGCAATATTGAAGGAGAACATCCTTTCGTTCTGTTTGAGTTCCAATACGAAAGCTTCCAAAGTATCTGTCTTGATTGGGATGTCTCGAAACAAAGTTGATTGTCTCGACAAATTCACGACTCGCCGCTGCGTTCCGACCTACACTGCCACAGATGCCTTCTAAATCTAGTAATCTTATTGGCGCAGGGAGAAAGCAGTTGCGGCGGGAACCTCTTCGTAAGTACGACGGTGTAAAGCATCCTGAATCGCGAAGACGAATACCTTCCAGCTAGAGGTGCTTTTAAACTTCTTGGTGTAGGCTTCTGAGTGTAATTCGGCAAACCTGTCTTTCTCCAAGCGGTAGAGCTCTGAAGAATACGAGGAGTAGCCCTCGCGCAAATATTTCTGTAGAAAGACTGTTTCAGACTTGCTGGAATAGATAGATCTAGCCAAGAATTTGGCGCGCTCCAGGACACGGCTATACAAAGCCGAAATGAAATGCTGTAGCACAAAGAAAGCTTATGTGTCAGCTTCAATATCTTTGGACACGGGAACTTCAGTGACTTGGTGAGCAGGGACGAGGTCTTTCTCGCCGTACTTGTGTAGGCTCGCAGTGTAACGAAGGCTTCGCACACGTGTTCAGTGGTAGGGAGTGTCAGCGTAAACTACAGTTTCCAACTTTGAAAACCTCGGCAGCGGCTGAGGGCTTCTTGGTACGATTTGGTGAATGCTGTGCGACAAAAGAAGTCCGGGCGGAGGCGGAGGTGGCAGCAGCGGCAGTGGTAGCGGATCCAGACTCAGACATGAGTAGTTTGACGATTTTTGGAGAGATTTCCTTCGAGTCCGGCAACATTGTCTTCGGAGCAACAAGCCTGAAGATTTCGGATGGTGTGGAAGAGGATTCAGCACGCAAAATTGGAGGATTGCATGTTGTGTTTGTGCGAAGGTCGGCCTAGACGTTGATTCGTCCGTAGCTGGTTCAAGTTAGGAGAACAAAAGACAAGTTGAGGAACCAGAAGTTCCGGCAGAGGTTCTCAGTTTGTCGATTAAATAGCCCTATTAGACGGGTTTTGATGGAACAACAAGCCTTTGAGCAACGTAAATCCCGCTAACGCGGCCTTATTTCGAGGTTCTTGCAGTGGAAGGGATGCAAATGCAACCAAGATGTAGATTTGACTGCGTGACTTGTGGAGAGTTGTGGATCACAGCCAAGTCGAAGCCTTATTGTCATATTCACCCATCATTTTGCAATCCTTCAACCAAAACTGACGTAATGGAAAGCCTAGTCAGTTGGCAGGACAGAAATTTGCATGATACATGAAGTCATACCTTTTCTTTCGGAAGAACACTGTCTTATATACATTTAAACCTTGTCATTTGCAATCAATCTGCAATTGGGCATATTCTGATGCTAGTTTTAAGTGCAATAACGACTAAAGTTCTCAACTGGGAATGATTGCATTCTTAAAGGATGAAAATGGAAACGCTTGAATAATAAATTTCGGTTTGAGGTACTGTCGGCGTATACCGCGATCCATGCTGACTGCAGAAGGTTATGCGTTCTAAACTGCTTTTATTGGTGCAAGAAATTCGCGCATGATCTAAAAATTATTTCTGCGAAGGAGATAACCATCATTTTCATAATTGATTCAAGATCACTGCTTGACACTATTGCCAAACTTTCTACGGTCAATGAGAACGGATTTTTATTGATATTTGGGGACTCGTAAATTATATCACGATGGATATTTGCACAATGTTGGACACATGGCTTCTGAATTCAGACATGATGATGGTTCAGCAAAAATGACGGAAAATCTACACCTTCATTCAATCATTGAGAATATTATACTCAGTAACCCTATCAATCAATGGATACTTAACTCAGAAGAAATGGAATATTGGAAATCGTTACAGGTAATTTGAAGTATACTTGAATTTCATGGCTTGCACTTGCTTTTATTGTGCTTAATTTTGGGATATTTATTTACAGTACGTTTGTACTACGGCAATAGAGTGAACATAAATTCCACTGTGGAAGCTGTTACGCCACAATTCTAACCATGGAAGCTGCCACTGGTCCTAAGTACTGTATTTCAAAACGTTACTCTGCATACCACCCTTTTTTTCCCAGAGAGTTTCGTGTTTCAGAGTAAATTGTCGCTGCTCGCGGTGCTCTTGGAAGCGAAAACAGTAGAAAAAGGCGAAACGAGAACATTGAAGAGTAAAAAAAAATTAATCCTCGGTTAGTTATTCCGTGTTCAGTCTGAACGTGGTCAATTCTCTGTATTCCGGTCCGGTCAGGTCTGTATTACATTGTTTTATGTGCGAGTTTGTGGCTAACAATGTCAAGTGTGTGTGATGCATAATTTCGCTTGGTATCAATCAGGGCTACATATTTATCGTTCGGCTCCAGGATTGTAATTATGAATAATTTAATATAGTGCAGTCTGTGCTAAGCACAACAAGTATAGTGATTCGGTACTGTAGAAGTTCATATTACCTAGAAGGTATTCTAGTTCTATTTAGAAAGGGTTTGAAATTTTTAGTTTCTCTATCTAGGCGGTGATCGAGGGGGATTCGGGCCTCAACTTACCCCCGACTGGAACAAATCACCTCAATATTACCATCAAGAAATCTACAACTCCCCAGAAAAGGACCAAAATCCAACCACAAGAAGACCAAACCAACAATTTCGCTCCCCTTCTGTCTTTTGAAGCAAAGGAGTCCCTTGTCTCCTTGGACCGACAGTGTGTCTGTCGAAGTTCGAGGGGGTAATACCCTGTAAAATTTAGGTGCAGCTTGTCTCTCTGGGTCAAAAATGTTTAACTCGGGGCACAGAGGGACAATACTCCAGTAACTGCAGAGGCGCCGACTTCCGCTTAAGCCTAATGTGGGTAGACTGTGGAGACACCTTAAAAACTAGTGTATCACCGGCGTTTTTAGGTTGAGAACTGTACAAGGAAAGAGGACAGGAAAGAAGTCTGGTAGGGAAAAGATCGGCGGACAGGTCGGCAGAAATGGAGCCCGAGTCCTAGATGAAGCATCGCCTTCCGAATCAAGCTCTCGTTTTAACCAGCCCTCGTCGCACTCTTAGACTATTTTTAACCACCTAGAGGGTCCCGTCAGCAACAAAAGGCCAACAGAGCCGCGGGTAGCCTTTCCTTCTCTGTTGGAAACGCCGTAAACCTGTTGTCATCCATCCAAACTTCCCCTGCGGTTAGCGGTTGGCGCTGGAACCTCAATCGCTTTCCTCATCGGAAAATACACATGTAGGTATAGATAGGACCTGTAAAAATGCGTTCAAAATCACAAACAAGCTTGAAAGGAGAAATAAGAACCGGGAGAATCAAGAAAAGGGCTCTTCATCGCACAGTTTGCGAACTCGGGTTACTCAGCGCACACCGGAGGTAAATTAAAGAGTTTAGAAAATTTATAAGAGAGCTGGGGTCAGAGAGAGCGGCTAAAATGGATGTACGACGGAGCAAGAAGTTTAAACTCACGTTCACACAGCAGATAGACTTCGAAACCCATATATGTGGCAACAAACGCCACCGAAGAGCAGCCCATCTGAATTTGAAGACCTGTGCTTAGTTTCCCGAGTACATAATAGCCGCCTTAAGAAGAGAAAAAGAGAGGAAGAAAGAAAAAGATGAAAAGCAAAGCAATAAAGAAATCTTCAGGCCCCCATATTATCCCCATTCTAGCACTTAGAGAAAAGTAGTGCTATGAAATTTAATCTGATGTAGACGGCTACTGTACCCAATAGTATGGGCGAATTCGATAGCAGACTCAGAATGAGAGTCTCGATAAAGTGGGAGCTGATTTAGTAAAAGGCCGCAGTGCTGTACTGTTTTCGATGCGTACAATACTCAATGCTTAAATAAAATAGTATAAATTTGATCGTTAAGACGTAGAAATCATATTAAAAGTGCAGCTTGTGATGTTTTATATACGATTTTTTCAGAATCCAAATCACCTTAAATCACGTGGAAGTAACCCACCAGTAACTGTTACCGAGGATTACACTGTAACAAGACATCAGTGAAACCTATGCACGGTACCCAGACACCAGTTTAAAACACAAGATCATACCAACTTGTGCCAAGCCAATGAAATGAAGCTATCGTGGGTATCTTGCGTGGTTCTTAAAAAATTGCCCACTTCACCAATCAGAGATTACTTTACGTATTCTTTCCAGTTGGACCAAAGGAACATTTCCATGATGTTTAGTGCTGTCAGCACCATTGATATTTGCTACACGAACCTTCAGAACCTTGTAGTTTGATACCTATAGGGTCTCTTTTTCCAGAATACCCTGAATTCAGAACTGTTTGCTTCCAATTCATCTCTGCTGTCGTTGAGTACTTTTTATATATCAACACTGGTCTAAATCTGCGGCCTCTTTACCATAAGCATAAAGCAACAGTTCAAACATCTATTCACTTTTTGCGGTTAAGACCTCACATTCAAGCTCCTCCAGAAGTTTCTCTCGACCAGGTAAAGCGGAGGAATCGGGTGGAGGAAAAGGGCTGATATGGATAGGAAGGACAGGAGATCTTACTTCAGGAGCGCCGAGAGGGTTAGTAAAGTGTGAATACGCCGGTCACTGTACCTACTGGGGACACAAATAGCGAAGTTTACTCTGTACACGCGCCAGGTGGTCTAGCTAGAGTGAACAAGAGAAGCACTAGACATGAATAGTTCTAAATAGACAAAAACTGGACAACTACACCGGAATAATCCGGTCTCAGTGGTACTAGTCCGGGAATTGAGGGTCTTGGTTGGTTCTCCTTTTTGATCGATGGTTTATTAGGGCTCCTAAGGACGATGGAAGGTTTTAGCTTTGGCATGGATTTACAAAGGGATTTTTCGAATCCTTTCTACAGTAAAACGGGTTGAATATGGCTACATAATTGTAACATTTCAAAAAAGACCAATATTGACGTCTTCCAGTGGAGCCAGATTCCTAGCATTTTTAGAGACTCTTAAAAATGAGTACAACAATTTCGCATGTATTCAATGGCCAAATCTTCAACAAGGGGCTAGAATCAATCTCTTGTCAGCAGAATTCCTCTACACACAAATTATTCTCCGGAACTAACTTATAATCTTTCATTTTTGAGTTTGGGTAGTGCTCTCATAGATAGATACAATTTACTTTCCAAGTTAAACGACTCCTGGGGAAAATCACACAAAAGCTTACATTTGTGGTCCCATGGACCTTCGGAAGTTCTAAAAATTCAAATTTAGTGCTTATCTACCGAGGAATTCTTGAAGATAGTGGTAGGGTTGTTGGTCAGATAAGGTCAATGGCGAGCAGCTTTTGTCATTATGAAGAGCGATTTTTATACTAATTACTCTAGTTAATTACAAAAGAGATCAATTTATACCGTTACTTGAAGTTTAAGTACCATTGTCTCTACAGTTCAAGATGAAAAAATCCTTAAGGGTCAAGTATTATATCCACCAAAAACCCGTCAAATTACGTCAGGTTCGCCACAATTATACCATAATCGTTTAAAAGTGAGAAAAAAGTTAGTTGTAATTATTCCCTGTAAGAAAACCTTAAAAATCCTTCTGCACTTGCAAGAGATGTTTTGTTGAACAATGATCTTGGAGGCCACTAATGTGTCTCAAAAATGATCGAGGACCGCCTTTTCCCCTCGGATTCAAGAGAATCTACAATTCTTCCAGATAGTAGCATACAAGTGTCATATTTCGATACCTTTGATCGCCCGTTTGAGTAAATATAAATCCCTGCCGCAATCTCCAACCTTAATATTATCTTTCGTGAACTTCTTGCACAGAGTGCCTGGTTTCTATTCCAGTCATTCCAACTAATGAGCCTGGAGTTTACTTTGAGTTATGGAATAGGAATATGCCTTCTCAAAGTTCCATTTCAAAGTTCCATAGATCCCAATAACTCCATTATATTTCCTCTGGTCCTTTGAAGAAATCTGAAGAGTATTTACGACCTATTAAAACGTCACCTTACCTCTCCAGTCCGCATAAATCACATTTGAATATTTTAAGTAGTATTTAAGTAGTATTTTACGTGCATTAATTTGAACAGAGAGGAGCCAAACGAGATTTACCTTCTAATTGAAGACCTTTAGACAGTTGAGTTCCGTACCCGAAGCTGAACAAACCAGTCTTGCTTTCCCCTTATCGTGATACATTCTCTCTAGATTTCTTGGTATTGTGTCATGAACAATTTATTAGGGCAATTGTGTCTAGATTCAATTTATTCATAAGCAGCTCATGAGATTATTCGCACGGGAAGTCAGCAGTCGCCAGTAATTTTTCAGTACATTCCGATAGTTATCAAAGGAATGGAAAGTACACAAGCCCCCTGCGAATTCTTTCTTAGATGTATCCCGTAAGCAAAAAGAGCGTTGATAGCAACTTTTATTGACTGAGAGAAAACATTTTTCCATTTAAAGTTTTATATTGAGCATCGAAGTGTAGATATTTGCTGCACCGCACAATCTACGCTTCGAATTCTTTCGAATAAGGCCACCTACAAACTGTGTCACTTCCTTTCCTTCCCGGTGCGTCCATGCTAGAACCTTGGACCAAATCCTCGACAATGCATCGTGATAATATTTTGTCTCCTGAAAGCACTTCTTAATGAATAAGTAAATCAAACTTTAATCCTCTGAATAAAATTACATCGAAAATGAAAAACAAGTCACAAATAAATGCTGTAGAAATTGGGCCATATGCGCTTTTGGGATTTATTATTTTAATTTATCATCTCATCACTGACAAAAATAGTGACTTTACCATCTCCTCTCTAACAAAACGGGGCTGTACTGATTATAAGAACAAAGTGTATCCAAACAAATTGGTTGCCATACGCGTATTTATTTACACAAATGACACAACTTCTCTTATTTCTGTATTTAAAGTTCCCACTCAATGCAACAGTGCTCAAACGTTTAGTTCTATCAGTATAATACGCAAGGAGTTGATTCTCAACTGAAAGTCTCCTTTATATCCTCAAAAAGACCCATTTTAGGTAAACCGTCACCAAAAACGGATAAACGCAAAAAGATGGTCAAGTATTACGAAAAATGAGCTAACACCGAATTAATTGATCAATACCTTAATTTTTGTTGCAATTTCCCCCGTATACGGTAAAAATTGAATCTATTTAGCTGTTACTAACCTTTATTGTCTATCAACGTCAGCACCATTATTTCATGGAATCCAAATTAGACTTTCCTTATCTGCTGGATTCAAGCGTCAGTACCAGTAGAAGTGATTCATCAGCAATTTCATCCTCCGAGAATACAGTTATTTTTCGGACCCTGTCGTGCTTAACATTTGCCATCCGATTAACAGGCGAACGAGTTCCAAACAGATCATAGTCTAGCGTTTCTATTAAATGTTTTGGAGTAAAGATTAAATTCCCCAGAAATACAAGATTCCCGAACTCTGAAAGGATTCTGGTTTATCTCTCCTATTGTTCCAATTTATCCTCCAATCTCGTCCCCCTCAGCAGAGAAGCAAGCTGGAACATTGTGAGTAGAATAACTCACCTTAGGAATGGGTGAAACAATGTGGAACCTATAACACATGGCATTAATTAATTTTCAAAGTTTAAATAGATATTTTGTGACAAAAAATAAATTCGAACATAGAGATAGAGTTTCGACAGCTACGAAGTTCTGAAAGAAACACTACTTCATCATTAATATTAACTCTTGAACGCTGTTTTGACTACTCACAGAGCTGATTTAGCAAATCATTGATCAAGAGCACTATAAATCCACACCAAGTGGGATCAATTTCCTTACGAAGCATTACAGGTTCATCTTTGACACAACTGTTTTGGCACCAATTCATCGCCCGTCTTTTTAGAACTTAATCTACAAAGTAGTGTCCCTTAATAAGTTCAAGTATCTACTGCCATTCATTGATCAAACTTTATTCCTGTACCAGACGCTCCTCGTGTTTCTCGCTCCCTTCCTTCTTCCCAATTCTGTCTTCCGTCCCTAAAAAATATAGATAATCGTCTATTTCCAACTCCTAGGGTCCCTCTCTTCCTGATTGCGTGTCAATAGGTTTATCTTGTGAACTGTTTGGTTTTGAGATGCACTGTGACTCAAAGAACACTTTCACACTGGAGTAAGCGACTGACTGAGTTTTTTTGGATGTATTCTGCCTCGCAAAAAATTATGTTTTCGTCTGATTAAATTTCAAGTATTTATTCCCCGATAGTGATAAAAAGAGTCGAAAATGTTGTGGTTGCTCCGTAAGTTTTCGAATTTTTACAAATGAACATCGATAGGGTTTCTTAGATCTTCCTGAGCACGAATCTGATAACCAATAGAAACTTTGCCTATTTCTTCGGATACAAATCGAGATCTACTATAGGCTTATAATGAATGCATATGATAAGCATAATTATCCTTACGCATATAATAGACATTTTTCCGAAAATATTATCGAGCTTGCGCTGATATAAACTAAAGTAGAATCTCTTATGAATGAAATTTAATCGAAGGGGAATTCTTTTAATATTTGAATTTTTCTTTACATACATTTTTCTACACAATAGCCAATGTTATTCTAGCATGTACTAATCGAACCACTCTATTCATTAGCATATATGTAGCCGCTTAGAAATTCCTAGAAACTCGGCATGATTTTCCTGTTCTCCTCAATATAAAGTACCTGCACTGTCGCTCGGTGAAGCCAGGAAAAGATATTTCAGAACTACCCAACCTTTTGGCTCAAAAACTCTCACTCTGCAGGTTTCCACGACCAAATCCAACCCATACTATTGCCTTTATCGTCCTCAAGCCCTAGCTGGTCGTTCGTGCGGGCACCCGCACACACTGTTCAGTCTTTACCTGTTCCAGGCAAAAATCCCACAAGAAGACGCAAATTTTAACTTCTATAAGCCAAAGCTTTGCCTTCAATATATTGTGGTTAAGTGGCTCCTTGCGTAATAATCCGTTGTTCTCGGGGGTGTTTAGATAATTTCGATGCACCCCTCAGCCTCACCGTTCCATGCCGACCTGACCCTGAGTGACCTGTCGCTCACCTCAGCTAAGAATAAGTAGAATATATACATTCGTACATATAGTTCTCCTTTAACCATCAGGGATATCATTTGTAAACTTCCGGGCAAATCAGCCCTCAAAAATTAATCAAGGTGTTGTGGATCCATTTCGTAACAAGTAATTAGAAATCTTAACCATGCTGATGGAGGTCTTTTCGCACTGACCGGAGAAAACTTAAGTTAATCCCATGGATTACCGTGTCGTGAAAAGAGCATTGACCCTCTATCCAACGCCATCGACATATACTTGAAATTTGGGTCATCCGGATCTTACAATCTTCATAATTTGCAGCTGACCGTCGAGGGAAGCACCAAGCCTTTGCATTTTGAGATCTAAAGAGTTTCCAGTTCAGTACAATCCGTTCATGCTCAGTCACTGACAACTGCGCACATGCAGTACGCAAATACGCAAATTTAGAATAGAAGCACCACAAAATATTGCCTTTCAATGGCAAAAAATGGCTTTTCTCTCTAGAAACATGTAATTACAGGAAATAGTTTATCAGTAGGCCTCTCCATCATAGATTAAAAAAAATCCCAAATTCTGCAGACATCATAATATTATTGTAGCGCGATTGTAAATTACCAAATGATTTGAGAGAAACAGAAACTTTTAAAAAAATTACTATATTTCAATAAATATTTCTCAATTCTTTATTATTTCTGTACACCAATGACAAAACTGTTCTAAATTCAAAAGACCCCGAATCAAAATATAAAAACCCGCCATTTACAATAGCGCACTGTATTTGAAAATTATGCTCGCTATTTCCATGTTTAGAGGATTCAGTACTCATAGAAAGCCCCAAACTCTTCTATTGCAAGATTTTCATGGCGCATAGACGTCCCCAGGCGCTCCTCCCCACGTCAATGCAACACTTCACGCTGCCCCTCTATTTAAGACTACTGTATAATTTGTGCTTCCTGCCGCACCTCTACCGACCTATCAACCCTTGATCAAACTCTTTCACTTTCAGCTCCCAACCACCACCTGAATCAGGCCAGACAATTCAATAACAGTATCAAAAAAAACTTCCTGGGCTGCAGACGTGACCTTTTTCAGCTCACTGGCTTCGAACTCAGTATGAACTTTCCTTCAGCGGCTACAGACTCCCAAGTATGGGTTTTTATTCGCTGAAGACTTTGGAAGGAACAGAAAAATCCCATCCGATCGCATAATTTGAAGAACTGATTCGGAAAGCTCTACATCCTTTAGATGGTTGTGAAGGGAAACTAGAAGTGGAGGAAGGTCCGCCATGATGCATTATTTAAGCTTTGTGCTACGCGGAAGAACCCTACACGTAAGATACCATGTATTGAGGACTGAAGACGCACATATGTTGAATTCAGTGAGGAATCGATTGTATTCAATTGGAACTGAGACGCACAAGAAGAGACGTGCTGCACAGGTCGCCTATCACGAGAAAAGAAGGCGCTTTAGTTAGTTTAATTTTAGACCCTCGTAATTCGAAGATGGACAACTATTTGACCATCATTAGTATTTCTTGATTAAATGGTAATGTTCCTAAAGAATCACACGATGTAAAATGGTTTACTAAAAAGTTAAAACACCGGGAGTCAATGTGTGTGTTGAGGCCCGGACAGGGGTCATAGTGACCCGTGTTTGAATGGTGTATGGTAGTCGTTGAATAATAAAAATTATTTCAAATAGTCTCCTTATTTTACTAGACTTCAGTGACTCCATTTGGATATTTATATCTCATTTATTAAATTGTATGATTCCTTGTCTGATATTATGTCATTCTCTTATCGTAATTTCATTTTTAAAAAGTCGCATAACTGCCCAGGTCGCTTTTTATTCATTTTCAGACATAGAAGCTGAAAATATACCTCACGCAAGCTGAAGTATCCAGCTGCATTTACGGAAAGTATTCTAAATTGTCACAAAAAGAGAAGATTGTCGGGAGAGAAAAAGTGTCTCGTGCATTTAATTACCAAAAAGTTTATTTTTTCGAGCTTCAAAGTATTTTATTTTATAGTACAAAAATCACCGAAGATTATTAATACTTAAAATTATCCCTAAACTTTGTCATCATGCGAGTAAAATGTAAATAGGCACTAATTATTCATTTTTCTGTCGTGTTTACTACTTTGCAGCAAGCCTATTGTACCCGTGTACAATCAGATGTATTGTGGATGGGTAGGATTTTGCTTATGAATAGGGATATGTCAAATAAAGAACTTTCTTGAACGTGAAGTGTCGGAGCTTAGCACTTCAGCAGGGCTACGGACTTGTGTTGTCTACGCAGCGTATAGTTCTCTGTTGTGTCTTCTCTGGAAGGAGGGACAGAAGGAAGCGAGGCTGCGCGGGATATTTAAGCAGCATGGGGGCTACTGTAACAATTCTTGCAGTAAGTCACGACAATGAAATTACTGTAATGCGACAAACCCCCCGTTGTCAAAATTCGTGCGGTTAGTGAAGAAACTTTACTTCATCGAGTATCTATCGTGTACACTGCAGGTCTGACTATTCGGCTAGGAACCAACCGGATATTCCACGTCAGGCGCGTGCAGTGGGGCTCCCGATAGAATTTCCATTTCAACAGAAGACCACAGTATGCAATTTATGTGCTGATAAAGACGTCTGCCGATCACTCCTGTGGTTGTGTTAAACTTCTCAGCGATGCGGCGGATGAAGTCTCCTGGGAACAGTATAACGGTGGGGGATGGGTCACCCTAGAAATCGATAGCCAGGGCTTAAACTCAAGGTTTGGTTCCTGGAGAGTGTTGTGCGAAGGGGGTGGGATCCGGCGTACCAGTTTGCGCTCAATTTCTTTGAGTTTGTCTCGGTGGTCAATGTCGGCGGCGCCACTTGCCATTTGTGTGGCCCTGTGCGCACACCTTGTTTGAACGGAGAGAAAACGGTAAGGTCGCAGGCTGTGGGGCGGACCTGTTGTCCAGTGGCCAGGGGCGCGGGTTTAATGATAATGTCCGCAGGGCGGATATTCGTACAGTTAGAAGAAGAAGTTTAATGCATTCAGTATCTACTGGGGACTGCGCACGTCCTTAATATATGGCTAAGATCTAACCGGATGTACCTGGTCTTCCATACGCATCTGGGCTCTTGACAGGATAGCTTGAACGATGGATGACCAGAGGGTGCAGCTCAGTCGCAGTGTGCAGTGCGCGCCGTCTATATAGTATATGTAAATTAATTTTGCACGCTGTACTGAAGCATGAGATAGCAAGGTTGGCTTGGTTCAGGGGCCTCACCAGGCGAGGTGTGTAGTGTAAGGCAGATGCTCGAGTCTCGAGCTTAAATCCGGCCAATGGCGGGATACAGAGGAAGAATCAATAATCTGCGTTCGGAAATTGTGTCCGCCAAAATTTACGGTGATTTAAAATACCTCTAATACTTTGATACGGCGGTAGTCTGCTCGAAACATATACTGAAATCCTAACCTCTTGTGTTGTTGTACATCTCAACGACCCTCCCTTGATCTTTACTATATTCTGCTTGACTTGCCCAGCATTTGATTCACTGGCCAAAGAAAAGCTTCCTGGTGACAACCCTTTCCTGCTGCAATATAGTGTCGTTTAAGCTTTGCTGGAGTCATAAGCGGCAAAGATCACGGGCGTGGTTGGAATAGAAATCATATTCCCTCGGAAAAGGAGCCAAACCAAGATGATGACATCCGCAGAGAGCTTTTCAATGAAATGTTCGGAAGCATTGTTGCTGAGATTTTCTGCAATAATGTGGGAGAGAATGGAGGGTAGCTGTGTGTGGAACCGGAAACTGAAGGGGAAATGAAAGAGAAGAAGAAGACGATGGAGCTTGGAAGATCGACGCAGAGATGTTCAGTGATGGTTTGAAAGGAAAAAACTAGAGTTTCTTTGCCGAAAAGTTGTACGCAAGTGCCTGGGAGACGGCAGATCCTTCGATCAATCAGATGATATATTTAGAATCCATAACGATACCTGGACTTTCAAGGAAGGTAAGTAAATATCTGACAGTAATCGTAGTTGCGAAGGATAGGGTGCGTTGCATCCAAGGGTTCTGTAAGGGTGACAATATTAATTGCATGGATAACGAAAACTCCAAAAAGGCCCTTGAAAAAGTCAGGTGGTTCTGCAAGTAGTATCTAGGCGTAAGTTCTCACTAGTGGTCCAGGGGCATATGGTGTTCAGAAACGCTAATACAATACAAGAAAAGTTACGTGGAAGGTTCTTACGCGTCAAGGAACACCTAAACTGCATTCTAGCATTGCTCTTGAACATAATTAAGAGCTTAATTGGTGAACTCCCAGCAAACTCGACAATTGATAGTTGAAGAGTATTTCAGGTCATTTCAAGAGTCCAACGCAGGCGGTTCTTTGCGTCTTTCAATGGGCATGTGATTTGGCCTCCGCAAGCCTCTAAACAGATCTTATATTCGTTAAAAGCGATTCAATGGGGGCTTTTGACATACTTGCCGTGCTCTAGGACGGTTTTTGGGTTTCAGGCTCGTGAATGAAGGTGATTCACACGTTTACCGCTGCGTATGCATCGACGCTAGTCGTCAGGTGTTCTTGGATTCGGAGGAGAGGTTTGCGATCAAGTTTAATATTGAATCTATGAAGGTGTGTACCGGACCTAGGGTACTGCAGATATTTGTGGCTGAGGTCTTTGAGCTTAATTCATTAAAGTTAACTGGAGTTACCAACCAAATAAAGTTCAAAGTTTTCCTTTTTATCTAATTATGCGTTGGTGAGGTTGAATATCGAGCCGTCCATTAATGATAACTAATCTAAACAGGGTTGAGTCAATGGTTTTGTAAGTCCATCTGCGACATTTTGGCTTCTTTGCACATAGCCTATATCAGATATTATTCTGTCGCGTAATCCTTCTCTGGCGGCTGCAACGTCGGGCATTGCTCGCTTCTCTGATGTACGCGATCCCCTTGAGATTACTTCAAGCAAGCTTTGCTGTCGGTCAGCAGTTGCGCAGGAACGGGCTTGTCCAAGATAGTCCTCAGCTCTTCTCGAAGTGCAGTCGCGATATCAAATATGTTACTAAAAATGATTACTTCAAGAGATATTGCTGATCTATTGAATCATCTATATTTGTAGGACTTAAATGAAATGAGTCACCGTCGGCGACAAAGCCGACGTGTTCAACCTGTGAAATGAGGTCTCGATTGTTCGCAAACTATGAGTCCGGTAATCAAACTATACAAGGTTTCTTGAGGTCCTGTTTCATTATCTTTAGACTAATACGATTACAGACTACGTATTTAATACATAACAACTGCTTTTTTCATCTTCCTCAGTAATTGTGAGTGGTTTGAGTCGAAAATCTTTTCGGCAATTTGCGTTATCTGCGCAATCTCGAGAAGAAAGTCCGACATGGAGCTTTTCATCCAAGCTAATCTCACTCTCATATGTATAAAGCTCTTGAATTATGCGTCCGCCGGTAGGAACCCCAGATTGCACAGGTACGAAATTTGGTCAAAAACGAAGAATCCATCCTTCTTATCAAGTCTGGAGCCGGAAAACTCAGAAAGTAGCGCATATTCTCTTTCATTTCAAACCCCTCTTTCGTAAGCTTGGGGCCCTTTCGAAATTACTCATTACCACAGCGGAGAAGGTCGTCAACGTAGCTCCCGCTGAGTTCCTTGAGTCCCTTCGGTAAATGGGGAGTAAATCACTGGGCCCATTCCAAGTGACTTTATACTGTATAATCCCTTTGATGCTTGACGAAAGTCATGTGCCAAAGATCTCCTGCGTCGCAAAGACCGTATAGTAGGCGCAGGAGCTTTAAATATTGGCCTAGTTCGATTTCAAACTCGGATAAAGGATTTTCTATGAATACCTCTCCAGCAAGCGGCTAGGAAGTCGGGAGATAGGCTTGGTTAATGTCTGTGGTCCAAAAGAAGAATCCAAGAATGGCTGCAATCGCAAGTGATAATCGTACAGACTGAGTTTTACACGTCGAGGAAGTATGTTTTACATTTTTTCATTCTGTCCAACAATTACGCAACGTACCTTACACTTCGTTTTACCATCGATAGAAGATTTAATCGTGAGGAACAATCTTTCCAGTAATACGTTTCCATCGAGTGGTATTTTTTCTAGGAATATTACTTTAAATGTTCCGCGATGGAGTAGCTCCTTCATCTTTTCTTAGATCATTTCTGCGCTTTTTGTTCGCTCTTCTTTGTCATCCAGTACCTCTGTCGCCAATATTAAGTCGTCATCCGGTGACTTAAATTGGAAAAATATTCCTTTAAGTTCTGTAGTAAAAGTAGAAAAAAGGGCCTCCGGGTGAGATATAGCTTTACCTGGGCGACGTTGAACGGTTTTGGAGGGCTTACAGAGGAGTCACACAAGAGAACCAGTTTATTTTTATGGTCTGTATCAGAAACTTGAAAGGGGCCCATACATCAACTGATACTGTTCGAGACGACTCTTTTTCTCCAGACGAGTACTTGGTCCCCAGGCTGATACGAACTGTCACTTGACGGTGGCACAGAATTTTAAATTGCATTGCGGAGGTTGAATTTAACAATCTTACATTTTATTTATTTGAGGTCAACGCTTTCACTTTGCTTCTTTCGAGTAACTTTGGTCGTATGGGGGATTTTCATCGCTTGCCGATAATTGCGGGAATTTGCAGAACACTAGGGCAGAGGGAACGAAGCCTTCCGGTCCAAGCATGTCGTTCAATGCTTTAACTGAGCATGATAGGGCGAGTTGTTTTGTTGTTGCTCGGTCCAGCTGCCACCATCCTACTATATTTTCGACGCAGCAGTTCGCGGTATCGCTCTCCGAATCCGAGGGCTAAAGAGGTGTATAAATCTGTCTCGAAGTCGATAACTTTGGTAAGTCAGCATTCAGTTCGGTTATCCTGTGTAAATTAAATCCCGGAAGTTTATTAATGCCCTCCAGATGAATTGTGCAGAGATAATTAGTAGGAAGCGAGCTGCCAAGAACCTTGTCTGTTCGTTAACAGTTTTTAGAACAGGGTAGATGTCGATATACCTCATGTCTAGTATTATAACCTCGTTGAAGCGAACGTTCAAAACTTCTAATATCACGTGAAATCTATACGGAGCGATTGGATTCTTTTACACGGATAACATTTTCACGAGATGTCTTGTAGAATGCTTAGCTTTTCTGGTGTATTTCCCTCTGGTCGAGATCATTTAATGATATTGATAAGCTTCATCGCGGATGGATAGAAAAGGTTGCGGTGCAATTTAGAGATTTGAACCCTGGAAAAATATAACTCCATGGTTAAGTTCATTCAAATATAGGGGTTGTTACCCGTCGATCTAGCCATCGACATATTCAAGTCGTCAACGTAGACTTCATTTCGCGTTGAAACGATGTGCGTTACGTGTTTTTATGAGTATGCTTGATGCAGTGCATGGTCTTTAGGATTCCTTGTCCAGGATATTCATTCCAAGTAGTGCGGGAATGTCGGCATCTAATGTGGCCAACTTGAAGAATAGGCATTATTCGATTAGTTTTATCGAGAGGAATTGAAACACGACCAAGTGACTGCTAGGACGCGTCGGCACATCTGAAACGATTCCATGATTGAAGTATCTTCCTGATATGTATTCGTAATATGGCGAGCATTCTTCTGAGATATAAGCAGCCAAAGACTGATTTTAGAGCTCCATTGTCGCAAAGAAAGCTGAATTGGTGGACACGAGAGCGTTATTTCTTCATTTTTGCAACAATGATAGTGCTCATGAGAACTTCAGCGTCATCATTGACTATAGATTACTCTTTATTTTGACAGGGACTAGTTCTCTTTAAAGGTCCCACCATAGAGAGGAAATTCCGAATAAATGTGGCTGGAGCCTCCCATTCCAGAGTAAATGTGGTTCAGGAGGATATCATGATCTTTCTTCTCAAGTAGACTATTATCGGGATGTCATAGGCCTTACCAGAACATTCAGCACTTTTCGTGAAATGGGAGTCAAATTAGGTCAAGTATTCGCTCTTTTGGAGGGTTTCACTGGTATCGAAGTCATCGTCAGCGTTCTATGACGAGATTTTTCTCCCTTCACAAAGTCGGTTATAACGTAGACAGAGGACTTGCTCTTTCAGATATGGCGCCTTTCATGCGCCTCAATGGCTCCTGTAGCGAAAAAGGGGCTCGGATTCCAGTTCGAGGCTCCAAATTTGTGTAATTCTTTGTATCTGCGGGATACATAGAGCAAACGAGCATGAGGATTTTCTTGGCTATTTTAAGTAACCATTGAAGATTATTCTGATGTCCTATTTTCGTGGCTTTTCTCAAATAACTTGTAATGTTGATAAGAGTCCCATCCTTACTATCTATTGCGTGTATTCCAGATACATCACTTCCTCTTCCGTTGAGAAGACGTATATGGTGCAGGTTTAGTATCGACTCATGAAGAGTTTGTCACAAACTTATCGTATGAAAAAACTTGCGATATAATGTTTTGAATCAGAATACGAGACCAATCTTGAAATTCTGCGACGGTCTTGCGAAAATATTACACTTTGTAGGCATCGGAGCGGAAGTCTGGACTACATTGAGGAACAAGCTCATTAGTGTAAGAGACCGACTTGTTCAATCCTCCTGATGTATCCAAGATGTTCTTCTCTTGCGTAAATGGCTTCAAGCGAAGTGCCTCTAGAGTTCCTTTGACCTATAGTTGCCTTGCTTCGGAGATTTGTTCATTCATCATTACCTTAACAGGTCTAGAAGTAGAACTTTGGGGCTGCTCCATCTAATACGTAAACAAAAATATATGCCATGCGGGAAATTGAGAGATGGAACCGACGAGCATAGACGCCGTAGAGCTTCAGTTTTTCAGAAATATCTTAGCAAAAATCTCCGGAATTTTTGATATCCTTAAACATTTGCTATAAATAGCATGCTTCACGCAATTCTTCATTTCCGTATATTGCATTTTTACGAACAAAGCGTTCTTGTGTGTGCTGGCAAATCTGTTTTGATACTTCGACCTCCTAAATATGGTTCCTTACAACCTGGTCTTCAGGGAAGGCGCACGAAACGTCCTCACGTTCATCCTAAAATTCCTTCGATTGAAGGGCGGGACCAGCCGTTTATGCGGAGTTTCACATGAGTTCCTGAGAAAAATCTGAACAGACGGACTAGCAGGGTTCAATGTCCCAGTCCCCTCTGTACTTGGTGTGTCACGGACGTTATTCAGGTTCAAAAAAAAGCTCGTCTATCCTCTATGCGAATTATATTTGCCTAAGTATTTATAACTTCCATGAAAGAAAAGAACCAAATCAACGATTTCAACCCTTTTTGGTAGGATATTCTGCAGCTAGAATAGTCTTGAATTTGGTGATATCTCATCAAAATTATAAATTTTAGGAACGCCAACCAGCGTGGGGTGTGAAAACAGGCATGAAGAAGAAGGCATCGGTGAATGTCTGGCTTGAGGTGTTGAAAGGTCCTTGGATGTAATTCGACGTCGTTAGGGTCTGTTGTACCAAAAAAAAATCATTGCTTGATCCACTTGCCCCTGAAGGCGGGAAAAGAATTCCAATGACAACTTTGCGACACTACAAATCAAAAATAAAGGATCGCTGACGAAAGAGGACGTGTTTATCTTCTTCGAAACCTTACCGATGGTGATCATGAACTTCAAACGTGAAATGGGAGCCACTTTCGGTCTTCAAATGTTTTGCTTGGATTGATAATCTGTAAACAATAGCGCTTAAGTGCGTAAAGTGCAAGAAATTTTTCCGCGAGGGCTGCAAATGAATACAGATTGTCGCGTTTACTACTTTTGCAGCAGACCTAACGTATCTGTATACAATCAGAGATATTTGATAGTTAAGATGTAGCGTGCATAATAGGGATAGGTCAAATAAAGAACTTTATGGAAAAAGAGGGGCCTGGGATGAACACCTCGGCAGGTCCACCAACTTGTTGTCCACGTAGCGGATACTCTGTTTTGTCTTCGAAAGGAAGAGGGGAGAAGCTAGGCGATTTGGGACATTTAAGCTGCACGGAGACCTATTGTCTTAATTCTTACAGTAAGTCATGACAACGAAATGACTGCAATGGGACAGTGATGCTCGAAACTGCGAGAAAAGTAGCCTGGTTGGATCAATTCTTTAATGTTTGTTATAGTGGGGTATTTAGGACTTTTCATGCTGTACCTGCACATTTCTGTGCAAAAGGCGGAAAAGGTTGGGTTCTTTAATATTTGAAAGATGTGGGCGGCTGTGTCCCAGTACATTCCGTCATATAGCTGATATTCGTACTGATATCTACACTATAACCTTCTCTAAAGTAGCGGCTCAATACCAGCCATCAAGCATGCTGCGTTGGACACTACAGCAGTTGCAGCGTTCCTTTGAGAGAGCACTGCTCGGACATTTCCGTAGATCTCCATCGCCCAAAAGTGAATGAAAACGTAGAATATTTCAGCCTGACATGTACTGTATAGAACAATACAGTATTGTATGATACAGTACGGTTGCACTTCGCACATGTGATCCAGAGGAAATTCTGGCGTAATTTATTATTTGACATCTGGCACAAAGCACTCCCAGCGTCGTGAATACAGCCGGCCGCATCTTCCATACAATAAAATAACCCAAAAATTCCCCCTTTGAAAAGTGCAGTGGCTTTCAAGTGCGACTCGAGTCCCCTGCGGCGCCGCTGCCCAAGGAGATCGTCGGAAGATTCAGAAGTTGGAACACGAGCTGTCCAGGCGAATTGTCCCCCCTTCCCTAGACCCGTCCCGCGATACACGCGACTTTGGTTTCCAGTTTCAGCCCCTCGCTTTTGACTCGCTAGGAGCTTCATGCCCTGATACCATCTGTTTCTTTGAACGTTTTATCGACCGAGCTGTGAACAACTGTCACGACTCTCCCACGATTTTCCGCATACATCTATATCAACGCTTAAGCTGCATCATATGTTCGTCGATAGGGATGGCTATCATCTCGCGCGCTGCACCGCACTTGACCGATGTGGACCATGCGATTAGATCTTAGTCTTAATAGGCGGTCAGGCAGTGCACACTCGAAATGACAGATGAGTAAAAAGTCATTCGTATTCGCAATGCAGTAGGATCACACTTCAGACGCCCGTTCTATATTGCATTTGATGTAACGAATTTCACTGAGGTGCACCGTAGGATTGCATTCATTACACCTCGCGGGTCTGTATAAAGCTGCCAACCAGGGCCCACCATGACAGGTGTGGCATCAGTGATTGTGCGACATGCAACCTGATCCGTGCTTTTGCAACTTCGGAGTGAAATTGTAACAGTACAGTAGATTTGTCAAAGGGTAAGGGAATTTTCTGCTCTGTGGATATGTGAAACCGTCGGGCTTTAAGACATGGGTGTTGGACAAATTTTAAGTGATGCCTGCAATGCAGCGCGGAAGCTATTCTTGCAAACCGAAGAGTGATGGCCTCCGAGGTCCATTGGCACATGACATGGTTAGCAGCAGAGCAGGGAGACAGCGTCCTTGTACACCGAAAGGTCTAGATGACTGCCCATCATAATAGATCAGGCCCCGCTGTCGACCTGAATTGTTGCAAAGGAGTGAACAGTAAGGCGTTGCGAGGGACATGACGGCCAATAGACTCAGCTCCATTGTCTGCAGGGTTTGGGCCGGCATCCCAACGGTCATCCTCCCAGCAAGAACGGGCTGAGAGTGTCTGCAGCCTTAGAGTAAAAACGTGTGCGGGCGTTCCGTGTGCTGGCTAAAGCTTCGGGGTTATACGGGCCAAGATCGGAGGCTTCAGTCTCGTGGTCGGGAATTCTGAGGCGATCGGAAAAATAGACCAGGTCGCTACAGGGGGGAAACGGGCAAGGCAGTGGTAATTGCGAGCCGATGGTTTAGTACGGCTACAGACGAGCGACGCGGCGAAGGTCTTCAATCTGGCAGAATAGGAGGCATGGACAGTGGTGCCCGAGGTTGGAATCCACGGCCGCCAAACCTCATAGGGAGCAATCTATGAAAGAGCAATCGGGTTGACAGAGACATTATTGAGACAGGCATGGGGCGTCATCTGAAGGGCATCGAATTTGAGGCCGAGGGAAGGGAGACGTTGAAGCGCACGATCCCGAGGATTGTGTGAACTACAGACGAATGACACGACTTAGTGGAGTCGGACACGGATGCGCGCAGCAGGAATCTTGTCGATCAGGGTCTAACCATTAAGACAGCTGTCGAAGGACTAAATTACGTTACTCATATACTCGTCGGAGCCAAGAGCAGCGCCTAGCAGCATGATGACTGGTCCAGTGATCAGTCACAGAGACTGGAACGGCAGCGGTCAAGGCTTGAGGTCTAGACGGCTTCATCATAAACCATAAACCACGGGACTTGGGATGCGTTGACCATGATCTCAACTTCCGGACCGAAAGCCTATGGGATACGTAACGCCTTGGCCATCTCCGGAATTCCGCCAATGAGCGAGCCACGGGCAGCATTCGAGCGGATCATTTACACTCGAAAAAGACCCGATTGATAAGGGGTTGGAGAGGGGGGAAACGAGTAGTACAATAGCAGGATCCGCAGTTGCGAGGCTTCCTGGCTGGTGAAGAAGAGGCAAAGGGTACGAGGAAGGGATGAAGGGAGCTTAGGCTCGGCCATAGATCATGTTTATGAAACCAAGTCAAGGAGGTACACGGGCAGAGACGGGGCGTAGCGCCTAATCGCGAGAGGGCGTGACAAGCATATTCCGTATCTCCAGAGACCCTAACGCACTCTGGATTGCTGCCGTGGAGGCTCGCACACATTTCAGCGTTATTAGTGATGGTGTGAGCCAGACGAGATGCCGGTGGCGCGTTGGCAAGGCGCAAGGTAGTCGCGGGAGTGTGAGAGGTCCCGGGAAGCAAAAGTCTGGTAACCAGGCTATGAAGACCCTGGCCGACAACTACTGGCCGAATCTTGTCCGGGCGAGAATGGAGCAGAAAGGTTGAGAGGAGGCGAGAAGAAGGATGGCGGGAGCCGAGAGATCACCACATGGCAAGCGACTGACACGAGTGCTGAGGGCCTGATTTCGGTGCCGCTCGCTCTGGGAGATACCGTAGTAGTGGCCTGCAAGCGCAAGAGGCGTTCGGACATGGCACTTGGCCTAGGCTTGGGGCAGGCCCCACCTGCTTGACAGAACCTAGATCTGTATCATTACCCCCTGACCGATGATGGATGTATCGGGGAGGGATTAAGGGCGTGTATGGGTCGAGAATACTGACGCGTGCAGCGA
Source organism: Kappaphycus alvarezii (assembly GCA_002205965.3). Classification (NCBI taxonomy): domain Eukaryota; phylum Rhodophyta; class Florideophyceae; order Gigartinales; family Solieriaceae; genus Kappaphycus; species Kappaphycus alvarezii. The sequence goes on along the minus strand of NADL03000026.1, from coordinate 633,570 downwards.
TGCGCATGCCACGCGGCATGAGTTGATGAGGATGTTGAGAATGGTGAGTAGATTTGGCTTCTTCTCAAAGCTGAGCCCATTAGGGCCCGGTGTAGGTACGAGTGAGACCTCACGGAGAGCCATTTCCTGAGGTGAGAGTCGTGCCCCTGTGCTCCGAGGAGCGCTCACCTGAGAAACACGATCGGGAGTTTGTGCAAGCGGAATAGGGCGATTTGGCCTCTTGCAGGATGCCGGCACCAAACGAATGAGGGGGACGGCATTGTGGAGACACGAGCAGGGATGAATAGAAATGGGTTTGGTAAGCGAGGGGGCATGGAAAGGGCATGGCAGGCCAAAGGCGGAGAGAAGGAATGATAGAATGATTGCACTGTACTGTACTGTTTGGATGTTGTCAGGTGGTAAACGGGCTGCTGAAACGTGCAGAGCCTCCGAAATGTGGCGGCGCCTTTGTATCGTACAGTGCAGCTCATCGGCAGGTGAACTCCAAATTTCATGTATCCCCCGTTTACACACGTCTCCGGTAGCATATTGAGGTAAGCCTTGTAAAAATTTACCAAACTGGTAGGGAGTAAATTGCGCACCCCGGAGAAATTCACTGAATTGCTGCAAGTACGGCATTACTTTGTACCCTATCTCAGTACTGTACAGTACTGTACCGTACAGTACTGTACCGTACATTGTTGTAATTTAGATCTTCGCACCCTGAACGCGCCGCTTGATTCCAACGAAAAGGCATGGCAAATCATATGGTCCAGTTTCCTCGGCCAAATCCCTCAACTTGCAGAGGAAATCCTGTGACCCAGTAGAGGGAAGTCTCCATACACAGTGCACGGTGCGGAACATATGTAGTTACGACCAAGCCCAGCGCTCAATCTCGCTCCGTCCCCGCGACTCTCCCCATCCACGGTCTCGTCGTGAAGCACAAGTTGCTTCGGATTCACCATTCCAATGCCGTCAACCCTCGCCATTAGTCCACGCCGCCCTTACCAACTTAGAACAAACGCCTCGAACGCCATCACCCTGTCCATCCCGCCCCCTCCGATCCCCGCGGAACCCACACTTAAATCTCGTCTCGATGCTCTTCTAAATTCAATCCCTCGTTTCATCGATCGAGCAGCTCGCTCCACAGAGTCATTTGCTGAATCCCTGCCGGCCAACGTGAAAACCCTCTTCTCGAAAGACGGTCCTCTTCGCGCCCTTCAGTTTTGGCGTGACAACCGTGAAAATATTGAACGAACCACCGATGCGCTACTCGATACTGGGGAATCGATTATTAAAGCTGATTCGGACCAGTTTCGCAAGAATGTATCGCGCTTGAATTTGCGATGGCTAAACGATTTGCAGGAAGGGGGTGATGTTAATCTTGCAAGATTGATCCGTAGAGTGGCATTGTTTGCTGTAGACACCTTGACACCTTGGGACTTTGATCGCCATGACTTCGGCATCACATTTGTAACAAAGTGGGATGATGTAGAAGCTGGCGACCTAGCAACTCATGTGAAATTGACATCCACTATAAAGCCGCTTGAGGGTGAATGGAAGGTAACCGCCAGAACCAAATTATTGGAGTTGGTGATAATGCTGTCGTGTTTGGAAAAGCTGGAATGTACCTGGCCGGTAACCGACCAGCTTACGTAGGGTTGAAGCAGATCGAGTCTGGAGAATACCACGCGTTGTTGGTACCAAGCTGTTTCTAAACGTCAATACCGTAGCTCAAGAAAGCCCGACTTTGACCCCTTCAAGGTGACTCTTGGTGTGCAGCAGGACTTTGACATTGCAAAGGGAGTGGTGTTAACATTGAGAGTAGTGTAATCCTTCAGAACCAGACAAGCTGTTTGTGGCTCCAGTGCCAAACGGGGATACTTCTAGGTCTTTTTTGTCCAGCTTTACGGAAAAAGGTCATGAAAAAGGTCAGGACTGAACTCCTCTACGCTATTGACTGTGGTTTTGCCGGTGCCGAAGTACAGTTTTTACACGCTGCTGCCATAGAAGAGGCATTGATTGCACCGGTCAAGATTAGTCATACGACATAAACATACATGTCCTCGCGAGTTATCGTTGAAGTTGTTGTTAGGTGCCAGTTGTTTCCAAGAGTCATAAGTTACCTCCTTACTCTACCATCCGTCCGTTCAGGTAGTTCTCCTGAAGTCCCAAAGCTTGCAAAGTTTCCATTTTCAACAATTTGAAGCTTCCACCGTGCACAGAGAAGCAGTATAATTACGGTCCCTGGCGTACTTTTGGATTAACCTCTCAATCAATCTGAGGTAACACCACGGCCGTTTAGATGACACCTTCCGGTGCTGCCTTTACAGGCCATACCCCTTAAATCCAAGGGATCGACAATCCTGTGACGCCACCGTGACATTCTTTTGAAGTTGCCCAAATCCCACGATGCTCCCACGTTTCTTCTTGCGGAATAAAGATCCATTTACGCGGGTGTAATGGTCATTCCTCACACAATCCATTAATTGCTTTTCGAGTAGCTGGGTGCCTGCCCATACCACGCCGAATTCACATTGGGTAGGGCTGCACATTTGAAGACGGGCGTACCTCAATGGTGCAAGCATAGGCGCAGAGCTACTCTGCGGCTGCTGAAATCCCACAGTGGGTTGTGTGATCACCCCCCAGTGTACACATACCCAGGGTAGACTGATGGGTGCACATTCTGGACCACGTCTGAAGTTGGAAATGCCTCGCTCTTATCCGATCCAACTCTTGCATTTTCGACCACAACTTTGGCTTCATCACCACCCATTGACTTGGCACTGCTCTCAAACGTATTCGGTACACTTCCCAAGGGCGGGGTCTGACTCGCCCTCCATCGCTCTGGACGTGACTTCCTGCACCGGTTGAGCTCGTGTTGTATGTCGCGCCTTGCGCCTGGAAATTGGTGTTTGTCGCAGGACGCTGATCAGATTGCGGCGGGAAAGTGGTTTGCATGTAATTAACATCAGCGGTCGGATCTGCCGGTTTTGGCGACTTGCGCGCGGAACCATTCGGCAATGACTGTAACAGGCCTGTTCACGAGGGCAGCAAGACGGGCAATCGCGTCTGGAGACGGAGCCCCATTTGCAACGGCAAACGCACCACGTAGAGCCATGACTTCGAGTTCGTTGAACTGCTGAGATTGACCAACTAGCATCTGGGGAGCCTTGTATAATAGGAGGGCGGAATGCATACGGCAACGGGGTCGACGAAGGCGAGGGAGCGACGATGTTTGCGGTTGGGACGCTGGGCTGATTGTTGGGAATGGCAGGAAGGTTTGGAGAGACTGGGGCCCAATCCGGTAGAGGTGTAGCGGTGTTGCGGTCTGCGGGGCGATGCGAGACGAGCAGCTCGTTGGTCGGGTTGTTGGTGGTGGTGGTGTGTTGTTGTGATGCGAGGGAGATAGTAGTGGAGAAGGATCAGGGGAGTTTGCGTTTGTCGTAGTGTGTGGTGGTGGTGTAGTGGTGCGGTTTCTTTTTTGCACTTGCTTCCTGCGATGCTTGAACCACAGCTTTATTTGCTTGGCTGTGACATTGGTGAGCTGAGATTCTAGCTCTGCGAGTCGCTCCGCGGTGGGGTAGCGATCAATCTCGAAAGCATTTTGTAGCACATCAAGTTCTTCTGGTGTCCTGCGAGTACGATTGTACTGTGCCTTGAATTGCCCAAGCCGTGTAAGAGATTCCCGACGATGCTGAAACCACTTGAGATCTGCGTTGTAGTCACTCCGAGTTGTTCGGCCAATGCGTTTTTGCGGGAAAGTTCCGGGTACGGGTCCTCACGAAAAGCTGCGAGTAAGCCTCCTTTTGGGCTGGGGTCACACGCCACTTCGACTGTGTCGGGGTGGAGGGGTGAGGGGCGACCGGAAACGGAGGAACCGGACGATTAAAGTGCTTGTTGAGAGGCGATGCTAGACGAGGTTGAAAAGGGGAGGCAGGTGGAGGGTTGAAGAGAGTGTTCGCGGCGAGATGTTGGGATTTGTGTGCGGTAGAGATGCCGTAGGTAGAGTTTGGGAAGGAGCAGCAGCATGAGGGTTTAGTGTCTTATGGTCGGGGTGTGATGAGCCATTGTGGTAGTTAACAGCATGGCCGCTAGAGGGGATAGTGGTAGAGAGGGGATCAAGGGGAGGGGGATGTGTTTCGAGGTGGACAACGGGGTGGATAGGCAAGGGGAGAAGATAGGGAAAAGTTTGCAAGAGTGGAGGTTATAGATGAAGGGGAAAAGGTTGGGGAAGGACGAAGAGGGATGTTAAGGGAGAGGGAAGGGAGGTTGAAGGTGATGGGTTGGATCACGGCGGGTGGATGGATGGGTGAGATTGGATTTGAAATTTGAGGATTTTGTGAACAAGTTCGATGGTGGATAGAAAGGGGAAGGTTTCAAGAAAGGCGGTAGGAAGGGTGCACAAGGGGGGACAAGGCTTGGAGAAACGGTCGAGACCGATGCCAAACTTGCGAAGAGTTTGTGCGGTGAGGGAGAGACTAAAATTACGGTAAACAGGAAAGGGGGAGATGTCTGAACAGTTTGCGCTAATGTCTGTCACATAAATCTAGGCATCGTTTGACAAACACCTACAAGAAGGCATAGCCAACGAAATGAAACATCTCTGTGATTCAGAAGTTGGGCAGGAACACGCTAGGGTAGAATAAGAAAAGAAGTCAACCGCGGAAAGTGTTACAAACAACATGCCATTCGAAAAAAAAAACCAAAAAAAAGCGCACACGGGAACCACAAACCCATCATCAGGTTGAATCTACCTATTATGACATGTGACAATTTTTTTGAACCAGTTTTGTTCCTTTCATTAATTTTTTTTGTTCTGCTTTTCCTCTGATCCAAAAGTGGAAGCGGGTGGCATCAATTTCTTGTTGGGTTATCCCAAAAGTTTTGCAGAAATGACGAATATCTGGGAGATGGGGTGATTTTACGAATCACGGCACGAGGAAATGTTCTGATTCGCTGTCAACCGAAATATCGGGTATGAAAGGTCACGGCGCCAGGGCCCTTCATGTCCGAGATATCAAGACTCATGATATGTCAGCGTTTCTGTTCCTTTATTACTCCCACACATACTGTACAGTCTTTTCAGCTCAAACGAGAGAGATAATCACAAATTGATTATTTTATTTCTCTTTTTCAAAATCCATTTTGGAATCAAATAAACCTATAAAAATCAACAATGCAACTAGAATCAAAATCAAGCTAGGTGACAAACTTTAAAAAATACTTTTGCACTTTTGACAAATAATCTTTACGCAAAACCTCCTTGTAGTAATGCGCCCCAAGAAGATACTGTTTTTGAAAAAAATTGCGCAGATTTACCAAAGTAATCTCTTACAAAGAAATGCAAGAGAGTCAATCTTGAGTGTCCAGGCTTGAAATCGGCCAATTAAGTCCAAGAAGATATAATTCGTTCTTTCCATTGTCGCTATTCGCTACTCCGCGACAGGAATGGCTGTCCGTCGCGCAAAGCCCTTTTTCCATTTGAAACGGAATCCAGTCCAAAATACCCTACGAATAGAGAATGATTCTTTAAAATGCTTCCAAATACTATCACACATATGTAAATCACGGTGGAAGGCGGTTACTGGTTCTTCAAGCCAAGAAATAAAGTTTTCATAACGGGTCCAGTGGACCTGATGGTCGGTACAATTTGAGAAACGATTGGCTAATTTTTTCGGTGCGAAAAGCTGCAGGCACGCGCGCTTGAAGGCAATCTATGACATCTGCTGACAAGGTATTCATCAAATGCCGAACGACTCTATTTTTGAGCCCTAAACCTCTCGATTGGTACCTGTAGAGCGTGCAGACAGCAGGCTGCTGTGTGACAATGGATTCTACCCTATTACAGTAAAGTAAATTGTTACATTTGTGCTTCACAGAAAGTCTCAACGTGATTTAATGCAAACTGTGCCTTACTCAAAAAGGATCGCAAATTGGAACAATGTGAAAAAGTACCAAGATTCTTAATTGTGAATCGATTACTGGTTGCTGTGTAGCGCCCAAATGGCTTTTGATGACTCACCGCAAAAATAAAATAAGTCGTACTTCGGACTTGACTGTCCTTCCAGCGCCAATCTAATCATAATTTTGTTCCCACGGAAGAAAAACTATGACTGTTGCATTCCCCTTTCAAGGGTCCTTTGAACCAAAAACTGCAAATGCGCCACTTGACTCTTGGGTGCACATGTACTGTACTGTATACTATTGTATTGCTACTATCCACAATAAAACTGTTGGTTGGTGTCAGGCGCCCTGTTTTTTCTGCTCATCACTATGATTCTCATAGACATCGACTTGGAACATGTACAGTAATAGTTCAAATGCCATGCATGTTGAAAACACAAAGAAGTTCTTTAGCATTGATTGTAATCAGTATACTGTACGGTACACCGACCAGAGTCTACAATGTGAGTAACCTTGAAATAACCCCACTATGCGTATGTCATCTGTACAGTACCTGTAGGTATACTACTGTATTGCGCAATACAGTAACTTCATTGTACACCGAGTTGTGTTTCACACACCTGACAGCCCTTCATCTTCAGTTTTTTGTAACAAGCCATTATACCAGGTTCCCTTGAGTACATTGTACAAAACTATACAGTACCGCACTGTATAACAAACCAACCGTAGAAGGTACAATACTGTATTGTACAGACGGCGATCTGCTGTGGGTCCACCGCCCACAAGAACATGAAAGTCTATCAGCAATATGGAACAAACCTATCAGTTTGCGCTGGAAGGGGCGAAAACGGTCCAAACGTCAACTTCGAAGGAGTGACTACCACTGTCTCGAATTCATCTTTCATTAAACCAGGCATCCCTCCCTCCCTCCCTCCGTCTTCAAAATCCGTTCTTACACCTTTAGAAACACACTATACTGGTATCTTCGACTCAACGGATTATCAATTGCCACTAATATCCGTCATAAAGTTTGTTTCGATTCCGCTCAATGTACGAGTCCTCCCACCTCCCCTTTCCACCCCCTCTCAACATCTGCAGCATATCCCTACCAATTGTGGCAATCCACAGCGTTCCCTTGCCGATAAGGAAAATCCCAATCAGGAGTCAGTTTGTTTTTGGGGCATGTCGATTCATTTCTGTTCTCAAGAGCTCACTGGTTTCTCCAACCGAAAAAAGGACTACCTTGCGCCTCACTTCCCAGCTCTTCCTCTCCGGCTCTCCACATGAGTGTAACCAAGCATCCTGCAGCAGGCGGTCCCCACAAACGAGACGGTTACGCGTGAAATGCAATCTTACACTTTTTGCGAAAAAAAATCATTGCATATAATTCTATCGGTATTGTCAAGACAGTTCAGCTTAGCTATACAAAAAATATTCCCTATGACACAATCCTCATCTCAATACAAAATCTGTACATATCTCAAGCTCCGTCCCTCCAAGGTCGCCATTTTAATCCTTGAAAATTAAATTTAAAAAACAAGAATACCCCCTCCGATTCCAGGTTACATATCGATTATCCTAACATGTTCCAAGAGGGACATGTCTAAAAGTCAGTTACACTCTCCACCCACCCAAACATCCCGTTCTTTTCTAACAAGTGTATAGTACCCTAAACCATAAGAATGTTCTGGCCACAAATTCGCCTTTCTCTCAAGAATTAAGATTTGGAATCATCAATAGAAAGTCTTGTAAGCCGTTTCTATAACAGTTCACAAATTCTCTTCGCTGCAATATGTAGACTGGTGCCATTCCCGAAGGGTTTTTCCATGCGACCAGCACCACGAAAAAAGTAACATCTTGCCTAATTTCTTCCACAAAAGAATCAGCTTGATGGATGTAAGGCGCCAACTTTTAATCAATAGTTAATTGTTTCTTTTCAAGTTAACCGACAACTGCTACCATTTTCTGCCCAATCAGCGTCTCCTACGTTTAAATTGGGGTCAGATATCTCGTGAACGCTCTGCAGCTGTTTGCTATAGACACTAACCATCACTTGTAAGACTTGGTTCACGCCGCCAAAATCTTTCCAAATACAGAAAAACAATTGTTCCGCTGTCTGAAATCATAAAAAAAATTGTACTGCACCCACAAAATCGAAGCGATCGTTGTATCATAAATGGCCAATTCTGTCGGGTATCTGAACAAACGTTACCTACTGTGACAATAATATATGACAACATGCAAACGCTCTCCAGGCATACAAGAGCTTTTTCTCACGTTTTCTTAGGTTACTTGCTTTAGTCTTGACCTGTTTGCCAGTTACAAACTGTAACTGTTTTTCTTAATTTTTAGGGCCATTTTGGGTGTGAAGCTGCGGAGCTGCAAAGGCTTCACGTGCTGGGTTGCCTCCCGAGACAGAAAGGAATTTCAGCAGTGCGCGTATTTTGCAACTGTTTTAACTTCCCGAGCACCAAGGTCTCAAACGTTGTCGTTTCCAAGCGCACGCCCTTTGGGAGTAAACATTAAAAAGAACAAACATACAATTTGCGTTGAACCACTTGCAAATCCAACGGAACAGTGCTACTGTGCGCTGTTTCAGGAGATAACACTGGCAACATTCGGTCAATTACCTGAGATAGCCTTGGAAGGGTAAGTTTTTGAAAGACGATCCATGGTCCATGATACAAATTCGCAAGAAACTGGACATCAAATCTTGTTTTGGCACAGGTTGCAGAAACCTCAAAACTCAGCACCAGCACATACCCGTTGCCACACTACTGCTACCATGTATCAGCCTTGAGGTCAAGCTCTGCTTGAAATAGCAAGTTGGCTGTTTTCAAAGGCAAAGCTGCCCGCTTTCCGATGACTCCACTGGCTGCTGCAACGGTGCAAAGCATTGCGAGACTGTTTTGTAGGGAAGCCTCTCATTCCGAGGCTGCGGCTGCAATTGATTTTATTGTATGGCAGCCGGTGCAATTACACTTTCGACTGTGTAGCAGTGTTATCTTCGGTTCCTGCATTAGTTCTTACCTACTAATTGTTGTAATTTTCGACTAAATAAGGAGGTAACGGAACCATTTCTCCATTTCAATGTGTCTTTGACAAAGTCATATGACAAATGTTATTTGTTCTTATGTTGATTTAGAACAGTGACTACCCCATATTTATTGAACAAAAAATTCTCCGAGGGTGATTCTAAGACCATAGTTCAAGTCAACGCAACGTCAAAACCAAAAACATTTATTACTATTCCTATGTAGAACATGTGATACATATATGAAAGGGGTAAATGTGGGGTGATTTAATATTTGAAAAGTATGGTCGGTTAACGAAAGGGTTAAAATTGGGGTGTTTTAATGATTGAAAAATAGGTTAAATGAAAGTGCACTGTACGGGATGGCTTATTACTGATCTTTCAATTCTAGGTTGCAAATCAGCCAAACTAAGGGCGCTCTGAGTGCTCTCTAGGTGGCAGTTGGGGAACGGAAGTCATTGCTTCATTGCGTTTCGATGGCTCTTCGATTTCATAAGCTGTGGACCAACTTGTTGGGCGGCATTGAAACGCAAGACGCTCAAGATCATCCAGTGTCCGAAGATTGTCCAAATTGGCGGAGCATGGGTGCCGACTTTGTGGAGGCGCTCTTGAAAGTCTAAATTACATGAAAACGAGATTGGCCCGATTCAGTTGTTGGCACATTATTTGATTGGAAAAATTCAATCGCTCTACGGCTCTCGATGTCAGGGTGCACTATATGAAGGGTGAAGTAGGAAAACAGGCGCTATACACATACAGTACTGTAGTCAGCGTTGCGCAGTATCGTGAGCTCTCGCTCCGTTATTTCTGCGTGTCAGAATTAAACCAGCTCACATTTTTAATAACGAGAGGTTTCAAACTTTTTCAAAAATTGACATTCCGCAGCGTTGCTTGCTTATCAATTGATTGGCTTTGTTGGAGAGATTGGGTCCCAATCTGCTTCATCAATTAGAATCAACCAATCACATCAAGGGCTGACACATCCTAGTTTTTTTGCCCGCCTGGCTGAATTGATTGATTTATAATTCACGCAGCTACAGTAGCAACGGAAATAAATTCAGGCGTATTCCATTCACTAGACTGACATATAATATTCGATTACGCCATCGTGACAAACTCCTCTCGTTTAGATGGCAACTATTCACAAACGCCAGTTCTACGAATCCAAACCCAACAGAATCTTTTGTATCCCAGCAAGTTGCGACAAAATATAAAGTATGAACTGCACAAGGTGTTTATCTGCTGGCCAGCATGGACCACGAGGATTCCTTTCTCCTTTTTGAGCATACACTAGGCATAACACCCGTCTTCTTTTTATTGTTATCGGTAAAGAAAGGGCAACCTCTTATCCGCCCTTGTCAACTCACGATACCCTCAAGACTATTCTGAGCGAGCACCATGATCATATTTATGCAATAGTGCCCTCCCTGTTGTCGCACTTCATTGTGTGTAAAGTTATTAGTTTGTGCATTGCATTGCTAAAGTGATCAGGTGCTTCGCCACAGTTTCGTATTGCAAATCCCCTGGACTCACCTAGCAGCTTTCTCGTTATAGCCCCTCGAAAACTCCCCTGTCTTCCTGATTCTAGGAGTTGTCTCACCCAGCAGCTTCATCTCCTTGTAGCTACCCCCAACCCCTAACGTTTCGAACTGCTACCGATCCAATCTCGACAACTCACAACATCTAGTAATTCAATAAACCGATGAGGTTTTCTTGAGTAATTTCTGTAACTCAGCGAACAACTGCAAACTTCCATGAATGTGCTGTGGGACTCACACCGACGCAATAAGTAACATCACATAGCCATGACAATCATCTATCTGGGCATTGAATCCCCTCCACATCCCCATCTGGGCACCGTTTTACTCATACTTTTCCCCTTTACAACTTCAACACGCATACCAAGTATGGCGTGGGTGCAAGTTTCTTCATACCCAGAGCATACTATCCTTGAGAAAGATTGCCTTGTTACCTACGCTACACTGCGATATCCAATTATCTTTCATCTGTGCTTCCCGAAACACGCAACACGTTGCTCAGCCAGGTTGCAAACTGTTTGAAACAGGGCTTGGCCCTTTTGATAACACTGAAACATTGAAAAACTGTCGCATCCCGGAAATCCGCTCATTTGGGTTCCACCCTCCGAACAACTACTTCCCTCTTCCCCATCCAAGAGTAGTCGCGCAGTTGGAAGTGTGACTATCCATGTATATCATACTCCTATGCTTGTCAATATTACAATTCTAAGTTCCCAGGCACTTCTACCTTAATGAACAATTACTTTGTCTCTCTTGCTTAACGCAATTTGATCTGATGCAAGATAGGAGCATTTGTTTCTACAAGGCCTTGCCGGGAGGGAAGGGATTAGAGAGTGACCCTTGAGATAGTACCCTTGCGACTCTATTCGACATGATATGAGGTTGTTTCGGGAAACAATGCCCTCGTTATTGGCACAGATGAAAGCCCTCGCAACTTGGTTTCTGGATTCGAATACCAGTGGTATCCTTTTGTTATCTCGTTTTGAGTGGCTACCTTTTGTCGCCAATGTCCAGGAAAGAAAATATTGTAAATGCGAATTTCTTTGAGGGTTCGGGAATAAGCGATCGTTTCAAAAAGGTTGCAGATGGCAGACATTGTGAATTAAATATGCCCTTCGACCCAATACCGTACTTAAGCTTTAAATCTCAAACATAAAGCTCTCCGTGTCTATTTAAAGTTGTAAAGGGTATTTGTGGGGTTGTCTGAAGCCGTATTTCGCCATAATAATGGTTGAATGACGTTCCTTTTCATGTATGACTACTTTGCGATCAAACATGATTGGTGACGATCTGCAACCGCAGAGATGCCGTTACCGCCAGAAAGTTTCTTAGCAAGTCATTTCGACAAAGCAAAATAATTCGCCAAAACTGGTAACTCCACGAGGGTTATCACTTCACACTACCGAAGACACGGTCGTTCAAATATCGCTGTATTCTCGAGGCTTTCATCACAGTTCGAAATTTAAACGTATAATCCAAGTACTGTATTCGTTTTCTTCAGGAAAATATCTTGATTACTGTTTTGAACTGTGCATTAAATTAGTACAATCTCCGTTCGTGACTTACTTACATCAGCTCATACTGTAAGATTTAAATTAGGTTCCATTACGAGGGTTTACTGTCTGGCTTGAGTACTGTATCGGACTTGTACACTGTACAACACGTATTATTCATTCAATTACGGGGTGGGCCGCTGTGCTAAATCAAGGGTAGGCGTCCAATTTTAGGGTTTGGAGAGTTTGAGGCCCTTATCCACAAGATATGGCACGAGGTTCACGTGCGGGGGAAGGACCTCTGTTGCGACATTTGCCAGGAGTGTAGCACATGCTTTGTTCCATAAGCTGCTTAGAGGTGTATTACCACACGCACGCACATGAATGCCATGCATTCTGCGAAAGCTTCTAGAATCCGCTGCAAGCGCAGACAGGGAGCACAAAGCAGGCCAAAAGAAAGGCCGACAAATACTGCTGTACATGGGTGAACGGGCTAGCAATAGCAGGCGACAAAATTGAATCACCGACAGTCCGATGGGGGCCTGCCTGAGCGCCGTTCGCAATCACAGCAGCACCAGCGGGAAGATGCAGCTTATCGACTTTGGGCGAGGGAAAGCGGCAACCGGGCCGCAGTTTCTTACGCTTCGGGTTAGTCGGGCAGAAAGCCGGGGAGGTGGGGGTGTTCGACTGAGGACAATGGAAGGACGATGGCCGTTTCTAATCAAGAAGAGCACCCCTTACAGGCTGGACCAGCGGCCTTGAATTCATGTCTGATTAGATGACTCAAATTGTAATGCACCGGTTCAGGGTTCACTGTCCCAAATCCCGAATTGATGTCGACTCGTGATTGCCGGATGGAATATATTATGGCGCTGGAATAATGGCAGCGGAGCGGAAAGGCGGAGTCTTCATGTAGGGTAGGTCGACATGCCAGCGTAGAATGGCGCATCAAGCGTCAATGTAGATCCCGGGGATGACGGATAGGTGGGCACCGACAGAGGCAGTTGCGCCGGTACATTGTTACCCTTTCTGGGTACTGTACCGCCTAGCAAATTGCCGGCGACTATGTACTCGAGACCCTCTGCTCTTCCCGGGTTCCAAAATCCGGCCTCAGGACGTCCCGGTACGGCCTTACCAACACTCGGAACCCTGGCTCCTGCGCCAGCAAAATAACCTTCGTATCGCCCTTCAGCATTAACATGCGCGCGAAGGCTTCACAAATGGAGCGGCGGTGCAGAGGACTGCACTTACAGGCACAGGATCCGAGACAAGGCCCATATCTTATTGTGTCGTGAACCTAACCCTGCCGATAGTCCCAATGAGATCCGCTCTTCCATTTCTAGTCCAGCACTTTCGACTCCCACAATGTTTTGTCCGAGGAGACGGTTGTTTGCTCCACGAATGAAAGCCTGTCATCGCATGACCCCTCTAAACTATGCCGCAAGCCTACTGAGCTGATGAGAGCCTGCCCCAACACAGCAGCTCGACCATTCATGACACTGCTAATGTGGCTTTCGCTCAACCGCACACAAAAGGCGATTAGACTGGTTAATACTTGGCTCGTATAGGACGTTATTCTGTAAGGAAATGCGCTTACAGTACAATATCCTTAATCATTTTTTTGCACCCTATTGACAATTTTCCCATTTTGACTGAATAATCCCAATGTACAGTATACCGTGCAACAGAGGCCTAAACTAAGCCTACTTAATAAGTCAGAGCGTTGTAGCGGTGTAGTGGATCAAGGATCTGTGATCCATTTCTAGATCCAGAGAGAGACCTGCGTTGAGCCAATGTTCAAATCCTGAATCCCTCAGCTTCCAGCTGAGCAGTCATTGTTTTCATCACCAGCTCACACGACCACTACATTCGTCATGTTGGTGCCCCTTCCAGAACGTTTACAAGGTCCCAACCCTCTCCAACTCCTCCACTTGGACAGCAAACGAGTCCCAGCCAAATTTTATCTGCTGCAGCCCCCCCACATGGGATACAATCTCCTATACGAGCTCTTGTGAGCACATCAGCATCCCCTTCAAACCGACGCTCTCCAATCGCCGTCAAGCTCCTTTCGGAGCAGAGGATGTATTCACAACCCTCGTCAGAAGCCGATAACAGGTGACGATGTTTTTCAACCAACAAATCCCTCAGATAGCGAAGGTATATCACATACAGGGGGCGGCGTGCAATCAGGACCTGCTTCAACATCTTTAGCGCCGCAGCTTCAAGCAGTAGTGGGTCAAGATAAGAAGAGTTCAGGGGTTGTTTCTATCGAATCACAAGTGGGGGGCAGTTTTAGGTGGCCTTAGGGGTGGTAGAGGCAGAGGTGGTATTGGGTCAAGGGGAGGAAGACGTGCAAGCGTTACCTCTAGAAGAGGAAGAGGTTCCGGTTTAACAGGAAGAGGGGCGCATTGGAGAGGAAGGGAAGTCGGGGATGTGGAATTGGCAGGCGATCAGGTGCAAGATCTGGAGATGATCCAAGTACAAGTTGGGCAATTGAAGATAAAAATGCCGATATCATGATGGAGAAGGACTTTGCTACGCAAGCTGTACAGAGTAGAGCAAGTTTTTTTTCGTTCAGCTGAGAGTAAGATGCATTTGGAATGTGAGATTAGAGAGATCGCACCAAAAAGGGGTGGTTCCATGGTTTTATTGATGAATGAGTTGCTTCAAAGGTTAGTGGAATGGATCAATGGGTTTATCAAGCTGAAGAAGAAAGATGTTGCTCCTTTCACGCTGGCAGATATGTATCGATAAGTTGCCGTCATGATCTACTCACACTCGTCGAATCGTAGACATGAAAGGACCCTTCAACATTTTAGAAAATCAGGATTCGTGGATCTTCCCTGGAAAGGATCTGTTTTATTGCATATCATGTACTCGCTTTTTCAGCGACTGGAAGAGGGGTGGAGAATGCCAGCTCATGTAATACACAACGTGATTTAACTAGGCAGTTATCTGAATTTGAGGCTTGGCGTTTCGAAATAGTGTTCTTTACTCCACTTGATCTATCAGCGACTATGGATGATGACCTTTATGGTACAAGTGCTGCAGATAATCATGTGAAGATGATAAGTTCCCGTAAGGTTGACGTTGAAGGGCATACTACTGATGACTTCGCATGTGCATTCTTCAGAATAACATTTATGTCACTCTTTAGGGAAGAAGTGAAACAAACGTCGAGAATATAAGGAAGCTACTAAAAATTATACTTGAAGGACGTGGCGAGGAGGCCTTAAATGGGATGATTGTTACAGCTGATCGTAGTTAAGGCAAGGAAGCCTTCATAGCTATGTTAGCTGAGTTTGGTATTGGGTCTGTATTTGTTATGCCTGACGAGGTTAAAAGGTTTAAAGGCAAACAGTTTTGTTGCCGCTTCTTATCTCAACCCAACCGAGAGGATATTATGTATGCTCTTTCAAATTATCGTCACTTTGTTGAAAGTGACGATAATTTGAAAGAGCATACACGGCCGACTGCAGGACCTAATGACACAGATGTAGATGTGATGCATGACAATGGAGGGGAAAATGAGGTAGAGACAGAGTTGATAACTTTTGATGTTGATTTGGACAGAAGCAGGATTTGTTACTGACGATAACCAATCTACAGGTCCTGATGTATTCGTGGTGACTATGGTGATGGGGGAAGCTAGGAAGATAGTGGGTGAGCGGAAGATCATGGAATTTTGCAGTGCGTGATTGTGGCAATCAATGCTTTTCTAAAGTCTTGCGGTTTATGTACTGTGTTCCGCAAAGTGTAAGGGATAATCTATCTTGCTGGGCTGCAGTGCCTAAGATCAATGTAAACTTGGAAGGGGCTCTGTTTGTTGAAGGAAAGAAAGAACCCACTGAGCTGAATAGGAACGTTGAGGATCATCTGAGGGATAAATGTCTGATATTGAACTGCGCGACAAAGGTGTTTTAAGACAATTACGAGTGACAGGGACTAATGAAGGAGTGGTTTTGACAAGCAATTTTCTTATAAGGGAGCTTCTAGATATTGGAAACCCGCAGAGTGTTTAGGAAAAGACAAACGAAGAGTTGTTTGACCTCTTCCCAAAAATTTTGTTTAGTACAAGATGTCTACTGAGGCTATTATGAGAGGTAAAATTAATAAGGATGCTGTTTGAGAGCGGTTGAGAGTCAAAAGAATGTCATAGATGTCTTTTCAGTGGAAATTTTGGGCATAAAGGATAAAACATACTTGGCTTGTTCCCCGGATGGGGTGCTAATCCTCGATGTGAATGTTTTGAAGGGTGGCTGAGAGTGATGCTGTGATAACTACTGATCGCAATACGGTTCAAATCGCTGCATTGGAGATCAAGACTACAGTGGCTGTTACAAGACTTGGAAAGGACATTAATTTGGCCACTCCTGATTTAAAGAAGTGCACGGTTGGTGATGAGTGCTTTAAAAAGTTTATTCCAAGCGAGCACAGAAGTCAGTTGCTTCATCAATTTGAGAGGTGAATTCTGGGTATGCGATGTATGTGGCCGCCGCAGAAACGGGTATTTTTTTATTCCGTACTGATCATATTACCCAATGTTGTAAGAAGAAAGTGTTTGAAAATTCTTGAAACGTTGTCTCCCATGTGTTAGGTTGGGCACACCAGTCCACCAAATCCATTGCTGACTTTAAAATGGGTTTAAAACAAGACTGCGGTTCTTGAAGACTGTGAATGATTATGTGAAGAAAATGGTAGCTTCGTCCTTTAAAATAATCAAGTATGCATCAAAGTCTTTTTATTCGAAAAAAGGCGGAGTCGATGGGGCAATACAGTTTAGAGCTGGATGGGAGTACCTTCAACACACTACAAATGGGAACAAAACATTGTCTCGCAGGTGATAAAGACTCTATCAGTTAATGCTTTTGACGGATGCAGGATCTTCCAACGTCAAGAATTGCTCGGTACCGATGAATCTTTGGTGTCCCTGGATATATATCGCAACAATTTGAATAAGGTCCAGACTATGGGCGATTTCATTGAGGATGCCGCCGGTGGCTGCTAACACATGCGGCTTCTCTACTTGAAGAAAAAATTTGGAAGTTGCTGGAGGCTCGGTTGATAGAAGAGAAGTAAAAGGCTAACGAAGGTGGAAAAAGGGCAAAAGAGAAAGCGTCTGATGTGGTTAAACAGTATTGATGGAATCAAACTGCGGTTTACGGTCACTGGACACTCTCCTGTTCAAGAGAGGAGCCTTTTTTTCTGTGTTCTCTATGGTCAAAACAGACATGTCTGGTCAGGACATAGGTCTTCTTTTAGTTGCAAAATTTTTCTGCCACCTTGTGTGTCAGAACGTACGATGGGCTCTTCAACAGTTGCTTTAATGTATGGGATGAAAGCAAAGTTCTTGAGCACCGAAATTGTTCTGGGGGACCTAAAAGTCTAATTGTAGCAGGAGGAATAGCAAGAGTGGCAATAAGGGTCCTCACAAGCCCTAAAAGCTGTTCTTGGAGAGGGAAGCAGTCGGAAGGAGAGCCAAAAGGAAATCTTCGGTGATAATCATGCTGAAAAAGAAGTCGGATCCCCTGCATCTAGGAACAGACGGAGGATGAAGTCAGCTGTAGTAGTTAAGGAAGGAAGTTCAGAAAAGGAAGGAAACTCCCGCAGTCAGGTGGCCTCCGAGCCTCAGATTGGGACAGGATCTGCCTCAAAGCGAAAGAGGAAGGGGGAACGGAGCAGAGTAGCAGTGTTGAAAGGTCAGATCGCAAGAAACCGAGGAGTTCTTAGACAGTTAGCACTAGTTTCATTAAACCTGAAGTAGATCCATTGCACAGTATACTGTGCAATAGGCGTTTTTTGGCCCATCCCCCAGGAAAGAATTTTTCAATACAACTGCCGCTGAAAGGGTGGTAAATTTCCCTTCCAACTTCGTGGACACATGCAAAGAGTCTCAAAGGACATCTAAATGGCCTCATATTTAGATTTGAACAAACGTAAACATAAGTTAAGGCTATTAGAAGTTTATGTACAGTATAATGTGCAAGAAAAATCTGGAAATAGGGATATGATACCTAAACTGCCGGCTATAATTGTAAAGCACCCCTCAGAATACTGGTCCATCAGCTATAAACGTATATTTTAAAAAGTAGTACCAGATATGAATTCAGCGCACTATTAAACGGTGGAAAATCTGGGGATTTTGTACATTGAGTGCAACTGTAGAAATGAAATTACTTTCCAAATAGTAAATTACCAAAAACTACCCCTTGAAAATGTAGCGCAAAAGTGCAAAAGGTCAATTTTAGAGCAATTATAATTATAAAGCATTTCAATGAAAGAGAATTTTAGTAACCTTTCCCTGCATATTAATGCATCCAATTCCCTCGCACCGTATTTTTCTCGTCCTCAACCACTTCTACACACAATAATACTGCGCAGAAATGCCCTTACCGACATTAAGAGGGAAAAAAACTGGCACTTCACCGGGAAGGAAAATATGATGCTAAAATTGCAAGTGATATTGAACGCAGCCGAGCCGCTGTCCAAACATTCCTCAAAGATCCAACAGGAAAGCAAGAAAGCCCCACCTGGGCCGCCCCTCAAAAAAGAAGGATAGGCGTAGTCTCTTCCGAGAGGCACGGAAAGGGGTGGAAAATGCCCGGTCCTTGCACCATGTGGGCTACCTGTCAATGTGTCGCGTACGCGAGAAATTATGGCTGAAGATCCCCACATGGGCTTTTGCAAGTCGTAGAAGGCCCCCCGTTAAGTCAAACCCATAAAAAATCGTCTGAAGTGGGCAATAGTGTAGGATAAAATCCGTTAGGTTCGTCAGTAGCAACAAAAGTGTGGTAAAGCGATACAACTATCGGGGCGGAATAACTGAAAGGGAATTAGAGATGCCGGGAAGCACAGGGTTGCGGTTTCAATGGTCGGTAACAGACTGGCTGTAAAGGGGAACCAGGGAGGTGCCGGCGGCTTGTCGAAAGTATTATTGGGGCCAAGGCGTGTTTAGCTTTACTGTCCCAAAATGTTGTTGCTATCCTAAATAGGTAAGCAGACACTATCCTATCTAACTATTGTAAAAGGCCCAACTACCCAATAATGTATCTAAGCAAACCAAAAGGGAGAGCACATGGCGAGATGAGGTGCGAGCACCTCTGAGCCACATAGTCTCCGTCGCCATTCGGGAGATTGCGTAACATACCCGTTTTGGTGACAAAGCCAGGAGGTACTCACCGTAATTCCGGAAATCTTACAGTGATCTCGCTTGTACACCTACTGTTCACCCTAAAATATCCATGCACCCGCCCAGCAATGTAAAAAATAGCGACGCAACGCTTCCTTGCAGAAAAATCCCAGGCTTACAGCAAACCGATAGGATGTTCATCTCGAGTTACCAAGCCCCCGGGATACCACTTTAACAAAAAGAGATCATGTTACGCGGAACGATGGGCAGTGGAAGAAATTTATGTTCAGCGATGAGAAACACTTCTTTTTAGATGGTAACGTTGGATTTCAGGCGTAGTGGCATGATTTACGCAACACCCCAACGCTTCTTAGTAGAAAGCAGAAGGTGGTGTGGAGCAATATTTCGGGGGGGCCATACGGCTTTAAGAAGACCTATTTGGTTGTTTTAAATGAAAGACAAGCAACGAAGACCTATCTGAAGGTGATGGAGGAACAATTAATTTCTTTTGCGGACAATTTTATGACATTAGACTGGACTTATCAGCAAGATAATGCTCCCATCAATGTGAGTCAAGATTGGAGGGCGTGATTTTCGGAGAATGGAATTCGTCTATTGTGCTGGCCCGCGCGGTCTCTGGACTTGAATCCGATGGAAAATGTTTGGTGATGGCTAGTACGAAAGCTATACGCGAATGAAAGGCAGTTAGGGTCAGTTGAAATGTTTATTAATTGTGTGAAACAATGTTTGAGTGAAATGCCCAGTTCTGTTGTTCATTCTCTCCTTTTTTCAATGACAAATGGGTATAACGAGGTGATAGAGCGTTCCGGAGGAGATACTAATTATTAATTCGTGAATAAAGTGGCGAAGAAGCCCGTGAAGGCCCTGATCTGCTGAGTTAAGAGAAAGTGCTTCATAATTTCAGTTGCCCGCAAAATGACATTTTTATACTTGTTGCACTACATCCGCAAGAAATTTACAAAATTATCTTGGTTTCCACCGTTTAACAGTGTGCTGAATTCATATCCGGTACAAACTGTTAAAATTATACGTGTATAGCTGATGAACCTGTGTTTTGGGGGGTGCTTTTTAATTATAAGAGGCAATGTGCCTCTCCGGTGATTGTGCACCTTGAAGGGCCATTACATAGGTACCATGCATATTCAACTCCGCCAAGCAAGGCTATTGTTGTTGTTGCATTACAATATTTAGTAGCAAGATGATCCAACAATATTATCTACTACAGTGTAATGCCATTTCACACTGGGCCTCCGCGCAATGATCCGCATCATTGCACCTTGAGTATCTACGAGCTCACTTCCTCTGCCGTCACTGGTGCAGAAGAGAGATAAGTTTCGTTACGTCCGATTCCGCAAAATCCGTATCACCGTCCACACCACAGCGCCTACCTTTCTCATCTAATAAAATTTATCCCGCTATTAACCAACTTGCCCTACCATTTACGTTGACCTGTAAGGTTGATCATACAGTCTGACAACCGCAATCAGTAGAGGCGGAAAACACGACAATCCGAATTCGTTTTTCAGCTCTCTACTAACCACATTTCTGGTGGAATTTTCTATACCACAACCATCAATTCCTCAAAGATAGCGTTATAGAATACGAAAACAGTCTGTCATCATCGTATAATTCGTTTTCTCACTCTAGACTGGGCATATTTCTGGTGGAGTTTTCTCCACCGCAACCATCACCCCCTTAGAAAAGCGTGCGAGAATACGAAGACTGTCCGTCGTCATCGTGCTAACAAGTATCGTAAAGAATGCCGCCTTTTCGTGGCACCAGTTCAACCAGAAGCGTAATCAGATACTTAGGATGATCTCTATGTTATATTTGACTGAATATTTACGAGCGAAAGTATTTGATGCAGCTAAAACAACAATAAGGTTTTTCACGATTTCTGACCAACGTATTATCATACTTAATAAGCATCCTCAGCTTTGCCAGAGTACGAAGAAATTGCTGAGTACATGGCTGATATTCTCCCCGCGCCGCAGCGACTCTTTTGGAGGATTGTTTCTCCATACCACTGTCGCCAGTCAAAGTTTGTTCAGAGTAGTTGAGGTATATGGATTTCAGGAGATTCTGAATGACTTTATGGACAGCGTGAGACTTTCTTATGAAGATAAGAGTGAAAGATATTTGTATACAAATATTAAGATTTTTCATCTGATGAACTGCATCCCAGCTCTGACGCAGACCATCGTTATGAGGTTCAATGCGTACCTTGGTTTAAATAATAGTTAATTTGCCCTGAATCATGCACCAGGTAACGAAAATCGCAAATCACGCGCGGATAATACTCTTTCTGCATAGGCCTTGGTTGGAAATCATGACTATCCGCATATATTCCGTGTTATACTTCCTTTCGGTGGGACATCTCCATTTGTTCCCAATATTTCTGCAAATAAAGTTCAGCACACCCGTAATGGTGATCATAATCCTCTGAGAGATTCGAACTCCAGCCAGAACCCTTTTTAATCTCATGAAAGTCACCAGAACATTTTTGAAGATTATCGCAAGGTGAAATTAGTGCAGCAAATGTTTAATGAGAGCAGGTTCTCCGGTGAAATTTCACAAGAAACCCTTCAGATGTGCATAATTTGTGCTCAGGATTATGGCACCCTTCAGATGTACGGAATCTGTGCTCAGAAGTACAAGTTTTCTTTTTCTCAGAAGGCTGATTTATTTTTCCAAATTCTGGATCGTTCTGCTCGACGTGTTTTCCTAGAGAATTGCAACATCACCATAAATTACCCAGAAATAGTCAAAGCAATGACAAGTGAGTATCTTAGTGACGTGGGGCAGATTCAGGCAAATGATTCACATGATACTCTTCGTCTCAGGTCCTTCATGCGTGGAAGAGACATTAATGAGGTCTCTGATGGTCTCAATAAGCTCGTGGAATATAAAAGTGAAGTTACTCCCAGTGTCCTCTTGATTTCCGCACGGATGCCTACAAGACAGACTTCTTGTGGGTCTTGGATTCCTTTTCAAAGCGTCACCTATCAGAACTACTCTTTTACAAAGTTTGCGACGACATGACACGAGTCTATCCAAAACACCCGTCAACTTAAGCAGCTGGCAGGTAACAAACATGCCTTCAGGACAGTTATATTTGATGAGGAAGAAATGAGCATGCATATGATGCGATATAGTCGCAATCCACGCTTTCATCGCCGAGGTTATAATGGTAGTAACGACCGTAAATCAGGGGTCAGTGGCAGTGCAAGGTACACTCTTCTAGAGCCCTCGAGGAAGCGCGAAGGCGCAACCAGTGTATCAAATGTAGAGCCCGCTGGGGACCGAAGCACAAGTGCACCACGGAAGAACTCACAGCTCACACTCGTTCTCGCCTTGAGAGAGAGAGTCCTCTGTTCGCATACTCGCAGACATTATCAAATATCAGGATAAGAGTTAAGGAAGCAAAGGAAGATTTAAGAATCAGAAGAGGGCAAAGAGAAGCTCAGTGAGCTGCAGGAATTTGATTTGCACTTCTCTAAAAAAATTACTGAGATTCTATTTAGTCACAGATAGTTTTTTTCTATTACAGCTATCATATACGACGGTATCTTCGGCGACATTCGTCAGTGATCCCGTGGAGGATTTTCGCCTTGGTGACGGGGATCTATTGTAAAATTTAAAGTACGTTTTGCGCTGCCGCGCCGCCGAAAAAGTCTGAGCAAGAGCCCATAACGGAAAGAATGGAAGAACATCTGGATGAATGATGTATTAATTGGAAAAATGAAGACTTAATTACACATTGTAATACCTATAATAATGCTCTGTTATACTGGAGCACATTAATCTGTAGTAGGTCCCAAAGAGTTTAAAATAATTTGCAGCATCTTAGGAATTCAGGAGAGGCGTACTTTACCTTCATGAAATCGATTTCGCTTTGTTTATTCTACATCTGAGTCACTCGGCAAAGTCGTCTTCCCTTTGGATACCACCCTTTGCGTTCCAAGGCTCTGTTGATGCACCGGGAAATTCGGGTACACTGCCGCAGGGTAGTGTGTCCAAATTAGGTAACCAGTGTTACCCAATCTAGCTTAGAACTGAATCAGTCTGATTCAGAAAGGCTGAAGCGCGCGCAACCTACGAAGTCGTAGGTGGCTTGTCAGCAGGTACCGCACGATACGCGGAGCTGGAGCGCAGAATAAAACCCGACCTCCAGGGCAAAGCGGCCCGGAGGAAGGAGGCAGCCTCGGAAGTCTTCTGAGGACTTTGTGCCTGTTGCTTCGCCTCAGGACAGGGTCCAGCCCGCGCGCCGCCGTCTCTCTCGCGCAGCGCAAACGACCAACAAAGCGCTTTGAGACGTCAAATCGTATCGCAACACTGCAACAAAGCGATGTCGACGTACGGGCTCGTCAATACGATACAGGCACCTAGCCTGGCCAAAGCCACGCAACCCGAGCTCATCCGTTTCGAGACGATCTACGCCCCTATTTGGAACGCGTGACCGATATTAACACTGGAAGACCTACCAACCAGAAAATCAAACCGGCCTCAATTCGCCAGTGTATCAAGCCTAAGCTATTACATAGCTTGTGTATCTTGGGCAGAATCTCCGGCGCATCGAAGGCAGAGGAAGCCACGGACGAAGCCGTCAAGCAATGGTTCGATTCTCGTCTTGCGCACACATCCAGGGATTTGAACGACCGTGTCGAGGAGGCTATCTCTACCGTGACATACAAACTGCTTCCGAGGGACCCAGCTGGTACTGCTGAGCAGTTTTTGTTGGACGTTATCACTGCCCTGGATGAACACAACGCCTCAGAGGTGATCACTGAGACAGACCGGTGCAAGCAGCTAGTCTCAAAACTGGTATGCAAAGTCGAACCCCAGAGCTCAAGCAACTTGTGCGCGATCAGATGGGTATGTGGACCGCGGAGCAGAAAGGGAATCTGACCTTCTTCGCAAACACTTTATCGATGCTCGCGGATCAGGTGCACGCTGTCCAGTCAGCCTCGCAGAAGCTGAAAAGAAAGCACGGCAACGGAAATTCAAAGACCGTGAAGGACAACAGCATCCAAGATCCGCCAAAGAAGTTGCAAAAAACGACGCGCACTGTGCACGATCGCCTCGGTAAGAAAGAGGAGGCAGGCGCGTCGAAGAAGAAAGGAGCCAATGGCATCTGGGATAAGCCGTGCTTAAACAAAGAAGAGTGCAATGGCATTCACCCCATCCGAAAATGTCCGGTCACCTCAAAGGAAAAGCAAAATCAACTTCTGGACGAATTCTTCGGCAACAAGCGGAAACGCGATAGGAAGGTTACGATCGCCTCTCTCCGTTCAACAAACGATGTAGTTCCGGACGAGAAAGAAGGCCGCTACTCGATTCTTACAGCGACCGCTCTATGCGATTCGGGCGCAGACGCGTCCGTTATCTCGTCTTCGACATTCGCCAATATCTGCCAGAAGCACCCGAACACCGCCTACCACCGATTCGAGAAACCATTGATACTCGAACCCGCAGTGAAAGGAAAGGTACAAGCAAGTGTTCCAACCGCTTCGAGAAAAACCCAACTCTCCCTGACCATCATCCTCCCGAACACTGGGCTGCCGGTACGCATACGAGACGTGGACTTCCTCGTCGCCGACGAAGACATGGCGGAGGTACTCCTTGGAAGACCCCTACTGAAGTCCATGGGATTCGACTTTGCAAAGCACTGCAGAAGGTAGGCAAGGAAATAGATGGGATGTCAGAGAAGGAACTGAGGGCAGACACAATCAGAATTTCCTCGACATCATTCAAGGGACTCAGCTATCGTTACATAGACGACGACCCTGTAGAGCCACCAGAATGCCTGCAGGCAGGATTCGGAACCGACTCCCATGCGTCGATCCAGGAAGCATTGGAAAAGGCAGTCGTGGACGCAAGTAACAACGGTATGTCAGCGAAGGGAGCGAAGACACTGAAGCAGTTGTTAGAATCACATCGGGACTGCTTTCGGATCAAGCTCGGTCCAGATCCCCCGCCAGCGTCCGACCGCTCTCGATCAAGCTTAAACCAAACGCAAAGCCGTTCCGATGCGCACAACGCCGTTACGCGCCGAACCAGAGGGTCTTCATCCGCCATACGGTACAGCAACTGGAGAAAATCGGAGCTGTCTACAAGAACCCTAGTGCTCGCTGGGCTAGCCCCGCTCTCGCTGTACCAAAACCTGGAACAGACAAACTACGTTCACAGTGGATCTCCGGGGTACCAATGCGAGAACGCTCCCGATGCAATCAGCAATGCCACACTTAGAGTCACTGCTACAGGACTGCAGTGAAAGCGAATGTTTCGCAAACATCGACTTTACGCATGGCTACTGGCAGATCCCCTCGACGCGAAGTCCCAGGAAATCATGGCAATACAAACCCCAGACGGAGTTTATTGCCCAACGCGAACACTTCAGGGAGGAACGGACTCGGGAAACCACTTCCAGTCCGTTACTGGTGAACATTTCAGTGAGAGGGTCAAACGCATGATACAGTGGCTGGACGACTTTCTTATGTACGCGAAGTCAGAAGCCGAGCTGCTGAAGGACATCGAATCATTCCTCAACGTCTGCAAGCACGTAGGTTTCAAGGTCAACCAGCCAAATCCTGTTTCTTCTGCAAGGAAGTGAAGTTTTGCGGGCGTATCATATCAAAAGAAGGCGTTCGTTTCGACCCACGCAACATAGATGCTCTGCTGAACATGCGGAAACCCGAGATGGGTAGCGAACTCCAGCAGCTCATCTGTGCCGCAAACTGGATGAGAACCTCAATCCCAGATTTCTCGAGGGTTATCCAACACTCCACGACTTGCTCGAGGATGCGTATCGAAAGGCCGGCAAGAGGACGAAGAAGGCAGTAGCGAAGATACATATTAGTCATTTATGGGGACCAGCCACACTGCGGCATTCGAGAAAGTAATCTCTCATCTTGCAGCAGCTACCAGACTGGCACTCCCGAAAGAAGGCTACCGTACCTGCCTATTTACCGACGCCTCCGATTCCCATTGGTCGGCTATCCTTACGCAATCCCCACAGAAGACGAAGGCAAACCTATCGAGGACCAACGGCACGAACCCATGAGTTTCCTCTCCGGCGCCTTCAGGGATCTTCGGAGCGATGGAGCGTCCCGGAGAAAGAAGGATACGCTATTGTAGAAGCGATGTGTCGCATGAACCATCTGACAGGAGGAAGGACCACCTCCATCTACACAGACCACGCAAATCTTGTGTACATTTACGATCCATACGGCCAAAATCCTGTCTGCTTTTGAAGCTGAGCGGCGTTCCGGTACATAATCGAACATGTTCCAGGAGATAAGAACGTTTGGGCGGATCTGTTAACGAGATGGCAGTACAGCCACAGAGTACCGTGACTACACCCACATCAGTACGAATCAATGCATGGTCTAATCACCCTACTTTGAAAGAGAACTCGACTGGCCAACGGAGGCCGATATCAAGACATCGCAGATCCGACACGCAACAGAATCGCCTGCGTCACTATCAAAAGAAACAAGTCCTTGGAGACTCGCGTCCGGGAAATTATGGATCCCCGACTCCGACTATCACCTCCGTCTCCGAATCCTGGTTGCAGCACACACTGAAGAGGGGTCACAGAGCTTATGAACCAACACGCACCTCTATCTCCGAACTATTCTGGTGGAAGAAACTCAACGAGGACGTTCAGTAGTTTGTTGGATCCTGCCTTCACTGCACCGCTACGGAGTCAGTGCAGTGGTACCCAGGCCCCTCGGTCATGTATGCACGCAGCACACCAAACGAAATGATACATTTTGACTTCTGTTTCATGAGGAAAGGTGTGAAGGATCTTCTGTACGTTCTTATAGCTAAGGATGACCTCTCTGGATACGTATGGCTGAGAGCAACAGCGGAAGCCGATGCCGAAACCACAGCAGCAGTACTCCTAGACTGGTTCGCAGCGTTCGGCGTACCAAAATGCTGGATATCGGACCAAGTACCCACTTTAAGAATCAGCTTATCAAACGTATTGCGATGCCCTGAAGGCTCGCCATCATTTACCTTGCCGTACTGCCCGTGGAGCAACGGGTCGGTCGAAGTTGTGTGCTGCGAGCTGTTGCGAACAACCAGGCTATTCTTTCTGAGTTTCAACTTCCACAGAACGCTTGGCCATCCGTCCTGCCCCTCATACAGTCCGCGCTTAATAACGCACCAACACGCCGACTGAACGGCAAATGTCCCTTGACCGTGTTTACCGGACTTCCGAGAGATTCGCCTCTGTCTGCAATTGTCAGAGGCAACATGTCCACAATGTACAATATCGCTACTGAACGACGAAAGGCAGTCAACGAGATCGAAAGGCTACAGAGTTCTCTCTCAAAGCTCCACAGAGACTGTGCGGAACGTGCTAAGAAGCAAAGAAATCCTGTTGATGCCCAACCGTAAGACCGGAATACGTCCGTGAATTTTGCCGAAGGGGATTTGTCCCCGCGGTGTCCTGCAAAAACACTCTGGATCCAAACTCAACCTCAAGTGTTTGGCCCGTTTCGTATAACAACTGTGCCGAGACCACTACGTTTTCGAGGTAGAAGATCTACTGTCTGGCAAAAAAGAATGGTACACGGAAGGAGGCTAAAGTTTCAGCAAAAGTACTTCGAAGTGACGAGGAGGTTAAGGAACATTTGGCTTACCAAGCGAACGAACTTTGACCATAGAAGAGTTTAAGACATTAGAAGGAACGCGGGCGTGCTACAGCTACTGGTCAAATGAAAGGATTCAGTGAAGAAGAGACAGACTGGGTGTCGTTCGAATCCTTACAACACGATGTGCCTGTTCTGCTGAAAGAATATATCGAAGAACTGCGCACTACAGGGACACCACGTCAACGACGAATAGCTCGTAATATCGACCTCAAATAATCGAACTAGGCGTTCGCTCATGGGAGACTGTTGATGCACCGAGCAATTCGAGTACACTGCGCAGGGTAGAGTGTCCAAATTAGGTAACCAGTGTTACCCAATATAGCTTAGAACTGAATCAGTCTGATTTAGATAGGCTGAAGCGCGCGCAACCTACGAAGTCGTAGGTGGCTTGCCAGCAGGTACCGCACGATACGCGGAGCTGGAGCGCAGAATAAAACCCGACCTCCAGGGCAAAGCGGCCCGGAGGAAGGAGGCAGCCTCGGAAAGTCTTCTGAGGACTTTGTGCCTGTTGCTTCGCCTCAGGGACAGGGGGTCCAGCCCGCGCGCCGCCGTCTCTCTCGCGCAGCGCAAACGACCAAAGGCGCCTAATAACTTTAGAAGAAAACATCTGTGCTTTACTTGGGTTTGATGCCATGGAAACCGAGTCTGTGACCCTTGCACCGTGCCAAACAGGCATATTAAAAGGATTAGCCATGTTAAGGATAATAATGACGCAGTCTATTTCGACGAATAGTACATCCCAATGATTTGATCTGGTCTCTCACAACTTTGTGTCCAGATCCAAGTCTTCAGTGATTGTAATTTTTTACCAAGTCGCAGTAGTATTCAAGTTTTCATCGGTAGTTTTTCTCCAAACAGCTCAAAAGCTGTTCGACCTGATCAAATGATCTCGGACTGAGGAAGAAATCTCAGAAACACTTAGATAACTGCAAGAAATGTCGAAGCAATGTAATCCGTGCAATAGAATTAAAAATGCTCCGATAATATTAAAAGATTCGCAAAGGGCCGAATACGTCAAGTTTAATGAGTTCGTAATCATTGATATCATGTACATAGACAATGAAACAGTGCTTGAAATTGTCGGTGAAAGCACAAGATTCAGTGACGCGCGATGCTTGCGTAGTTTTTCCATTGAAGATATATGCAAAAAGATTAATGAAGGTTGGGTTGCTGTGTACACCGGGTTCCCAAATAAGATTATGACCGATCAAGAATCCCAATTTGGTGAGAAATTTATCCACTTGGCACGAGCATCTAATGTACTTGTTGGCCAAACTGTGGTCGAAGCGCATTAAAGTCTGGGATTGGGAGAGGTACCATGAACCACTTCGAAATACGTTTCGCAAGATCAGTGCCTCACGACCAGACGAAGACAAGGTACTTTCCCTTTCTCGTGCGGTTAAAGTGATAAATGACACTTTGGGATCAGAAGGACTTGTTTTATCAGCCCTTGTGTTTGAAGAGTTCCCCAGATATCGATTCCAGCTGTGACGCGGCCTAACGGACTGAGCCTTTCGAAGCGAGCAGAAATTGGTCAAATTCCTCAAAAGAAGATGGAAAGTCAGCTTGCAGGAATAATAATACGACGTACACTAAGCTAAGTACTACCACCGTCAAGGGATCGAAGTTACCAACCCGGGGATAAGGTACTTGTGCGGCGCGAGAAAAAAAATAAATAACCGTGTTGGAGAATGACTGGGTCCCTTCGAAGTGGAAGGCGTCCATTACCAACGCAAATTGGTAACCGTTATAGAGCACCAAAAAACCCGCTCGTCCTTTTAATGTTGCACAAGTTAAACCGTACTTCAACCCGAACAGCTATCATATGAGTGCATGGTGGATCTCGACGTGGTCTCGCGTAGTTCCGGTCAGCAGATTTTGTGATGTCATGGCTAGTCAGGTTGTAGACGAAGATGAAGAACGAGCAAAAAGCTCCGAGATGACAGAAGAACGCAAAAGGAGATACGCAGTCTATTAGAACTGGGAGCTTTTAGGGCTATTATCAAGGGAGAAATACCCCGAGATGAAAATGTTCTTCCTGGACGCTTTTTTTTGGCAACTCAGTCAATTTTGGATAGAAAGGTCAATAATAAAGCGAGGTAAGGTATCATGGGACTCAACAAAATGAAAGATCTAATGGTTTATTCATCAGCTACACTCTAGCACCAATTGGTGCGTTTATTACTTACATAGCGGCTGCAGTCGGATGGGATGTGTGAACTTCATCTTTAACCCAAGCTTTATTGCCGTCTACCGAACCCCTGACACGAAAGGTCTTTGTTGAGAAGCCTTTTCCGGAGTCTGAACTTGATCCCGTGCAGAGTCTTCAACTTTTTCCACTTTACTGCCTTTACGATGCCGGCATTCTATGGCATGCTATATCAGATAATCAACACAGTCATGAACTAGTCATGAAGCCATCAAAACTAATCACGCATTCTATTAACTTCTCGCAGATGGGTAAGTGGTAACTACGTAGATGATTATCTAAGATTTGGGGACGAGCGGCTACCGACGGAGTTCATTGGTTTCGTACTCTACCAAAATAAGAGTGGCGTTTTTGTGATTGACCAGAGCGCATATTTACAGAAGCTGGAGTTTCTACCTGCTGATTCATCTTTCAAACAGTTGTGTTCAATGCGCATGAAGCTTGCCTGGACGTCGAACTCCACTTGGACTGCGTTTTTGATACATATCAGCTGCAGAAGTTACTGAAATCATGTTCAAAGAATAGAAGGGAGTCATTATTCGGAGAATTATTGAGGCTATCAAGTTTGCGATCGACCACAAGGTCTAAGTTAAAATGCAGAAACTCAACCGGAACCCTCTGAAAATAATCGGGGTTTCTGACTCTTCATTTTCCAATAATGCAGACTTGTCACCGCATTTTGGGATACATATTTTTTGGGGTTGAAAACGGGAAGGTAGCGCTACACTAACACAATTCGTACAAGTATAGACGTGTAACTAGGTCGGCAATATCAGGCGAGATCATGGCGATTAGTGAGATGTTTGATGGTGCAACTTCTCTATGTCAGGAACTTGAGACCGTTTTGGAAGAGCTGTCCCGGTTCAGTTACTTACAGATGGCAAGAGTTTTTTTTGATGTTATCTCTAAGACTCCAGAACCTCAGAAAAGCATACTATGCTAGACATCGCGTCAGCAATAGAAGGATTCTGGTACAGGGTTATTTCGGACATCGGTTTCGTTCGGAGTCATATAAATGTTACCGGTGGACTGACTAAGGTGATGAATCAAGCTGTGCTGAGAACTGTTATCGCCACAGGGGAACTAAATTTTATATCGGACCAGTGGATAATTAGGTCCTAAGAGATAGCCTGAAGGTCATTTTATTTATCACATTGTGTTTGTTCCACAACCTCTCTATCCCTACAAGTTAAAGGTTGACAGTATCTGCGCCACCAGGCATACGCAAAATTTCACTGCACAGCCGAATAATAAACGTTTCTTCCGAGTCTAAATAATTCCTTTTTACGAGTTGACAAGGATGTATTGGTCCACGCGCTGACCAGCAGTTTGCACAAGCCTGAATACCCACACACCTTTCTACCATCCGGCAACTATATCAAATGCAATCATTTCCCTGTGTTTGTGTAACCAACCTCGAAACCCGGTTTCCGAAACGCCAGTTACAAACCAAGGTCCTACACAAAACTACAAACTTCTTTGAGGTTCGTTGGTTTTGCTTTTGATGCAGTAAATTCCCTTTTTGCCTCCGCAGCCCCCTCTCTCCAGCTGAAATATTGGGCAATATTCATGATTGCAGACGGCGCGCAGTCCAATCTTCAGTCTACCAAAAAGAGTTCATTCTAATGCTCAAGAAAGATTTGCGTCAGCACCCCTGGGGCCACCCCAGTAATGACAGCAACAACGAGATTCTGCTTGCAAAAATTCAGTATCTGCTGGAGTGCGAAAGAATTGGTGTGTTTTTTCATTACAACGGATCTTAAGGACCTCCGTTGAGTCAATACACCGCCATTTAGTGCCCCCCACAGTGTTGAATCCAAGACCTTAGTGCAAAAGGATGCAGGCCACATGCCAAAGTCTGGAGCGGAAAGGAAATGGAGTAAATGTTTTTGAAATAGCTCATGCTACCGTTGACTGATGTCTCGAACCATTACCAAGTTCTCTTCTTGAGCTCCTTATTACCCACAAGAAGACCACTGCCAAACGCAAGTCCGCCAATGTCATAAAAGGCGCTATCAATGAGTTCAGCGACATGGTCCGCAAAGGTATTTGGTTCACTCTGATTAGCATTAATTTCGTAATCATTTCTATCCACGGGTCAGAGTTCTTCTGGACTGTTTCCTGACGTTTCTACATCACGTTTTTTCTGAGGTGAGATAGTCTGTTCATGGCCCTTATTCTGGCCCTGCGTTTTTGTGACTGAAATCGGCGCTGCAGTATCGATTGCATTACTTTCCGTTGGGTGAGTCAACCAGCCAAAACTAGATTTCTTCCGAGGCCGCTCGATATTTGGGTGTGATCCAACGCGCCGTAAGCCGGCACTTATCGCTGCCTGCTGCGCGTTTCTCCAGTTCATCGTGTACACCATGACAAAACTCAAGAAAAGAAACAAAACGTCAGAACAACCAAGCAGGCATCCCCGGAAGATAAGTCCTCGATGGTGAGGAGGGAGATGTTCATGCATTCCTCAAAATATGATTCTCGATTATAATATCTGCACTTGCAAAGTATGTGTCATGGCACTGGGGGGAGTGTCAACTACAGTGTGATGCCTTGTCACATTGCGTCTCTCGCGCAGAGCTTTACATCCTTGCACCTTAAGTATCTACGAGCTAACTTCCTCCGCCGCCGCTGTGGGGGAGGAGAGAGAGAAGTGTTGTCATGTCCAATTCAACAGACTCCGTAGCACTGTCCATGGCACAGCGTCGACTCTTCCTATCTAGTAAAATTTATCCCGAGATTACCCCACTTGCCCCACCTTTGCCGTCGACCTATAAGGCTGATCCTACAGGCTTACAACGGCAGCCAGTAGAAGAGGGAAAATGGCAAATATAGCCCTTTAGGTGGCTTTTCGTCAGGAGTCAATGTTTCACCACGTTAAACCAGTGGCGATTGTCAATTATCGTACAAAATTATTCCGTGCGCAATTGCTTATCACTCGATTCAACCGACCGCAAGATTACAATCGAAACCTGCACCACAAAAGTTCACAGGTACCAATCACAGCATGAAATTACAGCGCTTGCTGGTCGTCTGGCCTTAGGGCCCCTCAAAGAAATAGTCGGCGTAGACTCCTTGCTGAGGTATCAAATAAATGTTCGACCAATAACTGTATGGAAGACATGTAGGCAGACCTGCCGAAATTTAATTGCCACTTCCTGTACTACTGAGGGGTACTAAGGTTTGATATACTGTACTTCCCGGAGTCCACTGCAGAGTATTACAGTACTGTGGTCACCGAATTCACAATTTCGCCCTTGCGTGTGACACTGGGCCTTCGCAAAAAAGAAAGCTATTCTGTACTTCAATTTTGTCACAAAAATTCAAGGGATAGAAAAAATAGACTGAGAAAGTTAGCTGGAAGCCTGAAAATGCAGACGTTTTTGATAGAATAGGGCAACCGGAAAAGTTGAAATAAAATTTTTGATTTTCCAAATTTTACTTCGATGGCCAAGGCGGAGATACCTTTCTTATGCGTGCATATCATGATCCAGCTCTATCAAATAGACTATCTACTTACTATAATCCCGTGCGAGTAGTCCTAGAGCCCCTAATATAAAAAATACACACTACTATAGAAAATACAGAAGAATAATGTCTAATTGACAAAAAGGGTGAAGATGATAGAAACTAAGTAGACTAAATTAGTAACTAGGACAAAAATAATTATCCTATTGTAATTTTTACAGGACCTAAATGAAATATATGTAACTATCCTACTATAGCGCACAAATAGATTTCAGAATTTAATTTTACGCTATGAAAATTTTTCCAGCTCGATTACATAGGCTCTGACAATGTTATTACGTCTGTGTGAACATCTGTGTCAGAAAGATCTATAATTAGGAAGTTTTAGATAAATTTATGTAATTATATGCCACCACACATGAACCATTGTGCCAGTGTATTTTCAAGGGCAACAGTTTTGCAGGTTTTCTAAAGATAGCTTGAGGTGTGGGGTTCCTCAATACGTCTACCAGTATTTGGCTGAATATCTGATTTGGTGCCATCGTAACAGTATTATATTACTCCTTGTACGTCGCTAATTATTGGCTCTTCATAAGGTCATAATTATTATTTGATATAAATTTAGAGAAAATTTCACCCGCTAGTTTCAGAACAGACTTGACTACGGAACATGATTTGGGTTCCTTGACAAAGCAAATGGAGAAGTCAAAATTTCGGCTGAATGAAATTATCAAACTGATAAATTAAAGAGCAGGAAACTCGAAGCAACGTTTATGATTAGAAGAGGGACTGTAATCGAAGAAAATTTATCGAGAACAGCGACGTTACTCAATCTTGTTAAAGGATCTGATTCATTTATCGGAAAAAAGGAGAGTGATAACAAGAAGGAATATCCTGGGAGTAACACTTTTAATCTAACGGATCAATCGATTTAAGATTGCTTTTCTTTCACGAATTTGCTAAAATAATGTGTCTTTAACGCATAAGAGGAGCCCCATAATTGATATTAGCGCTCCTCTCATGTCTGTTACGTTTCCAACTCTGAATTGCTCTGCATAAATTAGTTTAAATGGTGCGGAAGGCATGGAAATTATCCTCTTTAAATTATAGAGGGGCAAATTAACCACGGAAACTAAATTTAAGTTCAAGAAGCAGTCTTGTGCATGAATTACCTTCTATATTGGATTGTATTAGTATGAGTGTATCTATCTGTACGCATATAATAGCACGTACCTCATTACATAAAAACAGAAAGAATAAGTTCAACCGACAGATATAAGGGTAAGCAGATACAAAAGTACGAAACAACTAGGGAGGGCACAACAAAAAGCCGACCCAGTGGAAGCAGTGATGTTTAAAAAGGAGCATTGAAGACTAGATAGCGTAGGGGGGGTGTATCTGGATAGTAGCAAAGATGGAGAGCGACTACTAAAACATCACAAGTCTGAGAGAAAGCTCGCCCAATCATGGCGTTCAATGTGATCGCTGTGCATGAAAACGTCGAATTGAACCAAATTTTTGTCTATGGTAAAGGAGAAAATATTGTAAAGCTCACAAAATAGGCATGAAAAACTCAGAGGAATACTGATGGCTTTCTATAAGATCTTCCGTACTTGGAAAAAGTGTTGAAATTACATAGCTAGAAATCCTAATGACGCTATAATGTCAACGGCTGGTTATCCTATCTTCATTAGCGAATTTAGTCCGAGAAAATTTTGTCTAGGACCGAGGTAGAGTTAATAGCTCTGTATCTACTGATAAAAAAGGGAAAGCTTCCTCCTGAGAGGATTACGACAATCGCAAATAAGACCATACAAATCCGAGTTATTTTTTGCTCAAGCTTAGATAGATTCACACTATATTTTTCAAGAAAATTACCAGAATTCACTGGTTAGGCACTCACTACTTCGTTTTGCCACATCGCCCACTCAATATGAGTAGATAAAGAAATGTGCACCGTAGGAAGGAAATGTTTAGCTCTGCAGGGCAATCAAGATGTAGAGAACGTCAGAAATCTAACAGTGCTGGCTGTTATTTTGCAGGACGATCAAAGAATCTTTAGGCTGCTGCGTGTGAAGCGCAAGGGAATCCTTATGTAATAAATCTATGCTTCTCATTTGAGAAATAGTAGTTCGTCGGTTAGTCCGATGCCTTTTCTGCCAATTTGACATTTGTGCTTATATATCAGAAATAATTTTTGAATCTATGAGATGTCCTTTCCAATTTGTTTGAACTTGTTAGACTCAGACTTAATTAAAATCAGTGAATAGCATAATTTCAGTAACCTTTGAGCTTCCTCACAAATTTCAGGAAGACTTTTCCCCTAGAAACTCAACCAAAATCTATACATATTCTTTAAATTAAATATAGTTAGCGATATTTATCATGTTTCACCTCTTTTTGATATATTTACCCTGAAGATAACGATTTTTGTCAACTGAACTCAGCAATGGGAAGAAAAGAAGGTACTAACTAATACTGCGCATTATGATATTTAAAGTGCAAAATACCGTAATTTAATTGCCCTACTGATGGGTTTACATTATAAAATTTATTCAAGCACATCTTCACCTAGGTCAAATTTGTTAAGATTTACATATCACAGTTTGCTCAAATTCAAAATGAAACCATCACAGAACATTTTTTAATTTCGCAAAGATACATACTTATGGATCTATGCAAACTAGAAAAAAATTAATTTAAAGTACCGATATAAGAGACGAGATAGAAATATAGTAAATGGTACACTACATAGGTAAAGATTTAGAACCGCAAAAGTAGTTTCAAAGGAAGAATTTTCTGACTATAATCACTTAATATCTCTCCCTAATATGAAATATACACTTCAGAAAAAATATTACGGAATTTAGAAACTTCTTTTCACGTTATCTCCTCTCTAAAAATCCTTCCCCAGTTTATACTATACCAAAATTGATATATATCGCCAATTTAAACAAGTAGAATTTAAATTACAACTAGTGGAATGAATACAATAATCGGGTCTCCAATTATATTTTTTCACAAAAAAGCACCTTTGAGCCGATAAATATTCGTCATTTTATTAGATTAGACTTATTTTCAAAGTCATGTACTTACAATGACACAAAATTGATGTTGAGTTCATGGCAATGACTGCATGAAGAAATTAAAAGACTTGTAGCATAAAAATAGTATCTAGTTAGTGATATCTGAAAACCAGTAGAACGTCAAAAAAAAGTACCTATTATTTTATATCAAATCCTCATTTAAACGATAATTCCACTATGGTTGAAGTGTTCCAACTAAAAACCTACGCAAAGAGGGTAAAGGAGGTTTTGCAGAATTAAATTAAGAATTAGGCTTAAAGTTTCTCCTGAAAGAAACACTAGCAAAGAGAATTAAGAAGTTAGTCGACACATATGCAACAAAAATAATTGCATAATATTTTGGAAAACTGTTTAAAATCACACAAAGTTTGCAACATGTCAAATAAACGCTCTAAAATGCTGATATAATAATCAAATGAATTTTCTTTCGGAGAAATTTTGACAAGTTTGACCTAATAGTTGCATGTAAGGCTAGTTTTATATATCTAAGTTGAGAC
Organism: Kappaphycus alvarezii; assembly: GCA_002205965.3. NCBI lineage: Eukaryota > Rhodophyta > Florideophyceae > Gigartinales > Solieriaceae > Kappaphycus > Kappaphycus alvarezii. Next base: position 596,546 of record NADL03000026.1, on the reverse strand, counting down.
AATTTAAGTATTTATTTACTATTACAGGAACTTCACATGATTAATGCAGGTAGACAGGGATGTCATTTGTCACTTCGAAAATATTTTGACCAATCTAAATGACAGGACAATGAGTTACTACGTAAGTTGAAAAAAATACTGCCTATACGGCCAATAAATTCACAAATTAGTGTCCAATCAGATCTCTATACCCACGAAAGGAACCTCATGACAGTGTAGCTCTTTATGTGCAATTTTAAGCTTCATAAAACTCAAAATAACTATTTTCTCGAGATGTCCCAAATGTAATACGTTCCAGATTAATCTAAAGTGTCAAAAAGGAACTTCAAAAATAAATAATAGAATTTATGCAAACGCATCGGCGACAAGAGGAACAAAATACAACCAAACATCTACTTCTTCAAGGTTACAGTGACTTTGCTAGCTACATGAGGTATTTTGTTCGCTTTCGGTACATAAAAATTTGGTTCGCAGAGAATACAACCAGATCATTGAGAGTTTTCTTTTTTTAAATAAAAAAATATTAATTTAACACGACTGGGGATAATTTTAAGACAGAAAATGTAAAAAAAGATTTAATCGCTAACACTACATCCACTTTGAACGCCTTGTCGATGAATAATATGCTCAGAAGGCCCTGAGATCTTCGAAAAAAGTAGCTATTGCTATCTTTCGCCGAGGTAAAGTAAATGTGAAAGTTGAATATAACCGCAGTAGAATGATAATGAGTTTCCCAGCCAATCAGGTAACCTGGTGGGATTTATATACAATCAAAAGATGATAAAATCAAAGTGCCTAGGATTTAATGCAAAATTGGGATAACAAAACGGAATCCACCTCATTTTACATTTTATTTTGTACTAACATATAAATACAGCTATAAAACTTCTCTGATTTCAATGAGTGCATAAATATCATCGGAACAGAGTTCACAGTGGGGATGCTAGGATTCAACGCGAGCAGGAGAAAAATTTTCCGACTACAGCTCCGACGGGAATAGATTAAGTCTAAGCTGCAGAGTAGTTCTTTTTAATAACAAGAAAGAAGATGAACAGAGAATTTTGACCATCTAAGAGGAAGTGATTAGCACAAATGCTTCAAAAATCACTTTGAGGATAGATATCGTTCGTGAACTCATTTTCATTCCAACCATGAGCCGCAGCTACAACTAAATATCAACCATGGTGTAAACTGTGTAATTATCTTGCTTTTCGAAGTAAATCAAAAAAATGCAGGCAAAGTAAACAGAGCTCCTCCAAAATGGATATAGACGTGTGGAAAGCTCACTGTATCGCTATTTTCAAGAATTCAGTCCATTGAGCTAGCTAATAAACAAAAACCGAAACCTATACAACAACAGGAACATGAGACGTTGCTACTTTGCATCCATTTTCCGAGAAAGCAGTAGTTCTTCCGTACTAAAGCATACTGCTCCATACTTTGAGTCATCATCATGTGTTCTTATTTTCTGATTTTCGCTTAATTTTTATCAAGAGTTCACTTCCGCTCTTTCCGCTTTCTGTGTCCTCCTTTTAAATTAACCTTCATTGTACTAACCAGCGATTGATAAATTTAGGAAAATTTCTGTTCCCAATTATCAGTATATCGCTGATACTGCATCTTTAAGTTGCTTATAAGGGTAATTCAGTTATTTAAAAACTTCTCTTTAATTCTCGAACAAGATTCGTATATCATGTGTAGTACTTTAACGGAACCGTTCAATTTATCAATTGATCAACCGATCATATCTTTCAAATATTAAATCAACCCAAAATTTCCCCCCATTTATCAATTCGACAACCGTTCGGGTTCAAAAGTGCTTCCACGCTATCCTCAGTTTCTTCCGCTGCCTCGGGGATCATAGAACAATCGTGAGGTTTCTATAGGTAAGTCTGCGTCTTGCAATGACAAGGTGCTGGTGAACGGACGTGTACCAATCAATACAGAATATTAGGAAATATTCTTTTAAATCATAATACTTGTACCTGTGTCTCTTCTTATTCTAAAAATATTTCGACTGCGAAAAAAGTGTTTGTTATATATCTCACTGGAATTTTTCTTCTTCTTATTTTCTTTTCCTGTAAAACTTATGATAAGTGGTCAATCAAGACATCTTGTACAAATTAAATGGATTCTAAGAACTGATAGTATCTCTAGAAATCAAGTTTTCACCATGGAATAGCAACAGTAATTGTGGCATCCCGGAGTTCAAAAATATTAGGGATCTCAATTTACGTATTTCTTATTCGACATCGATTTGAAACAATTAATAGAAAAAATATGCAAACCAGACCTTACCTGCGATGATATCCCGAGGTTTTCGGACTTGATAGATTTCAAAGCGTCATGTTGTGTTTTGATTTTTCCAGTATAGTAAAGGGTTTATGAATCAATCTCAATTAATAATGTGATCTGAGACGCAGTTATAAGTTGAACTAATAAGTATATAATTCAAATGATCCACGTTCATGTGTTCATGTCGATGGTACGCGAGAGTTAGATTTTTATCACCGGAATTCTTCAAAGATTTTCGAGGAGCTTGGATCTAAACTGCGTACTTTTTTCTGTTCAGAATTATTTCTTATCTTCTATTCATAGAACTATGGTTCCCATAATGGGACTACAATATATAGTACTACAATTTCAAGCAGACTAGGGAGTAAAAAAATAATTATGAACGCCATATGTTCAATACTCGGTGCTTGGGTTGTTGTTTACATTCTATGCATATAATACCCTGATTTTCAGAAAAGCTAGCGAGAGTAAAATCTGGTGCGCTCATTTTAGCTTTGGGATCATGCCAAAGATCACCTTCTCTGTCGCGAAAGAATATGTCAGGAGTCCTAGGTTATGGGGTGAATGTGATATAATAACTCACCAAATCGTTTGTATGCCTCGAGAATCCTTTTTGAGGGGGTAAATGGGTCGTTCATCTTCATTACAAAGGATAAGATGAGTAAATCAAATGGAAATGTGGAATGACCCGTTTGATGTTACACGGTACCTAAAAAGGACATAAAAAAATTATATAGGACGACTTGATTGATCAGATAATGAGCCAATATAGCTTCAATCACCTAATAACTTTCTTGAAAAGGAATATTTCTCTAACGTACCTTCAAAAATTTCTTCCACTTGACAAGATGCCCATATTTTTTACGTCTCCATGTAAAATTCCTTAGTTGAACTTTCTCTACCTGGAATGATTTTGATACTATTTCTTGGGCTTCTTTTCATCAGATTAGACCCATGTAGTAAGTTAGGCTTACAGCTTACAACAACAGCCATTTGTGATGGATAGAGTGAAGGGGATGGCTTCGTCAGCTTTCTTGAGTGTGACGTGAATTAGGTTTTACTGGAAGAATTAGAGAAGCTTTTCAACAAGGATGCTCTTCCATTTCTGCGAAGAAACGTCGCCATCGAATTCATGAGATTTATTGTTTCCCCGGAGGACTATAATCATTGCTTAGTTCTGTCCCTTTATTCTGTGTCCACCGCGACGATGATAAATGATATTCCGAAATTTTAAATTATTTAATATCTAGGATAAACCTCGAATCTGATCTCGAGCTTCTTCTAATTTTTTAAACAATTTGAGCAAGTAAGGCTTGATTTATGTTGCTATCAGTCCAGTTACCACTATTGGCTCAAAAATAGGCACAATGAGTTTATTTTTGGCCCACAGATCACCGCGCATGCATTTTGATTTCTGATCAGCCGTTAAGCTATATTTGCTACAAAAAAAATGAAAAATATCTATAAAAGTTGAATAAAAAGAATGAAAAGAGCATAATAGCATTCTCGAACCGATGATATTGAATTAGCCTGCCACTGCGGAAGTAACAGATTGTAATATTGTAGGAGAGAGAAATATATGGTCAATGGAGAATGTCCCACGTTAAGCAGCGGCTGCTTTTTTCTATACCAATATGAGGGTCCTAAATGGGCAAAGATCTAATATTTTTCCAAGTTTCAAGATTATAATTCTTCTAAAGGACTCTTTAAATTAATAGAGAGAAGCAATTGAAATTCTTAACGTGGACCTTGTAGGCAGTAAGGAAAAGAGTCGGTTTCTTAATCATACGTTTGAAAATACCGAACGGTGCTACAGTATTGTCAGCGGAAAATGGAAGAATTTTCTTCCCTTTTTAATGTCAAGCAGAGGAAAGGATTTTTTCACAAGATAGCTCTGCAGTAACTTGATTAATATGTAGGCATGGGTAGAGATTCTACGCAATTAAGCTACGCTAAACCTTCAAATTACTGGAATTGAAACATTTTCGTTCGGAACTGACGCAAACTCAGTTGCTAAGCTCTCCGTCTTGTAGAATATTTTATTTTGATGTATCAATATGAAAATACTAGCTCTGATTTTAAACTAGTGGGGGTTTTGCACAGAATTTGCAGTATCCACACTACTCCTCCAGTTGAAAAAATCGGTGAAAAGGTCCTTTCCTGGAATGTAATTGGCTTAAAAGAAAGGAAAACGGGTGCATGGCTTTCCAGTAATGAACGAAGCAGGCTCGAGAGATAAACTTCAATCCGTTGAAGATATTTATATTCTGGTATGAGTGAGGGCCGCCTGCTTATTTGCTGCACCTGCTGCGACTCTTAAGTATATTAATGAGTCGAGACTATTCAATGGGTCATTTGAGGAACTTTTGAAAGAATTTGGTATGAAATTAATGTTTCGCAATACGGAAAAATGATATAGGAAGTTTTGAAGACGAATTTTCCGAAATTTACTGGGTACCAACCCACATATCGACCACAGTAAATTAACCACCCATTTTCCTACTTTTCCGAAAAGGAGTTTGGCGTTATCACTCTTTTTCAAATTTTTTCATACTTTGAAACAATGCATTGTTCATTTCTTTGACGTCTACCGCTACCATCTGCATGAAAGCTCCACTTTGTAGGTGAGGGAGATGCGAATCACAACTTGAGGTTTTTCAGCCAATTCTAATACCCGCTTAGAAACTTCTTATACATAAGCATATGAACCCTTAAAAAACTATGGAGTCGATGCTATCATGACGTTCTCACTAAGAAATTGATTGTTATATCTCTACAGGTTCATGGAAAATTCATGAAACCATGATAACGATTCTCTTCAAGAAGTAAGTACGGGGAATGAGTGAGGAAAGAAGTTGTGGATGAGTAAAAAAGAATTCGGCTCTAGACAATCAACATGATGTAGCCAGAAGTACGTTCGCGATTAGAAGTCCTGCAGTTGTGTAAATTTTATTGAGTGAAAAGAATGATTTTAAAAAGGAGGAGTATTGATGTCTTAAATGAAGCTTCCGTACCCGCTAGAACCGACTGTTTTGGCTATTCTTGTTGATACCGTTTTATTTGGGTGTTTCATTTGAAAATACTTACCCTGCTGAGATTTTTCGAAGAACTTACTCGTAAAAAATGGGGAATCGACTGAATTTATAGTTTTGAATAGCGGAAGAAGAGGCAAAATGGGCTCACATGAGTTCATGGATGAATGAAACTTCTATAATTAAAAAAGACCGCGTGTATCAGTATGAAAAACATTTTTTACCCACAAGAAGATACATAAAACGACACTGACTGTTAAGAAACCATCTAGAGCGAAAAAAGACTGTGTGAAGAATAGTTTTAGTTACAATTATTAGAACAATGAGGTATTAAATAACTCGTGCTGTCCGAAAAATTGGAACTTAAAAAGAATTCATCGTAATTCCGTGTTGTTTAAAAATTTCGATTCGTTTAGTGACGCAGACGGAAAATACGGATACTTTTCTAAAATATCGGATCTATATTTAACCCAAGTACATATATATATTTATGAGTTGTGACTCGCAAATCCATTACTATCCATTAATTAAGAGGTATTACGGGGCGCCCTGTAAGATATTACGGCCCAGCCACAACTGACTATATCTTTCAAATATTAAATCACCCTACACTTACCTCCATTAATTAAACAGACCTCCCAAATTGAAAAAGACCAAAAAGTACTTATTACAGCTTATTATTATTACTCAACATGTACTTGAAAATTCACTGCTCACTGCAGTTTTCAGTCCAATTCCTTGCCTCCCTCCGCAGTTTCGTCTTCTATTTCAAAGACGACAGTAGGCACACCTTCCACGTACCTGCAAGTGTAAATATTACACAATGAGACTTAAAAAACGCTCTAGCTTCCAGCTGGAGCATCCAGTCAGACCCGAACAGAGCTGAGTGAGTACACAGAAGAAATTGCACCATAATAAAATGAAAAAAACTACTACAATGCCCTTCTATTGGAGAACTTTCCCAAAGGATCGTAGCACTTATGGGAATTGTTTGGAGTTCATATAACTACGCTTTGTATTTTTTGACTGGGGAACAAGAGTGATTTGAATGGTAAAGGGCACATTTTGATGAAGCTGCTAGTGCTGAAACCCCATTCCTAGTTGTTATTTACTACCTCCAAATTCTGAATAGAAGAGTCTAGTATTTGAAAGATTAATGAACCGATTTGTGCTCATTATCAGTGATTTTTTTTTGAGTATGCAGTTGAGGTGACAGGTAAACAGTTGCTGATGGCAGAAATTCAAAACAATGAATCATTTTTCCAGCACTGAAAGTACTCTAGACTTGCACTTGATTCCAAATTTCAACAAGCGTTTCGAAATGCGGCAACATGAATGGGAATCTACAATAAAATAAGTAAAAGGCGGAGTTTTTTGTGCTTTATAACGGCTTGCCAGTTTGATGCACCGTGAAACGCCCTTTTCAGGTGTCTGACCAAAAACATTTTCAGGAAAACAGAAAGTTTCACATGCTGCCTTTGACAAAATAGAAGAATAGTTTCATATGCACGACACTGGAGAGCAATCGTCTTAATGTACAAAAATGTGGTCTTTCTAGCAGATAAAAGATACCAAGGAATTGGCCAGCTCTAAAGCACCGTTTCCTCAAGTAAGAGATTTTTTCAAAATAGATTTTAGGAAAAGATTTTGAAGTCCTGAGGTTAGCTTCGAAGCAAACAGATAGTGGTTTTCGGGAAATTGTCAAAAACCAATTCGGTCGCATTTTTATTCTAAAGTTAGAAATGTGATCTGAGTTTAATTTTTATTCACCGAGCTATGGCTATTATTGGATATGCTTTGTAGCAATGAAAATGTTCTAATTCGCTCAAAGCCGCAGAGATCCGCCTTTTTGGCCATTTATCTCCACATTATCAATCTTTTGTTCGGTACAGGTGCCAGTGACGCTCAAAAGAGACTTCATATACAGAAAATTGACTAATGGATCGAGTTTTCTGCTAATATAATGAACAGAACTGGTATATGGTGAGTCTTTAGTACATAATAACCTTCTTATAGCCCAGTACAATTCATTTTTATTTCATTGAGAAGGAGGCAGTAGGACTACAGAAACTTATTGTTAATCACGATTTTTTATTATGAGGAAAGAAATTATCCTTGATATGCCATGCAACATTGAAGAGTAGCGGCCAAACTACATTATATAGATACATTTATACGTTGCAAGTCGGCCTTAACGACGGAATAACGAATATCAGAGCAGAAAAAGATTTGTGAAGTGTATTCGTCGAATTCACTTCTAGACAGAGTAGAAAGTGCGCCAAGGACACCAGATGCGAGCAGGATGAAATGCTCTTAAACTCGACTCAACTGGTCAACGTCCGCGGAAAGGAGGACTACGTATTCCTCAGGCTACCGAAAAATCTTAATTTTAAGGCATCAGCAAGTTCACATGAGTCGGTATCATTTATGTTGGCCGTTCAGATAGTGGAAGAGGTAATCATAGAGCGGAAATTAATGTAATGAGGTGCGGCCTTGCCAGCAGCCGTACCGCAAGGACTAGGGGGAAGGTTTGATTAAGATATCGCTGTGAGGATTAGCGGTGCTAGCTAGCAAAAATGTAAATTCTCATTGATATGAAATACTGGCGTGATTGGAAAACTTCCCGCTGAGAAGATTACGATTAGGGTTACAGGGTTGCACAACGCGAAAGACAGACTTGAAGATGGATAATTGGCAACCATAGGTGTGTATTTGCACACTTCTATGATGTAATAGAGTCTGTTTAACAAGTAATTTTAAATGGAGAGGTCAAAATTTCGGCGCAGTATTAATAACCACACGGCGTTGTGAGCCTTGGAAGCGACGAAGGGCTGGGCAGTAAGGAAGTAAGATGCTTCAACGGAGAAAAGAGCTTTTCGGCGAGAACTTCAGTAGATACACGCCGTGCTGTGTTCTTGGAAGATTGTAGGAGTCGACATCGTCAAACTCTCAGAATATGTGAGCCCTATTCGTCTGTATCACCTTAACCAGAAGGGTGAAGATCTGTATGCAAATTGGACGGATATCTTGGGCTTGAAGGGGCTCTATTGGGGTCTCGGGCTCAAAGGAATGGTGCTGAGTGATTTTGAGGAGGATTGCGTCGTATCTATTGTGGGTAATGCATAAAAAGCGACTATAGATGTAGAAGTGATGATGTTCAAAGACGGTGGATCGTTTCTTTGAGGCACCTCAAATTTATTTTGAAAGCGGTCGTAGTGCAGGCCCAAGGGCCCGGACTGGGAATATAAACTGCGGGCAAGCGGAAAGTATGATGGGCACGCGATTGATATGGGATTAAATTAACAGTCACAAAATATCAAACTTTGTCGCTGCTGAAAGTTAAATATCCTGGGGCACCACGTGAAACGAGGGCTGAACGCAGCAGGACTACAAGGTAACAAGATATGGTTTTAAGCGATTGTGATCCTTGAGGATAGCGTTAAACGAGGCCCTGTAGATTTGCAACTCTCTAAGGAAACCTAAATTCGTTTAACCATGTAATAATGGGCCTATAAGGAGCACTGAGAACCAAAGTAACATACTCACACCCTTGAGCACCGTTCTGTACTTTTATAGTGCAATTTTTCGATGCTTTAGTTTTTTACTTCTACTTCCTCATAAACTTGTTCCTTTTGGACTTTTTGGTGGACTGCTTGAAACTATTTTGATTATTTTTTTACTCCAATACAGTTTACATTCACTTGCATACTAGCTTCTGTACTAGAAACAACCATGACTATCGGTCCGTAATATAGTGCATTTTCCATTCATGTGGGTTTACACGGTTTGCACTGGCTAAAGGGAAGCTATGTTTGCGAATTAATGAAGTAATAGACTATTTCATTCGGGGAATAAATTTATTCAATTTTTTCCTCATTGAACTTTTAGTAAACTTAATTGTACTACTATGGATTTTAGGTGGCACATAACTGTAATTTAGCGACAAGTAGTTTATCTACCATTGAGGTACAAGTCAGTACTTATATTCTAAATACCTACCGATCTAGTTCCAAAATGGAATAGATTCCCTTGGAGAGCAAAGTAAATTTAAGATGGAACAAAACATATGAATTTCGATGCCAAAAAACCCCTACATTTCTCTTTCAAACATGGATAAAACTAAAAAATGCCCTGATGCTGTGAACAATCCCGTCCATACTCGGTCCCCTGTAATCACGTGCCCAACTTCTCTCACTCATGCGCAATATAGCTCACTTTATCAGTTTCTGAAGAACTGCTCCTGTCAAGTTCGCCTTCTTTAGACTCCAGATTCATGACATGTCAAACTTGGGCATTAAAATATCTGCACCCTGGATTGCTGATGCTATTCAGGTTTGATCAAGATCCTGGGTGGTTTATTTCTCTACAATTTTCGAAATGGGTGTGATTAGGAGCAGACTGAGACAAAGCTCAAAGATACGGACAAAGCCGCTAATGTACTTCCCTAAAGAAAAGTGATGTTATAGGCAGTGAGAATGTGCAAAATTGATATTAGAAAAGCAGCGGACACGATAAATCTAATAAGAGCTATAAGTCTACCGAATAGATATTTTTCTTTTCTTAAATCTAGTGCACGACGTGAATTTTTTGCTATATCGCGTCAAATTCAAGTTTCAAGTTTTTATTCTGCGAAAATCACCGATTTTGCTATGAAAATAGAGAATCATGAGTTCACAAGTCTGAATTGTGGCATTTAAAAGACCGAAACCAACATATCATTGGGTACGACCAACAGAAAAAATTCGGGTATTTGTTTGGTACTTTATAAGAGAACCAACGGGAATAAGAAGTAAACAGGAGAAAAATGAGTCAAATTGGACGGTAAACTGAGAGAAGAAAGATTGAGGTAAAACCAGGTGCAGTTTTGTGGCCAAGAAAGGTAGTAGTGGTCAACGGTTTACTTATGGATGATTTTCCCTTTAAAAGTTAGCCGTACAATTTGTCACAAAGGAAGGTATCACTTATTTAAAGGAAAAGGACGCACATTCAAAATATCTCTTTATCTGTCTCCTATTCTCAAAGTAATGTTTGAAATTATATATTATCGCTGGTTGAACAAAAATTAGTTTAAAAGTTACAGTAATACTTCTAAATAAACCTTAAAATGTAGTATCTGTTGGTAAATTTCTATGGGTGTCCATTCTTTAACTCCACATCAACATGTACACAATTATTTACTACCATATGCACTTCAAGATTTATTTGTCTGGTTACAGTCGAGTTTGTCGGTAGTAATGCCCTAAGTAAATATGTTACATCTCTATGTACATTGTCTCAAGGGAAATCACTGAAATATAATCCTGCACCCCTTTTTTTAAATTTATATTACTGGGTAAAGCAATTTTAATGTATGGTTGCCATTTCAGACCTTTTTTGAGAGAATATATGGACACTTAGAGTGGTAATTGTTTTACATATCAAGCATTTAGTTTTTTAATCAACTATAAACTGAATAGAGCAGAAAATCATCTCAACTCGCCCTACTTTATCTTTTGATCAGCATTTTGCTGTATTTTATGGATACCATAAAACTTCTTGAGAAAAAATGCTCTTCTCGTGTGCTTCTGAAGCATACTATGCTACTATATACTAGAGAAGACTCCACTGTAGTTAATACAGATAATTATAACTTCACTGGTACCGATTATTTGATGAATTACCAGTAAAAGGAAACTAGATGCGATTAAAGTGGAGCAAAAAAAGATTGATACAACGATCAAAGTAAAACTTAAAGACAATAGCATTAAGAATGTAGAGAAGTTTGTAATTAGTGAGTAAAATATATTCGATTCAACTGGTCTGGCAATTTCTCTTCCCCATTGCGCTTTAAATATATCGACTTCACGCTTCCTAAAGGACTTGGAGAAGATGCTGGGTACGAAGATTCCAATTTACTGTTTCACTGATTCGAAACAGCTGTTTGATGACTTAACAAAGGGCCAATAAACTACCGAAAAGCGCCTGATGATCGATATCCTAGCAACAAAACAGGCATACAATCATGCGAAATTAAGCGCATTGGTTTAGTTAGCAGTAGCAACACCCAGGCTGATTGCCTGTCGAAGGTTAGGAATAATGGTGTTCTCGACCAACTACTGGAGACTGGCTTCGACTGTTGTGCTGTAGAACAGTGGATTGTCCGAGACGAATCAAGCGCCGACTTTTGAAATTGCAGGAGTGTGAATATTTACAGTCTACGGCGGGTTGATTTATTTTCTGGGTTATCACTTTTTGCTGACTTCTGATGAGTACAGTAATTTCCGAAATCCAAATGTTAAAGTCTTTGCCGCCGGTGGGTATGGCTCGTTCTGCTCTACTCTCCCCCCCCTCCCATTTTGCGTTTCATTTTTATTGTTGTGTTATCGCTTTGGTTCCAGCCTCCGCCGACGGAATACCCCAACAGAGATAGAGTGAGCCGGTCGAAGACTCACTTTTCTACAATCCTGAGCGTCACCTCCCCCGAAACAACTACAGTAAAGACCACAACCCTCGCAGTCCGTCAAAATGATGGAAGATTTGAGCGCGACATGTGTGCTAGACGTATTCAGGATAATTGGTAATGTCACTCGTGTACCTAAATAGCAGAACAGAAATGACAATAAAAATTTTCAAAAGACAACCTTAGTTTTTGTCCTTAATATTTAAAAATAAGTATTACGGTCCTATCAACACTAGGAAGTCCACAGTGGCACTGGGTTGGGAATCTTTTCGCTCCATGGTAAGTTCTTCTAAAAGTGGGAACATATTTCGCACAATTGCCGTTATTTGAAATTTGTAAAAATGCCATTATGTTACCCCTTCTACTCGTTTCCCAAACTTGTATCGATGACCACCACTAGTGTCTATAATACCATGCACTGTCCTCATATGAGGACAGTTTCCGTTACATTTTGGAACAGTAACGTTTTTGGAAGCCCGAAATTTTTACTGCAAAAAGGTTTTTTTGTTAAGTTACAGTACAGTAATTCTAACTCCACATGTTCCCTCGTTTCTAAAACCCCCCACGATAATACGAACTATATTTCCTTCCAAAATGAAGCCGTTTCACAACTTCTTGCGAAGATCGGAAGTTGGTGAGGGAAAACTGCTCTAGCCTTCACCGAGGTCAACAATCTTGAAAAGTTTGTTTTGATCGGTCATCTACACTCACGAACTAATGCGGAGGGACAAGGAATGCGCTGAGGTAAAAAAAATGTATTGTAAAAAGGTGCTAAAAGTAGTCCTCATATGAGGATTTTAGTTTTGGTCCAATAGACACTAGATAGACACTAGCTAGTGTCTATTGGTTAGACCGTTGTAGACATTAAACACTACTAGTGTCTATTGGACCGTTGTCCTTATATGAGGACAAATGTTCAGTGCGAGCAATGCTCGTCGTCAAAGCTACTGTAGGAAAGCCGGGGATCAAGAAGGTTCTCAATTTGCTCATGTGCAGTTCAGGTATGTCGTTGTAGCCCATATTGCTAAAACGAAACGATTTGCCAGTTTTGCAAAAGCTCGTTCTTTATTGGTCATCCATTGCACTGTACTTTACTGTACATATCTGTAGGATTGATCACTGTAAGCTTGAACCTTTTGTTGCGTAAACTACAGTTGTACAGTATTCTGCACATTACTAAAACTGTGAAGTAATACTGTACACGTATGACTGCCGTAAATGAGAATTCGCTATTTGGTTCTTTAATAAGGTCGGCAACATTCACATCTTCGCCACCGCTGGACAGCAAGCTTCTCCACGCTCCCCACCCACCGTTGAGTTCGTAAAGCCCAAAGGTCACCGCAACTCCACTCACCGTTCCACAAAAGCCGTTGACTTCCACAAGACCATAAGCCCACCGCATCTCCCTCCTGTCCACACTAACTGTTCATTTTTTCCAAGTCCACAAGCCGACGCCCCAAACTATTCACATGGCTGAAAAGACAGATGTGGATGATTCGTCCGGTCTGGACGACCTTTCCCGCCTCCAAAAAAGCCTTGAGGATCTTGGTGCAAAGTTCTGCTCGTGCATCGGAATACTCCAAAGAGACGCACCGCCAGTTACCCGTGCACCCGAAGAAACAGAGGACTTGACGAACGACGAGAACATGCGTCGTCAATTGCAATCCAAAACTCCTGAGTTTGCGCGCGATATCGTCCAAACCTCACGTGATATTGACGCCATCATTGCCGAGATCGAAGGAAAAATGGCCGTCTTACAGGGCAAGGAACGCACATTACTTGACACGGCAAACTTCGAGTCGATTCAAGCGGGGGAGGAAATGACAGAATCCGTCGATGACGCGCAGAAGCTCTTGGCAAGTATTCGCCAGATCACCGCGGCAAGGGAAACGGAGCCATGACGCACTTTACAAAAACAAAGCCAAAATAGGTGTGAATCCCTATCAGGTCAAGGCCCTGCATGCCAAAACCGTTTCATGGGCGTGTGGTGGGAGGCGACGGTAGTATGTGGAAGAGTTTGTAAGGGATTTGAATCGTGTTGCGGTATTTCGAGCAGGCTGTTACAAGTTATCCCATCCGAGCGCTGTGCGCAGATTCTCATATGTTACAACGGTTAACAACGTATGTGGGCCGAGACGGGCGTAGTTGGCGGTCCACCCGCGCATGAAACCCCGCATGCCTTCTTTGACGAAAATATATCGGACACATTCGAGGATTTGTAGTCGCGGTTTGGAGTTCATTACCACTGACTTGACTAGATCGGCAGGGGTTGATACCGTGGTAGTAACCAATCCTGCAGTCATCGCGGCGCCGAGGTGAGCCTTCAGGCCTTCTCTAGACCGGTGTAATGCTTTAGCATGACTTTGCTGTGAGGATTGGAAGTTGTTCACATCGAGGCTAGCAACGTTAGAATCCTCGGGGAAGTCCACATAGGCGTGTTGAAGCGGCTTGTAGCGCAGAAGAGTTGAAGGAATTATGGCATTAAAGAAGGATTGCAATGCTTACCATTGGTCATATGTGGCAAGCTGTGATGAAGTGAGCAGGGCAGCACGTAGGGCAGCTGGGGTTGTGCCGTCCAGAGCGCACGAAAGCCTCTTCGCGTGTGATCCTGGTCACGCCATCGATGACGTGGGCGTAGCGATGATCTTTTCCTTGCTGCATTCGAACCTTGACAAGTTCGCAAGGGTTGCCCACAAATGCGCCTGCCGCATACACGTAACATGTCGAAAGTTTCATAAGGTACGGGTGACATCCGATTAGCTTCCGAAAGTGATTGGAGTTTGGTCCTAAGCTTCTTCAGCCCATAGCAGCCATCCTTGTCTGAATATTGGTGCTGTTGCCTTAGCCCGCGCTGGAAATAAAGAGTGTTACAACGTACTAGAGCGCCGGAGCAAACGGCCGCAGAAACCTTGGTGGCGAATGGGATGTTGTTGCTGTGCTTGCTCTTGAAAAATGTTCGCAAGGGTTCGTACATGCCTAATCGTGTAGCACTGTAAGTGGCTGCTCTGAGAATGGCTGGGGATATACCAAGATAGAGGCGACACCCTCATCTCTTGTGACGCGGACAAGACCCGAGAACAAACCGAGTAGCGAGCGGACTCGTAGAATAGGCACCTTGAAGTTGAAGACGAGCTTGACGGTATCGATGGGATGGGTGAAACTAGTGGCAATAGCACAAGAGGTACCTCCCAGTGCAAGTTGCTGCCAAATGGGCTGTTTGCGTGGAGGAGCGGAACTGACCATCGTTTGGGGGAAGCTTGAGAGGCTGTCCAACGTTGGACGACGTGAATTCGGGGAGGGAGAGAGGTATCGGGATTTGGTGAAGGATGTGGATGTGGAGGGAGTGCGGTGAGGGCGCAGTGGGATGGAGTTTGGCGGGCGTTGGGGGTTCGGAGAAGCTCGGCTGCAGGTGCAGTAGAATAGTGAATGGGGACTGTGGAACTAGGGAGAAAAGCATGACAGGTAAGAAGGCGCCAATTCGCGTCGAAAGGACCGGCGGGCGGGTGAAGTGCTGATGTGTCATCACCTGACGGTAATGTTCAGTATCAGGACAGGAATGCGCAATACACGCTGTGTTGCAGTGCAATTGTCATCAAATATGGCCTGTTATGTAGGATACCGTACGGTACGGTAGCCTGCTGATTCAGAGTAGTGTATTCAGTAATTTGTGACGAGCACAGCTGTCAACTTACAGGGGTTCGGGAGGCGTTTCAACAGTTTCATCGGCGTGCATTCATTGGCCTAACAATAGTTTACTCTACTCCATTGGATGCATGCATAAATCCGGCAACTGAAACACCCTTCCTTCCAAGTTAAGAGCCTCCTGCCTTTTGATATGAATCAGCCGCTGGATCATTTACACATCCTTGTCGGGCAAGGGCAAATTCCCCCCGTGCGTAGGGTCGAGAGATTGCAGTTCCTCTCCAGATGTACACATTCAGCACTCCATTTATTGCGCACAAACGGTCATCGCAATCAAGCGCGCATGATATTGCGGACAATTCTAGTTCAACCCTTGTGCATTTCCGTAAGAGGCCCATTCAAGACGCTCAAGATCGGGGACAACTTTTGGCAAATTGTATTCTTGACAGGCTCCTCGTAGTGGGCCACTGACGACTAGAATTCGCAATAGTTTGTGATCCCACTCTCTGCGCGTATGGAACGGCTACACTCCAAGCCCTTCTACAATCTAATCTCCTCTCTGATTTACTACACTACAAGCCTCAACCGAGGAAAGCATTCTCATCGATTTCACCGCAATCTCATGGTCTAACCCTTCAAATGCCATACAACAACATGAAAATCTTCACCCTGTACACGCTGTACTATGCGAAAAAGAATAACCCGCCCCTCTAAGCCCGTGCATTAGTGCCGTCGTCATCTGGATATCTCCATCCTTCCGACACGCACCCATGAGGGACATTAGATGTCACGCTTGAACGTGGTGTTCCAACCAACTCTTTTCATTGAATTGCACTTGTGCCCCTTCTGGACACAAATCCCCCTCGCCTTTCCCCACCCAACAAACCTCGCATACAGGTGTTTGTCCTTCCGTTGGGTCCGTATCACACCTGAGCCCTTGACAGCAGGTCGATCACTCAACCATACTTGTCACATGCGCCGTACCCAACTGCTCCCCCTTCCACTTACCATCATCCACATCACCTTCTCTAAAACAATACACCGTCTTGAAGCGTTCCATTCCTGATCTCTTCGTCCACAAACAAGTCGTGTAAGCCCCAAGCTTGGGAAATCTTACCCAATCTCCGGCCTGCAATTCAGGTAACCACATTCTTCCTCACCACGTCACATGCCTCTCGCGTCGGTCCATACAAGTCACACCAACCCCAAGCCCTCTCATCCTCCCCTCCCTTTTCATGTCCAACCACTGACTTCGTACTCCACATTTAGCAACAACGCATCGAAATGATCCAAACACTCCCTCTGCCAAGTAATAACACCTCCTTCCCCCTTCATCGTCGCTTCCACTACCTGTGCTCCAACTCAAATGCTGATGTTGCAAAATACCGCCAGGCTCCGCAATAACTTTCACCTGATCCCCAAACAATTGCGCTATACATCTCGTTACTTCTTTCGCAATTTCCGCAAATGTCATCGGAGCCTCTCCATCCCATCCAGGAAACCCTCCCCAATGTCCAACACTGACAATCTCGGTAAACCCGCAGCTTCGACACGATCAAAGGTCTCCCTGGCCGCCTTGAGCGCATCTACATACGTCTCCACACTCCTCGCCCCAGATCCCACATGGAAAGCCACACCGACCAAATTCATACCACGTGCACTAACTTGAGGCAGGATGTCCTCCAAATCTGATATCCGGGCTCCAAACTTTGAGCTCAGCGGGCACAGTGCGGACGAATCATTCACGGCGATTCGTATTAAGAGCCTCGCTTTTTTGTAATAGCGCGAAATCTTGATCAATTCATATGGAATCAAAGGTCATGAGGTCAATGCCAAGACGATGAGCCATGAGCAGGTCCGAGGGCGGCTTGAACGGGTTTGCAAAATAACACGCTCACAAGACTAGAAGATGGGAGGATAGATTCGATGAGGGAGATTTCATGACTGGAAGCGCAATCGAAGGAAACACCGAGTTCGGGCCATGAAATTGAGGAGGATAGGGTCGGGGTTGCATTTCACGGCGTAGTAGGGAGTCACTTTTGGGAAAAGGGAATGAAATTGACGGATTTGGTTGACGACCACGGCAAGGTCAAATGCGTAAACAGCAGTTGCGTTTGTGGATTGGATGGCAGACATGAGAGGCGCAGGGTCTGGGGTGTTTGGGGGAAGATTTGGATGGTTTGGCGTTTGATTCGCATACTGATGAGCTTGGGACGATGGTGGCGGTTGGTGCGTTGAGAGAGGGGAATGTCATTTGCTGGTTTCAGACCGAAAGAGACGGAGATGGTCGTAGCGTCGGAAGTAAGCTTACGCTGGTGGTTATCGGCCGAGTCGTATTGCTGGGGCCCTCTACTGTTGCAGCTCAGCGATTGGCGAAGATTCTTGCAATGCAGTACCGTACTTGAGCACTGTACAGTACAGTACGGTACAGTACGGTACCGATTAATGGAAAAAGTCGCAGATGAATACGCAAGGTCTCGACTCGATTCGTTCACCATCAGCATCTACCACCTACAGAATTTCGCACTGTGACATCTCGTCCAACCGGTTTTGTCTTTGTGTGCCGAGGTTGAGCATCTGCGCATCGACTATCGAAACATGTCGTCTCCGTGCGAGAATCGTGCCGAGAGCCGTCTGAGTTATCTCAAATTCCTCAGCGCCATTTCAAAAGCGTCCACGTTGAGCTTCCAGATGATCAACGAGGAAAACGCCAGGGTAGCGAGTAAAGGGCTCTTCAATCCAGATTCATCCCAATTGCTTGTGGAAAATCTACCCTCAGCGCTTGGAACTTTACCGAGCGCTGTTACTGCGAACTGAGGACCTTGTACGGGTAGATGCATTGTTTTGAACAGTGCACAAAGTGATGGTATGCGGAAAAAGCAGTTTGATCGAACGGCGGTAAACGTACTGGAGCAGAGGGTAAATTATTGGTAGGCAGGCACAGCTTATGTTGGCAAACTAGGTAGCGTGAATTTCGTTTCACATGATCAAATGGGCCAGAGTAGACAAAGGCAAGAGACAAGGTCATCACGTAATGTAACCCCTAAATCTGATCACTCGCATCAGATCCATTCAATGCATCTACTTCAGGCGAAGCTTTCGCTTTAAAGCCGTCTTGCCCGCCTCGCTCACGACTTCCCAGAGAATCCTAGAGTCTGCCGCCGCGATGTCTGTGCGTCTCTTTACCCTCCGTCTCCCATTCCTTCCGCTCCCTTCCCAGTGCAGTTGCGCTGCAGGGCCACCCCCCGCTCTGTACAATCTTCTCCAGCCCCAGCCCGTTCACATCCTCTCTGAACTTCCCGAACACCTCCTGTGTCTTGCAACGGGTCTGCTGTCAAACTTCATTTGCAAGCCCCTTACCTTTTTCGTCCCCTCTCGCAAAGTATCGGTGCGTTTGAAAACAAACTAACCTCGTGCCGATGGACGTGCAGTTGAACTCAAGTGATCCATGCTAACCTTCAGCTCGACACACACTGTTAGTACTTTTTCACGCCGTCGAAGCATCACATCGGCCAACTAATATCACTTGTGTTGCAGTCACATCGCCTTCTCCCTTGTCCCAATCCCGTGGAAATTCCCCCTCCATCCAAATGATTCCCTCCCGCCTTTTCGCATCTTTCAAGTTCTCCATCTTCACAGTTCAGATCCTTCTGCTTCTTCTCTCACTCTATTCTGTTGCAGTCGCCAACTCACTCGCCCGCCATTAAGGACTCCCTTTGAACGCATGTCCACCCATAATTCACCATGAAACTCGTTCAAAAAGAACAACATCAAGCCATTTACCGGAACGTATCGAGTTGTTGCAGCATCCTGGGTGTGCATCTAACCAACCGAATCAAAAATGGGTGGCAGATAGTACTACTCCATTATCATATGTGCGCTGCCATCTGCATAGCAATCCCGCATCATGTGCGTGTTATCCGAAGCCGCACCTTATGTTCAAATAAAGGTACTAAACCTCGTTCCAATGATTACCATTAAAGCAGTCAATAGCCCATAAGTATGCCTACTAGATCCGCCGCACTTTTCTACTACCTCGAACTTTAGAATATTAGAAAAGTGCCGCTGGTCTAGTGAGCACACTTCTGCCACCAGGGACTCCAAATTGTTCCCCATTTCCTCCTCGTCCCCAAGCTCGAAGGTTCTCCCGCCCTCACCCCTCCGTACTTTACCAAGGTGCTGCTCAGGCCTCTTCCTTCCAGCAATCCCGAGCAATTTACCACAAACTCCCTGCATGCCCGAATTTTCTGGCAATTGCCAACAGTCTGGAATCTCAATCTACCCGGTAAATTACTGATATGCTCATGCTCACACAGCGAGAACCGCCACAGCCTGTAATTTGCAACACGCCCCATTATGAAGCTATTGTGATGCGCTTCTGAATCTCTTCACTACTTTTGGTCTATCCGTCATTCTGGACAGGCTCTTTAATGCTGCGACGGGAACCCGGTAATCTGATTCATGTCCTGTGGTCCAAGAAATCCATCCGGAAACGTTTCGAGCCGATGTGGCTTTTATCCCGACCTGAGAACGACCATCAACTACTTTCAGAAAGGGCGATATTGCCACACCATATTTCGTCATTAAGGGGTATGGACATAAAGCTCTCCTGGAGAATCACGATGTTATTGTGACGTCGTATGCCACAGGGAGAGGAAGCGAGCTGTTGGTGCCGTCAGAACTCAGGTGCACTAGGATGTCAGCAAGCCGCGCTTTTAGTCTGAGAATATTCGCGCACTACACTGGCGCATTGTCGTCAAACACGCAAATTCCCAACTGGCGACGTATCCCGTCTCCACATCGTATCATGTGTTTGGCTGAACGCAGACAGATGTGCGGTGAGGAGGGCTGCTTCAGGCGTCTCAAAGTTTGCTTGATGGCAAATCCTTTGCAGAATATCAGCATTCGAACGAAACGCGGGGCTTGGAACCGCGCCCAGTCGTCTTCTTTCCAGAGGAGTTTTGCTGCCGACTCGCACCAGTCTCGATACATACTGTCGTCTGTATTATCGGGCTTGGTAGCAAGGCTTGCCGCTGTCGGTACTTCGGGAAGAACACCATGTCCGTCGGAAAAGCTTGCGTGGAGTCGTCGGGCAAACTCGAGGAGGCGGCTGTCGGGGTCCGCACAACGTTGTGCACGGTGCCCGACTACTCCAGGGTTTGGGGCATGTCACCTGTTTAGAGTAAATGATGCTGGCCGCATACGACGCTAAATTCAGCGTCGCCACGTCCGTGCCGCTGTGGCGCAGCTAAAAAGTCACTTGCCGGCGGACTGCGTTTATCATCGGCACGTTGTTTGACCGTGAGTAGTATTCCATCTGTTCTTGGTTAAATCTCATTGCAATGACGCTTGTCGCGCTCGCCGGTGTTAGCCTCATCACATGATGTAGCTTGCATGCCGAGGCACACATCCGATTAAGGTGGAACTGGATACGGGCGTTTGCAATCTCGCCCATTAGCAAACGACGTTTTTTTCCAACGCAATTTTCTCATTGAAAAAGTTGCTTTGAATAGAGGCGAACCAGTTGGGCACCGAAGAGGTCAATGCCTTCGCCGGAGTTCTCTTGGGAAGCGGTGCAATAGTAGCGTTGTCTGAGTGATAGGGTGACAAGGCCAGAACAGGCGCGTTTTCGCCGGTCAAGTCACAAGCCGTGATGGGGTCCTTTACAGCAAAGGATCCCGACTGTCTTGTCGAGCTCAGCGTTTGTGCATATGAGGGTGCAGTTGTCGCAAACCATCTGTGTAAATGAGCTTGTTTCTTCACGGCAATTTCCCCCGCCAGGGGATGTATTTCAAGCAAAAAGGTCAAACTGGTTGCTGAATCCGTGTGTTGCCTCTTCCGGCTGGGGATGTCTTTGTAGATGCCGCAGGTAGGATTAGCAACGGCATTTGACGAGCGTACACCATGTTCAGAAAGCTATGTCACGACCGAACTTTGGTCGGCAGCAGGTGAATCATTCTTAGCCTTGAGAAGCGGTTGAAAGCGTTTTGCACGTCCACTGAGACGAGTGCGTTGTCCTCTTTGCCTTCGGTGTCGACCGTCTCCGGACTTCGCGCACAATGGAATCAGGTCCGCAGCGCACTCCTTTGGCAATCTGCAGCGGGGCAAGATCTTCATTCGTGTCTTCCAATGCCTGAGATAGGGGCAACTTTGTGACTCCCTACTCCAATGGGGCAGATCTTTTTTGACCGAGGTTGGATGGGCAGCAACGTCGCAGGGGAGAAGAGGGAATGCCTTACCTGGGAGGTTCCCATGGGCTAATCTCGTCACAACAGCCGCAAGCAATGAAATCTCCGTCACCCCAGCCTCAAGGCGCACCCTTGTGTTGGTCAGCAGGTGCGGAAGCTGCTGGGATATTCTATCGGGGCCAGGAGTTTGGGTTCAGGCACAGGGCGGCCCGTTAACGGTTTCCCCAGAAATGTTAAGCGAGAGGGGCAGGTTTTCGCTTCCATCGCTGTCACTAGAGACTTCGGTGGTGGGTGCACTTTTCGCAGGCTTTTAACAACTTGCGGGTGACGCACGTCTGCGCACGTCTGCAGTGCGTGACTGTTGTGGGGTGCGCATTGCGCCCATCATTGCACATCTGTAGTAAGGTGGGCTGCTCCACGAAACTTGGTGTGACTCCAAGGGCCGGTCAGCTGCAAAGCCGGACAACTCGCTCTGCTCTGGCCTGGTGTGCTAGAGTAGATTCTGTCCATAGGGTGCCTCATTCGCCTACAGTGGCGCGGCGGATGCGCTCACGTAGTCCTTGGCTTTGCCTTGTCTGAGGGGGGAACGTTTGGTGTTTTACCCTTGGAAGATATATCCGACCTTGTCTGAGGGTGCCATTCAGATTTCCCACGCAGTAGGAGTCGCAAGAACAGCAGTGCGAAGAAGGTAGATTCTGAGCGAGATGGTGAGCCTGTGAATGAAATTCTCGGGAATACGGTCGAAGATGTCTGAGGGTCTCAACGGGCTGTGTAGTGTATCATGGACTGATAGGAAGGGCGCAGTTGGCGGGGAATGGTCGTGGTTTCGAGGATAGACATGTTAGATGAAGCGGGCCCTTAAGTGGAAGGAGCGCGGCCGACTCCCGCAGAGGTGGGGGAGTGTGTTGGGAGATTTGGACGTTCACTATTGCGGATTGGTTATCGATGGAGGCATGCGCGCCTTTTGCTCCATCACGAGATTGGAATAGGGAGGCGGTAGCGGTCGAAGATAGGGCGGAGAGGGGGCGGAGGGTTTTGAGTCGAGCGATATCGTTTGTATCCCTAAAGGGAGCATCCGGGATCTGGCGCTAGGCGGGTCGCACCTTAGCGGAGCTGTGAAGGACCTACGCACCGAGAATTCGGAGGAAGCCAAGTGCGAGGGGATCCATGCGAGGGGATCCATGCGAGGAGATCAATTGCTTGAACTCGTGACCCTTGGCTTGTTGCCAGGATCATTATGAGACCACATCTGCGACTGAGCCAATGTGATTGTGACCACTGCGCCTCTTCTTCACCTTGAACAAAGAGGCTTATTGAACAAACTGGAAGCTGTCTCCTCGCCCACGCATTCAATCTCTCGGATCCCTCCCACGCCACTCCAGCTACCGAAGAATTCAACGCCCTTCAGCGCTACTCGAGCGATGCGCTGCACGGTTAGCCCCTCTCCGACACGGCGTGGTCCTAGGTTTCCCTCCCTTTCTCCAAGGTGGACAAGGCTTTACCCTGCTCTCTCCCTTACTCTACGGAGCTGCAGCCGCTAGCAACCTTAATGCAGCCTTCCCCTGCACCGGGATTGCTTTTTTCACTACCACGCGCTCCTCAGCTCTCCTGGGCTTCCGTTTCCGAGGGGACTGCGACTTTCTCTTCGGCTAGGCACGTTCGCATCTTCGTGAGTTCCTCCTCCGCGTCCTCGGCCACCCATACTCCGTCTCTCATGACCTTGGATCCTTCGAATCCCTCGTCCTTGCAGCCAACCCTGTGCGCAAATTAACCTAAGACTGGCCGAAACCCCTTGGCAAGGTAAGCGTTGGACTGTCAAACCTCCCCTCCACTACTCCACCAGGGCGCCCGTCTACGCATCCGTGGTCAGTCCTTTCGCCGTAGCCCGGCACCGCCTTCCTCACCGCCCACGATGCCACCGCGTCGGTACCTATGGCGCACTAGCCCGCCATGCGACAACGCCATCTCGACCTGCCCGTTTATTTCGACTCCTTCCCACTCCGCTGCCAACATTACCATCAGCCTCAGCATACCTGGGGAGACCATACAGCCGACCACTGCCCGCAAGGGTTCGGTTGCCTCTACAGGCACCACCACCTCCGCAACGCCATCGCCTCCCAACTTATGCGCGCCGCTGGGCTCAACTGCCGGTTCGAGATCCCGCTCCTCGTCCCCGGGACTAACTCCAGCCCGCAGAGCTTCTCGTCTAACCCCCTGCTCCGCGGGTCGGTCCGCTAGATCGTCGTGCTGCATGGGACTTAACCACTATTTCGTCCCTTCAAGCCCCCTGTCCTCATCAAAGCCGCCCATGCATCCGGCGGTACCGCGGACGCGGCCCACAGCATGAAATCTCGGACTTCGGGCTTAAGATTTCCCGTGTGCTCCCCTGCGACTACACAATAGAAGACCACATCTGGACAGTCCAATTTCTCTGTTGGATGTTCACGTGATACTGTTTTCTTACGATTTCGCTTCTTTGCGGGTGCAGTTGTAACTTTTTAAGAGACCTGAAAGGTGCGCCAGCCAAACATCTACGAATTGTATGAGAGCTACGTCCCAAACCCAATGTCTTCTTGATCAATGAAGATCTATTTGCATTAGCCTTAGCTTTCTTGATTATGGGACGAGTACCAATAGGGTTTAATTTTCGGGGTCTTTCTGAAGAAACCTTGGTGCCACAACATTCTCCAACCTTAGATTTGATGTCGTGTGTAGGCCAGAAACAAGATGGTTTTAGCGTCAAGCTAAATGTAAGATTAAAACCATTCATTCGGATGGTGGTAAGGAGTTTATTGATGGTCAAAATGAATTGAGGAAAGCAGGGGTCGAAATTGACCTCAGCTCATCATATACACACAGGGTCTAACGGTCCCGTCGAAAGAACGCAAGGTGTAATCATGAATGCCGCCCCGACATCTCTCTCTGAATGTGGACTCCCCCGAGTATTGCCCATATGCAGTACAACACATCGTGATGTGTAAGAACTTTATTCCACAAAGTGCAACAGGAGTATCACCTTATCAGGCTTTATTTGGCACAGCTTCACGTTCCGCAAAGCACATGCGTGTTTTTGGATGCAAAGCCCTGTATCTCTGAGACCCAGGTAAGAAGAATAAGTCTGAAAAGTTTAAGTACTTGCTTGGTACTGGAATTAACTTAGGATGACAAAGAAGGACTTTATGACATTTTGACAAAGAGCGGTGTGCAAAAAACAAGTATGTTAAATTTATGGAGAACGTAGTGGAGACGGACAGGCCTCACTGCAACGGAAACAGCAAACAGTAGATAACGAGGCAGTACAGTCTTGCTGCAAATACACGGGAACCCACCAGACTGTAGTTCGTCCGCCTCATTCGTTCTCAGTCTTTACACAAAAAACATCACTATTTGTAGGAACGTAAGGAACGTAGAGATTCGGGCCTATCACCTCGAGCATGCAAAATGGAATTGCATGGCATCATGTTAAGACAGGCAACAGCAATCGGGCGCCATAGAGATTCAAATATACAATTCACAATTATATGGGCAAGCAGCAAGCGGACATTCTTGAATGATGAAGCAATATTGAAATGACCGGCATTGATATTTCTCCCCTTTTAGCCATAATTCTTTACGCAGGCCTCGGACTCGACCAGATTCTCAAAGTTGATATTGAGTTGTCCACTGAAGATTGTAAGCTAAAGTGCTTTTGTAATCGCACTATTCGGTTTAGTAAGTGGATCAGAAAGATTCACACTACCAGGTACCCGGGTTATCTTACTCACATTTCCAATCTGGAACTCAACGCGAATGCATGCCATGTCTCCTCTAATCGATCTATCGATGGAATTACTTTGATTAGAGAGTGAAGAAATAGAATTTTGAATCTAGGAAGAGCTGAATATCGAAATCAATTAGAAGCAGTTCTGTAACAGAGTTATTGTCATCCACTTGAGTCAATGCATCACACTTCATCATCGGTGATGTGCAGCGGTCACTTTTATATTTAAGACCATTTATTGTTTTTGTAATTGTGGTCTACACTAGTACTTAGTTCTTACTGACGCCTAAGTGGGAGGCACGAAGACAATCGACCCTTTTGTCTGCTTTGTTGTTGGAATTCATTACAAGAAATCACTACGGTTCTGTTTCTTTCGAGTCCCTTATATGTGTGAGCAATCATTTTAGCCTCATCAATTGCTTCAGCAGATTTGAAAATTTCTGCAGCAGGTATACTGTTTACTGGGTGCTTTGATTTATGTGAGATCCAGGATATCACATGAAAGATAGATACCTTGGCAAGTTCACAACTCAAAAGCCCAGATAACACACCGATCTGACCATGAATACCAGGCTTAGAGTCATTGGTAAATACGAGAACAGAAACCTTGTGCTCAGCAGTGTCAGTAGGGCGATGGTAGCATATAGCAGTTCCTAGCCTCTTCAGCTTTCTTAGCTCATTGACTTGATCAACCATATGAGGGACACACGTGCTAGGGGCCTTTTGTTGTAAATGAGATGCATAAAAAATAACAGAACGGGGAGGCAGCTGGTACGGTCCAGCCGAGGGACGAGTTTGTCGACGCAAAGTACGACTTCTCAATATCATTCACAGATTGAGAGAACTGTTTACAATGACCACACAAGAGGATGTACTCAGTCAGGGAGTTTAACTTGTCGTCAGCGTCGGTTCTGACCGTCATGTCGTCGGCTTGACACTTGTTGATGCTAAAGAAGCGTATTGCACCAGGACCTGAGGAGATAGTTCCAAGCTTGAATTTCTGACTGAACGCCTCAATGAAGTTCTTAGCATTGTCCGCAACACTAGCTGCTTTGATATCATCCTCAACCGTGGCCACAATGAGAATTAATTTCCCATTTTCATGTTTGTAGAATAGTTGGGGAATTTGTTGACACTGCGTTAGAACTAGATCCGACTGAACTTGCCATTTTGCGTTTGCATTTACTGATGACATAACATCGTTCCATATAGATCGTTTGAAATAACTATAGCACGCAGCGCAAGAACCTCATCCCGATCATCCGGAGAAGCCGCTTGGAGCTTTAAAAACACGCTCCTAATCACACTATGCTTACCTTCCAGAGGGTTCTTACAGTGTCTCTGAGGCGGCAAAATGCGAAACTTTATCTCACGGCTGTCTGGATATTTCCGAAAACAGCGAACAGAAAACGCTTTATCTCCTTGCACCTGAGAGGCCTGCAAAAACTGAGAAATCTAGCAACTCTCAAGCACGACAATGGCATCTTCCATTGAAGCAGAGGGCACAATGTATGCAGCGGAGAAGCGGGTGACAGCATCCATGCAATGCAGTGGCCTCACATTGTCTAGATAAAAGTGATCGACCCAAAGTACATCATTTAGCTGCTTGGACAGCATGAAAATTGACACCTTGCGACTAGGCTGAGGGGGCACAACCGCGCGGCACGCAGGACAGTTGGACATAGGCACTTAAACGTAGCCCTCAACACACTCATTCCA
Organism: Kappaphycus alvarezii; assembly: GCA_002205965.3. NCBI lineage: Eukaryota > Rhodophyta > Florideophyceae > Gigartinales > Solieriaceae > Kappaphycus > Kappaphycus alvarezii. The sequence goes on along the minus strand of NADL03000026.1, from coordinate 569,471 downwards.
TAGATCATTGCGCTGCAGCAATAGACGGATATCGGTAAAATTTGCATGTCCGCAAATATGTTTGTGGACCTTATCAACAATAGCTTTGACATCTTTCCAGGGGCGATCTGCGAGTATGTTGCAGTTCGATCCAGAGAGCACAGTCTTAAGCGAAAAGGGCTGCAAAATGGTAGAAAGCGGGATGTGGCTCAGCCGGTCATGGTGGACCATGGAGATGTAGTCAAATTCACCATCAGACCAAAACTGTTGGGCATTTCTGCCAATATGAATGATGTTGGCCTTGTCCAAGACATTTTTCCCAATCACCCACTGGCTTGAGACTTCAAGGACCAGGTAACGGATTTATACTTCCCTTAGCGAGTCACTACGAGCACACAAGACCAAAGAGCCAGGAATACGACGTGGCACACTAGAATGATCACCCTAGCCGTACTTCCAGTGTTTGTATCCGGAAGGCACGTTTGGGATGGACTCGAGGTCAATCTCAGAATTGCACTCAAATAAAACTTTCAAGCAGAAGGCGAAGCTCAGCGACCCCTATTGCTGAATAAGGGACACCATCGTCTACCAATGGCCCACTTGGGTCGTTGGTGCCAAGCTCGTCAGAGTCAATTTTTTTGTAAGAGCTAGGAACCACATTTGCATTGTTGAAAGAGGCTGTCTTCTTCGTTGAGCTCTTGGCATTTCTTGAGCTGCTAGCATTGCTTGAATCACTGCTTAATGAGGCAGCATATTACGCCGCAGTTTTGAAAGATTTGCGCTATCTTTAAGAGTACCATCATCATTTGAGAGTCTGTCCAATGTCCGTATTGGCCGCACTCATTGCAAGGTGACGCTTCATACGGAAAATGACGGCTTTCGATAACCGCGATTATGGCCCTTTGCATTGCTGTAGCGTGACGAAGTGGGCCTTTTGACAGGCCGAGCGGAGCCGTCAGCCATAGTAGATGCTCCGCGATCACATTGTTTGACCACAGGAGAAACGACGAGTATCTGCAGGCTGCCTGTACGTGGCAGCCTGCAGGTACTCGTCGTTTGTATGGTTTTCAGATAGTATGCCCTCAGAAGAGGCACAGGCAGCCAGGATAGACACTCTCTGTGAATTCTCGATACCGGAGTTGGCTAACAGCATCAAAGCAGTGATGCAGGGCGGCAGTTTGGTCGTATTCGACAAGTACTTAAACTTTTTCTTAGCAGCGGAGAATCTCATCTCAAAGTTTTTCATTGTTTCTGACTGTCGACGTTGAGTGGTCAGAAGAGTATTGAATACACCAAATGACTCAGATAAAACAGTTAGAGCATCAAGCTGATACAAAGCGTTTACAATAAGAACAGCGCCGTTGGAGGTTCGAAGCTCTTCTTTCGAAATTCCGGAACACAGGTCACGGGCCTGTCCATATAGTTGCGACTTTACGACAAGTCCGTGCATCTCGGCCGCAACTTTGTTGGAGTAAGACTCAGGTAGGAAGTCATGGTACTCCTTCCAGTCTTCAACAGCTAGTTTGAAACGCCCCTGATTACCCTTCCGTCAGTGCAAGGAGGGCTTTTGCATCCCATGCAAATCTGGGACGCGTCGGTAGGGTATTCGCAATCTCTGGGCTCATAAATAGTGGAGATGGGCAGGCCCACAGCAGCGGAAACAGCAAAAAGTAGATAACGAGGCAGTACAGTCTTACTGCAAATACACGGGAACCACCAGATTGTAGTTCGTCCGCCTCAATTAGTTCTCAGTCTTTACACAAAAACATCACTATTTGTAGTCACTACACAGTCAATATTTGTAAGAACTTAAGGAACGTAGAGATTCGGGCCTATCACCTCAAGCATACAAAATGGAATTGCATGGCGTCATGTTAAAGCAGGCAACAGCAATCGGGCGCCAAAGGGATTCAAATATACAAATCATAATTATACGGGCAAGCAGCGAGCGGACATTCTTGAATGATGAAGCAATATTGAAATATAGAACTAATTCATAAGCACTACGGAACTTACCGACGGATATGCATCGGCGGATAAGGATTTGGGTAACTCTATAAGCTACTATGAATGGAATAAGGTTGATTCTAGTAGTGAGTCAAGCATGAGTGCACATGACACAATTGGCGATCAGGACATTGAGGATGGGTTCATCTCTGATCCAAGTATTCTTGAGCACATAACTAACCCGTACCTGTAACAAACACAGAACCTGAGTGAACTTGAAAATCTTTTCACGTTCCCCGACTTTACTGTTACATAAGTACTCGTTTCTACCGTGTCTCACTTGATGGCTCAGCACTAGGAGTAGTCTCCTGCAATAACCTTGATTATCAATGCTAGTAATAATTTTGAATCTGATTATTTCGTGTTCAACAGCGGTGTTAGTTACATGTGATGAAATACCCCTCCCATCTCTACCTTGATTATTCCACTCTGTGCCTCACATCTGCACCTCGATTATTTTACTCCGTGACAAGGATTTAATTTCTCTCTTCGTCGGTTGGTCTGGTCCAACGAGGTATGTTTTCAAAAAGAGTGACCTCCTTTTTGGAGGTCAAGGGTCACCAGAGTATTTAAAATGGATATTTCAATGCCATGATGTGGAGTTAAGTGCATCTCTTTTTTGGCTTATGAATTCATTGTCGTTGAACTTTGCTTTATTGAAATAGTTTTACATTTTTTCCGTATTGAAAAAACGATTTGTTGATATCTTGAAAAGTACTGCATCGTTTTGAGCATTTGAAACACAATAAATGATTTTTTGTATAATAATTCGTGAATATTTTAGCTATATTCTCTGCAAAACCCAAGTATATATGGCGATCACTGTAGGATGTCGTGCCCTGCAACATACAGAAAAATTTAGTCACCCTATTTTAACTTGGTTTATATTGGCTTTACAATACTGCACAAGCACAAATTAGTGATAAAAGCTATAAAAACCCTTCAATTCATGAAAAGTTATACCGAACATAATACCTTTCATATTTGTGTAAAGGGGCAAACTTTCAAACGGCATTTGTTAATTATTTCGGGAGAATATTCGAAAATCTTATCTGAATGGAACTGTTAAAATTGTAAGCATACTCAAGTGCACTTCGCATATCAAAGCACGCATTTGTGCTGCGAGGTACCGTAAAGATCGTCCTACAATCCTCCTTTGAAGGATTTTATTCTTCCCTATATATATAGACCATATATATTTATTGGAATATGTTTTTTGCATGCGACCTTTGTAGTCCACAAGTCCAATATATATTTAAAATTGTAGATATTTACAAATATTATAGAGAGATATATGTGATTTTATTGCAGTAGATACCAAATACCGAGCATGCTGAAGGTAGAGAATGATGCCGGAGTTGTGTATGAATAATTGGGCGACCGCCCTCGGGTTGGTAAAAGGGAAGATCAAACTCAAAAATTTTAATCAACACAAAACCAGACCTTCAGAGCAAAAAATTCACTTTCTTTTCTAGAGTCGCCCGCAAGCGTCACTCTGCTTTTGATCTACTCTGAAGTTCACGGCAGAAAAATGATTACGAAAGGTGGTCAAAAATCGAAAAAAACGGTTTCTCCTCGTTTTTTTTGTTTAAAGAGTACTGGCGAGACGTTCTTGAAAACCACAAGATTTCAGACACACATGAAATGGGCTTCGGAAATTGTTTCAAGGGGAGATGAAAGGGAGATTTTTGAGCTGATTAAGCTTACATTTCCCATCACAGAAATTGCCCGAAGGATTAATCAGTCTCATTCGGTAGTCGACGAGTATCTAAAGTACCGCAAAAAATTGAATTCGAGAAAACTCAAAAAGCAGAAAATTCATTCATTCTTGAAGACGTAGTCTCTTCTGCGATGTTTCTAAATAGTTAAAAACCCAACCAAACTGTAAAACTTCCTCTTGTTGCCGGTTGAGAGTCCACTTATACGTTAGTTACTCTCTTCCGGAACTCGCTTGAAATTATTAACCTTAGAAGGCCCTTTCTCTCTTGAGAGTCTATATCAAAGCTCTTTCAGATTTATAGTCGAGAAAGACACAACTGATTCTCTTATCATTGAGGCGTTGAGGTATTATCTGATGCAAAATTAGAATTTGGATGACCCCGAAGTTTATCAGTCTTATTGGAAAAATGCTCGTATTGAGGAGAAGATTCTGTCGCACTGTCAAAATATGGGAAGAAGGGTAGTGTTTTGGTTTACAATTTATGACGATAAGTGCTCTGAAATTTTTCTGTGAGTAGAAAACAAAATTCACTAAATTACTAGACAAAACTGGAGAGATAGTTGCTACAGTTTTGCGAATTCTATGTTTCACCCAGATTGAAAAACTCAGCAGAATATCGGCTTTTTACAAAAAGATAACATCTACTTACAGTGATTCTCATTCAAGAATATTAGTCCATAGTCTGGCCTGCACAGTCCTCCGACTTGGCCCAATTGAAACTTATAACGGGTGATTGACAAAAGGTGCTGTGCAAACGAATGGCAGTTCGAGTCCGTGACCGATCTGTAGACTTTCACTATTCCAATTTAGGCTCATATAGGGCTTAAAAGTCGTCATAAATTGGTCAGAGTATGACAAAATGATGCAGAGAAGTGGCAGAGAGTAGATAAAGGGCACATAATCGGACCTTTTAGTTCTAATGTTGTAAAAAACTCCCCTTCTTGATAATGTTTCTTCCTATTTTACTTTTTTTAGATACTACAAAAAATTGCCAAATACAGTTGAAACTTTGTTCCTTTACCTAATACATAACAGAAATTTAATCGGCATATTTCTTCAGTAGAATATGCTCCTCTGTTTTTGAAGATAAAAATGAGGATTCCTAATCAGTTTTACGGTACCGTAGCCTTAAGTACTTTCGGTTTATAGCGCAGAAAGGTATATGGTTCGCAGAGTATGAGGAGATTTGCAGTGTTACGAAAGAATATCACCCTTTATTTCGTCATTAAGGGATATTCGCTGCACGCTACCGCAGTCATGCAAGCAAATAAACTCGCCGCCATACCTGACCAAAGAAATGAGCTGATCTTGGGATGTGTTTGCAGAAGAATGGGGGCTTTTGGAGAACGACGGATAAGGGAAATACCTTTGGCATGCTATTGCAGGGTGGTGATGGTGGGTTTGGAGTGGGCGCCTAGGGCGCAGAATGCTAATGTTATAAAATGTCAATCGAAGGAGGGTAGCAATTCAACCTCGGGAAGTTTGGGCGCTTACCGGATATAGCGAGCACTTTTACCCACATTTTATGGGCCAGTTGCGCCGGTTGCAATATTCAGGGAAAAGACAGCGCGTCAAAGGAAATAAAAATGTAGGAACGGCGCCCAGTGGCGCCGTATATGCTTAGGTCGGGAGGAATAGTCATGAGGGAGGGGTGCCGAGACTGGAACAGTAATTTCTGCGGGGTGGAGGATGTGCTTGGGACGGTAATGGAACTTAGATCATTAATATTAGAGCAGAGAACTTGCAAAAATTGCGGTCCAGGGACTCCTAGACGTTACTGGGGTAATGGTTTACGCCTAATTGGAGTGGTATAAGGCGGCGTGGTCGCCTTAGTGGTAAATGTCTGCTTGGTATCAAAAGTAACTTGTACCCCACTTCCTCGTGATATCTGTTGATTGATTGATTGCCAGCAAGAAATTTCAGGCGGAACGAGTTGCCACCTTATTCTCTAGTGGCAACTACCCTTTATGCGCTAATACATCTCCCTCAGTTTCTTGGAGAGCGGGTCGACCGTCTTTATGGCAGAAAGCATTTGTATATTTGAATTGCGCGATTTTTCTTGGTCGTCTCTGCCCAACCGTCCTCCGCCATCAGCGACGCCACCTCTTCCCTTCCTCCCATACTTCCCCCTCCGCGACTCCCTCTACCAGCCTTGTCCAACACAACATCCTCCATTCCATCTTCCCATTCGGATCTGAACTGATCTCCACGACCACCAGCTATCACCCTTCGTTAATACGATGTATTCCTCCACAAAATTCGTGCAAGAACCCCAAAGCTACCAGCCGTGAACAAAGCTCACAACACGCGAACCAGACCAATTTGGAGCGAGTAGTAAACGCCTCTCCCCCTTCTCCCTCTATCCTGCGTACCATGATTGGCATCATATCGAAGCTAGACTTCCAATATCACGCCCTCCCATCTTCCAGTTCTCTTCCAATTGCTTGCAAAGATATTTCCTCCTCGCCACCATACTCTCTCCCATCTATCGCTTGTTGAACACTATATCCTGCACTGAATGCTACTCTTGGATCGACTTCAACGAATACTCCTACATAAGAACGTCCCCGGATCCTAGGTCCTCGGCAGTGCGTCGGCGAACCAATTTATAGCTACCGTAGCTCTTGTAGCAGCGCCTCTAACTTCCGCACTATGACATTAATGGCTTGGACGCCGACAACGTCGTGTTCAAGACCGCGAACATCTTACGATTTTCTTTGTAGAACAGCAAAAGAAAGACCTCGGCTGCGGTGACATATTCGTCGAAACGCTTTTGAATCAGCAAGAGCACCGCTTGCTACACTCAAAACGTACCAGCACGGGCTCACCATTTCAGCCCACGGCACTGCCCAGACTTCGATTTGTAGAGTAGCCTTTATTTGAACTAGACTAGCAGATAAACCATTAACCATAACCTTTAATCTAGCTAACTATTATTTATCGCTATGGCCAACGGAAAATTCCATACCTGCAACTATTCAGCACTGCCACTGTTTTGCAAGTAGGGCAAACGAGCCCCGTAATATCTTTCGTCATTCTAGTTAAGAATTTGGTTGGTTTCCTGTTCTGGGTGGTTTACGTGTTGTTTTACACAACCCAACATCGCGCTCGACGCTACACGCGATAAAACGTCCCAGCGAGTTCTAAACTCAAACTTTATTTCTGCAACTAAATGGGATCTACCGCTCTATGGAAAATGGGCTTCGAAAACCCAAGTGGAACTACTAGCCTAACTACCCGGTATTGACATACCTGCCACGAATTAATAAAGTCCACTAATTAATAAACTATTGATGACAAGGGCTTACGGTCAAAATGCACTAACGTCAAAACAAAGCCTTCTAACTGTTAAGCACTCATCCGCTCCCTCTACAACTGCCCTGTTCACTGTAAAACATTCATTACCTTCCAAGATGTCTTTTTATCCTTCAGTCGCTTTTGTTGAGCCCATTTTACTCGTAAAAAGCGTCCAATTCTCAGTAGAAGCCCCAGCATCGCTCCTTTTCGCAACCATTAGACCTAGCCATCGCATAGGCAGCGTGTACGGGGAGCCTAGTTCGGATCATGACGCGCTAAAAGGATGAATGCCAACAATACGTCGGTTATCGAAGAGCAGATGTCGCTCGAGAGCGGTGCAATCAATGACAGATTGGTCATCGCAGGTGCAAGAGGCGTGATTTAGGGCCAAAACGTTTTCACCCAATTCAAATTCAGAGTCTCTAGTTGCGAAACAGTAAGCGTCAATAAATCTAATTGAAGGTTTGGACAGTCACAAACTACCCGAGAGCGAAAGAAATACACGTAACCACGGCGCGTGATAAAGTTCAGTCTACGAGGGTTCCAGATTGAGAAGCGGTTCCAGAAACTGTCGTACGGAATCAAACAATGGTGTTTCCACCATTTGGTGTTCGAAGAGGTGGCAGGAAATCTAGGCACAAAGGAAAGCACCCCCGCTATGAGGACACTTTTGTTCTGCGCCGTAGACAGCATTTAGGCAACCAAGGATGATTTACAGTGCGTGAAGATTCATGTTGGTTTACTTCAAGGCAAAACAAATCCGCGTGCACAGTACTACAACGAACATATAACACATAGCATGAAGCCTTAACATCTCTTAAAAATAGCGATAAAGGCATCACAAAAAATATAAAACTCATCACAGAGATTAAACATGTTGATACTCAAGGGTGGGATGGTTGGAGAGAAATAGACATGCCGAACAATTCGGCTGATCTCGGGGCGTGTCGTTTGCGTTAAATATAAATGCCGCACGCCCTGTGATCTCCCGGACTGCTCTACATTTTCTTGCAACTCCCGTAAATATCTTCACCTGTACCGCCAAAACTTGTCGACGTCCCTTTCAGGTGAGCAAGGGTAGCTTGAATACCCCCCTCTTTTGTCACCTCAACCTGATCCGAGATCACATGAGAGACTTTGTCCAACTTACACGAAATATGTAGGCAAATACCATCCTAGCACAGCAGCCTACAGTTTCAACGTCGTTCGACATCAGTCTCACCTTAACAACCTGCGACATCACCCATGCCGGAATCTCCAGTAGTTTCTCCTTTCCTTCGCCTCTAATATCTGCCTTCTTCTCGTAGGCATACATCAAATTTGACACCAAGCGCGTCTTCGTTGGAGAGACATAGCCAGCGTCCTCGTGTTACGTTGACACCGCGGATACATACTTGCGGGCCGACTGGGGCCCACCTTGCCTTCAAGAGATAAGTACCTGATATATGTCAACACGTCTTCTTCCCCAGCCGGAAGGGCGGTCCGACCGTCTTCTTCACAAAATGCCAGCCACTTACTAAGCTGGCTGAACTCGTTCCTCCAAGTAGATTCTGCCCATATATGCCCGCTAACAAAGACGCCGCGTCCTCTCCCGCACCTGAATCCCCTAGACTCCTTCCATTACCCTCATTTTCGACAAAACTACCGCCCTGATTGTAGCCTCTCATTTGAACCGTAGTTGACCTCCACCACGAGCAGATCTCATCGGTCGTTGATTGGACTATTTTCTTTGTAGACGCTGTGATCCCCATAAACTAGTTACGTGTGAGCAGAGCGCGCGCAAGCGCGCGACCCAAGTTTGTTCCGGCCAGTTTGGTGCTAGTATCACGCCTTGCCCTCCCTCCACCTCGATTTTCCTCACCACCAACGTGATCATTTCGAACGGTAGGTTCGACAGACGGCCCCTCCCATCCACTCGATCTTCATCCATCTGAGTAGCCAAAAATTTCCACCTCGCCATCGTGCTCTCCCCAAATGGTCTGTGCTGAAAACGACGCTTTCGAGGGAGTATTTATCTCAAATAGACCTGACCAATTCCTCAGTCGCCCGAACGCCCCCCGGATACCACGCACGCGGGAGCGCGTCCGCAAATTTCTTGGATGCTGAAGGGATCCACTTGGCCTCGATACGCACCCCCAGCACCCGCAACTCCACAACCATCTCCTACAACGCTGACATCATTGCATGTAATATCGCCACCACCGCCTGATTTACTTCGTGAAATAGCAAAAGACGGACCCCTGGCAGTCCTACGAACTCGGTAAAATGCCTATGTAATACAAATTGAACCGCCCGGAGTTCTCTAAAAGTAATCTATTGTGCTCGATCGGTCGCTCCCCAAAAAACGTGACCCTCCCAGAGTACGCGCGGGGTCAGTTTAGTACTTGATTCTTTTTTTCTTATCTTCCCTAGCAATTCAGAGTTAAGAGCTCTACTTACACTATTTGTTACTCACGATAAGACTACTATCATCTACGGAAAACGCTACCAGCACATTCACCAACGTTCTAGAAAATTTCTGTGTTCCTCAGTAGCTCCGTAAGACAATGTCGTTATGTACCGGAGGACCATGAACTCTTGTCCTGGAACACATGCTTGGTCCATATGTCCATCTCCAATGCTCAGCCAAGCCCGGTGCTTAATATCGCATACGTGCTCCTGATTACTCATCATTACGAATTGTAAGTGGCTGATCACATTACCCGTAAAATAATCATAAATCACACGTCATAATCATAAAAGGAAACTATCCAGTAGGTACATCGATTGTGACACTCTACGGCAAATATAAAAAACCAACGGGCCATCAACTGCGGAATGGCAGTTTTCTACAGCCCACGAACATTGCAACCCTTGCTTCTCTTGAAATGCGAACTTTCCCCAATACCCTACGTCTGCCCCATCGCTGTGCATCACAATGTTTGGAGGTGCTCTTACCAGGTCCATCCCCTCTCCCCTTGTCAACGAACGCAAGTACGCCAAATCCTGTAAAGACTGCCGAGTCAACCTTACCTCATCTTTCCTGGATCCCCGTGGCTTACACCCCCCGATAATGGGCTTACACCCCCCGGTAATGGGCTTGCAGCCCCACCAGAAGGGCTTAAACAACAAATAAAATGGCTTACAGTAAATTTTTCCGGGGTCTCCACGCCCAGACTCTCGACGAGGGGCTTCGCCCCCGGATCCCCGCCCAAGGAAGCCCCCCAGACTAACCCCCATTCCGCTCCGCCACAAGCCCTTCGTCTTCCTATCCCCTCCCACTTCCTCCGGGTATCGCTCCTCCTTCGTCTATTGCCCACACTGCCGCTCTCACAAAGAAATGTCGAAGTAGATTTCCCATGTGTAGAAACGTGCCATCGGTATAGCCAGTGTCAGCGAGATACATATCCTGTAGGACCCCCAGGATTTTCTTCCCACATTCCGGTCCGTTAAATTAACGCGCTTCTCCTTGATGTCGATAACCATACCTAGATGTTCCGTTACCTGCGCCCTTTGCATTATCCCTTCTTTGGGTGACTTACAAGCCCCACCATTTCGAAATTTCCAACTAAAAAGCTCCCAGCTACCCGCAAATCCTCCGTTGTTGCCTCCCGCCCTGGCGGGAATGGCGCTCACAGAAAGTCTTCGTTATACAGCAACACTCCATAACCCAACTCCTTCCTCATATAGCGGACGAGCGATCGAAGTATTTTGCAGAACCAGTAATCCAATCGACCCCAGTCAAATGGAAGAGCAATACAACGATAGGAGCGCCTGTTGCATCTGGACACAATGTAATCTCTTACGTCCGTGTGCAGGTAGAAGTGCCGGTATCCGCTCCTGAAACCTCACGACATCAGCATGTCTTCCCTCTCCATGTTTCCGCAAATGACTGTACCGTCTCCATCTTCACAGTCCCTTTCGGCCAGTGTTGCTCTGTCGGCTGAAGTTGATCATATACTTTGCCTTGCTCTCCTCCACTTCCACTCTCCACATCACGAAGGATGACGAAACCAAATTCACTTCTCCTACAATCCCTCCCTTCTTCGTTTCCAAACTCCAATATCTTCACCCAAACCACCATCCTCATTTCCCCCTCTGCAAACTGCAGATCCTCATCTGTCTGCGTAATTTCCTTCAAGACCAATTCCTTCGTGAGTGGCACCAATAATAGATCTCGTATTCCATACTATACTGCCCTCAACACATACTCCGCGCCCCGAACACCGATCCCCCGCCCCGGCCTTGGACGCCATCCGCCGCCAAAAAAGAATTCCCTTTGGACTTCGTTACGACATTTTTACCCCCCTCCAACCTCGTTGGGCATCACTCATCCTCGGCGATCGACGTAGGACCGCCCTTCAGGCCCACTACTCGGGCCTTTTCAAGCCTTGTCTTTGCCAACTGCTTCGCTGAGTCCACTTCGAGCTTCGTCATCAACGCCCCACGTGCTGCCCTGTAAGACTCTGAGAACACAGCTTCGTGACCTTGCTCGACCAAAAAGGCCATCTGCCTCGCTGTTTCCACCTCTTGCTCCGTAATATGCCTAAAGTACTGGGATCTCATAGACCAACGACGCCCTCACCACCATCTCCGCCAACTTCAACTTCCCGTCTCCTCAGCATCTCCAGCCTCCATCTTTGCCACTTCTAATGTCGTCAGTCTTACCTCAGTCTATTTCCTGCAGCTTTGATGTAATCCCATTACTTGTGGAAAGTCAGTACTTGCATCTAAGGTCCGAGTGGAAAGCATCTGCTATGGATTGAAAGTGCCCCATATGTATCACAGTTATGTGTGCTCCGCGGTTAAATACAATCTCCTCCCCAACCAGCTTCGAAGCATTAAGTTCGGTGACCACCTCTCCATAATCCCAACGGGTCGGTTCCAGTGCTATCCACGCCGCCCGTACCATGCTGGCGGGGCTTCTGCCGCCAGAGCCACCTGAAGCCGCCCCTTCCCCTCCCATAGTTTCCTGAAGGTTGTCAGCCATTGCTTCGTAGATTTATTCTGGGCGTATCTAGTAGAATATATCACCGCCCGGCTTTCACAGGGGTTTCTCTGATCTTAGGGAAATAGAAATGCCGAACAAGGCTGAATTCGGGCGTGGCGTCTGCGTAAAATAGTAATGCCGCGCGCCCTGTGATCCCCCGGGACGCTCTCCATTGGCTCCCACTCCCGTAAATATCTTCATCTATACCGTATACACACACGTGTACACGCCGCATAAAGGTGCGAACTACTGTTCATCCGCAGCCATTACTGTAAAGTAGCTCGCTGGTGGCTACAGCCTACGAACAGCCAGCGGTTGCCAAGAGCTCAACATTAGACAGCTTACACCTGGTTACCGTGAGTCAGAATTCTGCCAAAATTCTATTACACGTGTGTGTGCTGTTTTGAACAAAATTTGACTCAAGAATTTGCATGGTTCCATACGCAAAAGTATATTGTTGGTCGTGAGTATTAGAATCTACCCTAGCTACAGGATGAGACAAAAGGAATACTCCTTCGGGAGTTATAGCCAGAGAGCTGCGCAAATCGGCGTTGCTTTGGCTTGCATCGCAAAGCGCTATAGCCAACGGCTTAGAAAAGGTTCTCCGTTCTCTTCCAGAACCAGCCTCCCTGTAGTAGCTGAAACATACGCAGACAACCAACAGCAAGTAAAAATTTAACGGACAGGGCTAACAGAATCACTGCAACGAATTTACTTTTTAATTTCAATCGATTTAGCGATGGAGAGGCGCTGACTTTGTTCCGCTTTCGAATTGAAGACATCAACCTTCCCCGTTCTCGTTCTCATCTGACCGTCAACACAAACCAATACTTCCCGTAACAGGTATGTCGTATCCTCCATTCTGGTAACCTGTGGTGTTCTTCGTAGAATGGCCGTGCCGGACAGGTGAGAAGACATATCCCACTTGTTCAGGAAACACCCTTCGCAGTTGTCAGAAATATTTTAGGAGAGCATGGACAAATTTGTAGCTACAAGAGTTCATCTAACGTTGAATCCTGTTCCGCAATCGTACATACAAGATAGGTCCGCGGTGTTTAGGAAAGCCATCAAGGACAAGGGTGCGGCGTTGGGTAACTGCATTGGATTTATAGATGGAACTGCTGTTCGTGTGGCTCGACCTACGGGATACCTGCAACAGATGGTTTTGTATAATGGGCATAAGAGGAAAAACGCCCTGAAATACCAGGAGATTGCACGCACATGGGCCGGTTGAAGGGCATAGACTTGACTGGTATCTTTACCACTGTAGCGGTGTAGCGGTATAGAGTCCAACCTAACGGAGATATTAGTTATCGCCGGTGCCCAGTACGTGGTTTATGGTGACTCGGGGTACAATTGGAGATGCTTCATAGAAGTACCGATTCAAGGTAGAAATTTGGAGGTGAACCAAAAATCTTTCAACACGTCGATGGCTTAGGTTTGTATCACAGTGGAATAGATTTTTAAGGAATTCAAAATGTATTTTACTGCCGTCTACAACAAGCGTAAGCTAAAACTTTGGGAATCACCGGTGTGCTTGTTGTACTTGGGGACAAAGCTAATGTGTAATTTGCGTAATTTTAATATCTAAACCAGATATATACATTCCTTAGCGTGCGGTCACTAACCCTCGCGTAATACATCTCGAGCAGGATTGCAGACATTCCTGAGGAATGAGGGACAAAGTATTTTTGGCCGCTCGAGACCTCGAGGCGGTAAAAATTTCCGCAGCCTTTCTTGTGCAGTAAAAGAGTGCTTTGCTACTCAATGATAAAACCTTTACTTTTGCTTGTCCCTCAACATGTCCATTGTGAGCTTGAACTTCTCTAGTTCAAGTTTTTTGGCTTGTTCCCGCTCTATGCGCCTCTCTTCCCTGTCTTTCTGTCGCTTGATTATCTCTACATCATGCTCATGTTTCTCAAATATCAGCGCTTCTTCATCCAATTTCCCACGAGATAGATCTGCATCCTTCAGCATCTCCGCAAAAATAGGTAAACCAGACGTCAGATCTACCCTCTCGACTGTTCTACGTCTCTGCCTCTTCCTAGCGCTTCCAACCCCCTACTTTCGCCTTGCTCCTCTACATCGCTTTCTTCGTCCGAACTGCGCTGCGCCTTCCGTAATAACGCCATCTCAATCACTCTCTACCCCATTAATTCTTTCTCCTTCTCTTTCCTCGCATTTTCGTTCTTCGTGGATTGCTTTTTGTCCACAAACGATTCCCTCTCTTCCCGAATCTACGATAAGGCCTGGTAAAGCTCCCCAATTCCCCCCCCGCCGCACCAAAAAGCACACCATTCCTCACATCGTTGCTGTCAAAGTCTTCTTGCAATCGCTTGTACCTGTCCTGTACGGACTTCAAGTGACTTTTGGGTCATTTGTGGGTTTTGGTTAACCTTGGCAGCCACTTTATCGAACGCCTGATGAAGAGTACCATACTCCGCAACATGAGCTCGAAACGCGCTTACTTCTCTGACAATGATGAGATCCTCCGACGGCAAAAAATTTCCTCTCTTTTCGAAGCACAATCTGTTGCTGTTCCGTCTGAAATCACTTCCGTCATGATGAGAAAGAAAAAAGTAGGTCAATGATGGTGTTTAGGTGAGAGAACGTTGTCGTAGTGTATGTGTGCTCTTATACGGGTATTGGGCACTCATTTGGCGCCAACTATGAGACAGTTGTCTTCAAGTAACACAGAAATGCCGTGAACAAATGGGCACTTTTCAGCTCTTTTGTTCCTGACATTTTTGCAATATCGGGCTACACTGAAAGCTCTGTAATTTTTCTGTCCGATATTTCACTCACATCCCGCATAACGTATTAGCCTCGTGGGTATAACCGACCACATCTTCCATGCATTAAAATAACCCAAAAATTTCCCCTCACATCTGGCTCACGGAATCAGGAGTAAGCTCCCTATTGTTTAATCATCTTTACTGTAATTCATGTATTATAATAGCTCCCTATTATAATTATTACTCGACCTCCGCAATACATCCCAGCCTCCCCTCAATGTTTGGTACGCTGACGATGGTAACCTCATCGTGCCCTGGAAATTGCAAGCTCGGTGCTCGGTTTTCTAACCGCACGCGGACGGGAGTCCGGTTTTCCACGTCAACTCTCCCCCACAAGACTGCCGCTTGGTGGCCGACCGCCCCACCCTCGGAACTCCTCAACGCGGCCGCCTTGCCGTGCGAGTTTAGCACCGCGGAGGCCATCAGAGTACTTGGTAGCCCAGTTGGGCTCCAAGCCGGATGTTATCGTCTCTTGGACGAAACCCTTGCCAACATCCGCACTTCTGGGCGTCCCTCGTCATGTTGAATGACCCCCATCTTGCGTTTCACATCCTACGATTTTGCGCTTCGTCATGTCGGCTCATGTATCTTTTCCGCAGTGCCCCGCCGCACTTAAAGCTGCCCTTGCCAAGTCCTTTGATGAGGGAATGCGAAGGGTATTCGAAAGCATACATCGCCGCCAAACAAACACAGGCTGGACCCAAGCCACACTCCCCTTTCGCTCCGGCGGACTTGGGCTTACTCAGACCCATGGCGTTCACATTATTGCCTACACCGTCTCTCTTACTAAATCCGCACTCATCCAACAAGTTCTCGGCCCTACCCGACTCTACCCCGCCGCCTCCTCGCTCCCGCCTATGACCCCCTTGCCACCCCCTCGACCTCCCCCGGATCTCCGACTCGAGAACCTCATCTCTCGTACGCCCAGACCGGTCGACTCCCACCCCTGGCAGCTACAGGACGAAATCACCACACACCTCATACTGACACTCTCCGCCGTCCACAAAATCAGAACCCCTCCACCCCCATCACCGTGCCCGCCTGGCGGCCGTCGCATCCACTGCTGCTTCCGCCCCATTCTACACCCTGCCGCTCTCCAGCAACGACCTCTACGTCGAGGCAGAAGTCTGGCGCACTATGGTTGATGTCCGCCTCGGTAACCCCCTCTTCGATGGCTCTCGTCTCTGTCCGATGTGCTCGACAAGTTCAGCCCAGCCCATCCCCATACTGGACGCTCCCGGTCACCACGCATCCGTCTGCAAGGGCGCAGTGGGCGCGGTGAACGACATAACCGCCTACGCGATCATCTCTTCCGTCACCTAACCCACCTGCTATCGCCCTGTCCGTCTCGCGTGAACGACCCCTGGCGGCTGACCTCCACAAAAGCCCGGCGAACAGCGGAAGCTCGATCTGGTCATTGACGATCCACTCTTCGCTCCCTCCCTCAAGTCATCGACGTCACCATCGCAGCCCCCATTCTCGTCCCTACCGCGACCTCGCCGACGGCGGTGCATCCACGCTCGAGCGGGCAACCCTCAAGAAGCACAATTATTGTGGCCCCCCATGCCGATTTGAAGGCATCGACTTGCGCCCCTGGCCTTCGATGTTTATGGCCAGATTGACATCACCGCCCTTCAACTCCTCCAAGACATCGCAACTTGTTTCGCCGTTAGACGAGGCAAGCCCGCATTCACAGAGTTTTGTGCACTTCGCACCACGTTGTCTGCCTTTGTGCAACGCTACACTGCCGTTATAATCAACCAGCGTCAATTCAGCGCTGTTGAGCCCTACTAGGTCCAGCTGGGACCGCTCGGTCCCCTCATTATGCATTTGTATAAAAAGTCACCTTTTCCCCCTTTTAGTTCCGCAACATTTCAAGAAGTCTTAATTATTCGCTCAGCACTGCCGTTGCCCTCCCACAAGCACATCCGAAAAACTTGGCGAAGTTTTCTACTGCACAATGGAGCGTAATGCTTCGTCGCCAACTGGGTCTTCCGCTGTGCACGGACTCGACGTCTATGAAGTGCCATCACTGCCAGCAAACGTTGGACGTGTACAGTGACTGTACTGCTGATCTGTGCGATGACCATTCTGCTTATCTGTACGGCGACCATAATGCTGATCTCTGCTCCTCTGGGTTTGGCCGCAAGCACCGTCAGAACTCGATCCGCAACACCCTCGCCTAACATATCTTTCGCGCTGCGGGTTGAGACTGCAAGTTCGAGGCCCCGCTCCAAGAGCCGGTCTTCAGCTAGCCGACCTCCTCGTGCAACGCCCGTCTGCCATCGGCCCTAGGAAACGGTCCATTGTCTGTGACGTCAGTAACGTATCGCCGCGTAAACCTGCCTCCAGCACAAAAGCGACTCAAATCTCCACAGGGGGTGCCGCTCATATCTATCGCCACAAGGCCCAGGATCTCCAATGTAAGCTCTGCCGACGCCTGGTACTCCCACCTGAAAATCCCTCCCGCAACCCGGATTTCCGCATCCAGCCATTCACACTCGATCCCCTCGGTGCGGCATCCTCGGCCACCATGTTGCTTCTGCAAACGTTTATCCCGTGCTCCGCGACCACCTACCACATTTCGGACGCCACTTTTCGCACGCAACTGTACATGGGCCTCAGCTGTGAACTGTGGTCCTCGGTGGCTATGGCCATGATACCCTGGGCCCGTTGCAAGTGGTCGACATGTACCATCCAGTTAGCTCTAAACTTCGTAGCAGTCCGAGTAAACTCCAAAAACACAAGAGTAAAAACTTCATCATTGTGGTCTACGAGGGTGCAAAATCCTACCCTGTCGTCGTGGTCAAGAGGATATAATACCGACTCTAGGGCGCCACGAGGCTGCGTTGGTTCATGAGAGGCAACAGACCTGCCGATGTGTTCCGTCAGGCCTTTCGTTGATATGCTCCTCCTATAAAAACTGTCGAGTATATTCTATTGTTGGCGTTTATCCCGACACACTAGGCCCGAAAGCGCGCGTGCATTAACAATCTACATTGAACTGCTGATTGGCGGTAGCAAACACGAACTAGCACCTCTCAGACAAGAAGGCGGGAAAACAGTTGGACATTGAAGACTTTGCTGTTGCACTATTCAAATAGACGTTACAAACAATCGGGTGCTCTGTGTTGTACCGTGAAAAAAGCCTTCAACTCATGTTCTCTCAGGATCACTCGTGAAAGCACATGCAGGCCAGTGTTGTAACAAAGCAACTTTGTCTTTGTCGACGACGGTGATGCTGTGTCACGCGGCAAATCTCGACCACCGTAAGGGCATCCAATCAGATCCAGAGCTTCATGTCTCACGGATACCGGGGTTTCAAGGAACTTGCTCTACGAATGCATTGTCGAGGCACCTTCTCCCTTTACGCCCTGCTTTTATTCTTTGCTGCTTGAGTCAGCTGCCTCCCGCAGAGGGTTGCAGCAGTTGCCCCTACTCGGCAGTCGCTGGATTGGATAAAGTCGAAATGCATTTTCAGGGCGGGGAAAGCGGGTCGACCAATTGATGACAGCATCAGGGTATACTACTATATCATACAGGAGTTATGTGCAGTCAAAGTTGAAAATCGGATTTGGTTTGCAAAAACTTGCGACTGTGCATATGTGGCAATTTCTTCTACAGTACCGTAGATCATCACATGTTTATGCTTGGGGCAGCTTGAGTTCAGGCGTCTGAGGCGTTATCGTGGGCATTTGCAACAAGTTTTGTTAACCATTGGATAGGCGTATGATGTGCCGAATCGGAGAGTTGCTCATCGGCTTAACGGCACTTGTACCGTAAAGAGACGATGGGATGTCCAATCGATACCATCGGCTCTTTATCGACCGAGAGTCGCATTATCTGTGTCGTCAGGATGGTCCATCAAGCTGTACTGTAAGAACAAAGTTAATACACCCTTGACTTGAATCTTTTCTCACAAACAGAGTTTGAAATTTCACGTAGACCCAAAGAGTGTTGCAAACTCCCACGTTTGATAACCAAGTGCAGTGCAGAGGCATGCACCTGACTTGCCAGTCGTTTCGAAAGAGGGGCGGACGACGAAAAGCGGGTTGAAGCGGCGTTTGAGTAAGCAGGCGAAAGGGTCTATTTTTGGGTTACTGTATTCATGTCGTATGACTTTTGAACGACAGCAAGGGAGGCAGGAGTTGACTCGTACTAATTTAGGAGTTGACGAAAGAAGCTGAAAATTAATAGCTGTGGACCTCTTGAATGAGTGAGAGGCACCGCTCGTTGCATAATGTGCACATTATGGTTCGATACCAATTCTCGCAAGAGGATGAGGTGGCTCTAGTTGCGGTAGGCACACGAGGATGGGATGCCCATCTAGGGAGATTTGCGGGAGGTGCAATTGACATTCATAGCAAATCTAGTTTAAAGGAGTGGCACTGTATCGCTGTCCACAACCGGTGAATGGTAGCTTTACGGCATGAGTATGAAAGGTCAAGCCATTGAGGAGATTTGGGAGATGAGGAAGGCCAAATGCCATGATGTCAAGCGTTCTGGCTTCTTTCCGAGGATGAAAGTCCTTTTCGCGGTACCCGACCGACAATGCCGTTACCTTTGAACATTGCAATCCTTTACTTTTGCTCAATTGCAGGGGGCAGTACAGCATACTGTACCAGAAGCAATTGTAATCCGCGGTGGGGATTAAATATTGAATTGCATTTCGATTGAAGAAACGCAATACGTTCAAGCACTGGATTACTGTACCTTGCTGGCATACCGTATGTCAGGAGGCGTAGGAACGTAAAGAGTTGAGAATTGCATACCTTGTGGAATGCAATCCGCGCGATATGGATTTTCACGATTACGGTTTACAAGCCCCTGTGCTTGTTGGTGAAAAATAAGTTACTGCTTGCCACTTTGGAGAAAGGCAGCATAGTTTCTCCGCGATTTCGATGACTCACCTACAATTGTACTATTTATGGCACTGACGGCACACAGCTGTAATTAAAGATTACATGCAACCTGGTGCATGTTTTCGAGTTACGAACAAAAGTCAAGAGAGATGGATAGAATGGTGCAAAGGCTGGTCCTGTAGGTTGGAATCAACTGACGCTTCTCCGTAGCCAGGGCAGGCAGGAAGGGCACTTCTAGGGTGCTTTGTTAAGCAAGTTGACGGTAAAGTTTTACCAGGGTCCATCTCTATGCCAACGCATTGCAATGATGACTGAATAATGAGATGCTTTTCATGTTACTTGGGAAATTTGTGCCTTTCAATCTGCCGTTTGCATTGTCAACACAGAACTACAAATCAACCGTTAACATGTGTAGTAGTTTGTTCAAATTGAGGTTTAGGTTGCTTTGCAAGAAAGTAAGGACCATTTTCCTCCACTGTTTCATGTTGTCAAGTATCCTCACAGGAGATGCATCTGGACAAAAAGCTATCAAAACAGTCTGCGCAGCTCAGTCTTGTTCCACTGCACTCCTGTAATCGTGCGAGAGTTATTTGGTTGCATTACAGCCGAGAACAGGACAAACAGCACTAAGGGTTTTGATAGAGATTCATTCACCAAACTAGAGGGAGATGTGTATACAGTACTTTACTGTAGGTCTTTGCAAGGCCATCGCCCTGCTGCCAACAAAAGGGAACAACCAGAAAGTGAGACAAAGAGGGACATATCAGGATGTTATTCACATGATGGAGGAGGAAGTTTAATGCGTTCAGTATCTACTGTGGACTGCGCACGTCCTAACTATACGGTTAAGATCTAACCGGATGTACTTCGTCGTCCGTGCGCATCATGATGGATGAAGGCGAGACCTACTGTATGTAAGGTGTCAAGCGTCAAATTGGTGTGATTCAAGAAAAACCTGAAGATCGGGTCAACCTCACTCACCGAGTTAACCTTTCTACCAAAAATGCCCTACTTGAGAAGCAGGGAAAGCAGGGGCTCTCGAGACACTTGTCTCGGCGGATTTTTCTGGTCACCTGGCGTGTGCCCTGTCCATGGAGTACGGTTATTCCAGTCAAGGTTCATGTGAGTGTGCCCTGTACCCCTTGTTCCGAGGTTTGCGGAAATACCTGTCGCTTTGTGTCAACGTTGTCAAGTGGAGATCACTAGCCATCGATAATACAGACTGCGATTCATTTGCCGTGGGTGTACAATTTCGCCGTGGGGAATCGTTTCGCACGTTATGGTGTGACTGAATCCAGTCGACGGAAGTGACTTGGAAAACTGTTTGTCGCATCGGCAGTGCTGGGTAGCACTGAGCAGTGCTATAGGAAAAGGCTTGTTTTGAAGAAAGTGGGGGTCGAAAGAGGGCCAAGGGGGGCCCCTGCGTCACCGGCGATAGCTTCCGGAATGTCATGTGGAAAATAAACGGAAATGGAAGTTTGGGAGAAAAAGTGCGCACATTGTGCAAAATATTGCACTGTACTGTTCTGGCAGTAGTTCATCCCATTTTGCGAGAAAAGCACTGTGGCCGCTTCCGAAGCCACCCATTACTACCCATTTGCATTGTGGTTTAAAGTACTGTATGAAAACAAGCGATAAACAGCTTATCTTGCGTGCAGGCACCTTTCAAAGCAGTGTGTTTGTATGAAAGCATGGTTTTCTATTGTATGCAAGAAAATATCTGGTCGTTTGGAATGCTGATGTTGACCTGCTGGCTACTAGGGGACAGAATGCAACGCCTGCACTCGATGTGGTGCATCAAGTATGAAACAAAACCACAAGCAGAAAAAACTGCACAGATCCATTTCCAAGCTTGAGCGCACATCCTCCGAAGAGATGAGATGTGGCTATTTTCGTGAACGCTCACTGGTGAAACAACATACCATGGACTCTGTTTGGCTAGCCCAGAGTATCCTGGGCACAATGTTTTAAAGGTTTGCTTGGCGGCAAGCACTTATTCTTGCGTTCGACACGATTCATTATGTGAGCAAAAACTCTTATTACGGCCAAATTACTTTTTCCACAACGTGTAGGTACAATGGCGGGATCAGCGAAGATTATCATTTACCAACCACAGCTCAGGTTGAGAGGTATGGGGTGTGAACGGAAGGTAGGATGATGAAAACGCAATGCTGGTGACGTTTTTGGGAGTCTTTCAACGGGGCTGAATGTGGTTTCAGCGACGGTTTGCACTATCTCTCGTGGCTAGTGGAGGCACGTGTAGCGGCAATGTTTCCACACCTCAATTGCTTTGTTCTGTTTTTTTGAATCGCTGTATCGCGGTTGGTCCACTACAACTGTTTGTATTCTTTCCTTGAACCATGTCAAACCAGTTATCTCCCACAACTTTTGAACTGAACTGTAGCTTTGCTGCAGAGGAAAGAATTCCGACATTTGTGTACTTTATTGTACAGTATTAAACAAGAAAAATACGGTACAGTACAGTACAGTATTAGGCGCCAAACGATTACTGCACAGAAGTGTCTTAAATGAATGCAGTATTTGGTCAAATAAGCCAATGATCAACAACCACAACGTGACAAATTAAACTGGGGATTGAAATTCTGGCAAAACCACCCTCAAGCGAGTGCTGAAAGATAGTTTGTCAACAGTCGCAGCTCCAACTGATGACTTGTATCTCTCCATGGGTCCAATCAGTGAAAATTTTGCTTGTTTATACATTAAAATGTGGGCCCGTCTTTAATATACTGTCGGTCAGAGACAGCAGTTGTATACGCTACTGCAAACCATCATATTGAATTCCAGAACTACTTTTTCCTTCATGTTCTACTGTCTTAAACTACTCATCGCTTTGCGTGCCAGGGGCCGTAACTAATATCTTTTAGCACATCTGGTTGCTGTGTGAAAGGAACTTCTCTAAGCGACACCCTGCAGTGCAAAGAGAAGACCAAATCTGAATCTAGGATTGGGCCTGTCTGTAATGAAACGGCCCCCAACTGTTTCCCGTTAGAGCCGGAGGCACGTACATAAAGCTACTGTAACATGAACCAATATCAAGGGCCTTTGGCTGCATAATCACACAGACCACAGTAAGGTCACGAATTATCAATGATAGGTTGCCATAACCTGGAACAGATCCGCCATTTTTCTGAAACTCCAAAAATAAACGGCATATACTGTACTGCACTCGATTGCAGTATTGTCAACAAGGAGAGCGAAAAAGGGTTGACAAATTCTTTCCAGTACAAAACTATTCAGAGCGCCACTATGCTGTACAGTACTGCCGTCTATTTTTGTGGGCCCTGTCTGTCATTATACACAACGGCAATGCTTTATACTCTAGCTCTCGCCAAGACTTGAAAAGATATGTAGTGCCCGAAAAAAACTACGGACAGAGCGCATAATTTAAGACTTGCTGTTTGAAAAACGGCATGCTTTAATAAATGGCGTAGTCAATCATTATGCTGTATAAAAGCAAACAAATAGGCCAATTTGATGCAATTTTTGAAAAAGTTTTCTGTAAATTTTGACAAAAGGATTCCAGAGGGGCGAAAAATCTACATACACACAATCACATTTTACAGCATTTAAGCGCTCAGGAATACCTCTATTGTTTTATTTTGCATAGCTCAACCCAGGTCTCACTAAGAGTGACCCAAATAGACAGAATGACAAAAAAAAGAACCCATAACAGAAATGAAATATTCTCGCTTGGAGTCAAACGAATATTTCTAACCGAGAAATTGCCTCCAGACTCAAAGTATCTAAGAGGAAATCGAACGTTCCCTGCAGAACTGGGTGAGTATAACAATAAACAGAAGTAGAAAGAATGTCCATAAAAACACCTCAATAAACTAGCTACGTCCTCCAGGAGGCATTTAGGGGAGGTAGATTGGCGGGATAGCTCAAAGGTGTTTGAATTTGCCAATGTCCAAGCGCCGAAAATATCAAATACTCTCCATAATGCCAAAATCCATCCTCAAGAAGACCAAGCAATAACTTAGGATGACAAAAATATTACTTGATGTGATAATCAGTAAAATCAGTGGGATCAAAGCCTTAGTGGAGTCTGGTTGTCTGTATCGATAGAATACTTAATCTAAACGGACTGGACGGTTGAAATACTAATGGAATGATTTGCAAAGAGAAAAAAGTAATTTGTGCGAACCAAAGGAGATAGTGACTCTGTGATGACCAAGAGTGCTTTTCCTGAATAATGTTTGACCTAAGTAGAACTTTTTATTGAACATTTTCTCCCTAAAGTGTACATCAAGGGTAGAGAACGTTTTAGTATCATTTTCAGAAAAAAACATAGCAATTTCTTTCATATTAGAGCAAAAAAATGATAGCGTATATTGCGCCAACGTTATCAAGGAATGGTTTCAGTTTAAAAGTGTTGCAGGTTTGTAATATCGGCCAAGAATCTTAAATTGGACCCTATTGAGAATGTGTGCGGAGCGCTATGGAGAGCTTAGTATCGTATTTTGAGGTATCAAGAAAAAATTGGTTGGAATTACTTGACTAACTAAAGTGATGAGTCCTTTCATAATAATCTAATGCCATTGTACCGCTTACAGTATATACATCGAGTAGTAGACATGAAAACTACAAGATGATACTGAAGGAGGTTAAGGAAGTTTTCCTACACAAAACAAAGCAAAAGTGCCAACAAAGACTTGCAAAATAATTTTAATTTAGATATTCTAAATATCTAGCGATATTACGTGTATAAGACATATAGAATCCATAATACACATGTAATAAGCACGATCCCAAAAATTCTTCAATAAAATTTTACTAAGTAAGTATAGAAAAAATGGCCCCCACAGTAAGCTTTACAAAATAGTTGATTTGAACATAATTGCAGGAATAGTTTGATTTAGGTTACATAAATTCTTGGTGTTCGTGCGGGCTTCTCCTTGAAGTCTTAAAAGGATAGCTGAGCCATAGTCGATAATATTATTAAATGCAATAGTCTTGCCAGTGAGTTTGTGAAGTATTATGGATTGGAAATTGTATTCCATACAGTTCGAAAAGAACGAAGAATAACAGTAAACTATTATGCACATCGACTATTTTTTCAACTGGTAATATGTAGGCAGAGAGGTAAAGGAAAGTTTCACTTCAAGAAATTTGTCAAGCTGCTGGACCAAATGACCAGAAAGGTTTTATTTCTGATATTGCGCTTTCTTGTTCCAAGCAAAGAAATTCATTATTTTATCGCATTGTTCATGCCAGATTTTAACTTCTACGCTCCGAATTCAAACTTGGTACAACAATTTGGTTTCGAACTTGCATTAAAAGAGTTTAACATTCTGTTCGGTCCGGTTTGACTCGGAACGATGAATCGCGTTCGTTTCTTAACGATTAAAACAAAATCATCCAAACAAACGGTTATCAAGAATATTGTAGGGACAACTTGAAAAAGCGATCGCACATATCCAATTTAAATCGTATAAAACTGTTGAAATGTTTCTTTTAAGGGTATAAAAATGTTAAAATTACAGGAGATTAGAGCACCAAAAAATAAAACTTCGAAAAAGTGGTCATTTAAACTAAATCACTTGCTGTCGTTTTCCTTATTGTTTCAAGATCTCTAAAAAAACTGTTTTCTTCTGAAAATTCTGTATCTTGCTTCCTGATTTCAAAATTTATATATTTCAATTCTTTCAGAAACTTGATTCATGGTTTCTACAAATTAGTAAGAATTTTAAAAAGTATTTAAAATCTAAATATTTCCCACAAGTTTCCACATTTTGACAGATTGAAAGGACCTTTAAAATATTGATTCTGTCCTCTGCGCTCAAGGTAAGTAACTTCAATCATGGCTTCCTATTTTTCATGCATTTTGTTCACGCATGGTAAAATATGTAGTTCAATTGTTTTCTTTCCCCGAAAACATGAATTGAAGGAGCGATCAAGTGCTTTTTTTGAGAACCACTAAGTTATGATCCTTAAGAACTTCAATAAGTCATTTGGTTGATTATCTGATTCATGAGGCTGGATGAAAATTCCCCCCTGCTGACTAGGAATGTGGCGGTGGGGTTAATTTTCGGTCCTTTTGTGAAGAATATCGATCCCAACTGACAAAATACGGTGAAGAACAGTTGGCAGTTTTGAAATATGAATATGAGTAGACTTTAAGAAGAAAAAAATCTTTTTATGATACTGAATGACATCTTTCACGTTCTGATTAATCTTTCTTTTGTAGATTTATATTCATATTTGTTGTCTATTTCCGACTGAAAATTGCTAGACTCCTAGCACATGCGAAAAGAATGTTAAGATACTTTGTTGTTTCAAAATTAGACTGTATTAAGTAGTTTGAAAAGATTAAATAATTTCAATACTGAATTTGAAGTTCAGAGTCTGGGAATCAAAAAATCCTTTAAATCTAGGGTTTGATCCCTTTCCAGATGCTATATTTTGATATATTGATTACGTTATCATTTCATAGCTATACTAAACTTTCTCGGCCACCAAATTATGTTCTAAATTGAATAAAAAGTTTTCTTACCGCTTTTCGACGAAAAGTTTCAAGAATTTAGTAGCCATTTAAATAAAAAAAATAATTTTCATGGTCCAGCAGTGAAAAATTATTTCGAGAAAAGTTTTTAATTTGAAAACTCATTATTTTGAATACCCGTGAAAATGGCTGAAAGGCTTTTTTGTGAATATTTCATGCTAGGAGGAACTAGGTAAAATAGGATTTGATGGTTGTTTTTGGTTTGATGCCCTTGACCGCGAGTTTTTTTGTATGCAATAGATACCGCAGTTTGTACTAGCTTACATGGTAACTACTGGCTTCGAGGCCAGGCGTATTTTTCTATTGATGGTCCTAGCGACTATTACTGAGAAGTTTTGCAACCGGCATCGTTAAACTGACAATCAGGAAAGGTGAAATGTGGAATGCGGAGGCTATTATAGATATAAATGCATATAAAATCGTCTAAATGACTATAAATGGCACCTAAAAGAAACATATTTACAGTATTAAAGAATTAATTTTGAAATCAGAATAAACCATCTCTTTAAATCAGATGAGGTTTACACACTAAAGTTAGAAAGTACTGCAAATTTTTTTCAGTACAACACATCAAATATTTGAAATTAATAGGAATCAAGGCAACATAAATAGAACAATACTGCCTTAAATTATAGGTCACTTACTAAAAATGCAGGTTCCCCATTAATTTACGTATAATTTTAACACATAAGTGCCAGAAAAGAATTCATAACAATATGAAAGAGTATATAATGGAGCAGCTTTGAAGTTTGTGCAACAGTCCTGTCAAAAGTATAAAAAAGATATCATGGGGGAACCTCTAAGTATAAAGCTCTTCTAAGACAGGGAATGTAGTAAGTATTTCTCCGCACTCGAAAAGTTTTTCCATTCTACTACAAGGTGCTCGAACCGAATTAACTCCTAGGAATGCTAAAGCTGCTTGAAACAGAAATTGAGATTATCGAGGGAAAAATCTCAGTGTTACGCCCGAAATACTAAGAACAAAACATTGAAATTGCAAAAAATAATAAACAGAGCCTAATGCGGTCTGAAACTTTCTCAAACCCTTGAGGAGAGCATAAAAAGCTCATAATATGTCTTTTACCATAAAATAGATAGAACTACGGGCAAAGTCTCTTCCGAGTGGACAGGAAAGGTATGTGAAATTTCCGTGCCTTACAAAAAATCTTGTCTTCTTCCTGTGTTTACGTCGCAAATACGGGCGTTTTTGGTTCACAGTTTTCACTAAGACTTTCCTAAACCCCTAAATAACCGTATTTAGGTCAAAAACGCAAAACACGAGTGAAATTGGCAAAATATCGTGCTATTTGTAATAAATATAAATTGAATAAAATATTGTTCAGTGATAAAAGGAACTTTGATTGAAGGGCTCTGATAGCTTCTTTAAGGCGTATTTGAATGGATAATGTAAAATTAAGATGCTTATTAGTAAGAGTCAGCGGGGTAGTTTTGTTACAGTGTTTTGAGGGTATATTTTTGTGCATGTTAAAACAGATTTGGTTTTCTTGAATGAAAAAAACGACAAGGACTAATCTAAATGTATTGTAGGGGCATTTATTTCTATTTGCAATGACCGTTTTTTCATTAGACTGGATACACCACCAATATTCTGCAGAAATCCATTTGAGCCATCATGCAAGGAACTGGTTCTTGGATAATGGAATCCGCGTAATATACTGGCCCCCGAGGTTTCCGGACCTAAATCCTTACAAAATATCTAGGAACATATTGTACGAAAGGTATACTCAAATGCGAGAAAGTTTAGTTCAGGCTAACCTATTTTTCAATCATTAAAACACCCGATCTTCTCCTTTTTAGTTCAGTGGAAGAGCTAGTTAAGTGCGTGAAAAATTCTAAAGTCAAACACCTCATTCTTTTGTTGATTCAGTACTCTATTCGATGCTCAGCAAAGGAAAAGGTTTGGGTGTTTTACTCCTGGAGACAGTGTCCGATGCTCAATAAATACCTCTTAGACTAGAACTTTCTCGAGGAACGAACATCACCAAGACTTGAATTAAGTGGCCACAAACCCCTTGACAGTCCTGCTTTGCTGAGATCAAGTGCTTTGTAATTACAGTTGTCCCAATATACGAGTTTTTATACTTTACATTACAGTGGCACGAAATGTAAAAGTCAATGTAAAAGTCGGCGAATTACTTTACCACAGGCATTACTCGGCACCCTGTAGGATATTCCGGGCCACAACCGACCATATTTTTCAAATATTAAATCACCCCACATTTACCCTTTACCACAGACATATGCATATGCAACATGCAAAGCCTTGAATACCCCACTGTAACAAACCTAAATGTACACTCAAGATAAGTAAAGAGTATAAGATTCTCTCTCCAGAAACAATTAGGTTTGAATGGGGTGGCTAAACTGCAAGATGCAAAACATGCTCCTTTTTTGCCCTTTCAGAATATGCCGAATTCTTATCCGGCAAACTTTTTAAAATATACGTGCATTAATGAGGAACCTTTATTTTGGGGGTGCTTTATAATTATAGCAGCAGTGTAAGTAGCTAGGAGACGACTATTTCCGCTCCCTTCTTGCTCGGCGCACCCTCCCTGCCAGCATCCGCCTCTTTGAAGATCCCCCGCATCACCCGCCGCTTCCACACGACGGACATTGTGACCGCCGACGCATCCATTAGCGTCCTAGCACGGTCATTTGGTCCTCGTCGGGCCAGGCTGTCCTTTCACGTCCACTGCATGCGGCTGGTATGACTCAACCATTTAGCTCGAAGTTTGAAGTGCAGTCCGGTCGTGTATCGCAGAAGACACAAGGGTTAAATAAATATAAAATTTCAAGTACTTGACGGTATCCTGCCGCTTAAATTCAGGTGGGGCAGTTAGAGGTTCACACACCAAATGCCAACTCTTCCAAAAATCCAGCCCGTTCATGAGCTTGATTGGTGCATTCATAGCTTTTTGAGAACCATTTACCAACCCCTTGGTCGCAACATCACAACACTCTTCCTCAGCATCTGCTTCTCTCTTTCTACCCTTTCCTCGGTAGGACTTGTCCCCTGTACAAATCACGAGAATAGATCTCGAGTGTCACCTCTGCAATAGTCCCTCCCTGCTGTTTGTCAACGAAACTCTGCCGACCAGCCGTTTCCCAACGCACAATTCCCAATTTAGCAACCAATATCGCCTGTAATGCACCAAAACCAAGCGACCTTGCGCAACATTCATTCATTCCCCAAAGCCAACCCGCGTCTTTATACCGCCGGGAAACTGCGTTGCCTCCGTGGCCAGCTTTTGACAGGAGCAGATGCGGAAGACAGACATTCCGTCTCTGAGGACACGAGATATTTCGCTCAAATGCAGCGCTACTTCGACCCCGACTGGTCCATCGGAACATCAACGACACGCCCCAAGACGTCCGATCTACGGTGTTGCAAGACGGGCATATTCTCGCGTACGCTTTGAATGCGTTTTGAATCGACCGGAGCCGTGACATAAACATTACTTTGCTTACTACCAGCATCCTGTATACTTGACCAAATGGGTCTACAATAAGTGAATGACCGTAGCTACGTCGACTGGTACCAGGATGTAAAGCGACCTGGGCAGCCGCAGCGACGTAACATTGTGTTTCGATAGCGCGTGCTCGAACAAGAGTATGCCAGTGTGCGGCACCTGTGTGAGGGAAGAAAGCGGAGGGAATGAGAAGGAGGTTTGCACCTGAATGACGTAGTGCTTCGTAAAGGGCGGGGAATCGGAGGTCGTAACAGGTGGAGAGGCCGATGGGACCGAAGGGGTGTCGGGAGCGAGGGTGAGGTGAGAGCCGGGGCAGGTGTTTGAGGATTCGAGAGTGATTGACCTGAGGGGAGGGTGACGTCGAAGAGATGGAGCTTGCGGTAGATGGCGAGGGGTGTGGGGGTGAGTGGGAGAGAGAAGGAGATGGGTGTTGTAGAAAGTGTGTGGGGGGAAGTGAGGGATGGGTTCGTGGAAGCCGCCGAGGGAAAGATGAATGTTGTGGTGGGCTGAGAGTCTGTGGTAGGTGGCGATGATCGGGGAGGTTATTGGGTGGGAAAGGGTAGGGGAGATGTGCGGAGGGGATATAAAGTCAAAGGACTCTGGAAGGCAGAGAAGTGTGACTGAGTCGCGAGCGGCGAGTGATATGAGGGTGGATATTTGATTGAGGTTCTTTGCGTGTCGGGTGTCGAGGTGAGTTGTGCGACAGCGAGTAGAGGGGCTGGCATTTTCGGTTGCGTTTCGTGCGGTTTCTGTTGCAAAGTTTCGCTTGGGTGCGGAAAGTTGGGCAGTGGCGGACGTTGATTTGACAGTGGTCAAGTCGAAATAGTAGAAAAACAGTTATTCTGTCTCCGTTTGTTGGCAAAATGAGAACGATGCATTGACAGATTATGAGGAACGGGTGGGCAGATGCACTGTATTGTATTGTTCACTGTAGGATATGTGAATGGATCCGGTACGTACTGTACTGTTAAGTAGACAAAGTTGAGAAACGTTGAGGAAAATAGGAGCGCGGGTGATTTCCTGCACTGTCTCGTGCAATACATTGTTTTTCTTTGCATGTTTCGCGCGTGATGGATGGAACTGTACTTACAGTAATGCAATGCCCAACGGTTGAGATGGTGGATGCAAGAAAGGTTGTGGATATTAACAAAATGGCGTTTGTTTCTGCAGTGGAGGGGGGATTGTTGAGTGTACCGTACAGTACAGTACACAGTAACAGTAAGGTATCTACAATGATTCATTGAGGCACCTTTCGTTGTTGACTCACAACAATCATTTGTGTGGTGTAGCTGTGCTGACAAGTGTTGGTAATGCATTGGCGGCTGTAAACAATTTAGCGTGAAAATAGAGGGCTGGGAGTATGACTGGGGCAATGGGCGTCGGGCAAAGGCGGGTTATTGATGTTGGCGACGGGAAAGGGGGCCATAGTCATTTGCAGTGCGCAAAGGTGGGGAACACGTCACGCTGGTGCCAACCTAGTTTACTGTACCCAGCTAATTTAATGGGCCAGCGACTGCATATTGTTTTCCTTTTTTTTACAATTAAAATTGAAATAAAAAAATGAAAAAAAAAAAGGTTGCGGCGCGTGTCATACCATTGTAGCAATGACAAAGTCGCTCCAAGTCGTCCTTTTCAGAAGTCTTCTTACAATGGATTGTAAACAAGTGCAAAATGTACTACAGTACTGTACAGTATACTGTACTGTACTGTTATGTACAGTAAGTACAGTAAGGTTAGCAGTACAGGGGAGTGTGTTGTCTCTGGTACAGTACAGTAGGTCACAGTGACCTTGATTCTTACAATTTTGCACATGGTTTGTTTGGAGCCACTGTCCCCGCGCCCATCATTACCCCACTCCCAACCCCCCTCCCCACCCCCCCCCACTTACCGCGACCCCCCTCAACCCCCATTCGTTTTCAACCTATCGTATTCTACACTTCACTCCCCATCATCATCCCGCCCCGTTTCCACTTGCCCAACTCTCTTCCCTCCTTCCAAACACAAATTTCATTCATCTCTGCTCCCCAATCCCTACCGCCTCACAAATATTAATCCCTCTCATACCTATCCATCTATATCCACCCACCCACCTACCGTCCCCATCATCTCCTTCCAAGTCCTTTTCCACCAACACTCCAATCCCCCTGTCTGCAACAACCCAACACAAAATCAGCGCTCCTACCACATATTTCTTCATCCTGTAATTCTCGTCCCTAAAACTCGTTTCCTTATTTTCCCTCCTAACCTCTCTCCCCTTCCCCTTCCTTTCACGTACCACCGACCCACCTCATTTTTCCATTCATCTCATTACTTGAGTATGGGTCTCACCAACTTCTTCACCGGTACCTTTTTCTCACACAGGGCCTCCCGGACCCCTCACGACCCCAACTCTTCGCGTTCCTCTCATCCTTCTCAACCAACCTCCCCCTCTCCTTCCCCTCGCTCTCCAAACCATCACACCCCTCGTCGTCGTCGCAATGCACCCAAGGACAGGGACCGTGATAAGCCCCATCCCAAATCTCGAGACAGGCCCATATCGTCGAACCCAAACTCCTCACTCCCGTTATCCCAACATCCCTCCTTCTCCGATGACCATCACTTTGATCATGAATCCGATTGGGACCGTTCCCTCTCATCCTTTGATCACCTTCAACCGGTCCACGAACCCCAATCCGCTCGTCCCAACAAACGTTCCCCTTGGAAACTGCGCACCACCGCTCGCGTCAAAAGCAACATGGAAGGCTCACAACGTCCCCGAGAACCTGCTACCACTACTCGCTTTCGTGATTTCACTCGCCAAGCCTCCTCGCTTGTCTCAGCACAGCCTTCCCCGGCCCATACCTCTCGCCACCATCCTTTTGGAAAGGCTCAACGTCCCTCCGTCGATAACCCACATCCCATACCCCGCGATCCTATCGTAGATGGGCCTCCAAGTCTCTCCAAGTTGTTTGCCCCTCACCGCGCCGCACACCACTCTCATTTCGCTCACCGTCAACCTAATTCCACTGCGACTCATTTCATTCCCACCAATGAGCCCCAATCTAATAGGCGACATCATCAACCTTACCGTGGCAATAACCGCATCAAGTCCAATCTCGAGGCAGTTTATCCGTCGGGACAAGGATAAGGATAAGGATTTGTCTTTCTCAAACTATGCTCAAGAGAAACGCGGCTCCACACCCAACCTCGGAACGTCGCAGACACAGCCTCGTCGTAGATGCTCAGCTGCACCCTCATGACTTTGATCATGAGCCAATCAGTCTCATCAACGACGAATCCACTCTGGTCAGAACATCCCGGGCCTCCTGATGAACTCCGTCCTCGCCGTCGTCTGCCTCGTAACCCGACATCCCCCCACAGCCTATTGGTTCCGCCCCCAAACACATTAGAACATCTCAAAAGACGTCCATCAAGAGCACTCATGTTGCTACATGGCCGACTGCGAAGCAACCAAAGGCATCGGCATCGCGAAATAGCAAGGTTCCCCCAACCGTTATCACGTCGTCACCTCCACGACGTCGTCAGCATCGACGTCCTCTTCGACATCCTCCACACCTTTGCATAAACGCTCAGTTCAGCCCCTGTCGGACAAGCCACGGGAATTACGGGGCAAAGGTCGTCACCCAGGCAAAAGCCGACCCTGCCGCCGAGATCTGGACCTTCACCTCCCACACGCCACATGCTGCCGAACCAACCTGTGCAACAAGTTCTCAATATATCACGGAAAAGCCCCTCACGCCTGGAGGCCAGTGATTAGACCGCTTTCCCAACGAGTGGGGCACGGAGGCCATTGTCACCGTCGGGATCATCCGCATGAAACCGCCATCCCGCCGCGCTGGACGCCTGCAAAGTCGGTTTCACCGACGACGCTTCCGCCGCGGAATCCGGCGAGGGGTAAGGAAGGTCGATGGCGAGCTCGCCACAAGGAATGTCAAGGACTTCATCGCCAGGTTTATTGAAGCAGATGTGGAGGAACCGCGGGGGATGGCACGTAGATTTCGCCGATGCTGAACTAGATGCTGTGAATTCAAGGGTATCGGCAGATGCGGTGTATCCTGCTCGCACAAGGGAGGCAGTGAATCCGGCGTTTGCAAGAAGTCAGTCAAATCCTGCACCACCGACGCAACCAGCGGCGGTGGCGGAGGTAGGACGAGACGAACACAACTGAATCGACCGCCCCCGCTCAGAACGCCTACAAATGGAGAGGGAGGCTTTGCTGGTCATGCGACTGGATTTCAAGAGTTCCTATTGTTGCGGAGATTGTAGAGGACAGGAGTGTGAAAGGGTTGCGATCAGGATCAACATCAACAGTGACGAATTCGGAAACGAATTCTAACATTGGTTCAAGGACGCCAAGTGAAAATAAGCCGTCTGCCAGCTCGATGTTGATGACAGTATCACTGAACCGAAAGCTTACACAAGGTTTGATATGTGGACACGGACCAGGCTAAAGATGGGTCCTCTGGCAGTGTTGGCAGTAGGCTATCGAAGCGCATGGGCGAAAAGGATTCCGACCTGTACTATTTTGAAGAGGCAAGTCAGTCATCATCTGGTGACGTCAACACCCTTAGTAGAAAAGGATGTGGCAATATCGTCGGTGGCATAGAGAGAGGTCACGAAACGCCGAGGTTCAGGAAGATCATTTTGTCTTTGGTGATGATGGCTCATTTCATGACGGTGGCTTCATCATTTCAAGTGACGGCTTGTTAGAGCAACCAGAGCGCGTCATGAGGAAGACCTCTGATGGACTTGCGGTGGAAGGTGTCCTACTTCAAGCAACAATCTGATCATTGTCAAGTCATTGGACGAATTTCGCAAGAGCTTTACGTTCAAGTCGAAAACTAATGAGGGTAGTTCAACAATTGGAAGAGGAGCACAAGGTCGCGTGTACCTGGCCAGCCACGAGCCCACTGGCCGAAAGATTGCCGTTAAAGAAATCAATGTCTACGATGAAGAGAAAAGAAACCAACTCAAGAAGGAACTCCAAACACTGTTTAATCATCAAAGCCGTTTCCTCGTTCGTTCTTTTGGTGCCTTCTACGATGGGGAAGGAGCTGTACATGTAACCCTTGAGTACATGGACCGTGGGGATCTTGCAGAGATTGTGCGAGAGCGTGGAATGATTCCGGAGGCTGTCCTTTGCAAAATTGCGGAGCACTGCCTGCGTGGGCTCGGCTTTTGCATGACAATCATATATTGCACCGAGATGTGAAGACGGGCAACATTCTACTCTCCAGAAAACTCTGTAGGGCAAAGCTGAGTGACTTTGGGCTGGCGAGGGATCTCAAGGAGGGATCCTCGGTCACCGACACATTTGTTGGAACGCTAGCGTACATGTCACCTGAGCGCTTACATGGAAGCGAATATACGTACGCAAGCGATATTTGGGGTCTCGGAATATCAGTTCTGGAATGCGCTTTGGGCAAGTATCCGTTCGAGAAGCCTCAGAGCTACTTTGATTATTTGAATGCGGCACAATCAAATCCATCCTCACTGGTGGAGAATGAGTATCGACAGACCTCCTAGACTTTATTCGCAAGTGTACAGATGTCGACCCCAAAGCGAGACCGAAGGCAAGGGAACTATTGAGGCATCCTTTCATTACTTCTCGTCAAGACGGGGCGAATGCTCTCCGTAAATGGCTTGATACGATCCCAAGGAAAATTGTGAAGATGTGGACGGATCTGAGCTCGCTTTCTCTGTCAGGGTGAAACGTGCTAGAGCGAAAGCGAAATATCGCGCCAAAGCACAGGAACTTTAGAATGGGTGTGAAACGCATGCTTGCGGCGATTTGTAAAGGTGAATAGGAAGTGGTTTATTCACTCTTTGCAATTAGTGCACAGCGATGCCTTGTCGGGCACATACTCGACTTGTTTAGGATTGCTTCCTTGAGTACCAGTATCAAGTAACAAGTCTAAGGAATTGAATAGCGTGTAGCTCACGACTTGGCACCCTGTTGTAAATAGGTTGAGGATGAGAGTTAGCGGAAAATATCTAGATGTAATGCTTGTCTTTTAACCACTGGAAGCACGTAGGCTCATTGACGACGGCCCTGATACCTTTTTGATGAAATCCTCACTTAAATGTTCGGCAGAGATATGCTTGGGACTCATGAGGTTGGAGAGATGCCACTCAACGCGGTTGCCTAGCTCGCCTCCGGCAGGGACCTTCATTCGCTTAACCTCTGCTAAGGTTGCGTGAATATCATGGTCTGTATAATGCCA
Source organism: Kappaphycus alvarezii (assembly GCA_002205965.3). Taxonomy (NCBI): domain Eukaryota; phylum Rhodophyta; class Florideophyceae; order Gigartinales; family Solieriaceae; genus Kappaphycus; species Kappaphycus alvarezii. Next base: position 533,601 of record NADL03000026.1, on the reverse strand, counting down.
TGGTATATGTCAGCCAGATGGCGAATGAGTTGCAACAAGGCTGGATCGCCGCCGTCCCTCCAGTCCTCATAGCGAATATCTAGAATGGGAACGACGGAAGCAGCCTCCTTGATAGACTGTTTCGTCTGCGTATCAAAGCCTGGCACATATCGGACCATTTTTGATCGGCAGCCCACTCGGTGCGATTCTTTGCAAACATCTTAAAGGCGGAGACTGTTTCGTGGCGAAGATCGCGGTACCCGGTCACGAGTAAGTCGACTTCATCGGCAAACTTGTGGGTGTGTAACGGGCCGACGAAATCGTAATATTGCTTGGCGGTGTGAACTTTGACAAGAATAGAGGTTGCCATGGTGCGAAGAAGGGCGATACGGTCATATTGTTCCAAGGTCTTATTCTCGGGGACGAGCTTGGCAAGCATCCAATTGCTGGAGGCGACGGTGTTTGGATCGCGGATTCTCATGAGGATACGAAGAATGTTAAAGACAAAGGTGGAGCCGGTACGTGGGCGCCGCCCGCAATAACAAAGATGGCGGTGGGGGAGCGACGGGTGAGGTGAGATGATGAGTGGAGGGATGGGTGGAAGAGGAGGGAGAGGAGGTGAAAGGTGAGGATGGAAAGCGAACACAAGCCGAGAAGGGAGAGGGAAAGGATGATGGACGGGTGACGGGAGAGGAGGTTGCGGGGGAGAGCAGTTTGCGGAGGTGACGATCATCGGTGGAAAGGGGGAGAGGAGGGCGGGAACGCGGGGGGGTAGGGAATTGAGGGCGACCATGTCTGGCAGGCGGAGGCATATTGGTTGGGGAGGAGGGGAGGGGAGCAGGGGGGTGGGGTTGAAATGGCGGGGATTGACTTTGGGTGGCGATTGGGGACTGGGGACTGGGGCGATGGGCGGCGAGTAATGAGGAGCGGGCAGGACGGAGAAGGGATTTGTGAATTCAGTTTTGCAGGGCGCACTGAATTATGTCATACTGTACTGTACTGTACTGTACGTGTCATCATCTTTACAAACTGTACAGTACGGGAAAACACAGGTACTGTATGGCACGTATGGAACGGTCCTACAGTACATAGTTTATATCGAGCAAGAGGGAAAAGTTAGTGCAGTGCCAGAGTTGGCAGTCCCAGGGGAGCCTTTGTTTCCAGCTCGGAGGGAAAAGAACGGAGAATCAGAAATGACATGTCGACAACCTCGTAAAACAACACTCATTCTCGCCGCCCTTTGAGCTGCCCTAAAACGAGATACCATATGATTGTCACGTCAAATAAATTGCTAAAGATAGCACACTTGTTACCCCCTTTTCCTTTTAATCCTGCCCATCGTATGACGTGATCCCCAAAGCTCGCCACTTTAGAGTCCCTCCCTCACGCACGCGTCCGCCAGTCGCCAAGCCCACTGTACTCTCCATACATCCATATGTTTGTCCCCACCCATTTCCGTTTCAACCTGCCATAAACCGCCGTCCTCACATGCGCAAGCTCGGTCGAATTTTTCTTGTAAACCCTAAGTGAGACCTACTCGGAGATGCCATACACACCTAGGGCTGGAGCAGTCTTATCTCCCTATCCCGCACAAGTACATCTATTCCCTCTTTAACATCTGCATCCAGACTGTCACATTCTATCCCATCTACCTATTGTTTGCCGACGATCCACCTCTCCAAAATCCATCGCAAATCTCTCTAAAATCATATCCCAAGATTCATCCTTCCTCCTCCGCCAGCTGCCAGGAAACGTGCTACAGGCACCGACAACAGGTTCCGAAACACAGACCCTCCATGCATCACCTCAACCGATCACTTCCCAGCCCCTTTAAAGCCAAAGTCAATTTCCCTCTGTAACTAAAAGGCGCATGCGAACCAAACATGCCCCTCTCCCTCCCCTCACCTCTAGGAAAACTTGTTCTCCTCACACCCACCACTTCCACTTCAGTCTGCCGGAACAGCTTGTTTTTGATCACGTCTCTACCCTTCACCTCGTTCCTTCGCACCAACTGAAACACCCTACCTGGAATATACAACCGACGTCCCTCATGTTGCTTTCGCAACTCTTCAACTATTTCATCATTCCGCTTGCTTCATATCCTCCCAATTTACAGCCATCGACCGCAGTCCAAGCGCAACCATCGCTTTCCGCCGTGGGCTCATCTCATTCACATACCGCACCGTCGCAATGTAAGGCAGCAACACAGCAACACTCAACCGCGGCACAATATCCGGACCATTCACCACAGTCACCACAAAGTCATCCGTCATTTCCGCAATTCCAAACTCATGCACGGTAACGCGCGCAAACGAAAACGCCACCGCTCGCGGAAAATCAGGATCATCCCTCATGATCACAGCAAGCATCGCCGCAGTCGCAGCACCAAGTGAATGACCCGTCACCATCACTTCAAACCCATCATTCTCCCTCAACGCCGCCAACGCCACATCTCGTACCCGTTGGAACAAGTTTCGCGCCGAACGCACTACTCCCGAATGTCCGTATCCCTCACCAACTTTTCCCCATCACTACCCCGCACCGAAAATGGGTCATGCGTTGCCGCAACATCAGTCAGTGAATCAACCAAGTTTGCAGTCCCCTGACGCACAGATTACAATTGCACGAATCTGTCGGTCCACTGCGACGTAATGGGGGCATGAACGCCGTATTTGAGAAATTGGCCAACTTGAGGTCGCTGGGTGCCAAACCGGTTCGACGACAGATGATCGCACGATCCGTCATTTTGGTCAGCGTTATTCGCGGCGCAGAGGCTGCACTGATGGGAAAGCCGTATATGCTCTCGCGTGTCGAAGCATGTGATAGAGTAGTTGCACGTGCTCTACATGTATGCTGCTTTGTTCGCGTGGTATCGATCGGTCCTCGGATTGTGGGCTCGTGGAAGCGACGGTATCGCGGGGTACATTGATGTCTTTCTGCGGTGAATTCGTGTCACTGTTTGACCTCAGTAACTTTGTTGGGTATCCTCCGAGTTCACCCTCAAGTTCCCAGTCGGGTCTGGCTTCAAAGGCTAGTGGTGAACTGGGGAATGACCATCTCCTTGGCTTGGGACTGTTATCTGGGGATATCGGGGAAATCCGAGAAAGACCAGCGCGGTGTCTCTGAAGTAGGGTCAGAGTAATTGTCACGTGGGAACAAAGTTCGCAAGCGTTTCCCTGTAGACCTTTTGACGCTTGCGAACCCTGATCATCGGGTTTGGAAGGCGGGTCGATTCTGCGCTTTTTGAGGGCATCTTTGGCATTCCTGTCGACCATAGCAGCGTAGACTCGCAAGGCGCGAATGTAATCGGAGACGGAAACATCATCGATTCCATGCTGCTTTGTTACTCGCGGAATTTTGCAAGGGCCCTGTAGCGTGGGTCTGAGGGATCATCGCTCTTGGAGAAGCCGAACAAGAGACGAGAGGCGACCCAACTGAAAGTAAGAGCGGGATCCTCTGCATCGATTTTGTCGTAGTCAACGTTGAGAGATGGGATATTTTCAAGAGCGGGGCCGATGCGGAAGATGAGGATGGCTGTGGACGGTGAGTTGTAGAAGGGGAGGGGCTAGTGTGACGGCGAAAGAGAGAAGCTGGATTCCGAGGTGAGAAGTGCATGGGGTGGGGGTTGGTCAAGCATTGGCGAGGATGAAAGGGTGGTTGAGAAGCGGGTCAGTCGAACTGAGCGAGGATGGCGATGTTGGTGCAAGTTGGAGAGCTGAGCAACAAGTGCTAGTAAAACAAAGAGGATTGGGTATTCCATCCTCTGCGATTTCAATGCAAATTGGCGAAATGTTTGAAAACATGCTGTAGTGGAGTATTTCATTGCATTAACGTAGCGCAGGTATGGTTTGTTTTGTTTTTTTTCGTTGTTTTTGGCGGGCTATTCCATATGGAGATTGCGTGCTTGTCTCCAGCGTGACGTTGATGACGACAACATCCATTCCCCTCTTTCCTGGTCATCTGAAAAAGTACAAAATTTGCGTAACTAGGTCTATTGAATTACCCTTACATAACGCCAAATGACTCGCGATGCTATCAACGAAACTTTGGCCGCAGAACCACACTTGGTTTGCCCCCTCGACTTTGGTGATAATCTTTGGTGGACATTGCCACTCTTTTGCCTGATTGCTTTCATTGGCCAATGCAAGTAGAACAACTAAATTCTACCGTACAGTAATCTACTTCATACTGCACCATAACACTACACTATGCATTTTTGCAAAAAATTGTTCCGACTCGGAAGAAAATCGTCAATCTAGGAAACAGACTGTTCGCTCTCAAAACGTAGAATTTGCCAAAATTTCACGACCTAACTTAGATGTGCTGCCGTGGCCGTCTCTGGGAATACAAACCAATGAAGTAGACATCAAACAGTATTTCTACAGCATTTCATCACCTGTTACCCTGCAAGAAAAATATTCTGCGCACGCATTCGTCGTCTATTGGGTTCGAGCAGCAAGTAAACTGGACAGTTCCAGGTTCTCCTGCAGTCTGCGCTGGACTTACTGTTTGGTGTGTACATGGCCATGTTATTGTTCAGGAGGCAGCGTTTGGCACAGACTCCTCTGGTAGTCTCGACACACTGTACTTGTGCGGAATGTGTGGATGTCACAACGCGACTTAGTCTTGGACGATACTACCCATGAAAGCTCTGTAAACAACGCTTTTGACATGGTACAGTATGTGCATACGTTCGTGACAATGGAAACAGTCCCTGGCTCAAACGTTGCCTGCAGATGGTGAAATTCGACGAGGCATGGCAATTGATGATCGGTGATGGCAATTTTGCCAAGGATGCTCTGGAGACCCTCCTGGGCATGAAACTCCTCCTGAGGACATTGAGGGGCGCAAGGCTTCTGGGCGCAGCGTGGCAGAGTCTTATTGGATGTGGAGTGTTAATATCAAAGACGGCAGCGTTCAGAACACCTCTGAATGGACAAAACTTTGCTAGTGTTAGCCAGTTTGACAATACCTCTTACCACAAAAAGTCTACTTGGCCTTTGAGGACAGCCTGGCCCTGAAAGAGGAAGTGGGAATAAAAATACAACAAAATAGCTGGGTATGTCGTACACTATCGCAGCCGAAAACATATGACACGTGTAGCATGCAGCAAGGTTGCCAGTGGAAGTCTACTGTAAGCCCTACAAGCCGAGCCTGCAATGTCTGACACAACTACTGACCCTTGTACTCGACGGGTTGGGCTTCCCCTTATTGAGGCAAGAACAAGTGTTTACTTCTTCTGTATGATGGCTGATGATTTTTCTCGTCTCTGACTTGCTCCGCTGCTCAGTACGCAAGCCCTTTTATAGACTTTTTAGCCCCCTGCACTGTAACTGAAAGTACAGTACAGTGTAGTATAGAGCTGGTCCACCATAAAAATTAAATCCAGTGGCTATAGTAGTTTTATAATGGATAAATATCATAAAATATCCGCGAATTCTTGCTGGGCTGCACATATGCTGAGCGGTCACAGCAAACCGTTTGCGTGCTTCGCGGCACCATCACGAGCCCTTTCTGTATAACAGCATCAGTTCTGAAAATTCAACTCCCAATTTGATACAAACAGTTCTGGGGGTAAATTAAAGTACTTACAAACCGACATTTCGTGCGATTGTTCGTCCAGAAGTCATATTGAAATGAAACCTGTCTTCAGTACACGAAAAGTCTTGTGCATACGCGAAAAATTTTGTGCGACACGCCCTCAACACGAAAATAAAAACTTCCATTAAGGGAGCATGCCCATGTTATTCTTTCTCAATCAGTTTGCTTCCCCCGAAACACCTACACCTTAGAAGCTCATTTTATCAGCTAAGTACCCTTCACATTCATCTACTAAATGAAGAATGTCTTACCAAGAGACGAGTCGCCTGCAGACACTTCAACGACTGCGCATACTGTGCATTATGCTCTCATAACAGACATTAACGCAAATGTTCCGACTCTACCAGCTACAGCATTAGCGTTTGCGAACCAACATGGACCTGGAAAACAATGTCTCGAAATCTTTTGTTTTAAGGAAACCTACGATATACAGCTCTTGAAAGCTCTTCGTTATCATAACACAGGAAGAGTATACCGCGGAGAGGATGACAACAGTTTTAAGGTACTGGAACCATTTCTTGCTGCCATCCCTCCCATTTTTTTTACTCATTACAGTGCTCCAGACTAGTTTCAATTCCGTAGCGGCGGAGTAAATTCATGTAATTACTTTCATCTTCCACCAAACTGCATAGGGAGAAAATTAATCCTTAAAGAGTAGTAAGATTTTGGTAGACAAGCAATGCATGCGCTTGTGTTCTGAGTACCATGACCTCTGTGAGCTTATTTATACCTGGACACGCAATATTTGTTTTCGAGTAATCGAAAAACAACACGAGACTGTCTAAGGTGACAAATGTCTCGGACAGTGCTTTAGCGTTCAAGGTTGGTTTTTTTGCAGTAGTTTTGCCTGCAATGAGCAAATAAGCTTCCTTTTACCAGTAAAGCTTTTCAGTGCCTCCCCAAAAAATCACTTATCAACGAGTGCCTCATTTCAAACGTTCATTCCAGCTGATGCAACACCACGGAAGATGCTATGAGTCTCAGAACAATACAGGAGTCTTTAATTTAATCGCAGACATTATTGTTCCACTAAGGGCATTCTTCGTTCCAGGGCATTGCGAAAACAGTACAAGGTATGTCTCGTAGTCGAAAACGAAACTCTTGATACGTCCCTTGATCAGAGTATATGTTTATGTTAAACGTGTAGCCTGGTATATGTATTTACGAAGTATTGATCTTCCTCATCTTCTGTGCAGTTTTTCAAAGCCTTCCTTCCAGCCTTTTTGTAGAGCCATTTAGAGGCTCCCTTTCGCAGGCGCCAAGCGTGCAATCCGCATTTTTTATTCTCGCCGCTTACGGACGTTGTCAATCTTGAGTTCACTTTGACTCGTGGTAAATCATACAATGCCAATGTTATGAGGCGTATCAAAGAACTCCACATGAAGTGGTTGTTAACTGTCGAGTATGAATGTGCCAATTATCATTAATACGAGGAAAGGTAAGTTGCGTATAGTGCAGTTCCGCTATTCGCCAATTTTAGCGGAGATAATTTTCTCTGCCACGTGGGGGCGAAGGAAAACCTCATAAACTCGCGGAATATGTTTTGCGTACGACCCTTAATTTTCGAAAGAGTCAGATTTTAGTTCATTACTCCAGCACGGTAAATACGGTGTGACATGTGCAACTTACATAGTTTCCGTTAATTTTACTGTCTTTTTTGTCATGCTTTCAAACTGTGTAGTATGTTGGAACAAAGATAATTGACTTCGAGCGAAAAATTTACCCGTGCGCGTCCACTAGATCTGGTCCATGAGCTTTGGGGTTTAGATTCCAACTGATCTACTTGGAATAGCTCTGCGCACCCCCGCCTGCTACTACTTGCCGCCTCCAAGATTACATCCGTCGCGTCCCCATCCGCTACCATACGATCGACAATATGATCCGCCGACGCCTCAATCAGCTTCATAACACGTTCATATGGTCCCCATAGACCAAGCTGTCTTTTTCGAGCTCTACCGCATGCTGAGATAAGAATCAATCGGCTAGTTAATACTTGTGTGGCCTTAGCCGCAGAAAAATGTAAAGTAAATGGAAATAAAAACAGATTATTGGATTGTAATAGCTTTTCTGTGGTTTTAAAATTATTTGGCGACCGTATGTACAGTACTACACATGCACTTCATGATATCAGAAGAGAAAACCAGCAGATATTGAAATTTAAAGTGATAAAAAAGGAGATAGTTTGTTTCATCGTTGAGTCTGAAAATCGAAAGACATTTTTTGCTGCCTAGTTCCGGTTAGTAGTTTGAGGATCAAAATTCTGTTTCAACTTTATTTCGATACCCAGGGCGGCAACCTCTTCTCAGCTACTTTCGGGTTGGTGGACACGCTCCATTATTTGTAATATAGATCCCTCCACTTGGTTTGATTGCAATTTCATAGGAGTTATAACCTTTGTACCAGTCACAGTAAACCAGCCCTACTTGTCTCTTTTTCAAGACACTATATACCATAGTAAAGCTCTAGCACATATGCCATCTCATAGATACAGCACAGATTGGATAAAATTGTTTACTCTAAAACATACTCAGTTATGCCTAGTTGGCAGAGAAAGTTTAAAAAAATGAATAATATGTATAATAAATGTAATAAGGGTAAAAAAGCAAAATTTCGGACTGCTACTGGAATCTGCACATGAAACCCATGCGTTTGCAATCATGAAAGGCTTATTAATGAATTACTTGGCTCTTTTTTGCGGAGGCCCTCCATTACGGCCTTTTCACTAAAAATGTGAGTCAACGTTTCGAGTAACTCGGGTATTGATTCAGAACTTTAAGCGGAGAAAATATTATTCTCATAGCACGAGATAATAAATACATTATAAATCATGGAAAATTTTATCGTTACGTCATTCAAGCACTTCCATATTATCTGTTAAATAAGGAAGTTCTACAGGAATTAGCAATTCAATGAATCGAAAATCTATCTGGTTAATTGTTTCAGATTTCTGGAAAATTTGAAGACATATACTCTTAAGTATGGTAATTCAGAAGTATTTTTGACCACTCCACCGTAACAACTATAATTTCTTACGGTCAAGGTACAGACGTGCAGAACATCTAGCTCTCTTCTGTCGAATCTCCGTATCCTTCTGAGGCTGCAGTTTTTCAACAGTATTATCAGTGGATATATGGTTTAGTACTTGCTACTCAAATTTAGCTTTTCAAATGTTCGGTAGAATTCTTTTATATGCATTTGTGAATTTGTAAAAAATTGCTGAATTTTTGTGTAGTTTGTCAATGGTTTCGTCCTGGATGTGGTTGATTAATTTGAACATTTATCATTTAAAATACTTCGATCTATATTTTGGCGACAGAAGCTTTATATATATATATATATATACAAATCCATTGTTTCGAATCTTAAAAAGGTTTAAAATGGTCTACATAATTTCTAAATATTCTTTGTAAAACTGCAAGAGCAGAACGAGGTTTGAATCTGCTTTGAGGCAAAATTATAAATGGAACTGTGTAGCTTGTTGTAAAATTTAATGAAACAGTAATTTTATTCAAATGGGAGGGTAGGGCCGTGGACTTCAGCAAAGGAAACTAATGATAGCTTTATTTTTGATTTCTTCGATCCCTCCCATTTGTCTGTGATTTTTCCTTCGAATTAGAGCTTGTACGGATGATTGGGGCGTTGGATACTAGAATAGTAATCTACTCACGCTCCCTCTCAGTTTGATATTTAGAAAAAACTAAATGAATGTATAATAGTGATATAAACATATGAGCAGCAGTTCGGTCTATTTTAATTTATCGAAAATTTTCAGAGAAATTAGTTTGATATAACCTAAAAAAAACTAAAAATCATATCTTTCGTCTTCTTATTAATGTAGTAGTGATAGTTCACGAGTATATATTCAATATATATACTCGTAGTGGCGGATTTCAAGATGTTTAGATGTAACTTTATGCTGGCAGAGACATAAATGCTTCTCCAGATCACCAAGAAGAACAAGCATATTTCTACGATTATGTTTAAATCAAACTTGCTCTTATGGCAACTGTCTGGATGCCAAAGTTTTCCAAATTGGCAAAGGTGCGACCAATATTTTGTGTGTGTCCGTCTGCGACTATATTCTGTAAAATACCACGTAAGTAGTCTTTGAAGTGCATATTAACATTCGTTTCATTCGCATTTGCAGTAGTGTACTATAAATCGCGGAGGAAAGTGAAATCTAGAATTTTTAAATTTTTGGTCACGTGACTTGGAAGAAGTAAAATTATTGCGCGCAAAATCCAAACCAGTTTCAAAATTGTTGCCAATTTTGGGCGGTTGTTTCCGGATTGTATGGGCGGCATGGAGACAGGTCGTCCTGCAGATCATCGACCGGCTGGAATTTTTTCCGTTAAATTCTGATTTTACTCTCGATTTTTTCTAGAGTCCCATGATATCCATGTAGGTTCAAATAGCGGACGAGCACACGAATGATTGATCTGTCCTTTCGCTTCGTATCTTACATTCAATCATTCTGTTGCTTGAGTTTTTATACTACCTTCTCTCTACGAATTGGATACCTTTGCTGCTGTCGTTAAAATTACGTCAATTGCTTTGTGTATCATGGTGATTGCGAAAAAGCATTGATAATCTACAGAAATTTTGTAATGACTACTTGTCACGATAAATGTTTGAAGTAAGGTCTGTGAACGGTTCTGTACAAATAAAGCGATATTATTGGATTTGACTGCGTCTCCTTTATGCACTTTCATTCAACAAGACGATTCAAGAAAAATAGAAACGTTCATAAGATGTTTTAGGATGTATTATTCAGAGATGGAATACAAAATGACGTTGTGAAAGCTTTCGCAGGGAAGCTCCATTATTTCATCTTCTATGAGATCTGCTACTGCAGTGTGACCCAGATTAAATGGAAAAGATAAGGAAAGAAGAGTAGAAGAACGAAAGTAGACAACTTAAGGTTAAAAAACGCTCGAAAAGCTCCATTTACAGCCTTTTATTGTTTTTGAAGATGGCAGGGACCTTTTAAAGGGCCTTATCAAAATTGTTGAGGACCACGTTAGCCTCAATCCTGAGTAATTTCATGACGGTATTCAGAAAATGAAGCGTAGTATGTAGGATATTCAAGAACTTTAGTGACAGACGTTCAGTGCTGGTGCTTGATTTAGATCCAGAAATCGCATCACGAAGATATTCAACTAACAAATTTGAGACTAAAATTGACGAAAAATTATTAATAATTGCAAACTCCAGCTTCAAAGTAACCAAATCAGTCATACTAAAATGATTGGTATATCCGAGGAAGAGTCTGAAATGGGGAACATATGATGAAGAAATGAATGAATTATTTACCAAGTCGCATTTTCGCATTTATGAATAAAAATAGGTTCAATTCTATCCGACCTTCACTTATTGGTACTCCTTTTAGAAGCTCTGTAGAATCTTGAGAAAGAAAGGTTACCGAAAATGTGTTATCACCAAATGTATCTACGCTACAGGTGGGCTTTGGTAGTATTGAAGCCTATACTTGACTTCGCATCCAATCTAGAGTGTTTTACTTGCATTTTTTAGCATAGTCAATCGAAATGAAAGATAAAAATAAATCAAAACGAGACCATCACAGCAAAGAACATGAATAGATCTAATATATGAGTTGGAAGCAAAAGAATTAGACTTAAAGTTTCTCGATGATGGAGATAGCGAATATTGGGAAAAACATTGAAGCCTAATTTGTGTATATGTATGTCATAATTTGATATCAGTACTTTAAAAGAAGGATAAACCGACACAGCGGGTCTCATTCGATTTTACATGGATTTATTTCTGCGAAAAGTATGAAAGATTGAGATATTGGGCTTTTCGAGATTCCATAATTTTTTATTTTTCATTCCAAATTATAGGGAATGCAATTTGTTGTCGTTCAAATTAAGAAATAAAGTTGTAGGTGACTCACTGTTTAACAAAATAACCTACAATTCTATCAGCAATGACTTTAATGTCATTTGCTTCCATCGGATTTTGTATTGGCTGTATGGTTTCGATATGGATCATACAGACGAAACGGCAGATACACTGAATATTTGTTGAGAGTGAATCTCGGTGAACGCATCACATCTCGTATTACTATGCTTACAGTATGGACTCGAGTGCTAAGTAGTTGGTGAGCAGGGTCATAGACTTTGCCCGGTGGCCGACGGAAATTAGAGGGTCATTCTTTTATCACTGGTGTACAGTCCAAATGTGCAACGTTGCAGAGTACATAAAATTAAGTTGAATTGGGTGACTAAATTCTGCGTGTTGCGGTGCGGCAAATTACGGATGCTGCACATGTTGACCAGATTGAGTAGCTAAGCTTCTGATACAGGCGAGTCTTCACTCCCCAGTCGAGCATCCGCTACGAGACGCTACTGCTGCCGCGTATGTCTCTATAACCTTGGATGTTTCTAGAGAGGGTGTTCCTAACGAGTCGAAGGCTAGTGGTACAAAATCCCATCCTAGCCTTGATCGTCCCGGCATTGCCTCGCCTGGAATGCTGCCACTTTCGTAGCTAAGTCTCTCTTCTTCCGCTTTCCTGCTGCGTTTGCAACAGCTCGCGCTTCCGTGCTGCCATTGACTTATAGCTCTCTTGGAACGGGGATGATACAGTCACGTCATACGCCACTGGGAGAGGGGACTGGGTGTTTGTTGCATCAGACCTTGGGTACACCAGAATGTCTGCGGGTCGCGCGTTCAGTCCAGGAAGTAGGTACTTCACTTCGTATTGAACGCTGACTCCTGCTGCCTTGAACAGCTCTCGGCCAAGTACCTTTACCACCGCTGTGTGACGGTTGGTCCATCCGAGACCTTTGTTGCATAAGTCTGCTGCATGGTCTCCTAGACGTCCATGGGCCTGTGGCACTCCGCGCACCGCAGCGGAGCAGTGTCATCAAATACGGGCACTCCCAGATGGCGACGGAGCATTACTGTCCACATCTCGTCGTACGTTCGGTTGACCGCAGACGGATGCACAGGAACGCTGCTGCAGGCGTCCCCATGTATGCTTGGCGGCGAATCCTTCGCCGAATATCTTCTTCCGAGTGCGTTGCTGGGTTGGGAGTCTTGCCCATTCATCATCTTTCCAGAAGGACTTTGCTGCCGACTCGCACCAGGCTCGATATAAAACGTTGTGTGGATTATCGGGCTTGGCAGCGAGGCTGGCCGCTGTCAGTGCTTCTAAAAGACTACCTTGTTCATTCGGAAAAGAAGCCTGGAGCCATCGTACAAATTCCCGAAGATGTCCATCCGCTTCTGCGTACCTATACTTACTGTAAATAGTATACAGCAATGGTAAGATAGTGCATAAACGGAAGGAAGGAATGAAAATCGAGCAATCAAGTATGGTAATGAAATATGCCGAGGAATAGAGAAAAGCAGAAGCGAACGCGGACTGCGGGTTGTAAGCGTATTTCCAGCCCTCCTTCACTCTAAAAGGTGTTTTTGGCCCTGTCAGTGCAAAGTCGAGCGCATATAGTTGGCGGCATATGAATGGGCGCGCAGAATGGTGGCCGGTATATATATTAGCTTATTGAATGATGTAGCTAAGGAGGAGGAAAAAAGGGATAGCTCTATCTTGGCGTACTCAGTAAACAACTGGGGCTCACTGCGGTCGGAGTAAAACGCCAGCCTCTTGACGTCAGTTATATACTTGAACCCTCACGCTCTATTGCCATAGTATCTCACTCTATCTCAAATTCGTTCTGCAAAGCACTCGTGTTTACGCGACGTCGACGTTTTGTGGTCAAACTCAGTGCGATTACGTGTCTTAACTTTAGTTAACATCAACAAATAATTTTTTTTGGTAAAGGGGCAAATGAGATCCCAGATTTAAGTGATTAAGCGGAAGAGTATAGTTCAATAGATCATGTTGCGTCCCAAGAACTGAGCATAGAGATGAGGTTCAATAGGCTGAGGGCGGAAAAATAGCTAGTTCTTAGGAAGGCAATTTATTCGAGTTACATATAAGAATATGTCTAGAACTTTTGTGTACAGCAATACCCATGTTAAAATCGAAATTTTCCTCTTTTTAGATATAATTGATCCTTTATGGTGTTTTATGTATTAAAACTCCCGAAAAATTACTATCAGATTAAATAAGCCTGTGAAAGTTAAGGAAGACAAGTAGAACACCAAAAAATATCGCTAAACTGCTATGTATAGCCAACTTTTCCTCCTTATATATTATATTTTTCTTTTGAAACATCGATTAGAAGTATAATAAGTACAAATTAAACTGCATAAAGTGGTTTTAAAAATTATTAAATTGCCAAGTTTTTTTGGTTTTCCCCGCCAACACCAAGTTACAACAAGACTTTTTAATTTCTAGAGGTACATAGACTCAAACGCGAAATTTCGGAATCTATAAATAAGTTTTAAATATTGTTATCCATTTGCATACTACTTGAAGTGAATCTGCATGAAATGCATTACAGGAGTGTATACAGCTACTTACAGGGATGAAAAAGCTTTTAATTGAACCAATTTATTGAAAAATGTTTTAGAGGGACCAAAAAACTTTACAAAATAGATTTTTGGATTGGGTAGCAAGAAAATACTTAGGAAAAAATTTAAAATCTCATAATTGGGAATCATATTTGTCTTGAAATTCACTACCTCATGTCGAACCTCGCAAAATTCTACTGCCTACTTTACTGTGCAGCAGTCTCCTTATCTCACTCTTTCAACATTTGCGACTGGTCTCTTTCGATATTTGTTTCACTTCGCTCGGCATCCGGGCCATGTTATGCTCTGGAGCCGATGCATCAATGCCAAGAGGGTCTTATGGATCGTTCTTTCTCGCCTGGGGGCCCTCGTGGTGCAAATATTGTTTTTTTGCCGCTCTAGAGGGATTAACATCTCTCGCCTACACCGCACGTTGGGTAGATCTAGGATAGGCGCGTAAAGAAGGTCTTCCTCTTCTAACAGGCTCAGAAAAGCTCAACATACCCTGCCGCACTCAACCAGTGCCGTCTTCTTCACAGCAAGCGATGGGTCCTAGCAGTTTCTGTCTTACTGTTGTTACTCAAGTTCGCTCAATTCGAGAATTTCTCGCTTTCCTCATCGTGTTCTGTAAACACATCGCTTAAACAGGGAGTTTTTCAACTCGTTGATTTCTCGGCTTGCCGACATTTCAATGGGGATGTTTGTCCGTCCCCTTTGCTGAAGTAGGCATCGTTCAAGCCCTTGCCCGGTTGTGTCTGTTTAGCAGGCCCAATTAAAATTATAAATAATGGCCCCAGTTCTTTCCCTCTCATTCCTAGTTAGTTTTGCATTATTTGAAACTATTTGTGTAGTCTTATTTCAATTCACTTCAATGAACAAGATATTGGAAAATAATAACGATGCAGGAATGAAGAAAGAGATTTTATGCTACAAAAGTATTTGGAAAATTAATTTAGTCCAAAAAATTGATATCCTTTGAGATTAATCAATATAAAGACGATAGTAATATAATTTTTATGTATAAAATACATTGAACTGTGACTCTAATATATTGGATGCTATTTTATTCCCAAATATTAATGCGTAAGCTGAATCGGCCCCCAAATTTTCGCAGCAGTGTCTCAGAATTGTTATATAACACTCGTAGGAAATTAAAATATTATTGAATAAAATATTACTACGCCTGAAATTCATATGGAATACTTTGGGAATACAGATGAGGAGCAAGCAGAATATTAAATCTGGAAGGGATCAAAACAATCATTTCGCTACTATATTGGGCAGTATAAAGTTTAAATAACGACAGAAATTTCAAACCACCCGAATTCATCGAATAATTGTTAAGTTTTGGGTTTAAATTGTGAATTTTGGGGAGGTGGTTATACGTATTTGTAAGGCAGGTTCATGTAAACTACAAAAACATATTTAGAATTTTTTTAACAGTCTATTTTATATTCAACTTCTAAGAACTCGTAACCCCTAATTTCCCCCTATTATCCCTTTTTCATGGAGATATAGATTACAATAACCTTCCCGAAGACTTAGTTTTTAATAATGGCAAAAAATTTTATAATTTAACTAAACGGTAGTTAGAAATGCATAATTACCACAAAAGCAAAAAAACGACACAAATGTGATGTGGCACTATTCTTTTTCCTGGAAAAGAGCTATATCGAACTTATTTCACGCGAGTCAGACGTATTTGCACTATAAATATGGGTTTAGATAATTATTTCTCAACAAAATACTTATTCGTTCATTAATTTACTTTTTTCGGGAGATTTAAGCCAAATAAAAGCTTATTCTCATGATATATTCATCGAATAAGTACGTGCTGAACCACAATATATTTTTTCCAAAAATTGATCGCGACAATATAATTTGCATAAAATATAGCAACAGTCAGCGGGTACATTTGGAAGTTTAAGCTAGCAGAACACAAAATAGCCGAGCAAAAGAATTTATTGTTCATTTAGAAATCCGAAAATAATTTCTATCGGCTAACTAGTATATCAGTGCTAGTCAGGCATCAATAATGGCTGATAATGCCATCACAAGTATACTTGACGATCAACGGAATATTTTGGAATCAAATAACTGTATATTTTGTAAGCTTTAGAGAGTTTAACGTCAATATAATATTATTCGTGCATTCATATTTTTTACGTCAGATTTTTGAAATTATACTTCAACTCCGTACAGTCTCCATTTATTCAAGCAATACAAAATGTTATCACTAAATGTTGCTTAAAGAGGCAATCGGATATCTTTCTCAGTTTTTCAAAAGTGGATAAATAGACTGGTATATTCCGATATTCAACAGGATTCTATTATTTTGGTTCTAAGAGTCCAGTTTATGCATTTTTGCTTCTTAAATCATCTAAATTGATGTGCTGAACCCTGTTTGGACTAAATTTTCACTCTTTAGAATCTTCCAATCATTTTAAACAGAAATTTGAAAAAAAAACTGACATTCCTGCATTATTTCCATTCTAATGGGCGATTTAAGACTACTTAATAGCCCTAGATCCTACTGATTTTAGGCTTGAGCGTCTGTGACGTACGTTTGCCTCAACTTCGATAATTCTTTTACCACTATTAGTCATTTCATCATCTCTCTCTACAAATAAAGAAATAACAACCGGTGCATCTGTAGAGCCACTTGTGATTAGATTCAATTACGGGAAAATCTGGGAAACATTTTGCGTTTCCTTCTGAGCTCTTAGATAAAGCGGCTGATCTAAGAAACTATGGAACTCACTCTCATTATTGATATACCGCACGCAGAACTTCAAATTTTGAAAAAATACCCATGCAAACTTTACTCCTGTTTCTTGTGTAGTAGAGTATGTAACGCCAAGAAAATATAGTATGCATAGCTTCTCTTTTCTAGAAAGACCGCGAAATATCCAATTTATTGTTATTTATGGAACAAAATTGGCGGCTTTCCAAACATCTTTAGCCTCTAGCCGTTTGTACACCCGATTAATAGTATGAAAGATCCTGAAACATTCAAAAATATAATCTGCGGCAGCGTCAATTTTTTTGATTTCATGTCGAAAGTTATGAAAAGACTCAGAATTTCTTTCAAGCTCTGACACTTACTATATATCCAATGACAATCAAAATGATTTGAGTAATAGTTCGAGGCTTAAAATGCACATAGTATCGTCCCTGGATAAATTTTGGGAAATAATTTGATCCGTGAAACCTAATATACAAACAGTATTGAAATGAAACTATTATCCTATAAATTAGCTCCCATGTATCTGAAGGGATCCTGGCTATATTTTGGTAAAGAAATATTTCTGCATATCAAAGTCAGAAATGAATCGCTTTATGAGCATAATAATATTTCGGTACTTTTCTAGTGTATTGTGATCGTGAGATCACAAGTAAACATAAAATATCTCCTTTTACGTTGGGGAGTATTCTGATAAATTAGAAAATTTATTCTCGTATATATTAGGTGGAATTATTTGTCTTTTTATCTAGTAAAGTACTCATAAACAACTGGCTTCAATCCCATGAATACATAGTTGAGCAATTTCTCTCTTTGAAAGAGCAAATTTAAAAACAGTAAATCCGATCGAATAACTGGCAATCCGGTCGGCATTTGTCATCATAATCTCTCCATTGAGCATTCCATAATTTGAATGATGGCATTGAAAATCGCTACTGTGAATATCTTTGCTATATCTTTCTGCTCGTAGCTTCAAATCAAAGCATTAAATCTACGATTTTCCAACGACACCATTTTAAGCGATGCAAAGAAATTTTCTAAAAAATGCGCAGGACGAAATTGTAGCTATAGTGTAACAGAGCTGCCATAAACTTCAAGGATATTTGTGGTTTGTACCAGTCACTTGAAACTGCCGAAAGAAAATCCAATATCCCCGTTTCTTCATTTTTATAATTCCAGCAGTATTACAATATTTCCATCTAAAACTTTTCGTATCATGGAAGATTCGCGGTGACTTATAATTACGGGTGAAGTCAACTGAAGTTTAGTAACAACATTAATGAATAATAGAATTTACTAATGATGATGAGGACAGCATTGAGTCAACAGCTTTTTTTGCTGACAGGATTGATTATTTAGGTCTTACAAGGCGAATAGTTAAGAAATTCTTCATTATTCTTTGTCCAATAGTTCCAATTATATGCAGATGTAATTGAGAGTGCGTAAAAATACCAGTTTACTAAAGGAACAACTTACGTCCTTACAACAGATATTCTTGTTAGTTTTTTGTTATTTCACCTATTTTTCTGATTAATATTACTAGTTTAAGTGTCATAATGGTGTCAGCTTGGTGTATGGTAATTATCATGTTCATGGACTCTGATAACCGCAGGATGTTTCGGTAAAAAAGTTTAATAATCTTACCATTATTGCAACAGCCCGTTTACGAAAAACACCTACTATCAACTTATTAAACTGTAGTACGCACTAACTCGCTCAAAATCTAATAATTTTCTTTGAGCAGAATATTGACTATTGACTGGTATATTTGTGATTTGTCAAGTTTTTCTCAAATGGAGAGCATTACATTATATTCTTTTTCCATAATATCCTACGAAGGGATTTTAAATATTAGAGCACTAAATTGAAGTTCAAAGATACAATAAAAGATATCATGGTAATGAAGGCTTTCATATCAAGAGAAAAATTGAAAACGTGAAACAGATTAAAAATACTCACAATCTGTTAGGTTTCAGAGTAAGACGGTACTAAATTTTATTCTATCATTTCTGTTGTGAATCTGTGAATTTATATGAAACTAACACGAAATCTTGTTTTTCGAAAAATTACTCTTCCATAAAACAGTTAATCTCCTTATATGTCTAAATCTCTTTCCCTTAATACTAGTTGAATGTTTGAAATCACTACTCTGAAATCATTCTCGCCGAATGCTGAATCAGAATATTTTTCCATTGCAAGAGCATAACTTTCCCATCCCTTCATACGGAAAAATCTCCTAAATCATATTCTTTTGCTTAGTTTATCACCACAAATCCATTTTCAAAATGTTTTGACTATCAAGAGACAAACATTGCCTAAACATTCCAAATCTGGAAATGGTCAAGGAATTTGTGTCATTTCGGTCTTCAAAAGACTCACATTAGAAAAAAGCAGGCAAAATTGTACATTGAACTATCCAAGATCAAAATTAAATGGAATCCGACAAAAAGGTTTGAAAAGATGATGATAAACTACTTCCAAGTAATTCACAAACTCCAATTCTTCTCTATGCTATTAATTTATGATATTTCAGACAGCAATATTCCAATTTAATTCTTCTGTTTGCGCCTTACTCACAAATTTGGTTTGGTCCCTTAAATTTTAGTTAGAATTTATGCCATAAAAACACGTTGATGAAATATAATAATCACATAAAAAAGTTGTCATTTCTACGTTGCAATGAAAATTTTTCTTTATTTTCACAAATTATCAACTAAAGGGATTTCTTGGACATTTTAATTTTTATATGTTCAACATCAGTAGCGTTTATAGATTTTCAGTCTTCTTACTATGGTGTTTTGAACACCATCTAAAACAATAAGTTCACCCTTCCAACCTTCGTCCACTACAGTTTTCGAGTATTTGTATTTTCAGTTTTTTCAATGAATAACAACTTTGATTGAATAATGCGTCCGTTGGGAAAAAATTCCTCTCACTATAATTCCGTCACTAAAAATGTATTAATTTTGGGTTGCATTAAATTTCGAATTACGCGGGACTTTTTGTAGTTGAGGTGAATCCATCAGTGTCATATAGGAAGAATAAGCGGGTATACATTGGTACCAACAAGTTAATGCACCACGTACGCTGATATAAGTAATGCTTACCGAATATGTAAAGAAGCATAAATTACCACTACTTTTAGAGATGAATGGGCAGTTATTTTCTTTACTCAAAAGTTTAAAACTAGGTCAGAACATGGAAAAATTCCAAATGAGCGAGAAATGCTAAGCTTCAAGATAGCTTAATATTTGATCGAGTCCATCAGTCTATTTTTTAATTCCGATTTTAATAAAAAATGATTACATCTCATCATTCTTCGTTCCTCTACTATCTCTTTTCCTGGCGATTCAGTTGGACTATACAGCATTAAAATCAATAAGAATGAGAAAAGTTCCTTGGAAGCCCATGTGGTCCTCAGATCTTAAATTAGCCGCACAAGTTGGCAGAATTATTTAACTTAAATCATTGATGCACCTAGGCCAAGTACAGAGTCCAAGGAGAAATACGTCAAATTCCAAAAGGGTTTGAAGATGTTCTGTGAGAATAGTTTAAAATTCATGCTTCAAGACCCGTGAAGAAATAAAGACGCGTCCTACAAGCGGATATCTTGCATCGCATTATTTCCCTCTGGTTTACACCGTTTCCTAACAGAAGCTTCTTTTCTGGTTTCCTTTTGACTTCTAAACAAGGAAAGAAAAGAAGAGATGTCCTATCTTACAAGAAAGAAATATCTAACAAAGAACTGTTTACAATCGTTTATTAAACATACGGCTTTCATGCGTTAAATTACAATTTAAAGCATGAAATCCGTATGCACTGAAATCTTAACTGCAAGCAGTGCGAACATCCTAGAAAAAGGAGTAGAGAAATTTGTACATGTTTCGTACATGTGCGAAGAAGTAATTGCTGCGGAATCAGGGACCATTTTGAGAAATTTCCTGAAAGAGACCTTGATTTTAAGAAGACATTCCGAACACCCCCGCAACTATCCTTCGTATAATTTTATTATTCTGTTTGAGATTTTTAAACAGTTGGAATACTGTAGTGAGTCAAAATCAAACGTAGAGGAAAACTATCATCCCAAATAATTTTATGACAAACTAATGGAAGATAGAAGAGTAAATGAAATTTTGAGCATAAAAAAGTGCTAAGATCGCTTGACTTTATTCAAATATGAGAGTCTTACACGTACAAATTTAGTCATAAGTAGGATCTTAAGGGGTTTTTGTACGGTGCTGTAAATTTTTCTCGAATTAATAGATCTCGAATGACAAGATTAAATGTTTTTAATGGTCCGGGGAAGGAATAGTTAATCGAAGAATTGAATAATATGAGATCATTTTTTGCGTCGTAGACACGGAAGAACAAGATTTTGGTAGTATTTGCATCGAAAAATGGGACTGAGACGTTTAGGAAAACATTTTAGGGTTCTGTAAACGTAGCGGCAAGGGAATTTTGTCCACAACTAGTCTCATCGAAGTGTTTTCGACATCTTTCAAGCCATAGAGAAAAGTCACTATGTAGCTTTGAACTTGAAATTAAATTTACCCCCACTCGCTTCCATTTTGGTAACGG
Source organism: Kappaphycus alvarezii (assembly GCA_002205965.3). Classification (NCBI taxonomy): domain Eukaryota; phylum Rhodophyta; class Florideophyceae; order Gigartinales; family Solieriaceae; genus Kappaphycus; species Kappaphycus alvarezii. The sequence continues at coordinate 512,261 of NADL03000026.1, read as the reverse complement.
GAAAACAAAAATACATTGGATCAATTGAAATCAAAATATAAGTATTGCGCATAAACTTCTTTTGTATTTTTTTCGATATTTTCCCAACCTTCACTCCCGTTTTCATAGGTCTTTTGCATTGGAAAGAACATAAATCACTCATTTAATGTTATTAAACAGCAACTTTCTAATTGGAAACTTCCATTCATATAGAAGTTTTGACAAGCACAACTTGAGTAGACTTAGGCGAGAAATGTTTTTGTCAAGAAATCTGTATTTCCAATTATTCCTATCGGATTCAAAAATTATCATGATGAAAAATTCTCATTGTCTTGAAAAAGCTATATTAATGAATTGGACGAGTCGCTACGAAATATTTCTGAAAATATATTTGTATAAAATTTAAAATTTATGAGCAAATAATTCCCAAACATTTTTGCTTATAGTCTATTTGCCGAGCTGAGAGGACTTCCTACTCGGCGGAGAAATTTACGAAGTCTTAACGTGTCTCAATTTACGGCGGAATCTCATATAGTAGACCCCACGAAAATTTTCTGAGTCGTTTCATCCTTTGATTGCAACTTGCAAAGCAAAGGTTTTAGATAGCATTCATTTATAAAGGGATATAGTCTATATCCAGAATATCCCAACAAGATGGGAACTGATGCTAGAACTAGCTTAAATTTAATAACTGTTTGCTAAGCGGGCTCTTAGCCACATTTAGTCGGCTGGAAAGTTCACTGAACCGTACTCTTACTGCAGACCTATCAGTAGCAAGGTTTTATCATGACTCCCAGCCATTAAGCCGTTCGCAGTAGACACTCTAAGAAGGTGACAAGGTATTTTTTACAAAAATGAAATAGCATCTTAAAACTCTCTTGAAATAACAGTACGAATTTATCAATTTTTGCATAATACTTTCATGAAGGTGAAAAGAGAATTCACCCGATTGCGGAGGGAGTCCATAATCATGCTTATCGTTAAAAGAATTGAGCGAAACAATTTGGTAGTTTGTATTTAATCCATCTATATTCGCCTTTAGAATCACTACAGTATTTTCCGTTCTCAATAGTAGCTTGCAGAACCAAAATTTAGATTCATGCATTTGGAGTAGTAAAGATACAAATGAATGCTATTGACAAAAGTAAAATTTCGAAGGCAAAAGAAGTTAATTTGCAAGTGCATTTTATCTTAACTGAGATCTTTTGTAAATATGATGTGCTACCTTACTCAAACTTTCTAGGAATAATAACTTTTCTAATCAAAAAGGAAAAGTAACCAAACATGGTATCATGATGAGCGATTTTCTCGCTTGGCTTACAAAAAAACCCAATAATGAAAAGCCGTATATTTTGAAAACATTGCCCAATATACATTCACGCCCTGAGACGCAGCAAAATATTATCGTTCAACTTACAAATCCTACTCCGGACAAAAATTCTTCTTTAATTATGTCAAAACCTTATGAAAATGAATATATTTACAATTCATTGTGATATTACTTCACTGCGTTTCTTACCAATGAAAACGGTTCATTTCAATCAATTGCTTGGTCTTCGTAAACGTCTGAGAAAGTACGCGTACTGGTTTACAATATTTAGCAATATTTATCGCTGAGGGGCTTGAAGTCGACTATAAAGTTCAACGCAACCTCGAACAACTTCTTCAAAAAAATTTCAGCCATAAAATTGATCGACAGCCTTTCTCTTTGTAAATAATGGAAAAGTCCACTGTCAAAGTTGAAAAAAATTATGGATCGGCTATTTGTTGTTCAGAACATTTTTTTGCAATAATAAAGAAGTTCATACGATAAAATTTTACCCTTATCATTGAAATTACGCGGGCGGTTTAAACAAAATAAATAATAATTTAAGCAGGGAGAAAAAAATTGAGTTTTGTGGAGGCCTAAGTAAGTATTGGTTAATAGGATTTGTTGGAGTCCGTTAGTCGATTAACTTTATCTAATTTAAGAAAAACATTACATTGGCACCAGAAAAGGTCCAATATCTTCGTAAAATTCCCGGCATGGACCGGTCAATACAGAAAGCCACCAAGATTATCAATCTCTTTATGGCCCAGTAAATTCGCTGGTCACTTCATATTTCGAAGATTCTGCGTAAGTTCAACTGCTCAGGGACACTAAATGAATTCGCGAGAGGATAATACTGATGGAAGACACAATTACTAATCAATGGTCTTCACCCCAAGACAAAAAATCTATAGTATCTTGAAATACAAATGTTTGCTCAAGCGACCAATTACTCGCAGTAATTTGGTCCATCCATATTAAAAGGAAGCTGCCCATGCTATGGTTTCGTTTTCTCAATAACGAGGCTTTGAAATTACTATCTTCTCCATTTCTCAGATCGTACCAATATCACCGCATCGCATTAGGGCAGTCGAAGCCAAACCTCTACTTTCTTGCTTCTTCGAAATGCAACTAAATTCAACCATTACACACTTTATGCCGAAATAAATCGCCCCCGCTTCACACAGATAGTCACGTTCTGTTTTATCAGAATTTTCTGGTGTTCTAGTTTGGTTTAATGATGGTCATCGCTACCGATAGACTAAATTATCGTTTCAGAAACAGAAATTAGTATTTTCGACTCATTTTGAAGTAGTCTTGAGCTCTTCAAGTAGCAAATTCTTCTCATTATATTGTTATTTCATCCCACGAGCTTTTTTTCGGCAATTTACGCTTTTTATGATTTACATAGACTTTAATCTTACTGGAAAGCTAAAACTAAAACTGGGAGCACATAACCTGTAATTCGATAAAATTTGACCGATTTCACTTCTCTTTGAAGTGCAGAGACCTGTGACCGCTCGCTGGTCGTAAGTTGAGAATCTGTTGACAACTTTTTGGCTATTTAGTGTTGTAAGACGGGAAAAATATTCTCTCCGTACGCAAAAGTATTAATTAAAATGAATTAAATTATCGATGGCTCCCACTTTGGAGCAGATGTACCATGCAAAAAGTGAAACGATTTATTTTTAGTTTTTCACACCCTGGAGATATATAGTCCTATAAAAGAAGTTCCTGTTCTACCATTTTTAGTGTCAGAAAGGTTGGCTGTGAAAATTGGGTTCTAATTTTTCTGCATAATTTAAGGAACAAAAAAAGTTCATTTGAGTATTTCCCAATGGAATAAGCTTCCTCTGTATAATGCATACCATAGAAGATCACCAATGGCGATTGTAGTTCCCAAGGTTTTGAATTTTAGTTATCTATACATGGTTCCTGTCGGAGAAAAGATCTTCCATTCGGCCTTAAATAAGAAACTACAGAGCAGTGTAGTACTATGGTGGCACTTCAGAGGTTTATTTGTTTTCATATTCCCGGCAGAATCAGGAACTAGTCCAACTGCCTACGTAGGCCCAATATAATGGATTGACTGCTACTAGACGACACCCTCAGAGTATTGAATATTATGAGATACTGTGGAAAGAAATGCGAGAAGAAAGGTACCTGCTCACACTAGACCAGTTGAAGTTATCATGAGGCATGGTTGACCATTAGCTGTAAAATATTTTTCTATAAGCTTAATGTAACCTTTCGTAGCGACAATTTTTAACTGAACGAAGAAAAAACGGAAGCGTGCGAAAAACTCGTATTTTACAATTGAATTAATTTGTAGTAGGATTTGTTAAAGTAGTTTTATTAGTAAAGTTGCAATTGTGGCTCAATTTCTTGTTACTTATAGACGTTTCCGGTGCCTTATTTACTTAGTAAGTTGCCCAACATCGGCTTTAAGAAAATTCAAGCACAGTTTTATTTAAAGATTCTGTACGTAAGTGTTCAAGTATTATCAATAACAACTTAAAAGTTGATTTTTAAACAGGGTCATAACTTCATAAACATATCTCACCTTAGGCGTTGATCACGATCTAAGATACTTGAATGTAAGCAAAGGCGGAAGCATAACAGCTTGTAGAAGCTCAAATCAATTGCAATCATTGAAGAATCCATAAGGGTATAGAAATTATACTCGTTGAATTTATAAATGTCCAACAGAAATTAAATTACTTTAGACGTAGAAGGTTCTGCATACGTTTTATCATAAAATTTCGTCCAGTTAATGCAAATGACGCAACAGAGATACTCGTCCCAGACAAATTCTATGTTTGGACTAATTTTCATTCAACGCAAACAAGCAAAGGAATCTGAAAATTTAAATGGATTTGTTCACTTTTTGGCCATTTTTGGGTGTAGAGGTCCTCTTAGCCAAAAGGTCAAAGGCCTTATTGAAAAATCGATAAATATTACAATCAGTAGCACCTTGCGACCTTTTACACTACATATAAAGTATTTATCTGTGAGAGATCAGCGAATCAGACATACAAAAATGCTAAATGACTTCTGATTCGAGCTCAAAATACCAACTTGTGACCTTAAATTGAAATTTATTGGAATTAAGACCCAGGAAAAGTAAAACAGAAGCAGTTGTTCACATATTTAAAAAAATCTATCCGCTTCAAGTAAATTATTTTCAAATCAGCTGAAAGTTGGCAGAACTTTTTTGCTGAGTAGGTGAGAAAATCAACTTCTTCTTAACTTTCCTCATCTATAACTCTAATCAAATCATGACTTAGCTCCGCCGTACAAAGTAAGTCGTCATTGGAAACATCAATTACGAACAAAAACAATGACAAAGTCAGATGGTCCCATCTGGTCAAATTTCAGCAATATAAATGAAGAAATGATAAGTTTCAATGTTATACTCGACAAAGATCTTTCTAAAGCATATTTAATGAAGAAATAAATACGTAGAGGACTTATTTCATAGAGTTGGAGTCATTTTTGAAAATACCTGCTGGAAATTTATCCTACAGTTTTTTACTAATCATCATGATCTTTATTTGACGGCAGGATTTGGTTATTTTTTTAAGAAACGTTTTTGGTGCTATTTCTATTTTTAGTGGAACAATAAATTATAATTAAGTTTTCTTGTGACGCGAAAAGTATTATATAACCCATTTTAAGTTGGATAAATTTTATACTAAAACAATCTCGCAATGAATAAACAATTATAGCATCAAGAAAATCTTTAAATGAATTTTTACAGAAATAATTACTGTTATCGTACAGTCGGCAGTAAATAATAGTAGAATTGACGCCTTTTGCATATATTGGCTCATGGGTCACTTTGCTTTGTTTTAAAAATTAAAACAAAATATCTCTTAAACATAAATATTATTGAATCAAAATAAATCAGCGGATATATTGATATATAAGTAGAAATTTTTAGATTTTATATTATTATTTTTGAACCGTAGTATTTAGAATTACTTCTGAACTTTGGGTTTTTGAAAATGTAGCAAAAATATCAAAAGTTTAGATTATTTTTTCCGAAACTTTTCACATGGATTCGAAAAGTCTTATATTTTCTAGTAAAGGAAGTTGCGTTCAATTAGATGAAGTTAAAATATTCAATTTTTATTACTTTTTTATATATAAAGCCGTTAAGAAACACCAAATACCAAAAATAGTTCCATGTTACCCTTGCATAATTATCGGTAGTGACGTATCAATCTAAAAATTGAAAAAAGATCGTAATTTTTAGAATGAGTGTCAAAACGATTTTCAATTTGGCGTCAGAAAGTTTTTTTCCAATCTTAGGACGCTTACGAGGTATCTCATAATGAGGAGTAGAACCCAGTTCCTTCAAGGTCAAGCAAAAATGAGATCTTTTCTGGAACAGAATCGTGAACTTGAGATCCCTTCCCAATTGTTTGCTCAACCTGGAGATCTATTACATTCAACGAAGTCGACGTCATCCACTAGCGTCCACTGCAATCGCTTTGAAAGGACTGGAATCGGAAGCCCGGGTCATGGAAGGGGTGGCAAGTGGACATTAGGCCCAGTGGAAGCTCGTTTTGAGTAGTATTGACCTTACAGCGGAGCGTGAGGGCTGCACCCATACCAAAGACCTGCGTCGCTTTTGTGAGTGAAGACCTCATGAATGGGGATGCTGTAGCGACGCCACAGACAATGGACCGATTCGGAGGCACCGTCCGGATCTGTAAATGAGTATGTAATTAAAAAATGATGATATCTGGTGAATGATGTCAGTATTCAATTAGATTGACACATGTGTCAAGTGTATCATTTTTGGTAAAGATAATTGAAATAAATACATGAACATTGAATTTTTGATCACTGCATATTCAGATCTCGACTATGCGCATATGCACGAATGCAATTATTTGACTGAAAAGCAACGTCTTTGCTGAAATTTTTGTATTGGACCTCAGCAGTTGAGGCCATTTGTATAGGAATATTCGCGGTGCGCAGTTGTTTTGTTCGAGTTTCGGGATTCCCTCGGGCTATGAGAAAAACCACAAACACAGACAAAGACCCACAAGTTTTTCGCTGTACCTCTTTCTCTGTAACCACCGTTCGATGCAGTAGCACGGATCGCCGATAGCGAGGAGATGTTAAGTTGGTATAGTGGAGGTGATTCTTTGGACGAGTGGAAGGAATAATTATTCCTCCATTTTATAAGGCCGGATCGAAACCCGCGGAATGCTACAATCTTGCGAAGAGTTAAATCGAAAGAACCAGGGACACTTGGGGAGTAAAAGAGGCAAGAAGCAATGTAAAGATAGATCAGCGGCGCTGGATAGGTCCTCCGGAAGTAAAGGTGTTGTCAACGACGTAAAACTAGACGTTCTCATCAGTATGTAGACGCCAGAGTCCTGGGAGTCAAGGGTGAGTAAGTATCAAAATCGAAAGATAAATAAGTGATATATTATGGGATATAGAAGGGAAAATAGGGGGGACACAGGCGTATAAACATAGCTAGAGCGTAATTTGCTGTTGGTACTTAGTTGCAGTAGCGAAATTTGGGAGTCAAGTTCAGACCAAACACAGGGTCTCTGTTTACTCGAGGACTCTTGTGGTTGTTTTGGTACAAATAATTGTCAGCGAGGTTAGAAATACCTACGATGGTCCGCTAAGGAAATTATACTTCAGCCAAGAAACAAATATCCAAGTTAGAGATTAGCTAGGTAGACAACTGGCCGATGATTGGCTGTTTCCTGCGAAAATATCAGGCCCAATTTGATATCAGATTAGTCCGGACGACGTGCCATATGGCCCACTTGGGTGAGTCTACAGCCCTATGTTAAATTTTAGTTGAAGATTGACAGAAATGAACTTACTATACAGTACAGGGAAACTGAAACCTTTATTTAGAGATTTAATTGGAACTACTAAACAGGAAAACGCCAACAAGGGCTTTACCGATGCCTAATCCAGCAAAGGGTACGGAGAAAGATTTACCCCATGAATTCTCGGCAAGCCGAAAAAAAACAAATCGAAAATTAAAATGGTCCAGTACCTGCTGGTAGAAGACCACAGATTTGTATAAAATTAAATCAAGAAAATATCACAAAAATAAGCACCACCGGTTGCAGTACAGAGAGGTTGAGAATTGCATTTAAATTTCTTGTCCCATTACTTAAACTACTCGGCTGGAAAGGGATTAATTAAGGAAATTTTGCTGATAATGGCACCTCTTTTCTGTTCATGTTGATATACAACCATGAAAATTTACATTATACTTACTTCTCTTTTTTTGACAATATATAAATTGAAGAGGTGGCTTAGCGAACAGCAATCGTTAAAAAATATAGTAACAACCACGCATTACTTTGCGGTTCTTGTGGGCAGGAACCTAGAGTTAACATAGCGCAAAAAGGTACCACTTTCGGTACTATAAGCTTAAGTTACTCAAAAACTACACCCACGCGATTCCTACGTGCTATAGAGCGAAGAAGCTTCGATTTTTCATAAATAAATTGAGCTTGGACTACCTGACAGAAATGTAAGTGCGTGTATGAAACGATAAGTGGAAGGGCAAAAGGTAGCTAACTAAATGGTTCTGTATGTTTGCTAGTAATATTTTTTAATAAAGAGTAAGTAACCTCAATAACTTAACAAGCATCGATTTTTCTAAAGATTTAACTAATGAGTAAATAACGGAAATTACTTAATCAGAGTAAATTAAGTTGTAACCGAAGTTTTGAAACATTCATAAAGAATTGTCCTTTTTAATGCTACCGGCACATATTGCAGTTTGAAATTGGAAAAGTTAGGAAAATCTGTATTCGAATCAAACACATACATGCTATGAAGTGGTCGTAGGTCACCTCCACCTACTTCAACTTTATCCATATAAATCATACCATCAACATTAATGCTCCCAAAATGTTCCGTCAGGAAGCATGATTCCGGCCAAATCATCTCCTGATGAAACCATCGGGGCATTTATATCACTCAGCATACATCTCAAGCCAAAGTATAAAATACTTCGACCCTTTACTGGAGAGTACATGAATAATTGAGCCAATACCTGTGAGGTGACATACATGTTAGAAATTAAAGATCCGGGAAAAAATTTCAGCTTGGTTCGCGAATTGATCGAGCGCAGCGCACTATACAGACCAGCAAAAAGTCGCCGATCAGTTTCAGTACGGAATTATTTGGAGGATTTAATACATACGTAGAGTCAACGGAAACATTGATAGATAAATTTCTAGTACTGCAGGTTGCCTACTTAAAAATGTGCAATCAACTACGGAGCACGACACGCGATTTGCAACCTTGAGGAATGACTGATGCATAGCCGATGTTGCTTAGCATGTACTTGAAAAAACAAATGTTAGAGTACAGGCTAGAGATGTAAAAAAGAAAAAAGGGGACGGATGAAGATGCACATGCATCGATGCTAATTATGTCCTAAAAAAGTCGAAAATAACCTCCATAAAGGAGAAGAAAAGGAAGCTGGATGAAACTATAATATTGAAAAACTTGATGGATCATAAACTTTCTATAAACCCTGCTACAGAAGTGCCAAACTCAGCCTAATTTCAAACGAATAATTCTGGCCATTTGTAGGCTTGTTTTCAGAGAAATACGTGCTGCAATATTTGTATCTCCTTTTCGTCAAACTTCCTTCTTCAGAAAGGTACCAAACATATCCCGCAAAATTAACGAAACTTAATGTAGAGCTCCAAAATAATCTGCCAAATCGAACAATTTTTCAGGATAAATTCTTCTAATCAAATTAATATGCCAATAACCAACTGCCTTACTGTTAAGAAATTAATTCTCATCTAAAAAATTTCTGAACTTTTTTTCAATGTATCATTTAAGTACCAATAAGAACCCACAATTGCACCTCACTCGTCCTCCAAGCTTCGCACTATATTAAGGGCATCTAAACTAGAAGAGCTTTGGAGCGCCATACAGACATAAATGCCTTCTAATGTGTTCACCATTAATTGGTCGATAGTGAAACGATAACAATTCATCCCTGTGTAGAGAGGGGCTTCTCGAACCGTATCTTGGCCACGAATGTAACTAATATAAGCAAAATAGACACCTTCGAGGAGAATGGCGAGAGTTCGATTGGCAGTGAGCCACCTCCATTCCCACAGGGAGCTGCGACTTTTTAACTCTTATAATTCTTACCCTTAAAGATCGACGAATACGGAGAAGTAGATTTGGTTGGCGTCCTCATGGCAAATCGAAGCCCATTCCGTCTCCCAACAGGAACAGCGGACGAGAAATGAAGGTAATAAACCTGACCGATGCATATTTTCTTACTTCATCGGCTTTTAACACCCCCGCTGGAGGAATGTGACTAATATTCTCTCAGAAACAGTTTGAGAGGCGCTTTCGAATTCCATTTGTAGTTTACCATCGCATAAACGACAGATTTTTGCAAGTTGACAAGTGCTTTTGGAAGAGACGAGACTGCATCTACAAATCAGCTACATCCTACCAAAACAGGTGGCAGAATTTCACCAACTGAGCCTAAGGGTCGGCTCTATCGCACTAGCTCAGTTGATACGGCTTTCAGAGTGCACTTTGAACCTGTACCGAAGGATATTCGCGCATGCGGTGTGTGTAAAAATTGAATAGGAATATCTGCGAACACCAACTGTACAGGATGTTAAGTTTATAATGAAATGGGATGCCAAATTGGGTTGCTCTGGTCACCTGGGTTCGCTAGGTTTCTCAGGATTGCAGTCGTATCGCAGTGATGTCGCAGATTGACGACGTTAAATTGGTAAAAGCGGAAATCCAGAGTTGCGTCTTGAGAGCGTGTGCGATGATCTACTGTGGATATGTCATCTTAAATTTGGTTTCCTGGGGACGATGAACGATTTGAAAATACTATATTGCTTACCCCTTTCCACCTTATGTGTATAGCGGATTTGGCCGCCATTTAAACCGGAGATTCACACCGCAGAGAGGGTCATCGATTGTTTTACATATTCTTCGACGGAATATAACCTTCGCTCAGTATCTTTCTGAAGACGATTTGTAAACCATGGACGAAGAAATAAAAGTTTTTTCGTGAGGGCGCAAGAAGCTTTTTGCAAAGCTGCAGAATGGTTATATGACGTTTTGTTTAATCGGTGGTACATTCTGGCTAATACCTCTACCATATGGTACAGTAATGATATGGACCTTGTTTTTCGGGCTTGTGCTATTTTCCACAGCATTATTATGGAAGAGCGTAACAGGAAAGGCCACAAGGGAACCAAGAATATAATTATTGTAACCCTGACGCCGCAATAGTCCCCACTAGCTATTTCCTATACCAAAGAAGCCCTACGTGGCTACTGCCTTCTACCGAGAACGTTCTTATGGCATCAATGACGAGCGGTATGAAAATCTTCTCACCAGTGCGCTCGCCTATTTTACATTGTATCGATACAGAAAGGACCAACTAGAAAAGTTCCCGGAAGCTTAATCCGCCTCCGACGATATCTTGTGAAACGACTTTCCTAAGTACGCAGCAAACTACCACAGCCGTTATCAGTTTCTAGCTTTTCCTCTTGTTTTTCTTCCTTGGGTATCTTCGGCATACTCTTCTTTTTGAGTACCTTTTCGAAAAATACGTTGTCTTCATCATCGTCGTTAAGAAGAACCTTTATAGCTTATAGCTCTTCAACTTCTTTGCACAAATTTGATTCCCTTCCTGATTGCTCCCCACCGTGACTTACAGTATTTTTCGTGTCCTCAATAGAGGCAATACTAGTGTCAGAGATGACTTTTGTCCATGTCTTCCTCGCTGCTTTTATGCCGATTTTCGCTTTATTATTCGATCTTAGCACTTTTCGCAGCGAAGCCACTGGCCAATCGCCTGTAGACGCCTTTTCTAGGGTAAACTTTGCGCTGCCTGCGCCCTTGATCCCTTGAGAGACCGCGTTTTTTTATGTCTTTTTGGATACTTCGGCAAGAATTAACACTTCATTCCTGGCCTTAGTGGTCTCTATTGAAAGAAAAGAACGAGGGAATAGCTCAGATCTAATTTCATTCACCCATTGAAAAGTTTTCGGATACGCTAATAGTTTGCTTATGGCATATTTGGTGTTTCAGAAGACATCATAGAAGTGATAGAATTATATGGCTTTAATGAAGAATCCTACAGCGCAGTACATTTTTTCGTTTTCTGTTGTACTATCAATCACGTGCTGAGCTTCAAAGATGCAAGGCGCACCTTTTGCTTTGCGGTAAGGAGTGAGCCCTTTGCGGTCCTGCTCCGAGACGTTGCGTACATACTTCGCCTTCCACACTTCTATTTTCTGTCTGTCATTGAGCTCGAGATGGTCTGGCGTAAGTATTTCTAGCAACAGATCAAACATGGCTTCCAATTGCATGTGTCAGTCAGTTCTATTTTGCTTGGATACGTTGATGGAAGTATCAGGTAGTTATACGATGGCCATATTTGCAGCAATCGTATCGAAGTCGCACCATACGGGTTTTTTTCGAGTTATGTTTTGCGCATCGTCGTTGCGGAAGACGGTGTTGTGGTACACATGACGGGGTCGCTGATGAATGGCAATGATATGCGTCGGGATGTGAAAGGCTCACCTTCATTTTTGGGCTTTCCCCTTTCCGAACATGATAGCGTGCTTCGATTGAGCAGTCCCGTATTGCAGGCCAGTAAAACCACCTGTAAAAGTTTGGCTATAATGAAATTTATAGCGCTACCGATGTGAATAGGGTTGTCAATACTTTACAATTATCGACGGACCGCTGGAGATAATAAACGCAGTTTGCAATAAACCTTTCGTGATTACCGCTCCCACTGGCTGCAGTTGTAAGACTGTACAATCAGCCTTATAAGTCAACGGCAATAGACGCAAGCAGAGAAGTAGATGAGTAAAACTTTTACTGGGCGAGAAGGCCCGACGCTGTGGCGTGGGCAGGGATACGGACTCTGCGGAATCAGACGTAGCAATACTTCTCGATGATGGCTCCCCATCACTCGCAGAGAGGTCGTGAGCTCGCAGGTATTTAACGTACAACGGTGTGTAGCACTACTGCCGAAACGTTGTGTAATAAGGCATTACACTGTAATTGACGCTTCCCCTTATACCAAGTCACAGATTTTGCCCTGGGAGAGGACAAATGAGCTCGCGCTTTGTCACCGACGCCAAACCCTTTTCCGCCAGATCGACGGCTTATCTTCCGGATGATGCCAGGTTGACTGAACTGACCCTCCTTCAGTTCCTTGTACTTGTTCCTGCGAGTATGGTTCGCGCGATGAATGGGCGGCTTGCCCAGCAAGCCCAAGCTGACACAGCATGGAGCTTTGCTCCTGATCCTACCACCGTGCTTTCGCGCAAAAAGTCGCGATTCTCGACAATCGCACGTGCAGATCTGTCAAATTCCACAGACGTATCCGCCACTCCGCCTGTGGTCGGCACGCCGATGACACCCAACGAAGATAGAGATGGACAGTTTCCTGACACGGGGCTAGTGCCTCTGTCGATGTCGGGCCCAGTGCAGATGCCAGCAGTGAGTGTGTGTGCATGCAGTTGCGCCAAGTAGAAAAGATAACATAACAGAAGTCCGCGCACGCGTTATTTAAAGGACTAAAGGCCCCGGAGTAATCGCCAGGCTCGGCTGTCCGCGACTCGTTATTTCAGGGACGTTGTCTCGGAGCAATCGACAGTCGAGAGAGCTTCACAATCACTTACAGACGGGGCAATTGACTTACCCAGGTCCCAGGGAGGAGCGTTGCAATCTGTGGGTTGCGGTTCAGGCGTTGGGATTAAAGCTTTGTTGTTCAAATCGGTATCTCCTCCTCCGAATGAGAACGGCTTGGTCATTTTTATAGAAGAAGATCCATGGTAATCACTGCTATAGCAATAGCCTGTAACATGGGATGAAGAGAGAATATTCTGATAATTTGGTACGAAATTTTTGAGTAATAAGGAGAGGAGAGGAGAACAAGATAGCATTTGATAAAGTGAACCTAGGACAGTCAAGTGATTCAAGACACATGGCTCTCACGCGTCACTGATTGATGCATCGCCGTCTGTTCAGGCTACCAATGGGGAAAATATCGTTTACGTTATTGACCGGGCACAATATGAAATTGATGGCGTTTTACTCGAAAGGGTATGCATTTTGGGAACCAAAAGTTACAGAAGGGCACATGGTACGAATGCCAGACATCCGTGAATGATGCAATGAGTTACTTTGAGATTGCACACCGGTCTTTGACCGCGCCTGGTTGTGAAGGCAGACCGGTCTCCTTTCCTACTAGATACTCGATGCATCAATTGATGAGGCACCTCGTGGGTGTTCCCTTAGTGTCCGAAGGGACTTGAGGCGTGGTGCACTGGGCGGTGGCACGAAGCATTTTGTACTTAAGAACATTCTGAAATTCTGCAAGCAGAATCCCGGGTGGGCATCATCACTGGAAGGGGGCCAGGAAGTCGAGAGCCCAATCCAGCTCTTTTGCAGTACATTTTTCCATATTACTGCAATCTAACGACACCGACAGCAAGACTTGACCGTGTTCCGTTTTCGATTTTGCACGGCGTCCTCTACTTTCGTGGTGAACCAGGGTTCAATTTAGCAAAAAAATGCTTAAATCAACCGAGAAGCCAGCCAACTTTGGACAGGCGGGAGGAATGGTACAGGGACTCGGTATAAAGCTGGCGTTACGCAAAACCAGGTTTCGAAGTGAAATGCAACCAAAATAGGACGGGATGTGGCTTTGGAATTATTGGCGGTCTGAAACATGGTGTGTGGTTGGTTCGGTTAGTGGGAAACTCGGGTCATCGTGTTGACTATTGCGTCCTTGTCAACGCGAACATGGGTATTATTTTAGATCCAGACGAGACATTTTCTATCCGTTTGTGTAGTGATAGCTTGCGTATGTATGGTGGACAGGAAGTTGCTAACCTCGAATTGGCAGAGGTTAGAGAGATGGTAGAGCAAAATGAGATGTGAAATAAAGACAACCATCTGTTTATCCCTTCCGACCTGACTATCCAATGATCCGGTGCCAATTGAGTTGCCCTGTGGCTATAACATTTTCTCAGCACTGCTTGACCCATCACCCTGGTCAATCCTTCTGCAACATTGTTATGACTCCGAACGAAACCGATGTCAGAAATCACTCACCCCGTCCCGGAATCCTTCCCTCGCTGTCGCGATGTCTAGCACGGTACGTTTCTCGGAAGTTCATGATCCCTTAGAGATAACATCAAACAAACTTTTGCTATCTGTAAATAATTTAACCGGAACAGCTTTCCCCAAAACGGTCCCAAGTTCCAGGGATAGAGAAACTGCGACATCAAACATTTCACTGAAAGCAATGACCTCACCATACATTGCCGACTGTATTACGCACCTGGACTTGTACGACTTGAACTAGACGGGCGCGACCTTTCCTTTTTCATCTCCAAGGAACACTATGTACCCTAACTGTGATGAAATCGGTATTATTTTCAAATTATGAGTCCGAAAACCCGATGATCTTCAGGGAGTTACGGTCTAGTTTCCTCATCTTAAGTTGAACTATATGGTCGATCGCATATTTGATATCCCTACTTATCCTCCGAATAAAGGAACCTTTTTGTGCATCGAACATGCTTTCAGTAAATTGCGCAAGTTGTGAGGTTTCAAAAAATCAGTCCAGACGGGAATTAGATAACGAGACAAGCTTCATGCGCATTGACCGAAAGTACTTGAAGGATATATCTGCGGAAAAGCACCCTAATTTCCTTAAATATGCATTTTGGTCGATAATAAAGTCACCATTCTCGTCTTGGTTGAGTTCAAATCCCGTGAACTCGGTCGGTAAAGGGATATCATCCGCCATCTCGAAGCGCTCATCGGTTTTCTTCGAGACTTCCTTGAACTCCTCGTTGCCACATCTCAGAAAGTCTTCAACGTAGTTTCCACTGAGTCCCTGGAGTAACCCATATTCAAGAAGATAATATAAAGCGGGGTCCGTCTTGAATGTCTTCATGCCAAGCTCGTGACGGTGGTGCTTATCTAAGGTAGTGTCCCATAGATCACCGGCATCACAAAGTCCGTAAAGGGAACGTAGAAGTTAAGGACATTGTTCCGGATCTAGTTCGAACTCTGGAACGGGCTTCTCGATAAACACCTATCGAGCGAGTGGTTCGGCAGACTGCAAATATGCTTGGGTGACATCCGCAGTCCAAACATTCCATCCGAATGCAGCTGCTAGGGCAAGTAACAAACGCACCGATTGGGGCTGTAGAGTTGCTGATGAATGAAACAGTAGGTCCTTCAATTTGTCCTTGTGCCCTCCGATAACATACATCGCCTTCTATTTCACCTTTCCGTCCACGGTTGACTTAATTGCCAACACAAAGCGTCCAGGAAGTGCATTGCCATCCGGAGGGATTTCTTCCTTGAGAATCACTTTAAAAGTTCCCCGTTCCAATAAACTGCGTATCTCCTTCTCTTCCGTGCTTCTATCATCTCGGGGCTTGTGACTCGTTCATAACGTTCGTCAATGATCTCAATAGCCATAACATCAAAAGTGTCAGGCGAACGGAACTGGGACTGAATGTTATCGAGACCCACCATGAAAGCATGTAAAGGGTGTTCGGTGGTGAAGTACGGTTAAACTTGTGCAAATTTAAAGGGAAGAGTAGGAATGCTTGCTTGGTCTCGAACAAATACCAGCTATCGTTGATATTGCACGCCTTAAACCTCGAAAGGACCGAGCCATTCACCTATACGGTTTTTGATCTGTGTTTCGCGCTATACCAGTACCTTGTCCCCAGGTTGTTAACTTCGTTCGCTAGACGGTGTTACTGCATGACGTAGGGCACGTCATATTTTGAGCCCGGCGATCCGGCTTTCCATCTCCTTTCGAGCGATTTGAGCGATTTCTGCTCGTTTGTTCAGACTTATGCGGCTAGGGCGCGGTTCAGACGGAAGTGATATTTGCGGGAATTCTCCAGACACAAGGGCCGATGGACGAGTCCTTCGGGCCCCAAAGTGTCATTCATGGCTTTCACGGCGCACGCAAGAGCGATTGCCTTGTTAACGTCAGGCTGTGAGGCCTTAATCTTCCGAAAGGTACTTCGAAGCGGCTCATGATATCTCTCTCCTAAACCGAGACTCCAATGGGCTTCCACTCCAGTCTGGGCGACAGCGACGTTTGAGACTCAGGCCAGGTAGAGAAATTTCTCTCCGAACTGAGAACCTTGATCCGTAATATTCTTATTTGGGAGTCCCGTGTAGATTGCTGCACAACATTCAATATTTTTTTCCATATATCTTCAGTAGAGACGCCTAGCAGGAAGCGTCTAGCACTGAACCTTGTCCCTCCGTCAACAACGTGAAGTACTGGCTCGTTGTCAATATAAATAATTTCAATGATCACGCACTCATTGAACTTGGCATTCTCGGCTCCCAGGGTAACCCGGAACCTTATGGTAGCATGTTGAATTCTTTGACAAGGGTCACAGCGCTTTGATATCTCTTGCAGTGTCTTGAGTGTTTCATGTGTTGCTTCCTCAGGTCGAGATCGCTTGATCAGGTCGTACAACTTCTTCTCTGTAGGATGAAAGAACTGCCGATGAAGTTTCCATAGCTGCGACTGAGTGAATTACATATCACTGGACACTCGGATCGGAACATAAGGGTGAGAGCACGGGACCTGATCATGGGGATAGGCCATTCGTCAAAGTAGACAGTGTTATCCTCAGCGGTAACATGTGGAACCCTCTCCACAAGTCTGTTCGAAACTTTGCATGAGGTAACGGACTCATAGTCCATCGAGTCAAGCCCAACTAATACAGGTATATTTGCCTCAACAATGTCCAGGGTTACTGAGATTCTTGGGACGCCGAGAGGGGCATCAATAGGAAGCAAGATCTTGCAAAGAGACTTATACGTGGCATGAGCAAAGCTTAATCGATGTCGCGAAGGTAAAATACGCTTCCGAAGAATTCCGAGAATGTTGCAGATCTTATTAAGTTCCTTGCGTCCTACTACAGATGAAGGTGCTACAGTGTCACAGAGCATCCCTAGAGGCCTTCCACTGCCGGTTTCTACCTTCAGTTTGCTAACGAATACATCTTTCATCCAGAAGTCCTTCCATTTCTTCCGGTAGGGTCCGTTACTTTGATTCTTCTGGCGACGCGAGCGTGCGAAACGTACTGCACGTTTCATTGTAACACCCCGTCGCCGGACGAAAATACTTCACGGAACTACTTATATGTGTTGCAGTAGGTGACATTGTAGACGAGCTGTGTGAGCAAGATTGAACTGTCCGCTATCTCGATGGCGTCCTGATCAGCACCTTCATCGTCGGCAAAGTGCGCATCGAATTCCTGCAGTTTTTCGGGCTGCCCTTCAAGATCATCTGTCTCAGAATCACTGTTGTTATTATCGTCACTTCTGTCCTGATCTTTGATAATATCTGCAAGGATGTGGACAGAGGAGTCTCCTCTTTCCAGGCGATAAGGCGTGTGAGCAGCGAGGTCTACTCTTGTGCAACGAGCCTTCGGGCTCCAAGGAGCTCCAAACTTAACACACTCATTACGCCTTCGAGCTTCCTCAAAAGCCTTCGAAGAGCGTCTGTTATTACGGTTGTCGGCAACCCTTTGATTGCTTGGACCTCCATAGTCCCGGCGAGAGTGGCGTGGGTTACGACCATACCTCATCATGTGTGTGGTTTTCTCGTCCTTGTGAGCGATACCAGTCTCGTAGCTATAACTATCACCAGTCAGCTGCTTCAGCTGGCGTAGGTTCTGGATAGATTCGTGTAACGTCGTCACAAATTTGTTAAACGTGTAATTCTGGGAATTAACACTCTGGATGGTAATCCTAGACCACTTCTGAAATTCTGTCACTGATTTCCTCAAGAAGTCAATCTTATGGGTATCAGTACGGGAATCAGGAGGACACTGCGGAGTAAGCCCATTGATATGTTCTACAAGTTTTATGAGTCCATCAGAAACATCTCTTATCTCTTTTTCACGCATAAATGATTTAAGAAGAAGCGTCTCGAGCGAATCTTTCACTTGAATCTGCCTAGCATCACTGAGATACTCACTTGCCATTACCTTGACCATTTCCATATAGTTCATAGTACTATTGCAATGCTTTAAGAAGAAACGTCGAGCAGCACCATCAAGGATGTGGACAAAAAAATTGCTTTCTGTGAAGCAGACAGCTTGTACTATCGAGCGCAAATTCCATACATCTGAAGTGTTTCATTGATGTCTTGTGAAATATTTCGGGTGAAAATGTTTTTTTTAAACGATTTCTGCACGTAATTTACCCTAACAGAGTCATCTGTGCTGTTATACTGACGTTTAATATTGTCAGCTGGGTTCTGACTTGGGTACCACCACCCTAAAGCGATGTCATCATCAATACGGCGGTTGTCAACCGAATCTCCAGAAGGATCAGCCACAAATGTAGTGGCTCCTCCAGCAGGGAGGTTTCCTTTCTGAAGGAGCGACAAGGAACGCTATGAACGCCATCAGATACATTTGCGGTAGTTTGATTAACCTCGGTTGGTACGTGAGGTTCACGATCACCTTGATTGATTACGGCAGCTTCAAATCGATTATTAGAATCTCTGTTCTCTTTGATTTCATAACAATTGCCTGAGTGAATTCGGGAGTCAAATTCACAAGATTGCAAAGTCAAACATTTGTCTGGAAGGACTTGTCATTCTTGTCGGTTTCTGAAATCCTCACACTGTCTATGAAAGTATTTGGAAGCTCCTGAAAACCATATAACTCGGCCATCTTAAACAGTACATTGATTGGAAACATCGACATGGAGAAATATTCCTCGACAAAGATGCTTTGCGGTGCAGGGAGAAGATCGGCCATGTACTCAGCGATATCATCTGATCGGGCAAGGCGGAAGACACAACCGACGCTGTAAGACTGTGGATCGGGAATGGTGAAGAACTCAATGGTGGCCTTTGCGACGTTCAAGAGCTTCAGAGGGAGATCATCTTGCAAAGAAGATGCAGATATCATCTTATGTATTTGATCGCACTTCTGCTTGAACTGATTGCGAGAGAGCGGAGGCATCTTAATGAAATGCGATTGGTGCTCTGCTGGCGATTGCTGTTCTCTTCCAAAGCAACGAACGTTTCTCAATGAGGTTAGCTGTGACTCGACGGGACAGACACTTGAACGAGATCGGCAAAGTGAAGAGCGGGGAAACGAATCCGGATTTTCGCGTTTACCGCTCCCACTGGCTGTAGTTGTAAGACTGCACAATCATATAGGTCAACGGCAATAGAGGCAAGCAGAGAAGTAGATGAGTAAAACTTTTACTAGGCGAGAAGGCCCAACGCTGTGGCATTGGCAGGGCTACGGATTCTGCGGAATCAGACGTAGCAATACTTCTCGATGATGGCCCCCCATCACCGGCAGAGAGGGCGTGAGCTCGAGATATTTAACGTGCAAAGGTGTGTAGCACTACGGCCAAAACGTAGTGTGATAAGGCATTACGCTTTAATTGACAAACCCATCTGTAAAAAATTGGGAATGTAAAAATTGGGAATTTTGTCTACTTACAGATCTACAGTGTGCGAGTAGAGATGCCCCAAGGACTGGTTACATGTTTCAAGCGCTTAGATTAACGAATCTATGTGCTTTTTGGTAATCTCAATGTACTGATCTAAAATAGCCGTGCTACTCAAGTTCATATGCACGTCAGTAGCATTCTGTCTCCTTTGGCGCCCACTCCACATTGCGTTTGAACAGCCGAGAAGTGCAACACTTTCTTGTTGGAGATGCAAGGGTGAAAACTCAGAAGTCTCTTAACTGAAACATGGAACATTTCAGGATCGGGAGGCTTCATATTGAAATTGAAAAGGCCTAACAACAGTACCAATGTTTTCAGGGAAACGTTTGGGGTGTTTTACTATTTGAAAGACATGGTTAGCTGTTTCCAGTGCTACATGAGGCAGTGGCTTCCTGGATTTGCCGACGGGAAATGCGGTGGTGCAGAGCGCACAATATTACTTAGAGGGCTGGCTCGAGCCCCTGGCTCGAGCCCAGCCAGGAGGCAAGCTGCGTTATACTTGACAGGAGCCACAGCATGCCGTTGCATGAATATGCCCAGCACCTTTCCGTCCGTAACTTTCCAAAGCCCTCACGGCTACGCTTCTCGCGATCTCAGTTATCACCGACTAAGCATCAGTTTGCCAGCTTGTCAAGGTGGAAATTAGCACAGTGAGCCTACTTCTGCAGAACTTGCGATGAATGTTCGGTTATCGTTACCGCTTGGTGAGCGTTTAGGTGTACTGTACGGGAGGTGAGGTAGAAGTGGAGTTGTAGTTATTTGCAGAGATACTGCTCAGTGCTGTAATAAGTTGTGCACAGAATGTTCAACCAATCAGTTATACTGTACTTAAGGTGCTGTACAGTACTGCACAGTACAAAAGAGACATCTCATTTTGCAATAGGGTGTTTAGCGTAGAACACCTGGCTTGACGGCTATTTCACAAATATGAATCGAGCTGTGCATACATTACTGTACTGTACCGTTCATTCCAGATCAGTCCTGTATAGTCAGAATCCTTTTCTGTTGCAATTACTGTACTATACTGTACTGTACTGTACAACTGTACTGCGTATGGTACGGAAGTATCGGGGATACCGAGCTTTACACGGCAAAGGACTAACAGTGCCATTGTACAGTATCTCTGTACATCTCTTTATGCGTACAGCAGACTTACTGCACGTTACTGTACTGTAATTCGTAAAGATCTCCATGTGCACCACTCACTGAATATAGCAGCACCCTCCTGCACCATAGATTGGGCACCTTTGACCTCCTGACACATTTAATTGGGTGTGATGTTCGAGATCGGCATAGGAATTCAAACGCGAGGTGGACATGTCCACCTATTCAAGTGGCATGAGCCGGCAAATGTTTGGGTATCTATTCTCAAACAGAAAACTGTACCCCTCTGGCTATTCTGCAGAAGACTTTCGAAAGATGAGCTATTGTTTAGAACAAAGTTATAGAACAGAATACCCTTATTGGATAGCACTCTATCAAGGTTGTGTTCCATTGATATCTGGCGTCTCTCAAACATAACACGTTTGCTGCCAATGTCTGTGCTTGCAGGTTTAACACTGGGCAATATTATTCGGAATCGGTT
This sequence comes from Kappaphycus alvarezii, assembly GCA_002205965.3. Lineage (NCBI taxonomy): Eukaryota > Rhodophyta > Florideophyceae > Gigartinales > Solieriaceae > Kappaphycus > Kappaphycus alvarezii. The sequence continues at coordinate 490,830 of NADL03000026.1, read as the reverse complement.
TGGACCTCATCATCCAGGTTCATTACCCTTTCTCAAACGTTCCTGCCTGTCCCAGTGACCAACGCTTGCAAAGATTGCTTACAACCTCCTACCCCTCCACAATCGTCAAACTGTACCACCTTCCGTACTCACTTCCCCAAAGCCCCTTACCTAAATCCAAAATTCTCATTCCCTTATTCGTATGTGTCGTGTCTGTAACCCTCGTTCAGCCAGGTATAGCCCCTAATATCCTTTCACTTTCAAAAAGCAGCCGTTTTTGATACATCGCTCTGACCCTCGCCGCCCTCTTCCTTCCACGTTACAAATTGAAGAATCTCAGCTTTACTGCGCTCTGCGCACAATTCCGTAAACGTGTCGTTTAAACCTAAGGTATCTAGGTTGCGCTTTGCGCTATCTATGGGTTCAGCCCCCTCCAAAGCATCTACTCGAAGCGGCTCGCGAACTGAAGGGCACCTTTCGATACGTCGTCGCAGCCTTCGCGCCTTCGCACCTTCGGACCTGAACAGCCAAGACTCAAACTGTTCCCCCGCAATGAGTGCCGTACGTCGACTTCTCACTGGGGCCCAATCTGACTCCTCCACAAGGGTCCGCCTCACCAAACGTGAAGCCAAGGCAAGCACTAAAAATTCTCGCAGCACAACGTCGGCAGTCCCTACCGCCCCGAGTCCGCTGTGTCCTCTCCGTTACCACAACAGCTTCCTGCTCCACAACCTCGCAGCCCCGCAAGTCCGGTGAGCCCAAACAACTCCCAGCCCCCGTCAATTCGTTCGGTGGACGCCCAAATTTCGTTGGTTCGTGAACTTTCTGCCGCACTGCGCCTACTGAGACTGATCGGCTCCAGGCTACTACAGAGGGTGACTACCACACGCTGTTGCGCCTCTTCCAAACAGCTGTAGATGTCCAAGGAATCATTGGCATAGTTTCCTCGTCTGAGCCAACGATGTGCCATTTGAGAGCGGAGCGCCTCAAAGCGATGGGCCTTACTATGTTTGGACCAATATCAACAGTAACGTTGATTTCCAACGGTGCCGGGGTTTTGTTTATATTGCAGAGGGAGAGTGTCGCTTCGCTCATTTACGAAGGAACACAATTCGAGGTTACAGCAACAGAAGTTTACCCTATTGATACTATATTGAAAGCGTTCCTTGAAAACTCACAAGATTTGGATGTCGATGATTTGAAGGCTATCCTCTCAAGCGTCAAGTTCTCAAAGCGACCGGAAGACGCCGACGGTATTGACGACGTTAATTCTGGTGGTCTAGATATCCCAGGTCTTTGTGTCTCACGCTGTGAGTTTTACACACAAGAACTTTGTGCATGATGATGAAAACAGACATCTATGAGCAAGGGTTTTACAAGAAGTATGTTCACGTGGACAGATTGGGTACTACTTTCACGGCTGTGCGCGAAGGCGAGACGTCGACCCTGACTAAGATTAACGTACTTCCAGACGCCCACAACAGGCCAGTCAAAGCTGATAATGATATCATCGGCGAAGACTTGTACATGGTAAGAAGGAAGGGTCGCAAGGACCGTTTCCGACTCAGCTGCGCCGTTTCGGTCAATGTGTGGGAGGAATACGAGGCCCCAGAATGGTTCGGATATATTCACCCACGCCAAATGCCGACGCCATGCGCCCTTCAGACCTCACTCAGCTCAAAGAGCGACTTGAATCTTATGGGATACCGGATGGAAATGAGGTTTGTAGACTTGTCTTCCACTGCCTCGGACAAGGCACGAAATACCGCAGTTAAGGTGGACACTTTGTCCGCGGCCCGTGGATATTTTATGTACCTGAAGAATTTCCTAAAACACGGTACAACCGGGACATTGTAATCATATCTTGGAGGGAGACGAATTGGCGGTGATCTACGATGGATTAGCTTACCGAGTTAGCTCTCCACAAACTGAGATTAGGCACCGAAGCTTGTTCCTCAGCCTACTCATAAGTGATGAACGGGAGCGGAACGGCAGGAATGTTCCGAAGCGGGCGGTGTTGCGAAGAATGGGCAGCACATCTGAGGTTGTGCTGTCCCTATGCAAGGACATTACATATCTTAATGCTGAATATGACGAGGAGGGCGGGACGTTGTACTCTGCATCTGCCGAAGAAGAGAACGTTGTAGAGGCGTGGGCGACATGCATGGCGCTTTATGTTTGCGACGGATATGGTTGCCTCGAGGGGTGCTTTAACTGCGCAATTGAGGCGAGACGAGGAGCAGTCGTGGACGAAACTGCAGTCTTTACGAACGACGTGCAGGTTCCAGTGGTGTTTGATAAGCTATTCCGAAAAAACTCAATCGCAGAAGAATGTCGTCTATGAGTGACTCTAGAGGACCTACCTACCCTGGTGCGTTCATATCCGGAAGAGACCAATGTAATGAACGCACCTACCTGGCCGGGCGCAGTCACTTTTTAACGAAGAAATCTCTTACTGCGTTACTGCAAAATGAACTCAGACTAGTCCCAGCCTGTGGCATACCTGTATGCATTGCGGACGGTGTAATCACGAACGGACAGCTGGCAGTACTAAAGGAGTCAAGAAAGGCAAGAGCACTCAGGAGGGTTGGTACTGTTGCCACCATCATGTGGAAGTGAAGACAAGATGCATAGCAATGACCCAAGGATGAGAAACCCCTCTGGTGAGCCATTGAACAGCATGTTGCTGACTGCTGCCAGTTCTTTCTCACAAGTTGTCCCCAGCCTCATCTGTTCGGGAAACACCAGCGGCATGGGACGTGCTTTGAGAAGAATTACATTACAGTATCGATAGTGAGAAGTGGAGTATGACGCGAATAATCTAATCGTGACCGGTAGTTCATCTAGGAAGTGTGACTTGGATCTCGTATTTGCCGACGAGGCTAGCGACGCTAACAGAACGACACGGCGGATGTCACTGGAGTGAGACGTGGAGACTATGCTGTGTTGGAAAACGGTTCTCACGAGGGCCATTGACAAATCAAAGAACGCGGTTGCTTGTGCAGCAGAGGTAAAATGAAATGCTCTTCTGAGAGCGTCGGCCTAGAGCGAACATCGATTTGCACCTGGACTTTTCTCTCGAAAGCGTACATGGCATGCACTGTATTGTGCTACTACTGTACAGTATACTGTACTGTACTGTATCAAAAAGACTGCTGCGCAGTTCAGGCTGTTCATCGCTTCTCAAAGAGGCAAGCGAAGATTGATCAAAGTTACAATTCCAGTAACACGCACAGGGAGAGCCACTCACTTCAACTCTTTGATCATTATCAGAGCATGCTCACCGAACCAAATTCCAAATCCAAACCTAGGTACTGTACTTGGCATGAAATGATTGGCTTTCGAGGGCAACCGCGACGGCCGCCATCACTGACGACTTATCCCGCACAACGAACTAGTGTCTACTAGCTAGCGGCGTGGATACAACCGATCACATCTTCCATTAAAATAACCCAAAAATTCCCCCTTTTATTTTGCAAACTACGTACTGTAATCAACAACCCATGCCCAACTTCTCTGTCCGAATACAACCCCATCCGCACAGTACAAAAAAAGGCGGCCAGCGCTGGACGAGAAGAGCGAGGCCACAACACAAACACGGCGTTGAGTCGTAGTGATCACTGTGCACGCCGGTTGGGCGCGGTAAGTTGAGGCCAAATGGGCTCTTGTAATAAAAATGCGATATGCCCCAAACCAGGGTTCTTTCCCTAAAACTTCGTTAGCGCAAAATCCTCCCACCGAGGAACAGGCTTCTACGGTACTCCCGTTGCAAAGTCTCATGCCTCCCGCACGACTATCTCGACGTCCACGCTAGCGTGGATGCGTTTCGACGCTGCAAACGAGCTCAATGAAGCGCAATGCGGCTCGTAACCCCGTTTGGCGAGATAGTCATGATAGTCACAGCTCGGTAAACGGGGACGACCTGCTCCACTTCGGAGCCGCTTTACTTTGTTCCTCCAATCTCCACTTTGAGAGGATGGAGCATTTCTGGAGGACGAAATCAATTCTTCTGACGGGACGCCGCACTTTTGGTCTCTCTGAAACGGCCTGTTTGTTGTCGGGTGTCCCCACATTTTTTAGATAAAGCAAAGACATTTAAACATTTGCTATCTTCCACAACGCCTTCCTTCAAACACCCTGCAATGCTCAGCCTTCTCGAGCTCTCACCGTAGGCACACACCCTCTTTCCTCCCTTGCTCCTCTGACGTGGTGTTCTCCCAAGTCATGACCAATCGTTCGCTCTGCTCCCCTAGGTTCAGAGCAAATGCTATCATGAACTAGTGTATCGCTTGGACGAGAACACAAGAGGCATTCCGACTGGAGAGGTTACATCAAGGGAGCAGGAGGGTGCAGTATTGTGGCGCAAAGTTATGATTTTCTGGAAGAGCTCCGCAAGCCAAAACGAGGACGAAGCAGCGTATGTTCTGACGATAAAAGTATGGCGTGGTGCATACGAAAGACAAGAACTCCTGTTCGTGATGCCCTGATTAGTTGTCAGAAATGTAGAGACAACTCCCAGGTAGCATTTCGCGGGCTTACAGTGAGCGTCAAAAATATAAGACCGGAGATGATCAACACATCCGCTCACACCACAACGTGAAACGTACTTTCTCTGAAAGCTCTTTGAAGGCGGGGCAAAACAGTACAAACTTTCTTTAACACACTTCAACTTTAGACAATATCAATGGAAAAACGTACAGCATAACTCAAAACAAAAGACCGCAACTTGCTTCTTTCTTTCGCGCCAAATTGAAACATACACGAGCACAACATCAGTGCAACCAGTACCACCTGCACCCATTTGTTCCACCAAAGCCCACATTCAACCATCGATACATATACCACGCAGAAACGAACTCACTGAGCAAGAAAAGGGAGCAAATATCGTGCTCCACTGAGAGGAAAAATTCACCGCCAAATTGCTCAAAGCATCCTTCGCTTTAGATCAGTTGTCACAAACTTTCTCAAGACACCTCAGGCCTACAATTCAAAAAAGAAGCGACAGACCACAAAAAAACTTAGCGCGAGAGAAAAGCGCCAACCATTCCGCGAAGTTCAAAGCACAGGTTGAAATTATATTGCTCTCAAAAAATACCTGCATCTAAAAGTCTCACCTTAAACCATCTAAAGAGCACTCAAAGAAAAAGGGCAATTTGTCTACAAGAGAACGAATCGATCTCTTTTCTGACTCCACAACACATAAAAATCGTGTCGAGTAGGCCACAGAAGACGCTGCCTGGAGCACAATGCAATGACGAAATGTAATTTTCTTTGATGAGAAAATGTTCAATCTAGACGGCTTCGATGGATATGCTTCGTATTGGCATTCAATTAGTACCGATTTTTACAATGCCAACGCCGATGCAGACACCTGACATAATATCCATGAGCGGAAGGGGCCAATTAAATTTCAAAAGCAATAAACGCCAGTCGTATCTCACCAATACACTAAAATACCCTTTGTCATCTTGAGATGGAAGCTACATAGCAAAAGACAAACAACACATAGCAGACTGACTATCCTCCCACTCCGATATTATTTTGGTAGGCATGAATGTTATCGGAGATGAAGGAGTAAGTTTGGCGGATCCCTCGGCATCTTCATATTCAATGTAATTCCCATCAACAACTTCATCCTCAAACTCAGAGGCACGGTAAAAATTTGAATTTGCAATCACATCAATACCAGTTTCTGCGCAATCCAATAAAAAAAATTTAGATAAACATACCATAATAAAGGCAATAAAGCATTCAGAGCTTAACTTACCCATAACCGGCTTCCGCTTTATACGAAAGTAGCCATCTCCAAATTAGAAAAGGAGGGTCCATTTTTTTAACTTGGCTGGGTATTCATTTTCACTCAGCTCACTATTTTCAAGCATCTTCCTCAGGTCTTTGACGCCTTGAGACGATATAGTGAGGCCATGGTCCTTTTTTTCTGGCATATTTTAGCGCAGTTTGGCATTCAGCCTAGACTTGTGAGCTGGATGTACGTTTTTATTTTTCATTCTCATATTTGGGTGTCAGGCATCTTTTTAATTATACGAAGCGGAGTGAAAACTCGATAGAAGCAGTGGGTGTGAACGCAAAACATAAAAGGACGGAAATTATTATTATTAGCCTCATGATTGTTTCGTAATATCAATTTTGAGCGAAAATATTCTTAAAATAAAACAACATGTTAATATAATGTATGTTTCTCTAAAATTTTCGGTTAAATGAGGAGATAAGTGGCGGTGGTAACTTCTCTTTTTGGGGAATAATCGCTTATTTCTAAGTTCCGAAGCCTCTCCACTGTCGTCCCAGAACATTAAACATTCAGAACAGCACAGTAGATCAAAGCTTCCAGTGGTACTAAAAATGAGCAAAAAAAAGCCGCAGAATTAGTGAAAATAACTGACTTGTCAACAGCAATATTTCTTCTTTCCAAAAATATTACTGTTTTGACGAATTTTCTATCGTTTTTATCAACAATGGCTTGCAATATTTACTTTCATTGTAAAGATCGTTTTCAAAGTTTCAATACCTACTAATGAGGTCTCTATTTTTGTACAGAATTGTATGTCTGAATCTTTTCAATGAAAAAGTTACTTGGCTTATACTACTTGAGCTTACACAGCCAAGGTAACAGTTTTTAATTGCGAATATAACAGTTTAATGTATTTTTCCAATTGAAATAATTGAAATTCATTGATTTTTCAAATCATTTTTTCTATATTATTAAATTAAATTGCTTAGTCGAGGAGAGCAGTCAATATCTACATACGCTACGATGATGTTGACGGAGGCTGTCTCATTCACGTCACATCCCACTGGCCATGATCACATCTGCAGCTGTGTTCGCCTTCTTAGATAGGCGTTTAATGCCATCTACCTCAACAAGTTCATTCAGCCGCCGAGCTTTATCGCTTTTCGGAGTGAAACCGCTTGTCTGTGCAGTAGTTTTGAACTGGTTAGAATCACGATTCACTACAGAGAGCATCCATATGCATCTGCTTTTCGCTCTCCTTTTCTTGAAAGGGTATTGCATGGAGGAAGTCAACGCCGCCATTTTTTGGGTGAGTGAAAAGACATTCCGAAATTGGTGCAGGAATTTCATCCGACACCTGGCAGAGCTTGACGTGGTAAGTTTTTTATAATTTTTTATTTAATATTTTTGAATGTTTCATAATCTTACTTTAGTTTATATTATTATTCTTGAAAGTCGACTTAATTGTGAGCCTCTTCTGGGATGCTTTCTGAGAGTCGACAGGACTGATGTGACCATACAGGAGCCTAACCCGTTCAATAATTGTAGGTTTTCTCACAAGTTCCGCGGAGCTGGTCTAAGATATGAAATAGGTGTCAGTGTTGGGTGTTCCATTGTTTGGGTGATTGGGCAATTTGCCCAAGGGTTATTATCTGACCAGCTGATTTTTTATTTTGAGGTTGAGGGGTGTGATAGGCCCTAATGAAAGATTAATTGAAGATAAAGGGTACAGCGGTGCTTCCGTCTTGTATTCATCTGAAATATTTTACGACTCCAACAGACTGGGATACTATCGCGGAGGGCATATACGAAAAGTACGGACTTTCATGAATATGTAGAAAATGTGATCACATTGAGCCTCATGATCTCAATCAAGTATCCTCACCAAAATGTTGCATCATTCAAGACTATCCACGTGGACACCTGCAAAAAGTGTTTCTAGAAAGGTCTCTCAGACAGACCTTTCTCTCAGAGATTTAAACAACAAAATTGGACTGTTACAGAAGAAAATGCTTGGGTTAATGGGGTTGTTTACAGGGTGGGAATGTGGAGTGGTTTAATAATTGAAAGATATGTTCGGTTGTGGTCCGGAATATCCGTCTACTACAGTAAATGTTGGGTAAATAGGGTGCTACAGTATACTTAAGCTAATTTCCTGATGAAATCTATTTGAGAGTGTACGAAACTGACTTCACTACCAAATTTCATATCGCTGTGACAAAAGTAGTTAGTGAAAATTGATAATCAAGTACGGGAGTGAAGAAAATTAAAACTATTTACGAAAAATTGGAATGCAGTAAGAAATGAGTAGTACTTTGGGTAGGATCATGCGCAGTGGTGGGGTCTTCGAGAAACAGTCTCATCACGATCAGGTTAAGCGTGAAGTATGGTATCTCAACGTGATTATACTTTATCTGCATGCCCTCATAGGGCAACTTTGTTGGTCGCTGTAGTCGGAACGTTGTGGAAAAAGAGGAGGGAAGCGCCAATTTCTAGTTTCTCTCGCACATCAGCCCTGATTTCAATCGCATGTTAAGCGTAAAAGATGTTATTCGAGCACACCGAAATATGTACAAGACCTTATGCTATCAGCAACAATAACTTCATGTTTAATTTTAATGCGTTTGGAGATAGCGAATGTCTCGCACATTTCAGGTTTACAAAGCAAGTCGTCATTTGCACGGTGAATGCGTGGCATGGTCCTGTTACAAACTGCGAACTGATCGTAGTAGATACAGGGTGCAGCCCATATTAGCTACCTGCATTGTACTACGTAGGGTGTCAGGACCCGTCAAGTGGATTGATCTGGAAACATTTTTTGGTGAGAGGTGGTCGGCGCTGGCAGAAATATTCTGCGAGGCGCTGGACCACTTGATGAAAACTAACGGGAACAGGGTGATGCTGGAAATTAACGGTGGGTTGTGGACTACAAGTGCTGCCCTTTATGTTAATGGTGTCTGTGAAAAATGCAATGCATTGAGTAAGAGTGTGGGTTCCATAGACGTAACTGTGACCAAGATAACAAGATCGAGAGGAAAAAAAAGAAATGTGTGTTACAACGGACATAAGCGGTCACATGCGCTCAGTTCCAGGCTTTTAACTCGCCGGATGGACTCTTTTTAACGCTTTCGGACCAATCGAGGGTCCCACGATTGGACCGTATAAATACGGAGTGGTTGGATGAATCTTTACCAGAAATCATGCAGAGAGGTTGCTTTCAGTATTGCTTGCACGGAGACTCTGGATAACCACAGATGGTTCTTGGAGGTTCCGTGTAAAGGTTCAAATCTAAACCAGTATCAGACTTCATTCAATCAAGCCATGTCAGTTGGAAGGATAACTGTGGATTGGATGTTTAGGTAACTTTAGCAACAATTCTCTTGTGTTGATTTCATGAGGAAAATGAAACTATTGTAATCCCCAGTTGGACTGGGTTACCTCTCATGCATGTTTCTTTCTAACTGCCGTAACTGCCTATATCCTAATCAAACGTCCAAGTACTTCAGTTGCCCTCCACCTTCGCTAGAAGCGTATCTGCATTAAAAGTTCCATTTCTCGCTAAGGGAGTCCCCTGTGAAGCGAGAAAAAAGTCCGCGTCCCAAGGGTACCGAGGGCGCGAAGCGAGCCCTTTCAAGGGGAATCCAGCGCATTCTCGTAACTTTCTAGTGCAACACAATAGTACTTACATGCCTAACCCCCAAATCAGGCACCTTTGCGAGCATCCTTGATCAGGGCCATCATCTCCTTAAACCTGGCCATCTCTATTTCGAATTGCAATTTACGCTCCTCAGCTCGCTCTTTTCGAGCTTCATTGTGTTCTTCAATCCGTTCCACGAGCTCCTGCCGGCGTTCAGTGATAGTGGCGCTATGTTTCTCTCTCTCCAAGGCCATCTGTTCCCGTTCCAGTTCCAATCGTGCCAATTCTGCTTCCTTCAACGAATCTTAAAATGCGGCCAGTTCTCCTGAAATCCAATAGCTTCGTTTAACCTTGCGCTTCTTCTTCCCAGAAGGGGACTTTCATCATTGCTTCACTTAGATTCCTCCCTACTGTTTTAGTCAGGACTGAAATGCTTCTTTCGTTGCGTTGCTGTTGCCACAAGATGACGCCCAATACGTTCCTTCTTTCGCTCCATTTTCCTCATAGCCATTTTATCGTATTCTTACTTCTGCACGATGTCATCCCTTGCTTCTTCCATTTGAGACAACAGCTCATTTACTTCCCAAGCTCACCTACACCCATTACTGAAAGCTTCTCGTTGATGTTGTCCTCCTTGTCAAACCATTCTTGCAAACGCTTGTACCGGTCTTGAACAACCTTCTCAGTAACTTTCTCTGGCATCATCGTGTTTGCATTACATCTCTCAGCAACTTCCTCAAATTTAGTACGTACCTGACCATACGGTGCGACATGTGCCTTGCACGCTGCTACTTCTCGTACTATGATAATGTTTCGATCGGTTTGAATTTCGAGTGTCTATTTGCACTCTTGTGCGCAGCTGCTGTGTTCGGAGTTAGAGATTGAGAGATGGGAGGAGAATCCTCTTGCGGACTTTCCATATATGCCCGCAATACTCCTGCCATTTTTGTAGTTTCGATGACGTCGCAGTCTGTACTTCAAGGTACTTTTAACATGCACATCGAGTACTTTTGATCAATTCCTCCCACCAAACATATGACAATTGTTTTTCACAAGCCTTCATTTCTTTGCGCACGGGTCGTGACAAATATGCTATCTGTCTGAAGTGAGTAAACAAATGCAACAGTTCATTAAGTTAAATATTAGCACAGTAATGCAGGATACATGCGAGGCAAGATTTGCACGCGTGCAAGGTGTTAATTTAACATGCTAGCATTGCGCAGTGTAAGGCGATCCCACCCATCTACCCTTGCGGCTAGGCTAGGTTAATGAAGTAGGATACTGAAAATTTGCAGTATACTAAAATTACAGTTCCGTCACGAACATTATACCTCTGAAACCTCCTATGTAATTTGGTATTACGGAAATATAACGTGAGATATGTGGTAAAAAAAATAAAAGCAGGGATGGGTAAAATGTGTCTGGGTGTATGGCTTCTGTAAGGAGTATACAGTACATTAAATATTATTTAAATATTATTTCAGGGGTCAACAGTAATGCGCATTGTACAGTAATGTATATAATTCCTCTGCACAAGAATGAATCATTGTAAAGCAGCATTTTACTGGATTTTTCAAACTAAAATAGATGTATTTTTGAAAAATGGTATATAATGGAAAATTTTCATGACTTGAGAATGCTCCGTGTTGTGATGAAGCCAGAAATTTATTGGACTCGCTTTTGGAGCGGTACCGTATAGTATTATTATGTTGGTCAGCAATGTAGGAGGGTACCGTAGTCACAATGTAAATAATAGAAAATAAGTGAAGGTGGTTATTTGGGTAAAAAGGGTGGGAAATAGCTTGCTGGGATGAACGCCTGCATGCTTGCAGATGGGAAAACGAAGGCTGGAAATTTTATTCCTGAAAACAGCATAAAATGGGGAGGGTGGGTGGAGACCTTGGCCAATTGAGGTGGTAAGAGCCAACGGCATTGGTAGCCGTCATCAGGTATCTTCAGCAAAAATTATTCCCTCGCGAGGGATATGGTACCAGAAGCGCCACTAAGTACGTGAGATCGCTGAGACCTTAATTCGCTAGAATAATTTCAGGTTGAGAATCTCGGAAGAGGGGAAAACATTGACGCAGAGGAACTAGCTGTCCTAGAATTCTGTATTTCAAAGTTTGTTCAAAGAATCTATTCGAAGCTGAAAATCATGGAACTTAATTGCACCCTAGAGCAGTCTAAATTTATCCCAAAGTCTTTTATGGAAACGGAGGGCTCGCTGGTCCACTTGGTCCTTGGAAGGAAAACAATTAAGATGGTATGGGGCGTCACAGTGGAATACATTTCTAGTGGCAGAGCGAGGTATTGTCATGAAATGTTTATTACCGACCCCATAGGGAGACTATAAAACGTGCTAAGCACGGTTACTACTCAACTATTCTGGAGGTGGTGCGAAGGGGATGGATCATTGGAAAAGAACTGCCTCCAGTTCTTTGCGGCAAAAAATTGTTACTCCAAACCACCCGAATTCTCCAGCTATCAGCATCAGTTGCTTCTGACTGTACAAGTTCTTTGCGTAGAAGAGGCTTATGCGGATCAGCGCAATCAACGAGGCAAACGATTCTGAACTCAGTACGAGAGCGTTTATCCACGACGCGGATGTCAGTAGGTGCCTAGAAGAAATAGAAACGATGAGAGCTGGTTTTGAAGATTTAGAGAAAGAAACAGAGACTCAGAAAACAAAATATGGATATCCTAGCGAAGGTGAAGACAGTGCTGAGATTCCAGATCGGAAATTTCGGGCATGTTGCTTTTTATTTGCGATTGTGTTGAACTTGCGGTTCACATGATGTCACGATACGAGGACAATGGAATTAGGGACGTAGATAGATTTATGCGGTTTTTTATTGTTGTGGGACTGCAGTGTCATTATCGTTGCTGGAAGGGATGTGTTTGGTTTCTTTATACGTTTCTATGAATCTGAATGCAAGGAATTACTGCTGAACAAGATTAATGAGAGAAATAGGCTCCGTGCTTCATCCATACCACAGCACATATGCATAAATACAGATGGTAGGAGCCGCTGAATAGGAGTAGGCGCAATCGAGGAAGACTTACCTTCAAATAAAATCAACGACGATTAAAATTCCCACTCGGCGTTCTGGCCGCGGAAGTAACTTTATCATGGGTGATGCTTTTCTTTAAAATGTAAATCTATGTACAGTGCACGGGGAAATGCGAACTGAAGTCAGAAGTTAGTGAGTATACAAACCGAAAAATCAAACTTTCGACTTCGAAAATATGTTTGAACCTTTAATGGTGCTATAGATGTGAAATGAAGGAATAAACCCAATATTATGTTGAAGTTGGGAGGCCATATTTGAAGATTGCGCACAAAAAGGTGAAAGGGAGAATGATAATGGACAATGTGAAATTTTTTGATCCTATCTATATAAAAATCCATATGATTATGAAGTACTGTTGATAAGTACAGTTATGTACGGTCCTCATGGGAGGGAACTACTGCGGGCTTGTAATGAAAGATTTGAGCAGTTCGATGTAGCCGGCCCATAGTAAAATGACAAAAGGGTGAAAAATGGGAAAAGTACGAAGGGAGCCCCCATCTTCGCAACTATTAACTCGATAATAAACTTTTGGTAAAACATTTTGCAGTGGGGATCAGTTTGTATAGAAGTAATCCACCAACCGCACTTACCAAAGGCCAAGGGGAATGGGGAGTGAATTTACTGCGAGATGTAGGAGGGTTGAGAACCGGATTGTTTGATTGGAAGTTGACTTAGTACAGAAGGCAGGATCGACGTTTTTGTTTGGCTAAAAAGCTGCCTGGAGACCAGACAATAGACATGCCGCGTTTGAGGAGATTACTATGGCGGCATTGAGTTGTGAAAGGACCGATCTCGAGTTCACGAAAACCCTCATGCCTCCATTCACGACAGCTTTTGGCAGCTCTGTGACCACGGAAAATGCGTCCGGATGCCACTCTCCCAAAGTGGAAACAGGAAATGGGATGAGCCTTGTCCTGTAATGCGATGCTAAAATGAAGGATTTTGACCTTAAGTGCTTCTCTGACATGGCCGCAGTAAGGCTAGTGAGAGGTCTGAATGGTCAAGGGTTTTGAAATGTAGTGTATTGTACAGTAAACTTCAAAAATATATCAAAAAAGAAAGACCGAATACTGCATACCGCCGACAACGTGTGTCATGAATTCAGAAAAAAACAGAAATTTGAGTTAGAAATAAGAATGAGAACAAATATATGAGTTATATAATAGAATAGATAGCCTGGGATAATAGGGTCGCTAAAAAATACGACCATTTATACCTTTTTATATAACTGTATAGTGTGTTCACCAGAAAAGTACATTGGATTTTAATATGTAATAAGTATACTGGATACAACTCCATAAGGTACGCTACATATTGCCTGATTTATTATTATAGTGCAATGTGATAATGCGAGGGTGGAACTATATTAAGAATTAGTATTCAAATTTTACTATGGAGGAAACAATCAAATTACTTTCCCGAGTATATAGGTCAACAAGATTTCTTCACATGAGATCTATTCAATACTCAATTCCGGTCTGGAATATTTATCTAGTGATATGAACCGCCAATACATACTGGAATCACTTACGGAAGGAAGAGTAGTAATTGACAGCTGGAATTGAAACTTGCGTCATCCCAGAATGCATTGATTATATATATGGAAATTTTTAAAAAGTTAACAAGTCTGGAGGACACAGTCTCACAGGTGATTCTCATAACTGAGAAAATTTAGGAATTAAGAGTAATGACCTGTGAAATCCAATAGTTCTCATCAACAATTAACTGTAAAATTGAAAACATTGACTCGTAAAGAAATGAACAGCGCAGCCAGTCTTTCTGGTAACCACTCTAAACTATTTATAAGTATCAAATGACCTTTTGAGAGGTCGTATTGAGTATAGCTTGTAGGTATTTAGTTCCTAAAAATTGTAATATAGTAATGGAAAAAAACGGAAAATGCAACGAACCGTAAACAAACTGGAGGATCAGGTTGTAATAGGAATTAAGTCATTCCTCTTCTCGGAACCGGAAAATTTACAGTAAAAATAAATCGTCACTGTAGTGCGCCAGGACTCGATTAATGAGAACGACAACATAATTTATAAGAAAGACTTATTTAACGGATGAACCAACCAAAGTGAGACAATTGTTCCGGTACTTCATCCGCAAAAGCAATATCAGTCCTCCTAGAATTGAATATGTACCCTCGTACTTACAATATATCTATGTCGCCCATTGTCACTAATACCAATCTACAATCACTGCAAAAGGAACTCAGTATTCGAAAGATGAGTTCAATGTCTGAGAGGAAGAAGGCCTAAGTATGTTTCGAACAAGGTAGCGATGTTGAGGTAATTGATTTGGAAGAAGACGTAGATGAGGTCATCGAGGTACAACCAATTAAATCTGCTGGGCAAAGACCACCACTTCCCCTACATCAAATTGTATCCGATTGCGATGTTAAAAAATGGTTGAATGGGAACAATATAGAAATCATACGGGGACCAACATCTGTTTTATTCCAGATGACGACACGACCTAGGTTTGTTGGTGCAAAATACGTTCAGTTCCATGACTTCCCGAAAGATAAGAGCTTTTTGATTACACTAGAGAGCCATGAGGAGGGGAGATTGCATTTAATCAGGGGAATTAATAAAGTACCTTTCTTGGGTAATGTAACAATGACCACGAGGAAGTATACGTGTACTGGAATACGCCACTGCATACGAATGGCTGATGAGAACAAGCATACGCATCATCGCACGACAACATAGGTCAAAGTATATTACGATAAACAGAAAGCACTTACCAAGTTGCTATATTCATTAGATATTGTAATGGAGAGGGCTGTTCACATGTACCACACAATTCGGAAAATGAGCGAGAAAGGATATTGTAAGTTTATTGGGAAGGTCACCGAAGGAACCGATCCCATACTCGGAGGGAAGAGGTCTACTAGGAAACCAATAATGAAAAGAAACAAAAAAAATACGCTTTTTGTCGGTTTCTCAGGCACATCATGGAATTTCAGTGATCTTATCGAAGGTTGCAAGAGTTCCGAGAAGCGACAAATGTTGGTTCCACTTAAATATATGACCTAGAATGGCATTGGTTTACTGGAGGATATGCTGAGGACCTGCAATATACCCGAACTTGTGTAAAAGTGCAATTATATATCCCCGAAAAGCCAGAGAAGTGCAACAAAATGTGTGATTTGCTTTTCTGGTCTTGCAGAAACAAGGTTATTCCCATTTCAGCTGTTCTTATTCGAAATGGAGCAGGTAAACAGGGAAAGGGAATGCTTACCGATTCAAAAATAGTCAGAACAGAATCTTCACCCAAACAATCCTCCAAAACGACAGGAAATTTATTTTCGCCACTGCATTCGGTACACACAACCACCCACCGCCACCGATACCTCCAGGTACATTCGAGAAGAGAAGAATGCTGGCTGCAGAAAAAATTAAGGCTCTGGATGCGAAACCGGTTGTAATAAAGGTAAGGGCACAGGAAATAAGTCACACAAGGATTTTCTGTAGGGAATCAGGCTACAATTGGAAAAGCAGCAGCATATCGCATAAACCATGCAGCCCGTGAGAACGGACAATATTTCTGCCAGCAGGTTAACGCAATTTTTAGGATGGGAGGACCCGATAGAAGGTTACGTAAGGGATATGCGAACAATTGAACATGGTTTGGTTCTCCTCCCAGCAACTGATTCGATGTCACGACATGCTGCAACAGCATCTTTTCTAGCAGGTTGTGCAACACACAAGTCTCTGTCCGGAGATAGAAGGACCCTCTCGACAAAGATTGGTATTTATACAATCTTGCTGCCAAGGAAATATATTTTATACAGGACGATAAAGAGCAGGATGGTCTATGTTCTTGGAACATTTGCTGCTGAATTATGCCAGCTTTTGGGCGAAACCACAAGTCCAATACTGAACTATTAATAAGTTGCCGAATTAAGGTTCCCTACGCGCCAATAGGTGCTGAATTTGAATCTAAGACAATAGATCTGCGTGATATTACAACGTACTTCGAGGTAGTGGAGGTCCAAGGGATAGCTATGGCCTTGGAAGAATTAACAGCCGCCCCAAAGCAGCTTCACATAGAGTCAGTTATGGTGGGATTTGACGTCCACTTCGAACGCTATGTTAAAACAAGGGCAGCTTAAGTAGGTGTTGTAATGGCAGGAAAGTTGAGAAAGTCAATACTCGATCTCCTCAATTCAACGAAAAAAATTACGCGGACAGCTGGATGGCAGTAATTCGCGAAATTGACCCACAATGGATTAGCTAGGTTGAAAATCATGTTTATCAAGTGTATGGTGGTGCCTTTTTATTCTAAAATGGACTGTAACACAAAGACTCTATAATTTACGACACAAATGGCGCAGATGATTCCGGTTATCGGCATCACTAAGCTGAACCAACTGTTGGTAGTCAGAATAAGCGAGCTTGGATCAGAGTCTCGGAAGCTTCGGCAGATCAGACCTTCCCGACATTTCAGTGGAAGTTTAAAAGAGAAACCGCCAGCCTCTAAGCGCAAATCTTCGTTGCTTACCACATCTATTCGATTCACGGAACGGCAAATGTTCCGAAATCGAAATGAAGTTCAAGAAAACATTCGGGCTGTATCTAAACTGCTTGGGAGTGCTTTGACGAATGTTTGAAACGACTATGTTCGCCGAAAAAACACTTTCCAGTCTTTCTTTAGATGTTTAAAATGCGTTATCGGTGGAGGCATCAAAGTGGAGGACATCCGTATGAAAGTCCTGCGCGAAATGAATGAACACGCCGAGGATGATAATATTGGAGCTATTCTTTCCAATTCCTATGGTGCATTGATTCCGACAAAGTCCAGAGACATGAATATGTCTGAAGATACCTCCATTACACCGTGAGAAGTTGAAGGTCAAGTATTCACAGTAGCACGCCACGTCATATCACAGGAGGGACAATAGTATGCGTCCAAGGGTCTGACCTTCGACCAATACTCTGCAAGTAGGTTCACATCTAATGTTGTTAAACAGACAACTTATTTTTAGGTGGTGGCTCAATAAATTCTTACATGATCGGGGTAATTTATGTAGTCTTCCAAATTCGTATCAAGTTTAGAATAATTATGATAGTCGCCTAATATTTCATTTCGGTAAAGCTGAAATACATTAGTGCGAAATAATCGGAGTTCAGCTGTTGATAAGAAAAAAACAATTTGTTTAGAAATTGATGAGAAAATAATTTCGAAACCCCTATTTATATAAAAATATGTGCATACTGTACCCCACATAGTGTTCAGTCGTGAAGTAATTGTATTGGTAAAATACCGGGTGGGCTGAACTGACCGCATAATGTCTGTATTTACCTTCTAATACCCTACTAATTTATGCAACTGTTTCCCTATTTGATGGAACCCTAGTAATCTGATGGTTATGATACGAAGTATCATCATTGAGGAGAGTGAAGGCTTCACCTTTAAATTAACAGAGAAAAGAATAAAAAGTGGCACGATTAATGAAACTGCTATTTGAATCTACGACAGATAACAATCAAGAGGGCTTGCATCCTCATAAATGGATAAAGAGTCGAGTAATATTGACATGGAGCTCCGTTCGAGGAGATGCAACTCGGTGCGCGGCGGCGGCAGAAAGCACTCATTCCTCATCATAAGTAACCATGAACGTAGCTTTCAGTAGGAGGAATTAAGATGTTTTGCTCATTGTGGACATCGCCATAGTGTGGATCTGGTACGGATTTTTCGAGAATAGTATCTGCACTGCTGTAGAATGCGGCAATGGGAACGCAAAATTGACCGTAGGATGCACAATAGTGATAGTTAAAACCAGGTCCCGGTAGTACAAAATTTAGGTCCCTGAGATGAAGATTTTATTGGATTGTAACAACATTCCGGAGAAATTTGTTGTGGGGCATCAGGATACATATGGTCTTGTCTTAAAAAACATGGATGTAAATCGTTGAGAAAGAAGAGTGGCTTTAAGTATGGTGAAACTGTAGACTATGACACAGCACCACTATAGTATTGATGCCTTGCTCGTCCTCATTGCATATTATTCCACAAACTCGACACTGTCATCACTATCATGAACATCACTCGTTTACCGTCCATCGGGTCTGTCTTCCTCATCTTATCGGCTGAACCCTGCACGTCACAGTGTGATCCCAGAGAAGGATTATGGGTAAAGTTTATTTTCAGGATATCGGTTCGAATTCTGGCCGTTTTCGCTTTTGCGGAAGTTTTTGCAAACTCCAAGTCACCCAGGATTGTCAGCATTTCATTCTGTTCGTCGAGAATGACATTCTCTCGGTATTTTGCGCGACCTTGACGTTAGCTCAGAGTCAAGGCGACTAAGTACTAGACTCTGTTTACGAACTAATTCCTCGTTGTCATTCAAATCCTTTTCCCGCCTTTCCAAGATTTTCATTTTTATATCGAACTATTGTGTCCGCATTTTTCTGCACGATGAATAGACTCCTGGGTTTGTTCACGGAAACATTCCAGAAGGCCAGGAAGGTTCCGGAGCTGCAGTAGTATATGAGAAATCGGTGAATCACTACACTGTGCCAATTTGTTCAAAAATTTGATTTTACTTTTGACATCCATAGATATGGCAACAAATATATACCTGCTATTCCCACAGTCACCAAAGATAATCTTGCATTCCGTGCTGCTTGATACTTCCAACGGCTTACGATCAAACATGGATCCAACGCGAATGCTATGCGAAGTTAACAGTTCACGCGAGAAAACTGGTCTTCTGCAGTAGGGGCATTCTACCACCTTATGACTATTGACTTCGGGTGAGACATGTGAGAGATCCGCCCGGGTCGTAATTAACTGTTCACGCTCAACGGCATCTTCGTTGTTGGACTCCGTTTTGTACTGAAAAAGGCACTTCCAACATACAGTGTGAAGTATGTGACCACATAAATTCATGCAGAATTCCCTCTCAAAACAGGTTTAAGGCATACGCAGCAATCCAAACAAAGTGTGGTAGACGATCTTTTCTGTTTCACTAGAACATCTAGCAGAACTTCTAGAGAGGTTTTGAAGTAATTCATCATTGATAGGCTCTGGGTAAGCGCCGAAGGCATTTCACCGCCATCTTCATACGGTGACGTACTTAACGTTTCTTTTGTACTTGGGCCGGCTCCAGGTTCTACGCTGGGTAAGGAGTAATCCCTGTAAAAGGGGTCCATAATCAGATAATTGCGTAAACTTTCGTTGCCTCAGAAACAAGCCACGGAATCGGAGCAGTTCAAGAAACTTGAATTTACGGGTAACCACAGCGATTCTTCTGGATGCCTGCTGACTGCTGAATATTAATGTAGAAAATTTAATTAAATGTCTGCAGGGCATCCAGCTCCCGCTCATTATACATTATTATTTTAGACCTAGTTTTGGGAATTAAAATTAAACGGGTTCTGTGTGCAGAGGAACACAGATAGAAAGATGACAAAAGAATTGGTAATTTTTAAGCGAGTCTGCAATAGGTACTTAAGAAACCATCCTTTTTCTGCAACCCCATAAATGTGGAAAAATTGTCATACTCCTATCATCACCACTGTTTCCAATATACAGTATCTGGTTAAGGCTAAGAGTACGATTTGCAGTGGATGAAGACGGTATGTAATCAACAATTTTACTTGCATTCGAGCAGTAAAGGATGGTTGCTATCAACCATGCTGGTTAGAATTAAATACCTTTCTTCGTGAGATCATTTGATGAAATATGGTAGAAAGTAGTACGGTACACGTCGAGCAGTTAATTGTGTCTCGTCTGCTTATGGGTGACGCTGCATACGTCAACCATACGTCTTACGTAGCTAATTATAAGAGTTTGCCTACAGTAAGAGTTTTGAAATATGATCCCTCGTAAACGTTTTTCTGGTTTATTAGCTTGGATTACACTAAACCGGAGCACGTTCAGTAGTATTAATATGGGCACGTAATTGATACTACTCTCCCATTCGTCAAGTAGTATGTTTGCTGTATTTCTTAACCGGTGTAGTTTCAAAGGGTAAACCACAAACCACGTAGGTACCGGTACATTATTGTCAGCTGTTCATAACCATGTAATGTCAGAGTGCACTACTGATTACATTGATCCGCGGCAGCTTATATATTTTCCAAGAATTGTATTTGTCCGGTCGTGTACGAGTGATCCAAAAAGACCGGTATTGTAATGGAAAAAGTTGTTTCAAAACCAATATACTATTTTCAACCTGATTCGCAGGGGTTGAGCTATTTTCTACAGAATTTGAAACCAAGAATTGAAGAAATGCTAAAAAGCGGTCATTCTGACTGTTTGTAACCGTACAAAATTATCACTGCTAATGTATCTAAGTATACTTCCGAAGGCATTGAGCTGCAGCACTTGAACTGTACAAGCTGATAACAAATCTTTCACCGCAAGTGCCTGTTTCGCACAGGAGTGAGGCACACAAGATTGAATTTCTTCGTAATGCTACCGTCGGTTATGCATGGGACGGAGCCGTTAAGTCGCGTCGCTACCCATGGTTCTCATTTCAGCAACTCTATGGAGAACTTGAAGCAGCCTTGATCTCTCTAGGGAAGCCAAATGGCAAACATGAGAGATAAAGTTGCAATTAGGTCACGTACTACTTCAGATGAGGACGAAAAGGTCCTGGGATACTCTATCAAGGACCTGGTCGCTACGCAAACCGACATCTGGTGTCGGTGATACACGTAGTTACGGCCAAAGGAAGGATCCATCTGGACCACTTTCGGTCATGGATGCTTCAATTGTGATTCCCCTGATCATATGCTAAGTTCATGTCCGCATAAGATTGACCTTGCTAAAGCCGCTCGTCGAAAAATGGAGTACATGTCGAAGAAAACTGGAAACACCGAAATGCTCAGGTTTATTGTTTGAATTATGTCAACAGCTCGACTCTGTAAATGAAGCAAAAGAGAAATGAGTCAAGAAGTACCAGATGAAACAGATGTATGTTAACGATGAAGTTGAAGAAGAAAAAACGAATTTGATCTCTTCGATGCACTTGTTAATTATGTCGGAGACACGAATGATGAAAAATCTGTAGCTGACGCTACAATCAACCTTACTTCTCCTTCGGCCCAAAAGGAATTGAAAAGTTCAATGGAGCCTGTTTGGATACTGGAGCTCAGAGATCCGTAGTAGGGAAGAGTCAAGCTGAGGCATACTACCGCCTCATGGGAATCCCTCTAGCTCTCATTCCGTCAACAGCAAAGGTCTACTAAATTTGGAGCAAACAGGAAGGAAAGCATTGGAAAAGCAAAGTTTCGAATCCCATATGGCGACAACCGTCACATGAAGATCGTTCTGGATGTTGTAGATATTGGAATACCGCTTCTTTTAGGACTCGACGTACTTGATAAGTACAAGCTTCTAGTAGACACCGTGGACAATCGTATCATGCAAAGATCCTGTCTGGAGCGCACCTCTCACTCGAAAGCTGGCCATGCTACTATGAATGGAACTACGAAGTTATGTATACAGAGCCGAATTGAAAAGGATTCACCGACACTTTTATCACCCGCATCCGCTGAGAATTACAAAATGATGAAGCAGGCCAAGGATCCTCAAGCGACACCAGAGACCTTAAGGCACTCGAAAAAGTTACTGAATCTTGTGATGTTTGTCAAAGGATTTCGAACCAACCTGGTCGTTTCCGCGCGTCGCACTGCCAAGCGAAGACGTAGTCTTTAACCGAACTGTGCTTATGGATCTTATGTACTTGGAAAGCATGCCCGTACTACACATGGTTTGCAAGGATACGTTGTTCAGTGCTGCAGTATTCCTCGATGGAGAGTCGGCAAACAACGTATGGACAGCTTACGTCCGTCAATGGGTTACAAAGTACGTCGGTTACTCGAAAGAAATTCACACTGATCGTGGACGCAATTCGATAGTGACCGTGGCGTCACTTGCTGCAAGCGAGTGGGATAAAACGCTTGGACTCAGGTATCGAAGCCATAATGCTATTGGCGTCGGTGAAAAGTACCATGACTTCCTCCGACGAATTTATCGTAAGGTACGAATGGAGCACCAAAAGATTTCGAAAGATGACTGTCTTTCTCTTTCTGTTCATGCCATGAACAACACTGCCGGACGGATGGGTTGTCTCCCACTCTTCTCGTGTTTGGAATCGTTCCACAATTTCCGCTAGGTTTCTCAGATCTTCCCGAGCAGCGTGAGCGAATGAAGCATTACAAAATGCTCGCTCTGAGATGTCTAAGCTGTTGCTTCTGCCGTATCCGCACTGCTCTTAATCGTAACGTCCCTATTGCATCAGACCGCGAGATTAAGATTGGATCTCAAGTACTCTTCTATCGCGAAAAGTGAAAGCATGGGAAGGCCCATACAAGGTTGTTGCAGGAGATGAAAAAAATCTTTGGATCAGTATCAATAACGAACTTAAAAGGGTTTCGATTGACAGAGTCCGTGAGTATATAACGGATCCGATCACCAGGAAGGACAGGAAAAATTGTCTGATAATGAGCGTGACGAAATAGATAACGTCTTTGACGAGTGTTCTCGGGCGAAACATTTCTTGCAACGTTCAAGAAAAATGGCGAAGTTCGGGTCAAAACGAGGGACAACTGATGTCTTAGAGACACCAAGCCTAACGTATATCATGGAGAAAGTTCCTGCTGCTGACAAAAGATCCAACTCCGCAGCATTTGAAATAGCCAAACGCAACGAGATTCAGGGTCTTTCTGATCGTAAAGTCTGGGAAGTCGTCAATATTTCTCTTCCCTCTTCCCCCGAAGGCAAACATTATCGGTGGAAGATTGAACTTACGCTAAAGAATCCAGGTACCGACCGTCAGAAGGCCAAAGCACGTTTCGTTGGACAAGGCTACAAAGACGACATGAAATTTATAGTGCATAGCTGCCCAACGCTACGCCAAAGCTCTACCAAATAATCCTTTCAGTATCTTCCATTCTTAATTACCGCCTCGCAATGATTGATTTCGTTCAAGCTTACCTCCAAGCGAAAGAAAATCTAAGTCGCGGTATATATCTTAAGATCGTGAGGCCGATCGAAAGTTTTTCAACATCGGGGGATCAAGCACTGAAGCTGAAAAGCTCTTTATGGTATATGTGATTCTGATGACTACTGGGGCGCTACTCTCGAATTATTCATCAAGAACGAACTAGGAATGCTACACTCGACGGAGATATCCGTCTCTTTACATGAAACAAGGTACAGAGGGTACCGATGGACTTCTTGGAGCCTATGTCGATGATAATTTGTTTGCTGGAAATGAAAATTTTGATAAGCTCATTGAACTCACAGCTCGTTCGTTTGAGTCAAAACCGGTCGAGTATGACAATCTTGAGTTCGTTGGCATCCATGTTGAAACTGAAAATCGATTGATGGTCAGGAACGTTCTACGCATCAGCCAGACTACATTGCCAAGCTCAGAACAATACAAAGGATTCTACTTTGAATCTTTCGCTCCGTCCGAGCCGCATTTAGTTGGCTTCGCACACCGTCCGGATATGCTGTGCAGTCAACGCGCAGCACAAGTAACGTTGAAAGTTTCGAAAGAAGGCCATTGACGAGCTTAATACTTCCATAAGCTATATGAAAGATACCAAAGACATCCGTCTCAAATATCCCCCGCTCAATTTCAACACCCTTCATATTCGTATTATGCATATGCATCGTTTGCGAAAAACACAGATCTCACTTCGCAGTTAGATTCATTATTTTGCTTTGTGATGACGCAGACCGCTGCCATGTTTTGAACTATAGCAGCCGCAAATCTCGTCGCGTCTACGTCTATCATGGCTGGAGAAGTGTACGCATTCTCCGCCATTTGATGTCGCTTACATATTGAAACACGATTTGGAACGCATCTTACGCCGTAAGATACCTCTGAAAATGTTCACAGACTCGAAGCAAATTTTCGATGTCATTACCCGTGCTTCGCATACAACTGCGAAACGTTTAATGATAGACATCTCTGCTGCTCGCAAGCCTACAAAAAGTTCGAAATATCAAATGTTGGACTATCACTGGTATTGCAAGTCCTGCTGATGTTCTAACAGAGCGAATGTTTGTAAGCCCTGCTAGACATTCTGCGGACTGGAGTTACAAACCTTCATCGAGTAATGGATTACTCGTAAGAAAAAGGCACACCTGCCTCGCTTTTTGAAAAAAGGGCGGGAATGTTATAAAGAAAGGGCTCGCGATAGTGCAAGCGCAGCATCTGTGACAGCTCAGCAGGAATGCTTAGATATTTTATGGTATTAATCTAGTACCAAATGCTACTGTAGCCATTAGATTTAAGTTTTATGGTGGACTAGTTCTGTACTGTACTGTACTGTGCTTCCAAATACAGTGCAGAAGGGCAACAAAAAGTCTGTATAAGGGCTTGCGTACCGAGTAGCGGAGCAAGTCCAAGACAAGAATTATCATCCATCAGACAGAAGAAGTAAACACTTGTTCTTGCCGCAGTAAGGGGAAGCCAACCCGTCGAGCACAACGGTCAGTAGTTGTGTCAGACTTTGTAAGCTCGGCTTGTAAGGCTTACAGTAGACTTCCACCAGCAACCTTGCTGCGTGCTACACGTGTCATACCTTTTGGGCTGTGATACTACAAACACGTGTTCGTTTCGCACATACTGAAAAGTTCAAATTACAGTAACACCGGTGTAATTATTCACTCCATGTGGTAACCCGGTGACAAATATATAAGCACTTATCGGCGCGATTGCTACCAAGCTCTTCACTAAATTCTGTCATACTGTAATTACTGTCAATATTTTAGTGATTTCTTTGTCACATCTGCAAGAAATCCAGTTTCGTACGCTCACTACAGTTTGCCGTAGTAGACGACTAATTTGGGATGCCACTGACATACGCTGAGAACGGTGATTCGCTAGAATACAATACTTTCAAGTTGTTGCCTTAGATTTTGTTCGAAACCCCTTCAATAAACAACTGGCGGTATTCTGGCGAGTCTCGCCGCATGACGAGCGAACAATGTTTGCTGCGCATCAACAATCAGAACGGCTGCCCGTGCGGCAGTGCCAGTCGCAACCCGGTTGGCGAAGTCCCGAGCAGTCGGGGGCCAGCCCCCTCAGCCCTGTTCATTTGGGCACCATAGGGTGTGTTTTACTCAGTTTTGCTGATGACAGTTGAGTTTGTCTGTGTTCCCAAGAGTCAATTGTTGTATACGTCGTAAACATGAATGAACATGCCTTTGCAACCAACAACTTACCCACCACCGCGACTTACCGAACCTCCGCGTCTCGCACCGGCCCTAGCTCTCCTGCTCCGGCAAAATCGTCATCGACGTCATCGCCATCCACAGAATTGAAGTCGGACCAACCTAGCCAGCTAACCGGCACCCATAAGCGCTCAGTTCCATATGGACATTTGGGTTTACTTAATTTCCTGATAAAAAATAGTCATTTGGGTTTACTGCGAGTACTGTAGAACATAGGGTGAAATTTCCATTGGCCTGTGCAGTGTGGCGGCGGCGGAGAAAACACTATGGTGAAAATGAGCGTGCCATGGAACGGCAACTACGTTGTGGTTGCTGCGAGCCCTGTCAACAGACCTGCGGCGTTCGAAGCAACCACGCAGAATGCCGCTGTAGGAGTGTGTGTCCCTGACGGTAGGAAATATTTTTTGCTGTTTACTTACAGTACTGTACTGTACATATTGTGCTCGTGTTCCATTCTGAAATGTTCATTATCACACCCACAAACCATCTCCTGCTCACCATTGAGTTTGAGGGGAAAATCAAATCATCCATCCAGCAGAAGACGTCAAAGGCTTACTCAACCACGGTTGAGTGACTATCATTATGAAGCGTCAAAGGCGTGCGAGCCTCCTTAACATGTCCGAAGTCAATTGCGACCTCGTCGCTCTCGCTTCCGAGGCCGCAGCGGCTCCAGCAGCCCACCACCAAACGTATGCCAGAACCCCTTCCCCGAAAATTCTTCCAAATTCCCCTTACTCTTCAAACCCCGACCTTTGCCGCCTGTCGGAAACCCTTCCAAAACGTCGATCCGTCGAACTACCCAGCCTCCTCACTACGGCGTACGGCAAGGATCTCCCGGCCCTTGTCACAGGCTTTCCAGCACTCGTCGCCCTCTCAAATTCATTCTAAACCAGGGCAGTCTACTACTTTGCGATCCTCAGAAATGACACCCAAAACTACCCAAATTCCACTCTCCACAGCTACGCGAGACCCGATTATCCCGAGGTCCTCCCATCCTCTTCCCAGTATGACTCGCTCTAGAGATCCACACTTGAGTCCAAATCTAAATCCTCCACAATGCTGTTCCCTCAAAACACCTTCTCTGTATGGAAAGGGTAATTCCAGCCCATCTCTTCTACAGCACAGGAATTCCGCCTCCAGTCGCTGTCAACGGTTGACTCGCGTGACGCAAATTCCCGGCAAAGCGGTCGCAGGTCTCCCAACCGAAAAAGTGATAATGGATCCTGAGCCTGACATGAAATGCCACAGTCCGACAGCCTCATCGCCGTCCTTGGAAAAATGTTTAGAGGAGCTCAAGGGGAGTCTAGTTGCAGGGTCAAATACTCCATGTGACATAAAGAGACCGCTGAGCTTAGGTGTGGAGAGGTCCTTTCGCCCTACTTGCACCGAAGACGAACCAGCGGAGCAACGCCTTCCCCTCAGGAAACCTTAGGCAGTGGTGAGCGAGGTAATGGTTTATCGAAAACTCATTCCGCAGACCACAAGAAACGTAAGCCCGCGGAAAGAGAGCTCGAGGCACTCGAAATGATACAGGCAGCTGCGATACCTAGAATAAACAAAGATGCGAGAGTCGGCCGCTGCCCGAAAAAGATACTGGCTCATACCGAAGCCTCGGCGCGCATTTCGATGCTTTGATCGCATCTGGGCGCATTGACAAGCATCTTAAGCGAGTTGAGAGAAAGTTGCGCAGGGCGGCCCCGAGGTACCGTAAAAAGGGGAAGTGAACAGAGGTTTTTATAAGGCATTGGTGTAAGATAGGCTTGCTCAAACGGCGCCCGTCGCAGTACATCATGGATGTGCTTTGCACTACGAAGGATGCAAGGAAAGGTACGTTTTCGGGAGTTGGAATGAGGAAACTTGTCACCGCTGTTGAAATGGGGAAACGCGGGGTATACAGAAACGGTAGTTTTTCCAATGAGGTATAGAAACCAACTCCAGTACCCGCGTTGTACGTTCCTGTGTAGTGCTCTGTTTGTTCACGGCTCTTGCTTACAAAGTTTAGGGGTGAAATCGAATGCAAGGTTTGGATAGTGAAGTAGGTTTGGAAGTCGTACGCTCTGGTACGATTAAAACACGTACGATTAGAGGAAATGGAGCAAAGACGCGGGGTATGCGGTAGAGATTTCCCATTCAGAGGAGAGCATGGGTCAGTTGTCGGGAAGGCCTTGACAGCAGTAACCCGTGACGTGAAGAAAGCGTTGTCAGTAGATGCAGGAAATTCTCCCCGCAGATGGACCAGGGAGAGTAATGCAAAGTACACATACTTAAACTTGTCTGATCAGGGGAGTATATAAGTTTCGTTCTCGCAGGCAGATGTTGTTGCGGATTGCTGTGATACACAAGGTCTTCTTCTTAAGAATATCAGCCCAAAAACGCCTTTACAAACAGAAAACAACTAATCAAGCGTAATGAAAACCTCAACGTTCAAAGGTACGTTTGGAAAAATATCGATGGTGACGAAAAGCAGAGGGAAGAGAAACAACACGAATGTAAACGTGGGTGTTTATGGGAGAGATTCTGAGGAATCATGCAGTACGGTTGAGGAATTGTGGCGAAGGGATAGTGATGTTCAAGAAAGAGTGACTGCGAATATATGGAATGATAGAGAGCACACAGCAGCAAAAAGGTGGGATTCAAAACAGCGGGATGTGAGGAGTAGTGAGTTCACTTTAAGCAAAATGACGATGTTGGATTCATCAAGCAGTGAAGGCAGCAATTTAGAGGATGAGGGACCTATCTATAGGCTGGACAGTAACTTGGAATTTTCTCTTTGCCCTGAGTTTAGCTGCAACACAGAGGAAGGGAAGACATTAGTGCGGGCAGCAGTAGTAAGGAACGTGAGGAATGTGAGGAACTTGACAATCAGGGCCAAGGTGCTTCTTTGTGTCGTCAAGACAGCTACTTGGAGTTCATAACATCGAAAAAGGGTTTCACGATCAGAAAGTACATGGAAAGAAGAATGGGACGAATTTGGGGACTGATTAGGAGGCTCGGGGAAAACAAGGCCGCCAGGTATGTGAAGCGGTTTGGCCAGGGGTGATGGTGATTACGTGTGAGGTTTAGCGTTAGGATTACTTGTACATGGCAGCATGGTACACCTCTTCATGAGATGTCCGTCTCGCGGTGTAGGGAACAGTAACCGTTGCCATTGTTTTGAAAGAGTCATCTCGCTGGGATTGTATGAATCTGCTCATTTTTTTTCGGGCGGAACCTAATACAGCTTGCCGAGTGCAGAGATGGTAAGCATACCAGCCATGCAACTAGCCTAGGGTCTGCCTTTGTTTCGGATTTGTTAGACGAGGATGTGATGTTACGTTCCATTAGAGCATGCACCCATACAACAGTTTCTAATAAACGGCACGTTTTGGTGCTCTGCGAGACTGTTCTTTACTTGGGAGGAAACGAGATATCCGCAAATGTTCTTGCTGTTCTTTACACTTCAAGTGACCTTAGTAGTTTTCTTTCACTATGCGCAGGGCGATGGCGCAACTATGGTTACTGCTGTAGCACTGTGCCGATACTGAATCCGGAAAGGCGATGAAAACGCGCACTCTCAAGAGGACATTGATTCCCCGAGCTGGAGGTGACTGCTGCTATTCTGTACGCACTGAGCGTAACCTGCTGCGATGCAATTCGCATCCAATCGGAATCTACGTTATCCCGGCCACTACCGCTCTACTCGCTCCCTCTGAACAAGTTTGCGGCGAAACCCCGCCGAAGCAACCGAACCGCCCGAATACTATACTCGACCGAGCACGGAGCGCAGCGAAGTACTCGCTGAACTAGCAGCCCTCACTGGATATCCTGACCCTACAGGAACAGAACTTGGCCCAGTACATATTCAACGACATAACCTCCGACTTGGCCACCAATGTCTACATCTACTGGCATATGCAACAAGGTGCTCCGAGCCCGACTCAAGGACTCATACCCATGAGGGCTGCCGACATCGCACCCGCCGCAACCCCCGGTCAAAATGCACAGCTGTCTTCAAATGTGCGCCTTCCCTTCCCTCTGCTAGATTCGCTCCCTATGTTGTCTTCCGGTTTTCAAAGAAGCGGTCCCCATGCGGACCTGCGCCTACCGCCACCATCTCTCGGACCCCCTGACCACTCCCCGGACGTCCAAGCACGGTTTCGGCATCATTGCTGGCTACGACGGGCTCCGCCAGACATTTGCGAAGTGCGTTATGGAGCTGAAGGCTTGCAGTTGGTCCTTGAGCTTTCACTGATTACGTCGAAACTATCGCCCAGACTATTACATAAACTGCACGGCAGAAGCTTGAAAATCTCTCTCGCGGTAACTGCAAGTGCTCATACTATTGCCGTAAAGCTCATCGTCAGTTCGTGTGGGGGCTGCAACCACTGATCTTGGACGCTGTCAAAAGTTTGACACCATTACATGTTGTAATCATTAAACCGATGCTGTACAGTAAACTGTGCTTAGGTGAACGCCCTCGCGGTGGTCCCACCAGCTTGACAAAACCGCTCGTAGCCTCGAGGCAGGTGTCATCGGCATCGGAGTATTTGCGAGACTAGTCAATCGTATAGCGAACGGGAAACCACCCCGACTCGGTTCTCCCCCTTCTCTCCGCTGCTAGCCTCCTCCCGCTTCAGCCCAAGCCATCGAAGATTCGTCCCATTGCGGTCGGCTCTGTCCTCCGGCGCCTGGTCACGAAAGCACTGCCCCCGTCGGCTATTGATGACTCACGTGCCTTTTCGGCCTCCTTTCAAAGACCAGTGACATTCAACGCTGGCATGGATATTATTGTCCATGACGTGCGCACCATGCTTCGAATGGTCTGGTCAGACCCAAACGTTGCCACCGTCCTCATCGATGCCCACATCGCCTTCAACTTCGTTGATAGGCAATCATGCTGCATATGCTGCCATCCATTGTCCCTCGCTCGCTCGATTTGCAAAGATGGTTACGGTCGCTCCCAGCCACCACTAATTGTTCCAAATCGCGAGCGGACGATTCTTTCTAGCGACCAGGGAACCCAGCAGAGGATCCTGCGAGCTGCTTTACTTTGACGATCCAGCCGCTCATTCGGCGGGTCGCCGAAGAGGAAGGCATCATGTGCAATCAGTGGTACGCCGATGACGGAACAATGTTTGAGTCACTCAACGATCTGCGACCTCCGGTCCTTGCGCGCAACGGCCCGTCTTGTAATGCTGTTCATTAAACCACCACAAAGACCCGCACCTCTTAGCCGCACACCTCGCTAGTGGACCGCGCGGTCATCCTGGCCGAGTTTCCGCCCTCGGAATGCCCCGGGGACGGTTTTAAGCCTCTCGGGGCCCGTCGGGTAACGATGCCTCACCAAGGCGTTCTTGCGCAGCAAGGCGGAGGGGGGGAAGCCACACTATGGCGCTGCTGGAACAGGTCCGGACCCTAGGGCTCGTTTCCAACATGTACCGCCTATGTGCCACGGCATGCCGTTTAATTGACGCGTTTCGGCTTGCTGACCTCAGCAAGCTGCTGAGCCTGCCGATGAGTTTGACTCGCTGCAGCGGTCCTCCTACGTATGTCGCGCTCTATAACGCCTCCCCCCGGATGACGCCTGGACCAAGCGTGGCTCCCCTTCCGTCTTAGGGGGCATGGGTTCTCCATGATCTGGCCCTCCCTGCATGGGGCTGTCGCTGCCAGCATTCTGGACTCTGCCACCGCCCGCTTACGCACGGGCCGCCTACTCTAACACCCGCTCCGTCGCCGTGCTTAGGAAACGCGCTCGTGGCGAGAGAATCCTTTTGGTCAACCCGGCACGCTCGCCTCTGTCAGCTTTGTCCACCGGATCCAAGGCGATCCGGTCGGCACCGACCTAGGCGCCTTTGACCCTGCCTCCCTTGCTGATATGCCCGCCAAATCTTCAATCCCATCCATCGGGCACGACAGGAGGCCAGGCAAAGGTGTTTTGGGAAGATTACCTATGGACCTAGGGTGCCCCGTCCCAGCTAGCACTCCGAAGAAGCCACCCTTTACCGCATACGCGCCCGGCGTTTCGTCACAGCGCGCCGCTGCTTTCCTATTTGCGCATCCGACTACTGCGACGAAGGTGTCGTCGGAGCACTGGAGCATCATGCTGCCCGGGCACCTTGGTCTCCCAGTCTGCACAGACTCATTGCCCTTGAACTGCCAGCAGCCAGCAGGACCTAGATGTCCACGGAGAACATCCCGCAGACCGCTGCGTCTCAGAGTTTGGACGCATTCACCACCAGCACCCCGTCCGTAACGTTTTCGCGTGACACGTTGTCCGCTAAGCCGGCCAGGACTATGAGCTTGAAGTTTAGAATCTCGCCCCCGGTACGGACTACAGACCAGCCGACATCCTTCTCGTGCAACCTCGCCGTGGACCTTGAGCCTGCCGCCACCGGCCCATCGCATGTGACGTCGCCTTGATGTCGCCGTTCAAGCAGACCTCATGAGCGAAAGCAACGCTGGTCGCTGGTGGGGCTGTCGTCCTCAAGCACCACCGCAAGTCCAGGACCTACAACACAAGCTGCCCAGGCGCCTGGTGCCCGCTCCCTCCCCCTCCCGCGATTCAGGTTTCCGATTCCAGCCCCGAGTTTTTGACTCCCTCGGTGCCCCTTCTCCGGGGACTGTTATTTATCGAAGAGTCTGACCCCAGGTGGCCAGGAAATGCCACAACTCGGACGGTACTATTCGCACGCGCATGTGCCAGCGTATCAGCTGCGCCTTGTGGTCGTCGGTGTACTATATATTCCAGACATCATTATATACTGCAACTTTCAGGGCCGGCCATTTCCTTTTCCGTATTTCAGGAACGGGTCTTTGCCGCTGACCTCCACAAGAGGCCAGCCGAGCAGCGCGCACTGGACCTCTCCACCAACGACCCATTATTCGCGCCCACCGCGCATGGACTAGATGTGACTATTGTCAGTCCTTCCTCGGCGCCATATCGCAACCAGGCAGACGAACGTCTCTCAGCACTGACCGGGCCGAAAGGCGGAAAAAGAAATATTATGCGCGGTACCGTGTCGTGCTGAATACATAGTTCTGTTACCTATCGCCATCGATATCTGCGGGCAACTCGGATCAATTGGACTTAGGCATTCACGACCGTGGCAACTTTACAGCTGCCTCCTGTTGAGAGAAGCACCCCCTCTCTGAATTCCGAAATGTCAAGACACGTGTCTCTGCGTTTGTTCTGTGAATTAAACAATGAGAAACACAAACACTTTAATCAAACTACAATATCTATCGATCACCACAATCTGTCTATTCTACATGGTGTACTAAGAGTACCCCGCGTTCCCGTCGCGTACACCGTCAGTAGCTATTCCCAGGTAACTGGTTGAGTGGCGAAGCTAAGAGGGTTCTTATTAGGAAACAGACGACATTCATGTGTTGGTTGAGCGGGTAACACCCGCATGTTTTGATGAGGTGTCGTCATTGATCACGAGTTGTCAGAGTGTCTGAGGTACCGGCTTCTTTCGGGGAGTCGGCCTCCGGAAGTGCTCGCGCGCTTTCGGAGTTACTTGTCGCGGACCATTCGGTCCGTCCCTGTAACATGAAATTAATGCTTAAGCCTTCTCGTGGCAATTTCGTTCAGGGAACCGTGACGCGGTTGACAGCTAATTAAGCAAACCTCGAAATAGACTTCTGTCTTGCGAAAGAGCGAACAAACCATGTTGGAGTGACGATGTGTGGCATCCATGCAAAATGTCATATCAAAGAGAGAGAAAACCCAGGAGAGAGAGAAACTCATATCAAAGAAAGGAGAAAAAAAGGGAACAAAAGACGGCTTGTGATTGGGCCATTTTTGAGGTAAAAATGGAGGGGGGAGGCGGGAGAACAAGCGACGACTTGGAGAGCAGAGACAGCAGCGATGGCGACCAAAGTCGAAGGTTATATAGCCCTGTTGAACCGGTTTTGATCGTACCGCAAGTCATCCTTGCGCAAGGGTAGGTCAACGGTAAGTCGTCCACGTTGCCTTAATTGGAGGGCAACGGTAAGTCGTCCTCGTTGCCTTCGCTCGGAGTGCTTACAGTCCGGCCGGCGGATGCAGCCGTGACAGCGTGACTTGCTGAGAGTTGGAGATCAAAGCCACGTCCAACCCCCCTTATCATATTCACCCATCATTTTCCAATCATTCCACCGAATTAAACAAATGAGAAAACCAAAAGACCGAAGGGATATTCGAGAGTGAGGTTACAACAAGTGACCGAAGAAAAAGAGCGAATCCTCCGTAGACAGAACGCGACCATCCAAATACGATTCACGAAACGTGCGGCTTGCCGTCCAGTCACCCCAAATTAAAATGCGGTACTCTTGCACCCCTATGGCGGCACATTCGGAAGCCGCCCCCATGCGTAACGAGTGCGAGGACCATGTAACCTGCGGTGGCGGGGCCACGTTGAGTTCTTCCAGACACGACCGAAGCCAAACTGTAATTGTGCGTGCGCTTGTGGACAGTTTGGTGCCCGGAATGGCCCAGTAGTACTTGCTGGATGTGCGATTACCCCTGCGAATAGCGTCATAGCGTGCGACGAGGTCAATCAAACTCTTCTCGAACTCAGGATTTCGGCGATACGAGAGAGTGTGAGCCACTCGTTGCTGATTTTTGCGTAGCGCGATAGCGATGTCCACTGAATCATGCGAGACGGAAATGTTGCTGAGTAATAACGACACACCAGCTTCACCTCTTTCAAAGAACACGTAGCTAACCAAGACAGCGGTTGCGTTCCGGAGGAACACGGTGTCGGTAGCGGCAAGCGCAGCGGTAAAGATTCGGCGGGCCACGGAGCTGGGTAGAGCGCGACGTTCTGAGGCCAACGTTGGATCACTTAGTAATTTCCTTTCACGATCAGCCTGTTGGTATGCGGAGATAGCGAGCTGGATCAAAGGTGTATGTGCAAGCGGCCGTCCAATGCGAGTGTGAGCGGTTACCACATTCGAGAGGTAGTTACGAACGGACGAAGCACTGACCTTATTTTGATTGAATAGCCAGCCGAGATAGCGAAGAAGAGAACTTTCAGAGCCTGCGAAGGGGTCAATTTTGTCTTCCGTACAGAATTGGAGCCACTTTTTCCACAAGATTTCGTTAGAACGCCATGTGTTCGGAGCCCGAGCCTTGTGCATTAACTGCGCGATCGTAGTTCCACCCGATGTGTGACCCATACCTGCTGCAGCCAAAACGGATTGCTGTAAGGTGACAGCTAGCGGCAGCGAGGCTGCTTCTTCTGCTAGATTTTCCATACGGCGAGTTTCCACGGTGGCGACGGCATTTGCGGCGGAGCCCAGATTGGTGGTAGGTAGAGATCTTCTGCGACGAAAACCTGCGGTCGTGCCAAATGGAGCAATTGAGTAAACCACTGTGTGCGGGCCAATATGGCGTGACCAGAATACCCTTGGCGTGTTCTTGACCGATTTTCTTGACGACGAGTGGCAGTAATTTGAGCGGCGGATTCCAGAAGTTGATGTCCGTACTCCAATCCTGACTGAGTGCGTTGATCCCGAGGGAGCCAGGCGATGCGAACTCGCTGTTGAACCGGCTGCAGATCTTGTTGGAACTGTCGGCGAAGCGGTCGATGGTTGGTGGTAGTGAATCGAGAAGGGGCTTGATGGCCTTCGTGTTGATTCTCCAATCGTCGAGCGTGTGGAGCCGAGAGAGCCTGTCTGCGAACTGATTCACGGCGGACGGGAGGTAGTGAGACTCGATTGAGATTCCAAGTCGGTCGAGCAAGCGGTGCAGCACTCGGAGTTCTTTCATGAGAGGTCGTGACTTGGTGGTCATGGCGTTCAAGATTGCCACGACCGCTTGGTTGTCCTCCCAGATCTTGAGATGTGTTCCTGAGCGTAGCATTGTTGCAAAGGACCGAATGTTGTCCGTAACCGCGCGCAATTCCAGAAACGTGATCGGTTTTACGCGTAGTGCCGGGTCCCACAACCCCCGAGCTTCCCAGGTCCCCTGAGCCCCTGGTCGAAGATCCGACCCGAGTGTCCCCCCTGACCGATCGATGTGGACGCGTCGGAGTGGAGAGCCATAGTAGGGGATGGAGTAGACATTGGCCGTTCGGTGGGTGTGAGGTGAGATCCCGCCAGAACTTCAGATCCCTCATTCCAGCGTGGAGCAGTCGAACCCTTTTTCCTGACTTCGTCGTTCGGTTTTTCATGGAGTCGTACAGTGACCGAGTGTAGAACCGGGCGAGCGGCATAGCGAGCGAGCACGAAATCGCTACCCCCGTGAAGTGGCGTAACAGCTGGACGTCGACTAGACGTTTGTTCCGGCGGCTTTGGCGCAACAGTTGCTGTGCAATACCGCGGAGTTTTTCCATGCGTCGAGCCGTAATCCCAAAAACCATTCGAGAAGTGTCGATTACGAACCCCAGATGCTCGATTCTGCGGGTTCCCGTCCAATTTCCCTTGTCTTCTTTGCGCAACAACCCACAGGCGTGTAGCAACTGGTCGAGCTGTTGTTTGGCCTTCCGTAGACGAGATCGACGTCTTACAGCGACGAGGAAGTCGTCCATGTACGGGTGAATGCGTAGGCGAAGATGATTTCGGATGTAGCGAACCATGGGGCGCATAAACTTGACGAAATAGGCGGGAGAAAGCTTCCAGCCAAAAGGGAGAGCGATGCACCGAAAGTAACGATTGTCGACCTTGAATAAAAACCAATTCCGTATCTTGGGATGTAGACGGAAGTGATGGTATCCCTTGGCGATATCGAACGAGAACATGAGATCTGCCTGTTTGAGCTCGAGAGCAAATCCTTCGAGTGTTTCCATTTTCACCGGCATGTCCCGGAACAGCGTGGACTGACGAGACAGGTTGACTACCAATCGCTGTTTTTCCCCTGAGACTGCTACGAACGCGTTCGAAATCGGGTAGCCTTCGCGATGTAGCTTGCGTGCGGTGTCGGCTGGAATCTCCTCGTAGGTTCTCCGATGCAGTGCGTCGCTGATGGCTGAGTCGAAGAATTCCCTGTCTTGCGGTGCTATAGGAATTTGAGGGAGAGTGAACTGAGTGTGTTGAAGGGATGTTTTGATGGGAGCCTCGTATACCCCATAGCGGAGGGCGCGGAGTAGGAAGTCCGAGGCGTGAAGGGTGTTGGACCAAAAGGGAGTGGCACATTGGGTATTGCGCCAAAGGACGTGCGACATACCAAAGGAAAAAGGCCGTGAGGACGACCGTTTTACTTGCGAGCGGGCTTATGCTCGGAGCTTCCTTGTCCTCGAGCTTGTCTGCGTCCTCCTGAAGCAGCTTGCTGCTTATTAAACTCCTTCGCGTAAGCCTGAGAACGGAGCTCAGCAAACTTCTGCTTGGTAGAACGATACAATTCGGAGGAATATGGGTAGTCGTCTTCGCGAAGGTACTTCTGCAAGAGAATGGCCTCCGATTTGCCCGATTCGAGGGAGTCGGCGAAGAAATCCACGCGTTCCAGTACGCGATTGTACGAAGCCTCAAGGAAATGGTTGAGCACTGCAAAGGCCTCGGTAGCGGCGTCAACGTCCTTGGCAGCGAGAGCTTCGGTAACCTTGTGAGCGGTTGCGAGGGCGTTTTCGCAGTTGTCACCGATGTTCCAAAGTACCTCGGCCTCCCACCCGTCGCGCAGGTCGGCGTTCTTGATTCTTCCAAACAGTCCCTCAGGTTCCGGAATGAACCTTTTGGCGGGGAAAGGCGCGATGGTGGCCGGTTTCCCAAATTTGTTAAGCTTACCGGTGGAAGCGTAAGCACGGCGGGCCGCGAAGGCTTCAGCGACGTGGTCGGCGGAGGGAGTTGGCAGCGAGAACTGCAGACTACCCAACTGAAAGGCTTCCGCGGCAGACGGAGATTTGTCGGCAGGCGGGTCCGACGGAGCCTCGGCGATACCTGCAGGCGCAGCGGGTGCGGCGGTCCCTGCGTTTCCGGAGTTGGCCTTGAGGAGGTTGACGATTTCAGAGAGCTGGCCTTCGATGCCGGCAACCTTGTTCTCGAGGGTAACGATGCGGGACTGAGCAGATGGTGCAGACGAGGAGGAGGAGTCATTAGTCATGGTTGTAGACGTTGTGTTGTGAATGTCGGCCTAGACGAGGATTCGCCCGGAGCTGGTTCGAAAGTTGAGAACAAGCGACGACTTGGAGAGCAGAGACAGCAGCGATGGCGATCAAAGTCGAAGGTTATATAGCCCTGTTGAACCGGTTTTGATCGTACCGCAAGTCATCCTTGCGCAAGGGTAGGTCAACGGTAAGTCATCCACGTTGCCTTAATTGGAGGGCAACGGTAAGTCGTCCTCGTTGCCTTCGCTCGGAGTGCTTACAGTCCGGCCGGCGGATGCAGCCGTGACAGCGTGACTTGCTGAGAGTTGGAGATCAAAGCCACGTCCAACCCCCCTTATCATATTCACCCATCATTTTCTGTTAAACTGCGGTCATGTTGAATTACCGATAACTGCTCACATACCCCACCACCAGAGAAAATCCTCCATTAATTGAGACGACCCAATTTGGGCCCCAAGAAGGTCGATGCCCTCGGTGGAAAAGTTCCCAACTGGGAAGCGGTGGAATAGTGGCGATGTGCAGTTACCGAGTCTGTGCGGCCAGAACAGACGGGTTTTTGCGTGATTCAGATATAAGCCATGGTCAGGTCCTCTAGAGCTGAGGATGTCGACAGCCTTTTTCGAGCTCTGTATGAGTGCCTATTAGAGTGCAGTCGTCAGCATACCATCTAACCTCGGCCAGACAAGATCCGCCCCATTGCTATTGGGATGGCCTTGCGGCGACTCGTAACAAAGGTGCTTCTACCACAAGCAATAGAAGACACGAGGGAACACCTCGCGTCATGCAAGTGGCGAATGGTGTGCCCAGTGGACTGGACTCCATTGGACACGAAGCACGAAGACTGGTCGAATGCCAACACGAAGAGTATGCACTGGCATCCGTGGATGCACACGGCAGTTGTAAGAGTACTTGGGCGAGAGCTGTTCAAGGCAGCAGGATTTGGCGTCTAATACGAGGTCAAATACCTACTCCCTGGACTGAATGCGCGACCCGCCGATATTCTAGTGCCCCCGCGTCCGACGCATCGACACCCCGTCCTCTCTCCTGATGGCCTACGACATCACCGTATCCTCGCCATTCCAGGAGTGCTGTATGTCAATGCGAGCGCGAGAAGCGCGAGCCGTTGCCAACGCAGCAGAGAAGCGGAGGAAGAGGGACCTAGCCACGATAGTGGCGGCCATTCCTGGCGAGGTCCTGCTCGAACGATCAAGGTTAGGATGGGATTTTGTGCTGGTGGCTTTTGACTCGTTAGGATCACATTCTGGACAGTACCGAAGGTCAGAGAGAGGTACGCGACAGCTGTCGCGTCTCGCAGCGGCTGTTCTACGGTGGGAGTGAAGACTCGTCTCTATCCAAAACTGAGCTACGCTACTTGTAATTTGTTTTCTCACTGGTGTACAGTCCAAATGTGCATCGTTGCAAAGTACCTTCGGTACAGGCGAGTCTTGACTCGTCCCGTCGAGCATCCGCTACGAGACGCTACTGCTGCCGCGTATGTATGTCTCTATAATCTTAGATGTCACGACCAGACCAAACGGGGCTCATGCGTGGTCCCACCCCAAACTCACAAAATAAAAGGTCTCTTTTTCTCTTTTTAGATAAGTACTGTAAGGAGTACCGTAAATATCATCTTCTTCGTCGGTTGCAAGTACTGTACACGAAAATCATACAGTATTTTTGTATCGAGCGGGTGGGGGGGAGAATAATATTCTAATATGTATATATAAATATATAAAATAATATTATTATTCCAGTCCACTAGAATAATAATATATTATAGTACTGTACTGTACTGTACAGTAAACTGTAATTAAACTTTGGTAGACTAGTTTACCGTCTACAGTACAGTACTTGTATTTACGGTAGTGTACAGCACAATGTTCTTCATGCCGTGATCTTGCTATCGGCGGCGGCGTAAAATCAATCGTGTCAATGGAATGATTAGACATTCACACCTATGCACCCGCCTTGGCAAACATTCTCGGCTTGCGGTGATTTATCCAGAGGTTTTCGGATAATAGCGAGGAGCTTTGTCCCATTGCTTTTCCTCACGTCTGAAATTACTTCTCATTGCTCTAACCATGACAGGAAATCGAAAGCTCAGGTCCAATGAAGGCCCTTGACGACAAATCTCTTCTAGAGGGAGGCCAACGGTGGCGATTTGTTTCGATACGTTCCCGTCTCAACAACACCTCTGCCCGGCCCTCGGCACTCCCCGCCATACCCTTTGACGCCAATCTTGAAGATGTTCGGCCAGACGACACAACCTTTTCCCACTTCGCCGCCACCCTTGCATCAACTGCCGAGGTCAATCTCACCGCCACCTTCACCGATTATGTCGACGTCGTCAAGCCGCTTGCCGTCTCCCTCCCCTTGCCTTCCGTAACCGAAAGAAAATACTCTCTCTCACCTTCTCTGCGCTGCATGCATCCACCGAGAACGCCGCAGAAGCCACTCCGCCATTTCAAATTGCCTACTGCTTTGTCAAAAGATCTTGGTCCGGAGCACTTTTATCCTTTCTTCCCCCGCCTGGTCTCCGAGTTTGCCGAAATATTGCACAAAAGCAAGGGACACCAAATCCCTCCAATTCCGCTAGTCCAAAACCTCACACCCATTCATGTTTTGGGATCCCCAAGTGTCAATGGTGCCACTCTTTGCGTCCCTTGCCGAGATTACCAAGAATCACCTTCAATACCTCGCATCCCATCCCGAATCCACTGTCCGCGACTTGCTCCCGCTTCTGTCGCACTCCCATTACCGAGTCCGGGAGATGACCGCCGAATCTTGCTTGGGTTACTTGTTGCGGAAGACTCGTGATTCGACCGCCCTCAAGAGCTTGACTTTAAGCATCCTTACCGTATTCCAAGACCCAGTATTCCCTCATGCTTCGACGAACGCCGCGGTCGATGGGCTTGGCGCTGCCTTGTTTGAAGCCGTTAGGTCACCGTCTGGCCGGTTGCACCCACGGGGAGGTGATGTTCTGTCGTATGCGCTTGGTAATTTGGGAAATAATCACACAAGGGTCATCATTTCGCGGCTATAGCTCAGAGCTTTCATGATCAGAAGTTAACAGTTGTTTCCCGTTGCATGGCGGCCCTGTCCCTCTATTTGAAGGATGCGACTGGCGTCAAGCCGTCTTTGATACACTTCTTTCTTCTCTGCAAACTGCGCAAGACCAGAATGACGAGCGGCAGGCTGCTGATGTTGCGTTTTTGATGAGAAGACTGCTACAGAGAGGGGCGCAAGTCCTTAGTACATTGAAACATCGTAGGGTCCAAATGATTTTGAATGCTTTAAGTAATACCGTTCATGCGTTTGCAGGTTCCCCACGAGTCGTCTTTGAAGCCCTTGGTGGGCTAGCTGCCGTGGTCATTCACTCCACAGAATCGCAACTGCAGCATTCTGCGGC
The DNA here is from genome assembly GCA_002205965.3 of Kappaphycus alvarezii. Classification (NCBI taxonomy): domain Eukaryota; phylum Rhodophyta; class Florideophyceae; order Gigartinales; family Solieriaceae; genus Kappaphycus; species Kappaphycus alvarezii. Next base: position 449,771 of record NADL03000026.1, on the reverse strand, counting down.
AAAAGCTCTAGGCACGGCTGTTGGGAGGGTTGCAAGAAGCGTGCGAGTGGCGTCCTTGACAGCTGCGATGGCGTACTTTTACGTCTACGGCTTAGTCACGCCATAAAGGGACTATCAGTTTAATGACGGAAGGATACGCCTCACTCTGTGAGCACCTCGCGAAGGTCTCGGGAATGGATGGATTAGGGGAAGAACCGGAAACCAGAAAAAGCAACACGCAACTCGCTCTTCGGGCCGCGCTGTTATGGGTGTCTAATGAAGGCGGAGACTACTCTTCCGGATGGTACAGGCGCGGTTTCAAGGCCCCGACTTTGGAGCGCCACCTTTGTGTCGGGCGCCATTCCTGGAGCGATTGCGGCAGCATGCGGATTATCTTTCAGCTGTGCTGTTATCACATCCAAATGGCATCTTCGAGGACCTTCTGGATACAGAAAAGTTCTCTGCTGTTGACCTAGCGCTGGTGCTGCAGGCATTCTCATTTCAATTCAGTGGAGGCGCGAACTGCTCACAAAAGCCTTGACGGACCGTGCCAAGGCTGCGATCGGGAGCTTTCTTGATTCACCTGATGCATCCTTGAGAAAAATTGACATCGTGAGATCACTGCGGATGTTTGCAACGTCTTTTCGGGATCTAATGAAGGAACTATTGCACACAAAACGCAGTCATCACGAGTACATGGTCGTCTTGGTTCAGAATCTCAGCTCCAGAGAACGTGCCATCAGGATGGATAGCGCAGAGCTTCTTTCGTGGTTATCTGAATCGTTGTCCGAGAATGACGGTCTAGAACCAAGCGAAAACTTTGCCGATGAACGAGACGACAATAGTATATTGCAAAGAATGCTTGGGACACTTCGTCGTTCTCTGAAAGGGGAGGACATGAACCTCTTCCGCTTTTTTCAGATGCTTCGTCACATGATGGGAATTGATCCATCCTTGAAAAGAATCGAGAATACTCTAAGGTTACTACAAGAGCTGGGAAGGCTTCTTCGGGCGAACGAGGTTTTTCCCAACTGCTGTTGATGCATCAGTTCACTTCAGTATTGGGCTTCTGCGGACTCCTTTGAAACTTCTTTGGCCGGCCGCCGCTGAGATATGGGCAGCAGCAAAAGTCATCCGACAAGAGCGTGGCATGTCTGTCATAATTGACCACTTGACCATTGCAGGAAGGGAATTGGCCCGAGAAAGATCTATCCGGGGAGGGTTCCTAGCGAAGCGGAGGAGGAGGTTTCTGCGAATGAGGAGAACAGCGATAATGAATGTGATGTGGTAGACTCAGAGTCGAAGAACCGCTCTCAAAAGACTGGTATTGCAGACACACTTTTGTCACTGGGTTCCATGCATTGACTACTTCAGGGTCAAAGAAGAGACCCCGGAACGCAAGCGAAAGCTCCAGGGGCAATCGAAAACAAGATACAATCTCGAAACGGCAGAAAAGGCTTGAGCGCGATTCTGCAGTTAGAAATTGGACTACTGCTGAGTGGATAGAGTTTTGCGGTGACCAGCTTGACGATCAGTTGACAACCTCAGAAGGCTTGGCAGCAAGATTTCAGGGAGGGAGGCCTCGAGCTGTACAGATAACCTAACACTAGTTCGAGAACTTTTGTCAACTCTTAGCCAGGAACCGAAGTACACAGTGCCGTTTCGCCGCAAGATTATTGAATCGTTTCTCCTCCTTGACCGCAGTTCTTCTCTGGAAGAGTTGGGGATTCGATTCTGTTACGTTTTACAAGTTTGCTTGAGAAGATGGGTGGGTTGAAGTGTTCTGAAAATGACAAGAAATAGAGGTCGAAATGCGAAATCGCCTGTTATCCAATCTAACTCGTTCCTCTGGAGCATTACAAGTCGCAACCTTTCGCTGTTTATGTGTGTCTCGGTGCCCGTCGCTGAAACCGCATCGCGAATCTTTCATCAGACTTATTGAAGAGTCATCGTTTCGAGAGGAGCTCACTGTTCAAACTGAAACTCTGTTTATGGACTGGAAGAAAGTGAATGCGTCGAAGAATTGAGTCCAAAGAAGGACCTTGTCATTGACGTGCTCGTGCGCATCTGCTTTTCCAAAATAGGTGGGAAGCGAGCAATGATGGATTCTCGGAGGTCAGCTGCTTGCCTTTGTTGCTGCCAAGCTTCCTGCGGAGGTAGCGCTTCCTAGGATAATGAATCTCATTCTCTCTCCAATTGCCCATATTGTAGATGAGGAGTTGACAGCAGTCAATAATGCATAACTCATTCGCGATAACAAGTTTGTGCCTTTGAAGATGCAGCTTGGGGTACTGAGCTCAATTGAGGCCGTTCTAAGCATTGCAAGAATTCGCTCCCCAGTCAAGTTGGGAGAGAACGACGAAGGGGATTCGTTCTTTTAAAGAACGCAAAAAGTGGAGCTGCTGGGCAGAATTTGCGGTCGAGAAGTTTGCGTGTTCTTGCGGACATGTGCGTGCTCGACCAAAGGAGACAAAAAGTACATACTTCCAGTTTTGGAGGCGGTGAAAAAAGCAAACTTCGACTTCACAGGGCATGGTGATGGACAAGCTGCGCCAGCGCTGCTTCACTTCATGGCATCAGTTTTCACGTGACTTGGTACTGTGCTTGGAGCGTATTAAGTGCGAACCTTGGGTGCTAAAGTGGAGCCTCCAATTTCTAGAGTCCGAAGCTATCCCAGCGCAGACTGTGAAACTGTCGCTGGCAGTTGCCGAGCAACTGGTATATCTCTTGGAAGGAGCAAGTTCTGTTGGCTCTGAATTCCGTGTGCTGCACAGAGAGTCAGCGGAGCTTCAGTTTGTTCTTCTTGCTTGGTTCCTCCCTCCGAGCACTACTTCTTCGGCTTAAGAGAAGCTGTTACCAACCGAAGAAGTCAGAAAACATGGGGAACTGCCTTTGAAGTTTCCCTAGCGTTGACAGAGAGACTGGTACAAACAGATCTCATGAAGGCAGGTGCTCTCCTCGAATTAGCAGAGGGCCTTGTGTCTTATGTGCTTGCAACTAGACATATTTCTAAGTCTTGCAGTGCCACACTCCGCGCGTTGACAGCGATATCTGTTGCAATATCAGCCGAATGCGTAAAGGGTCCAGTTGGATTTTCGAAAATGCAAACCATGAGGGAGCATGTTTGCGTTTGCTGTCGTTAGTTGGAGAGCACCGATTTATCCAGGATATCATAGCGTATTCGGAATTGTGCAAGGTATTTGGGAGCCTTGGGTTACAAGATTGCAGGTTGTCTCCTCTATTCTAAAATCCATGAACGCTATGGATTCGTCAAAGTTGGATTCCCCTGATTTGGACCAGCGGATTGACGCCCTGAATCTTAATCATAAGGTCATTCAAGAACGCCCTTACTACCTTAACAAGGCCTCTGAAGATAATGGGCATGAGGTGCTCATATGCCTCGACGACGTTCAGGGCAACAAGTTAATTCAATGTGGCAAAGATAGTGTGATGGCTATGGTCTACGGTTGTATCGCAGCAATCAAATTTGATGACGTCGCTGTCCGCGGAACTTCAAGTTACGCGTTGCAACTGATTGCGAAATGGGTAGCTGTTGCAAGGTCCCAGTGTGCCGAAAGTTGTCGGTCACAGGTGTTTCTCTTCTCTTTGATTCGTTTGTCTTCGCAAGAGCTCAGATTTTAAGACGAATATTGCAGGAGCTTCGTTGAGCTCCTTAGGAACTGCACTTGTCTTGAGACGACTGACCATTCTCCGGACCAGCAGATGTTTTTACTGTTGAAATCTCTATGTGACGGAGAGGGGAGTCAGATTTTTTGAGAATATTGTCCATATGCAGGCCCATCGACGTGGGCGAGCCCTCCGCAGGCTGGAAAAAGAGGTTCTTTGTGATCAGGAACGCCAGCCGTCGGCTGACATTAACTGTGATGCTCGCGGGATATTTGCTTCTCGATTTGGATTCCCGTTGGGACTTAACATTGCTCTTGAATCAGGGATAATTGGCGAAAAAAGCCCACGATATTCCAGGTTGGACGAGGCAAAAGATAGCGCTCAGAGAGATGTCATGATATGGGCTGTGTCCCTGGTAGGCGCTTCTGCCCAACAGATGTCATGGCCTCTTTACAAGTCGAAGATTGTCGGTTATTGAGAAGATTACAGAATAACACCTCTGATAAGCAAGATGACGTGCTATACAGATTGTTGGTCAAGGTTGCGGAGGCCTTCCCGTCAGAAGAAACACCAGGATGATGAAGAATCATCTCGACAGCAGTTTTTGACAAACCAATTGCTTCCGGGACTGCTCGCGCAGGTCAGCAGAGGAGGTGTTGAAGGCGAGGTACTACAAACAACCATGGCATTTCTGGCGTATCAACCAGAAGCCGCGGAAGAGCGCCTGCAACAGTGTTTCGAGCGCCCCTTGCTATTGCGGCTGGTCATCTCTTGAAGTTATTGCCGGAATCGGATGTCGACAGGCTCATCTCTTTGTTAATAACTCCCACTGGCGAATGCCCTTCGCTCCCGTATGAGTGCAACAAGAGAATCTGCGAAGAAAGCACTGGCATCGGTAACATTAACCTTGGAATCCAATATTTGCCGTATATTCTTGTCAAGTTCTCAGTGCTCTCCGCCAAGGGCACCGGAAGGATGCGTGTGTTACGTTATTCATGCAGTTCTACTTGGAATTAAGGATCGCAACATGAAAACTTTCCCTGAGCATCAAAGTTTACTGTTGATGCGCCAGCTGATATAATGGCTTCGTAACCAGCGAATGAACTCGAGAGCGGAAACGCAGTCTCGCGAACGATTTTGAAGATCCAAACAACAAGCTCGCGCCAGAAGCAGCGGCGGCGAGGGCATCAAAGAGCTCTCGAGTGTTACGAAATGCTCTCCGAGAACATTACATTTGAAATAGGCGCCCGAACAATAATACAACCGTTGGGCTCCTGTTGAACAGCTGTTCGTCGGCAAAATTGTCGTCAAAAGTTGAAAAACGCTTTACAGAAAGTGGTTATCGGTTCTCGAGGAACACCTCCATGGAGCTTCTCATGCTTTCAAACTTTGCTACGACTTGGTTTCTTCATCCTCAGAAGTCCGAGAAGCACAGCGTAACGATATAGCGAGGCAGGCAGCCAGTTGACAGAAGGTCGCAGTTTCACTATAACGCGCAGTCAGACTTCCGCCTAACGAAATTTGGGTTTTTGCTCCTTTCAAGGATTATTACCAAGAACAAAGAGGCCATCTGTGGCAAGTCATCGTCCTCCCGACAACTGCAGGCAATGCTTGAACCATTTCTGCTATTAACCGACATTTTGCGCACAAGGCATGATTCCTTAAGGCTTACCACCTTTAAGTTTGCCCAGAAGCTGTTGAAGTTTCCGTTGACAAACAAGGGGGCGTTGCAGAAAATATGTCTGCAATCATAGTTGACGTTCTCTCACAGAATGGTGGCTCTCTTACACATAACGATGAGCTATTCAATTCGTGTCTCCGTGCTGCAGCGGTGCTTCTCCACGAAATTAGAGAGCAGAAGTTTGACGATGTTCCCCGTGAGCGAGTAGAAACGCTCATTTCTGTTTCATGCAGCTGCATAGAAAGTGGTGCTGTGGAAGCTAGAACGGCAGCAATGGGCTTACTGCGAGCGATAGTGACTAGTGGCATTACCATTCCCTGCTGTCTATGATGCCATGGAGAAAGTCAACAAGCTTGCGATTCGGGCCCATAGCTCAACTTTGCGAGAAGCATGCACTTCGCTTTCAATTGCCTTTATAATCTCATTCCCGATGGGATCCAAGCGGATTCGGCAGCAGCTTGAGTTCTTCGTTCGAAATTTGAATTACAGATTGTCAAGCGGCAGGCTGGCGGCGATTGAGGCTTTGAAATCGATAATTTCAAAGTTTCCGGCGGATCTTATTGAGAGTGAGTGCGAATATTTTTTTGTGGCTTTGGCGGCTAGCGCAGGTCGCGACGCAGACACGAAGTGCAGGTGGTCGGCTATGCAAGCACTGCAAGAGCTCTTTGAGAGAATGCCAGCCGGTCGAAAGATTGTAGATATGTTAAGAATGGCATCTGTATTCCTTGGAGTAGAGTTTTCTACTGAGGCGACTGACGGAGGTTAAGGTCGTCACACTCAAGGACAAAGATGTTGCATTGTCCGGGCATTTGCGATGAGCGCAGCGTGCAAGAGTGGAAGATTGACCACGACCAAGTGGGCATGGTAAGCCGTGTACTTGTAGGAGCTCTACAGAATCAAGTAGCAGAGGAAGATGGAACGTGGGAGGTAACCTACGGATTACTGCTCGGGATAGAGCATGCATTTGACACTCAAAAAGAGTCGATGGAGGTGGCAGGTTAGAGATACAGCATTGTATGGCAGGCCTCTGGAGTATAATGCCAAAGATTCTTGTGCACAAACATCAATGGGTTCGGCTGTCCTCAGCAAGATTGCTTGGCAAACATCTATCTGCCAGTGGAGGCAGGGAGGCAAGAATGAACGGACTAAAAGAGACTCAGTACTCCGTACTGTGGGATGGGAGCGACTTCGTACGACAGCTGCTGAGGAGCTGTTGTCTACAGCTTGAAGCCACGTCTCTGTCTGAAGATCTCGGGCAACAATGTTTGAAAAATGTTCTTTGCATTGGTGACATCATCTTTAAAAATCCTTGGGTTGGACGTTCCTGGGGGAGGCGAAATTGTCACAACCGAAGGGGTAGCTCATTGGGAGAAGAAACGAATCGCGGTCTGAGGTGGCTCATCTCAAGAATGTCTGGAATGGCTTCAAGAGTTACTCAAAAACCTCACGAAATGCTGCGCGTAGCGTGTGCGTTGCGATTTTTACTGGTCTCCAGCAATTGGTGGGGAAGTTTATCGTGTCAAATATTGAGGTATATGTGGCCCCTAGTAAGGATCCTCGAGGCACCGGCGATTCCCGCTGGCAGCAAGACCGTCAGCCAGGGACTAGATAGTGACTCGCTGCGAGAGTTAGCAACCAGATTACAAGATGTCTCATTGAGACGATCGGTGCGACAAAGTATTTCGACTCGTACCAAACAATCCGTGCAAAGAGGGAGGACGCAAAGAATGAAAGAAAGAGACAAGCTGCATTTGAACTGGCTATTAATCCTGAACTGGCGGCAAGAAGAGGAGAAAGAGGGCGGCATTGAAAAAGAGTGGGAGGATGAAAAACACAGGCGCATTTCGGAAAAAGAGGATGATCTAGATGTAATGAGACGGCGAGAAACGAGTTGACGGCAGATCTTTAGTATGTGATGAACATTCTTGGCTGAGATGAGCTGTGGATAACTCGAAGCAGGTCGAAGTACAAGGCGGTACGATGCACAACGACGGCAGTAGTACAATCGGCTGGCAGGAATCGAGGACATCAAGGTGGTTCAGCGTCAAATGTACCGTCGAGAGCGTTGGTGCCTTTTTGCTCGTCGCGCTGACTAAGCTCGGCGGGAGGAGCTATACTGGTCCTAGGTACGAATCCAGCCGTGGGGAAAAGATCTCATGAACGGAGAGAAAGACTTTGCGATCCTGACGAAAAACATAGTCCCTTGCCCAAGTGCGAGAACCAGGGGATAATCCAAAGAAAGGCTCTAGCTGCTGGCACGTACCAAAGTGAATGGCTTCAATGCCTCTGGAGACGGCTAGACGGAAGTGACTAAAAACTTCGCTCAATGGCAGGTGCTCTCTAGAAGTCATGACCTTGTGATACATGTGGGCCGACCATGTAGAGGTTGCGTAGAGATGGGGAACGCCATGCTCGTCTTGCACGGCTATGCGCCGTTGAATGGTTTTTGTAGATGGGGAGTGGGTAGTTGAGAGATGCGAGAGAGAGAGTTGGCCATCGGACAGGATAGAGAGGTGTTGAACAATGTGGCCGTCGGAAAGAAGGATGTAACGCCAGTATGGTGATGAAGTTAGAGTATGGATGTCTGGTCTGAATTGGGGTGATTGAAGAGTGTAGATGGGGTCCAAACGGGTTATGGGGGGGCGTTGAATTGGTATTCGAATGAGCGGGTAGAGGCTGGCAAGGTTCGGAGGGCAGCTGTGGACGCACCAACGGAGAAGAGGAAACTTGAGGTAATGACAGGGTTCCACGGGACGAGAGGCCGAGGGGTGGTAGAGCGCTTGAACTTGAGGAAGTAAGTGTGCAAATGCCGGCATTGAGGGCATTTTGAGTTTGACGTGGAGTTACTTGCAGGGGATTCAAACTGAGGACGCGGTTGTGGAAATTGTTTTGATATGGAAGGCCTAGTGCAAAAACAAAGGCGATGACGGCTCAAGGAGGGAAACGGCGTTCTGGGCAGAGGCTGCAGGATAGGGATTGAATGAGACTGGCACAATGTAAATGGGTGGAATATTGGGTGCAGCCTCAATACTCCAATTGGAGCGCGGATGGATACGTAGGACGAGTTGCAGAAGTAGCGTAGAAGATCTAGAGTTGAAAAGGAATGGTCAGAGATAATGTCCATGGGGATGTGGAATGTAATGTCGCAGAAACGGAAAGGAGTGATGACGATGAACAGTTGTTGTCAGCGTGTAGGATAGTATGTTACTCGGAAATCAGAAGACCTTTCGTTATTGGATTGTTGTACTGTGATCGATGGCGCAAGAGTCGGACGGGGTTTCGGTACTGAGGCTGCTAGGACGTCAATTGAAGGGATAATTCGCTGTCAATTGTAAAGGCGGATCCGGGTGACGTTCCTTGCTTCCAACTCCTTCCGACGATCGAGTCAGCGTGCAATAGGTTCGGCTGTTTTGTGGCACCAGCTGCTACTCTAGCGCTGCATTCAAATCGGCTTTGATTCTTAGTGCCGCCTAACTGATTCCTGCGCGGGCCCTGAAATCGTTAAAGAGAAGCGGGGTTGTTAATGACTTTGCTGCTAATGTCTCTTTGGCAATAATACGTGTAAGCAATACTGGTATCAGGAGGAATGCAGTATTAAGTAGCAAAATCCTGAGCCTACATACCATGCCGATTAATTCCCATACTGTATATATGCTTATCTCGTGCAGTGCAGAGGCATGTGTTATCAGCACGTGCTATGCAATGACATCCACTGGTATTTTTGTGCATGGTCATAGGCTTAGCTTAACACACAATTTGTAAGTTATCATGCTCCCTAATGACCTATTGTCATCAATTCAGGGCTCAGGCCGTCGTAATTCTGCCTCACTGTTTTCCCCATCTGCGGACATTTCTCTAAATCCTTTGCATAATTGGCAAGTACTGCGGAGCTTTCCCGTCCACATGAGAGCCAATCACTTTATTTCATTTCGAGATGGATGTTATTTGCACTATCCAAGTGACTAATAATCTTTGGTTTGAACTCTGTCTGCGCACAGCAGTGACTGGTCAGATTACTCGGCGAAGGGTTATTGACATTTTCGAGGAGGGAACTACTGTTGGTCGGCTGAGTCTCACAATGCCGAAGTGTATGGCGTGCGAAAAAGGGGGAAAGGTTTGGGTGTGTTACTCTTGGAACATATATCCGATCTATCCCATGGTTTTCCAGACAACCACAATCGACTCAAAAAGGATATACCGGCACAGTAATGGGGAAGGAACTGCGCTCCCCATTAAGCTACTTTCAGTGTGCGAAAAATGAACTTATGTTGAGTATATTTTTCATGTACAGTGCCATCAAATGAATCAATTCCTTCACCACTACCACTATTAAACCCCCTGCATTCCTTCAAGATACAGTTGGTCAGTAAACAACAAACTAGACCGCCTGTTTGCATCACACTAAAAAAAACTAGAGGACCCCTACATACCATCACGACATCCCTCAGGGAACAGCTGACCATATTTCTCATCCACTAAAAACATCCCAAATTTCCCCCTACATAATTAAACGAAATTACAAATGATACAAAAAGATAATCCCGGGAAGACCAACAGCAACTCCCGCGGAAGCAAACGGATATAGACTTTAAATCCTATTAGACAACGGCCGGCCAATCTTGTACCAGCCTCTAGAGTAGATCACTGCAGAACAAGGTCAGCCCAAAAATGACGAAAAGAAAGCGTACCTTACAGGCTTCGGGAAGGGGCAGATAGTGGCGATAGGGAGGGAATAATTCCCTGTGAGGGCTATCGCCGAGACTCTAGGGCGTAATGCGAAAACCGTTCGGAACTTTTAATGAAGCGCACTCACTGGCGCTGAACGGAAACGCCAAAAAATGCAAAGAAGATTTCAGAATTGGACCGTCTCCAAATATTCTGCATGGATTCAAGGGTAAATCAAGTGCATTGCAGATCAAGGCGGCTCTAAAAGTACCCTTACAGTCCGCCGTGTGCAGTAGCTACTATCAAGTTCGCCACATTTCCGCTACCGTCGAGTAAACCGGTTCCCTGCAATGACTAACGAGAACAAAAACAGAAGACTACAGTGGGCTTATCGATTTATTTCTAAGGGTGATTTTTTTGGGCTCATGTGGTTTTTTCAGGTAAGAAGAAGTTTAACCTCGATGAACCAGATGGATTGGCAATGTACTGGCATGATCTAAGTGAAGAATCGCATCGTTTTCAGACTCGCCGAAATGGGGGGGTCTGTCATGATTTGGGCCGCAAATAGCTTCTATGGAACTTTACTGCTGGTGTTTATTTCAGGTAAGTAGGACTCTAATAAGTACTGTACAACTTCGGAATATGGACGTGTAGCATGAGCGGCCGAAACGTTCGGAGAGACTACGACCTGGACTTACCAGAAAGATGGCGCAGGCATTCACAGGTCACAGGAGACGCGTTATTTTTTACGTACGCTCAGGATTAGAGTTCTACGGTGCCAGCAAAGTTTCCAGACCTGAATATTATTGAAAATGTCTGGAGCCTGCTAGCTCGTCGCGTTTAAGCCTGCGGAAAGTGTTTTGGAAGTGTGGCGGAATTAAAGGCTGGTATTGAAGATGCATGGGCTACAATTGATAGCAACTACATTTTGAAGCTCTACAGTAGCCTTTCAAGGCGCATGTTAGCAGTGATTGATGCGAAAGGGGGTGCTACAAAGTAGTACTGAGGAGTGAGTAAAGTGAAAGTTGTTTTTCTTGTACTGTTTGTAATTTCGTTGCTGCTGAGTTTAAAGTTTTTCCTCCTACCTCTGCTCCGAGCAAGTCTATAAAATTTATAAAATTTTAGCTGTGATTTTAATGTCCATTTCAGCTGAATTCAGAGTTTTTATTTTTCTAATAAATTTTCAATAGTCGGGAGTGGGGTTCTTGGTTATGGGCGTTCGCACAAGTTCACTTTTCGCACAAGTTCACTTTTCGCACATTGTACATGTAGTACGACCACGCCGAGAATGTGAACTCCAGTAACAGCTGTACACAGTTTAGGGCTAATAATGGTTAAGAGCGACACAACTGCCAAGAGAATACAAGTAATCGTGGAAATGGAACGCCTGTCTTACATGTTCTGTACTATACAAGAAAGACTTGGGGTTTCTTAGTTTTCACGAAAATTCAATTGATAAAAAGCAGACTGGCGGCGTTTGCGGTGAGCCTGAAAAAACGGTAGACGTTTTTGGTGACAATTGACATCTCAGTCAAATGAGAAAATGGGGGAAGAAATACTGTTTTATAGTAAAACTGTAGCGAATACAGTATTGACAAGGCTTTTAAACTGGTATATCCAAATAATGGATATAACTAGATAATACTATACAACGTCTTTTTATTTCAAATATTGGGCGCCAAGGTAAACACGATGTCAATTTGCAACAAGCCTGTAGCCTCTTTTGAATTGACCGCGCTTATTCTGATACTCAGTCATTGCGTAATTACTGCATATTCACAAATACACTGTCCCTCAAACACTTCATAGGATCAACTCTGTACACATTATATCAACCAGTACGACTTTAAGAAGTCCAGGATGACCACTCAACAACTTCTACAACTGCTAACTGCCGAATCACAACAAACTAGCATTCTCGTGCCCACTAGGGTGCTGCAACAAACTCACCACGGTTGTTGGCAACAATCGCAATTGAACGTGAGCAAGACCTGGCAATCTATGCCGCATCAAACTGCGAAGAAGACAGAGACGGCGAGAACGGTTCGAATTGTCCAGTTTTTGATGCATTTTATGATTGCGGTGAGGGAAAATCGGTTCAGCAAATGAAAAAATGCAATGCAGTCGAGTTCCACTCAATTTGGAATATGCTCTCAGGAGCTGTAGACTTCTTTTACAACATTGGAGCAGGCTGTGAATCATTATACGGTGGGAAACATGTGTTCTTTATGACGTTGGTAGTGCTAAAAATGGTGGAAACTGGGACGTACTTGCTCGAGGTTTTGGGATGAAAGTGCTAACGTTCGAGGGCCTAGTTACGAAGTTTATTGATAATATTAGTACGCATATGTATACCAAATATGGAAGTGAGTTCGCAACAACGATGACTTTTGCAGATCTATTGAATGATGGAGTGAGAGTTTAAAAATTATAATACTGCTCGCTATGCCACTGATGTGACATTCCATCAAGAGAATCGCCCAAGCGGCAATATTCAAGAGGGCAAAAATATTACTTTTACAAACATAGGCCTTATGGATTTTAAGTAGAGGTAAGTGTGTTGCAAATGGCATGGATATCAACTGCAGCAGTCATCTATCTGTGTTCCGTTTCAGACTTGGAAGTATTTCAACGGAAAATCAGATTTCATAAGTGGGCATTTCGCAAAAAAGAAGGGCAGCGAAATATTCAGGACTCTGGTATCCTGTTCGGGGAGTATCCGAATAAGTAGTACTTATTAGTAGAAAAAGTTTACCAGGGTGCTGTAGAAGTTGTGCGAGCTATAATCCCGAGAAAAAATCCGAAAATTGGTAATTTGATGCGGGAGGAGGAGGCTACTAACCGCAAGATCAGCTCCGATTGAGTAATAGTAGAGATCTTATTTTGTGTCTTCTCTGGGGAGTGGTAGGTGGAAAGTGGAAGTAGAAAGAGGCGCGTTATGATTCGTGTTCAGGCTTTGGGTGACATTGAAAAAAGTTTCATGTTCAATTCCATGGCCTCCGGATGGAAGACAGTGACCATTTGGCTTGTGTGAGGAACAGATTGTATTTCATCGGCGAGGAAATCCACAGGAGAACGGTGCAGACGCAGAGGGCCTACCGTGATAGATGCAGGGGGTTGACGGTCTACGACTCTCGTGCTGACGAATTTCCGCCCTGACAGCCAACCAGTCCGTAAGTAAACGACAAATGGACTGTGGTTTCATTTTATTGCAGCTTCTACTTAGAAGGAAAGCGGTTCAAACCCGCCTCATCGACAACGACATGGCTTGAGAACGCATACAGCACCTATTCACTAAGTAAAAGCCATCACCAAAGTCACATCCACACGGAGCCCGTTAACGGCGACCCCTGCAGCTGGCCGTCAACAGAGGCCCCACCTTGATTAGCACGAAACAGACCGATATTAGGTGAAAGATTTACAAAGCTTGCGCAACCACACACATTTACCTGCGCGTATGACAAGGCCACGCTGTCTGTCTTGAAATACTCCCTGCCACCCAATTTGTCCCTCTCACCCATGTGGGCATAAAAACTCTGTGAGCTAGAGCCATGCGAGGAATCAAACGTCACCGCGTTGCACTCCAATAGCGATTACGTTCCCTAAAATTTGCCACCACACCGCCTCTCCCCGCTTCGCACCTGCGCCTCCACAATGGGGCCGCGACCCTCTCCAAGCGCTTCAAATTCCTTCCCATTCACTCCTTTGCCCTTGCACTTTCCTCCACAGCCCTCAGCAAAAAATCCTCCCTCCTCTCACCCTCGCCATTACGAGCATCGATAACCGCCAGTCGTCTCGCGTGCTCCGCCGCCGCCGCATGTGCGATCCGAATGCTTCAAGAGCGGCATCGGAAATATCAGTCTCGGCTCGAGGGAGCAGGTGTGGATGCGACGAGGATGTCCAGCGGGTTGGGGTGGCCTGTAGCTTACGGAACTTCTGGCGTATTATGTCAGCAATTATGTTCTTTCTAAGGGCGTTCTGAGCATAAATATATTCAAATCAAGCTACTTCCAGAGCTGGACGCTGGGCTTTTCGATCTCGTTTCCCATTTAGGAGTTTTCCCTGAAGCAATGCTTCCCGGACCATATCCTGATTCTGAAGGGTACGCGAAATGAAAGACTTACGAGGCAAAAAAATCAGTCGGAACCGACTCTTGAACCATTTTTAAATAGTTTCTTGCACACCTCTCACTTTTGCTTACGGCCCGTCATAATCTTCCACTAGAGCTTTTTTCTGTGCAATGGTAAAGCTATTTATAATGGTGATGCTCGTGTCTTGTGAGCTGACTGGTCTACTTATTTTGCTGAGTGAGAGCCCTGTCATTTGTACAAATACAGTAAATTCTGTTTTCGCTACCTGTTCGTTACGACTCCGGGAGCCAATTAGCGACCTTCTACCCCTTTCAACCCGTTCTTGGACTTCCTATATCTTGAGGGCTCTAAACGCTATTTTTCCAATATAACTTGTCGTATCCCGGAACATTTTCGTTATTGCTAGTACAGCGTGATTCCTAATATCGAATTTTCCTTATATCAAGAGACCACTGTATTTATCCTGTTCCACCGCTTACAAGAACTAGCTCGAAATCGTAAAGTAAGTGATGCGTCGTATTACTTTTTGACCAAAGTTTTGAAAAAATCGAGAACCAGTCTGAATCTTTCGTTAGAACCACCGTAAGCAATCAAAATTTATAAAAAGGCCATAGATAAACCACAATTATCAAATATCCCTCAAAGTGACCGGACATTTTCCTTTTAATCAGGAATTATACCTGAAAATACATATTCCGCCAGTTTCTGGTGCAAGTGAAACATATGAAATTTGATTATGATTCTTATGTACAAATTTTACACCAGTAAACCGTCATTGAGTTTATGTTTGTTCCTTTTAGATGAGATTGGAAGAGAAGGAGGAGGAATAAAATGATTTAGAAGCAAACAGCGAATCAGTCGAACTATAGGAGGCGTTGAAGGAAAACTCATGGAGAAATTGGAACTAGAGATCCTCGTTAGGGATGTAACGAAACTTAGCTTGAGAGTCTTGAAGAAAAATATAAGGAAGCAGATATTCATGGATGACATAAACCTGTGGTCTGCTTGCAGAAATTTTCAAGAACTTAACAGGCGAAAGAAATACTTCTGAGAGACCTTTGTAGTTCTTATATCGGAGATATCGACTATGATTGTTTCTTTTAATCACTTTTCTATAATATTTACTTGTTGCGGTAATTTTGGTTCATGATATTTATTTCAATGCATATTATTGTATAATATGTCTTATTAGGGTTTTAATTCGGTTAGGGTGATTTATGGGCACAAAAGAAGGCAATTTGGGTGGAAAATGTTTACAGCAAACCCAAAGTCAAAAATCATTATGTATAGCACGAGTTTCAGTAATAATAAATTATTTTGGACTGAATTGTTCTGCTGCTAATATTGAGTATAAGTTTTTTCCAACATGCAACTTTTATTGTGTTGGGGAAATGGATTATTTCAAGGAGGCCTCCTTGGATGTAATTAACTAATGGACTGGAGTCGACGTAGGATATTTACTATTTCCTAGTCAAGTGTGAAGTTCTATTCTTGATTATTCTATCCATTTTAGTCCAACAGTTTGGATAGGGAATTCTATTTGAAAGGAAATGATTTGTCATAATAAGAATTAGAACTTGAATTCCATTGGTAGCATGTAATTTAGACAATATATAACAAATATTAATTACTAAGCCTATAATATTAATTGATCTGTCCAAGAAGATGAATTTATCACCCATTATACACCTAATATGATTTTTTAATTTGGTTCTCACTTATCGCCTTTGTTGAAAGACTTAATTAACTCATTCAACGACATGTTTCCCAGAAATACCGATGTTGTCCTCGTCAAAAACGCTTCTATATTTCGGCGACTGGTTCTGTCGAATATTTATTAAATATCTCGTAGTTTTTCTCTGTTGATAATATATCAATCTTTTCACCTTTGCTGATAATGTATAAATCTGTAATTCTTGAAAATAATTGAATTGAACTCTGAAATATTTATTGGAATAATTCTTGTGTTTGATTTACATTCAACAAGATTACAAACGTTAAACGTAGTTTGAGTTTCTAAATTCATCATTTTGCAAGCGGAGGTTAAACGAAAACATGATTAAGAATTTCAATGATTAATTTAATATCAATTTAGGTTTTCTGATTCCATAGAAGAACTGACAGCTTACACGTAATTATATTGGTAAGACACTTAATTGAAAGCCAATTTATGAGTTTCAAGGTGCCCTTACATATACTATGAGTAATTTGAATGTTAAATATTATGGTGGGAAGCCCAAGTCCTGTTCTTTTGTGCTGTTACTTTTGCTTCTGAACTAATGTAGAGTGTTATGGGAGGAGAAAATAATCATTGCTTCTGGAAAACTGAATAAAATGACTATATTTTTGCTCAAATTAACACTATAGCAGTCATAATAAACAGTACTTCTTTTATATTTCGTAGCACAGAAGTTTTTTTCTACTATTTTTGGATATTCAGGGAGGGTATTCTAATTTTTCATCCAAATCCGTCAGAATTGTCGATGACTTACCCTAGATGACAATTCTATCGTTTATTTTTGCACTTGAAAAATGGAGGAAGTGTCGGGAGGGATATATGAGCACTTTATTTCCGAGAGGGACTGATTTGATAGCTGCTGCATGATTGAGTCCCCTAATAATTTTTGCAGTATGTAAATTTACAGCTACTCGTTTCTCTGAACTTGGTGCCGCGAACCATCCTGGGGCTATCATTATACCCTTCCTTCTTCCGTTTCGCCCACCCAGAGGTCTTACGAACATCGAAGCTAACCCAACATGTGTTTCGTCTGCAGTAACTTCCACCTGCCCCCTGCAGAAAATTTGCGTTCCAATCTCTTGCCTTCCAACGCAGGTCGGCCAAAATTCTCAAGCGACCTGCCTCAATAAGCTCACCATCGT
Source organism: Kappaphycus alvarezii (assembly GCA_002205965.3). Taxonomy (NCBI): domain Eukaryota; phylum Rhodophyta; class Florideophyceae; order Gigartinales; family Solieriaceae; genus Kappaphycus; species Kappaphycus alvarezii. The sequence continues at coordinate 432,848 of NADL03000026.1, read as the reverse complement.
AGCTACACCAGAATTTCTCTGACTCGGTAAATATACTACCATACAACCTCATTCTTCTTCTTCGCGCAGAACCAGCAACTTATCATGGCTTTCCATCCGCCTAAAATTGAGTGATATCATTATTGTCTCTACCTCCTTCGAGCTCAACCTCTTAAACCATACGCCTCGCCAACTCCATCACCTTGTCCGCATTCCTATGGCCTAAGAAACCACTTCTTCTATCCGATTTTTCTCGTCTAGTCCTTGTAATTTTTCCGGCATCCTCCCCGGTCGTAGAGTCACGTGATATTGCTTCAAACTCTATTTCCTCTAGCCCCACATTCTTAGAACCCACCCGTAAGGAATCGTAAGAACGCCTTTTTTGCAATCTCATTCACTTTCTAGAGACCATGCTATCCATTGAAACACTGACGAGTACTGGAACAAATTAGGAACAAGACGTGCAGTGATTACCGGAGGCGATTTTTGAACTGTTGGGCCAAGGTGCCTCATTGGAGGATAGTCATCAAAAGGTCGGTGGTAACCAAGCCATCAGGAATCAATCCATCACAATTTTCCAACGGGGCAGGCTTGAATTCCTTTCTCCAACTCGGTGTCTCGACTGTTTTCCTAGTCCGACGGGTATCCCCAAACATTTCATCAGTCTCAACAAACTCTACGTCCACAAGAGTTGCAGAGATGGGATTGTTGAAAGAATAAGAAGCGTCCGAAGAATGGACAGCTCTCCGTGGGGCTAGAAAGCCATAATTTTTTAGAGTTACGGGATGATATTGCCTCCCTATATTCACGACGTCACCGTGGATAGTGTTCTATTCATCGGCACCTGTAGTGACCGATGATGTCTCCTTTGCTGAGCTTATAGGAGGGACCTCTCTATCACGGGATCAAAAATTCGTATTAATAGAGCGGATGCATGGCCGGGTTTCTATGTATACTCACTCGAATTAAAACTGTGACCTCTTTTGGAGGGAGGAGAGATTCCTGATCAGCGGGAGTTGAATAATTTTCCAGAGTGGTACTAGAGCCAATATCCCCTTATGTTTCGTCATGGTCAATGTAATCTGCGTCATCCTCCTCAACTCCATCAAAAAAGAGGCTCAGAACATTTACATTTAATTCTCTAGGGTCATGCATCCGCCTTACTATAAAAAAGGTCATTTATACTGTTCGTGGAGCTAATTCACTGAGTTAGGTCAGTAAGAGTGTACCGAAACGGTCGTCGTTTCGTGTTGCAGTGGCTACGCCTACAGTGCTTGGACAAAAATAATAACTTTCGGAGCGGTTTTTTACAGTTCACAGAAGACAAGAGATGATATCTAGGACTTTTCGGAGGTAAATAGGAAGTCGCAGTAGGTTGAGATCTTAATTAGCGCTGTTTTATTCGATTTTGAATGGATATTGTAAGTACAATTGACAACTTTGATGCCCAGATATACATTTCTGTCTAAAATGGAATGCTATGCAGGTCAATAGACCCAGATTTTACGTTTCCGGGGACCAAAACGACGGCCATGAATCCGTAATCTAAGTCATTTTAACATGGAAACATGTGCAGACTACTAGAATTACAACGAAGAACTTGGGATAACACCAGACGTAAACTATTATAACACAATGCAGTCCGGATGGAACACATCCAAAGCCGGAGCGAAGTGTAAGGGATATCAAACAGTAATATACTGTAGAGGAAAATTGAAAGAAGACTTTGATCTCTTCTCAGTAGCCTCTGTATTAAAAAAATGTTTCGTCGATAATCGCAACCAAGTTGCGAGTCAGTATGCATTTTGCAAAATACGAGATATTCAGTAAAGATTTTTTTGATGAATTTGGTCAAGGATTAAGTATTTCCCCAAAGCGGGAGAGATTTTTTACTTTAGAGATGACCATTTGTGCCCCTCATTTCACCAGCGATTGTCGTATATTGTACATATAGCAGGAACATCATCAACTGTTTCACTTCCAACAAGAAACTTTCAATATTTCTCTGGTCGAATACTTTGCAAGAAAGTCTCACGTGATTCCTGGTAGCGACTTACTGAAAGAAGGCCATGTTACCTTTGGCATTATGCCGGGATATACCCAGCCTCCATCGATTTTCTATTTTTTGTACTTTACAAGCAGTTCAAAAACTGAAATAAGTCCGTATTGTCGATAGACATTTGATTGACCGACGAGAAAATATTTTTTGGAATGCACCGGTCCTTTGAGTGCATGCAAGTGGAAAATTTTGCTTCATTTCCCTTTGCAATTCGTAATTATGTACTACATTTTGACCAGTACAGTTGTACCAGATTACATTCCACCAGAAGGACATGACGGGCTGTCCCTAAGATGTAGTTTGGAATTCAGTATGAATTCGATTTTATCTCGAGAGTAGCATGGTTTCCTTTTATCTGTTTGGACGTGGTAGCGGTATTCGCAAAGCGTTTCTGAGTTAAATACTTGTAAGCACAGTTTAATGTACGTATAAAGGAGTCAGTACTGCAGGTGAAACTAACCGTTATTATTGCCAATTCTGGTACTTACAGGTCTAACTGCACGCATAATCAACTCGTAGAGTTCAACTACTGTACAAGCTACTGAGCTTTCCACTGCAGTATTGACTATTGTACTAATTACTATCGACCGACTGTCAGCTGCTCTCAGAACTTATGTTGCCAGCCTACGGATAACACCAATATTCCGCTCAACTGTCCGAAAAGTCACAAAAAAATTAGTAGGCAAGTCGGCAAGCCGAGTATTGTCGAGAGAAACTTCAAGGGAAACTCGGGCCCTTGCGAGAGAAGTCAGAACTATCGGCCTTAAAACAATTTGCAGTCGCAACCAACAATCAGAAAGCAGTTCGCACTATGCAGAGTTCTGTACGAAATTGCCATAGCACGAATGATAATTTTTTATCATGGGGTAACGATGGAATTAGCTAAATAACCGGTCATTTCATATTAAGGAGATTTGTGTTACTTCTCGTGAAATTTGGTAGCGGGTGTAATTAACCCACGCCCAGAAATTGACAGCGACCTTGGATCCTGAGGAAACTGGACTGAATAGTTCTATTACGGAAGCCGCAAATTCGAATGAGAGGATATTTACCTGTCGAAAGAAAAAAGACCAAATGGGACTTAGTCGTCTCATCCGAAATATATAATGATAACCCGTAGTCCTCCCTCAATTTATGCTCCGCATTTATCCTTACTAAATTATCTTTGGCGAAATTCAGAAGCGCCTTGATTGTTTCCAATTCCTTAGAAACTAACAAGCTTCCCGAGACAGATGGAATCGACGCTCTCGAATCTTGATGGGTTGATGCTGGGGCTAGGGCATAATGAACTATATTAGTACCCAATTCCTGTCTTCTTGCCTTGAATTCGGGAAGAGCACCGTATAGCTGCCCCCCAAGTATCTTTGGTCGAAGTGGACGTGTTTTTAATCCGTTTTGTCGTCCTCTCCAACACATACATATTGCGCTTCATTTATTTCAATAATATACCATAAACACAAAGTATATGGCTGCAATAAGTGTGTGGAGCTTGTTGTTTAATGCGAAAGGTGCGGACCTCTGAACAAGAAGTTCTTCCTGCACTACGTAAGTATTAATAGGCTTTGCGAAACTTTCGAAGCTCTAATTAACGTTCTTTGTTATTGTACTATACCAAACATGATGTAACTTTTCAATGGAATAGATGAGACAGCGTAAAGCTGCAATACTTGTTCTAGACTAACAATGATCGAAAAATTAATTCAATTCATAGACCTGCACTATCTTCTGAGCAGGAACGCCTTGATCTCAAAGTATGACTATGTTTTATTAAGGCTTGTCCAGGCTCATTTCTTTTCATCCCGCAATGGAGCTACGCTGCACCACTTTTCGGTGATTTCTGTAGCCTTTTATTTGCTTGCTTAAGCTCTGAACTGTGTCCCTCTATGGTAGTTAATCCTCTACTACAATTAACTACACGTATATTTTGGCCTTCAAGGACACTTATGCTCTCAAAATTTTTGACACTTCACGGCAACGGGTCATATCAAAACAATGTATTTCTTCTATCGCCTACTGGTAGCTAATTACTGAGATTACTAACTATCTCACAAGGCCGACCAGTAGTTGACCTATCAACACAAACTGCCATCATCTCGAACAAACTTTGAGTCCAATCTCTGCGTACAGCGCTAAGGGCCACAAAAATAGCTTGGGTCGCCTGCAACTAATCGCCATTACCGGCTCCATTTTTTTTCGGTTGATCATCCAATTACTTTCCCAGTAGTCTAACTTCTTAACTATTATCTCTGGTTTGACCCACATTGAATATCTCCGGCATATCAGATTTCCGCAAGCACTGCTCTTTTCTCGCCTAATTTATTACCCATCCTTCATCCGCCTTTTTCTTGATATTTTTGTGTATATCCATCAATTCATTTTCTTGTTAATTGTCTGCCCGAAAACCAATGCATTGATGGATGGGCATTGAGTAAGGAACATACCTGAAAACCTAATTGTCATATAGAGGATATGTCGGCTGGAAGCCAAGAGAAGACCGGCGGGATTTTTTACTGATGTATCAGTGTATATTCAATTAGTATTATCGTAGCATTGAGTTTAGATTCGATGCAAGTACTAGAAAAGCGAATCAATTTGCTCGCCCACTGCTTAAGAAAGACACTGCGCGTATCAGGTTATGGGTGGAGAAGACTGTCTTCATTCCTTCTTCTCTCGCTTTAACTTTACAAATTTTCTTTCTTTATCAAAGTTTTAAGCTCTCTTTGATTGCCAAGCCTCTCATTTTCTATCAAAATGTACTGTTCTTGATAATATTCTCATCAATTAAAGTTAGTAAGCGAGCATATAAGTTTTTTTTGGTGATGGGGGAGTATTTCGGTGTTTGGGAGGCACGAAATGAGTCTTTCTTGGAGGAGAAAGGGATCTTGAATTTGCTACTCGAATATGTGGTCGGAGATGGAAAGAGGGAATTGAATCTCAGTACGAAGCTCTCCCTCGCGAAAGGGAGAGCAACTATTATGTCGGTCCTTAGATGAAGGCCCATGCAATTTGTTATTCCTTTCAAATTGACCCACATAATATGTATAAAAGCTCAAGGAGCGTCATGCCGTGGCAAATATAGCGTCGAAGGCTCAACTTCAGTCACAACTAATGAATTAGTCTTAAAGAGATCAATGAATGTACGATTATATTGGGGTGTTCGAATAATTTCTTAAACTTCTCTCAAGGGTGGTGTCGCGCCATAAGGGAGGACATGCAAGTCGTTATTTTTCCAACACCATTTGGATCAAAGAGTTCTCCCTCATTCGTTCATTCCATGTAATCACTGCAGGTGGCCGAGGGTAGCCATTCATTGGAAAAGTTAAGGGTGGTTATTTTACAAGAGCATGAATAACAGCAATAGAAAGGGGAAAATTACAGGGGCTGCTAATGTGGGCAGAGGCTCCGATGAAGCACTGAAAGCTCATTTTCATGGAAAGATTAAGAGTAAACCGGGAAAAAGAGAGTGTTTTCAGAGTGACAAGGTTGGCCACATACCAAAACATTGCTGGACCCGTGGCAAAGGTGAAAAGTCACCGAAAATAAAGTGAATCGATGATTTAACTAAACTCGTGACCATGATGATGACAGCTAAACGGCCAGTCGAGCTTTCTAGGACACCAGCAGATGATTTCGAGATTTTTGACTCTGGTGCGTCAGACCATATGTTCAGCAGGGTTTATCTTTTGTGGAATACATCCGCTCCCTCATCTAGGGGAAATCGAGTTTGAGGATGGCTCAGTGGTAAAGGCCAACAATAACGGTAATTTAGTGTGACTGAAACAACCGCAATGAAAAATCATACAAGAGGTAGTTTTTAATTCAAACCGTACTGCTAGTACCTGTACTGCATAATACTTGGTCTAGTGTGCTGCATTGTGTCGCGCAGGAAATCTTTTGACATTTTATGGAGAAAAGTGTGTTTCAGTTATAGGTAAACATGTATGCTTCCGTGGAAAACTACCAAGTGGAATTTACATCGTCAATAGAAGTATGGAGAACTTTTCTCAAATATCATCCAACCCTTTAGGAGGTAGTGCCATATTGGCGACTACGAAGGGGGAGGCGCTGGGTTATGATAGACTGGGGCATGCTAAGACAGATTCAATCAAAAGTCTTATCAGAAATAACTCTGTGTTCGGGTTAATCTTGAGTGTGCCACAGCACACAGACAGCTACTGGGAAACCTGCCTATAGGGAAAGCTGCAAAATCTCTCACTTCATCTTAGAACCCAGAGATCGACGAAAGTAGGGGATCTAATCCACAGTGACCTGTCAGGCAAAATGGAAAAGACTTCTTTGGATGGTTCGAACTACTACGATACCTTTATCGATGAATTATCTAGCTATATCATTTTTTCGCTGTAACTAAGAAAATAGACCATGTAGATGCCTTTAAAATATTCCAAGAGTAGTTTGAGAGACGCTGCAGTTGTTCTATCAAACGTCTTCATCGCGACAGAGGAGGATAATATGTCCCCGTCACGAGTACCTCACCGAAGTGAGAATAGAGATGCACGACTATCCCTCATACTGCCCTGATTTGAATTGGATTGCGGAGTGCACAAATCGCACGCTGATGGAGAGTGCGCGTCCAATGATGTTTAACGTAAAGATACCTACTGTTTTCTCGGCTGGAGGTGTATTTTACGCAGTGGATATAAGAAACAGATTTATCTGTTCCTCTAATTCTTCCAAACTTTATATTAATTGCTTAAAGGGACTAGGCCACGAATGGATCACCTCCGAGTGTTTGGGATTTTTGCATCGCTTCATGTGCCGAAGGAGAAACGAAACTAATTAATGTAAAAAGCCAAGAAATGTATGATTATAGGCTGTTACGATAACAGAACGTACAAGATCTGACTAGGTCCTTGACTAATCCAGTGGTTGCGAAACACTTTCGCATTTCAGAGAACGAATTTCACCTTGTTGAATGGGACTACCTCGAACGCAACAGAAGAGATACCGATTCTTCTGACGAAAAAAAGAAAGAGAAAGGAACGAACACGAGTCCATTTTAGACCAAACATGTATGTCTTCCCCTGAAGTAACAGAAGATTTGCTAACATATATACCCCTGGGAGTCTAGATGATCTATCTCCTCCGGAGCCCAAGGAAACAGGTTATGTAACAAAGATGGCTCCGAATTGAAGTGGTAGAGTTTGGAAAACGGTGGAGGACATGAATATCAAGTCTCAAATATTAAATACTGCGGTGATGATTCAGAGGAGAGGGTGTGCCCGTCCTAAAACAGAAGAAAAGTATCCTTTTATGTTGCGTGTAGCAGACATTTTGCAGTCAACTCGGATGATGAACCACTAGTAACGTAGGCTATGGCACGGAAGTAATGTAAGGAATGGTAATTTGCAATTAATTCTGAAATAAAATCTCTGGAAGAGCACGAGAAGTGGGCCCCAATTTCACAACCAGACGGCGTTAAACCTCTATTTGAAGATAAAACTGCCGCCATCAAGTGGATCAAGTCTGAACGCATGGCTAAGCATGTTGACCTGAGGTATCACTTCGTCAAAGATGAAATCAGTAAAGGAACGATCAATGTACAGTACTGCGCAACATAGAATGTGATCGCGAATTTGACGACCAAACCAATCCTTCGTGAGCGACTGGAATACCTAAGAAGTACGTTCCGGGTAGAGTAACAGGCATTATCCTTGAAGAGAGGTGTTGAAAATGACAGCTCCATGCACTGTTGACTTTGCTGTTCAGATAATAATGAAAAATGCTACAGTAGGAAGTTTGGGTCAACATGACCAGTAGGACGTCAAGTGTTGGCATTGAATTGCTCTCGTAAACAAGACTTCTAGAATTATATCTCCGCAAAATTTCATCTATAGTAGTTATTGCATCAACTTTTAAGTTCTCGAAACGATCCTCAATGTAGTTGCAAATCACAGTTTTACTGTGATTTGTCTGGTGTCGAGGTGTATGAATAAAGGTCAAGATGCCGCTCTCTACGATAGAGATGTATCGACAAAAAGGAGCATCTTGAAAGTCATTTGTGCCCACTTCCCAACATTCGTAAGGCCAACCACGTTGCAATTCACCGGAACTATGTCAAGAAGAAAGCTGAACGTGAAGAGATTAACTTACACTACTGCTCTACGGGGTTTATGTTGGTGGACGCACTCACTGAGCCTATCTGACGCGTTAAATTTGAAGCAAATAATTAAAGTATGGAGGTCTATGGATGCATAGACGAAATGTGCAAGAAAGGGTGTTCGTTTACGCCCTCACCCATCAAGCTTTTGCCTCTTAGTTTATGTGTCCAGCAACCAAAGCATTGATGGATGGGCATCTAGTAAGGAATATCCCTGTCAAGGGAGTTTTGTTATGGAGGAGATGTCTGCTGGAAGTCAGCAGAAGACAAACGAGCTTCTCACTGATAGAGCAATAAATACGCAATGAGTCTTATCGTTGCATTTAGTTTAGATTCGATGCAAGCACTAGAAGAGGGAATCAAGTTACCCGCCCGCTATTTCAGAAAGACACTGCGCATAGCAGTTCTTCCCTTTCTCTCAATTGGCAAAGAATCTTCCTTTTGCTGTTCTTGTCGTCCTGTGATTTCCTTGTGTCGGATAGAAAGGCCTTTGGTTAGTTTTCGAAGCTTCTTCTAGGTTTAGTCGCGAGGTAAGTGTGCTTCGCATATCTACGTAAAAGTGGCCACCCCGCTCTTCTACTGTATACGAGCGAGGGAGAATGAAACCAGGAAATGTCAATCAGCGGGCAGTATTCGTAAGAAAAGCAGTCGTATGCTTGAATTCATACGGTTTGGGTTCCCAGAGCCACCTTTGAAACCTGGATTGGTGGATACAGTACGCAACATACAGGTGACCCATGGTGATGTATTGTCTCTGAGGCTGGTAATGGGGAAGGATAGGGTAGTAGGAGCGGAGGAGGGGGAAACAGTACTGAAAGATTGGAGTGTTCAGCAACAGATAGGGCGCGATAGAAGAAAAGTAAAGGGTTTGAGAAAATCAATTTCGGAAAGATGGTCAGCAGACCTTTTTGGCATCAGGAACCTCTCATTATGTGTCACGGGTTTCGAGAGAAAAGACTAGCTGGGCACAGGTGGGCTTCGGGAGGGAACAGTCGGCAGACGAGAGTTTTACAGACAGTACCAAATCAAGTAGATTGGACAATCATTGGAAACACCCAAAAGTGGGCGGAGCGAGTTACTGAATTGCGGGGAACAAGTGTAAGGGTTGAAGGATCGGCCTAGAGCATAGGGAGAAGCAAGGACGGAGGGGCGCCCTCGAGGCTTTTCCCACATGTGAATGGAAAGAGTGAAAGGTGTTGCCCCGAATCGGCCATTTCTGTGCATCATGTCTATTACATGCAAAGCCTATACTGTACTGTACTGTACTTTACTGTACATGTGAGAAGAGACTACCTTCCGTTTCCGATTTCGTTAAATGAATAAGGGTGTAGTATGTCTATATGTAATGAATAAAAAGGTGATGTTGATTCTTGATCGGCCTGTGGTCGTTTGACTTGTATTTGAGCATTACTTGTAAATTACCCACATTTATTGCTAAAATTTAGTAGTTTTCAGGACTTGTGCAGCAGTAGGTTTTTTTATGAAAGCTACAGCTGTTCCATGAATTAGGGCGCAGTTGTTACAGCATCGGCACATCCGGTTTTATTCTTTCAGCATGTGTAACAGTTCTAGTCATCTTTTAGTCTTATCAATTACAGATGTACAGTCTGTGTTAAGGTTACACACTCTAATGCTATACAGTGGAGTACAGTACAATTAGCTTACAGTACATTAGAATGGGATGTACAGTATGAGATACTGTAATGTTGCGAAAAAATCTGTGGTACGGAGTGCAGTGGTGTCAAGTGAACCGATGCAACCTTCCGCTCACTGTCGTACAGCGCTGTATTGTATACCTGTCACAGAAAAGAACAAAAATGAGGCAACACACTCCAACGCATGTGCTTGTCAAAATGAGTGGCAAAATGAGATTTGGGGACCATTTCAAGTATTTGTTGGTCGAATTTCATGCTTTGGATCTACAACGCAGCAAGTCTCAGCACAGCTGATTACATGATGACATAATCGGCGCACTCTAAACACAGACTGTACAGCAAATGAGTTACGATACAACAAAACAAAACTATTTATTCGATACAGAACGTTGTCATGGTTACAGCGAATTTGACGTCGTGATGTACGGAGGGGTTCGTTGCTGGCACCGTGGTGGAATAGGCCTTCAACCCTAGAGGCGCTCTTGCGGAGCAATTTGCTAAACAGTACAACACGGGTTGGTTGTCCGAGTTGAACCATTGTGGCTTTCTGGTGCAGAGTACGAGAAATGTGCGGTGTGGTACACGGAATGAACTGATCTGCGGACCGCTTTTCTGGTTTAGATACTCCACCTGCTGTGGTGGCTAGATTAAGTTTTGAGAAAAGGGTTGCGAGGGTTTGGCAGGCGCCGACATGGGAGCTAGGTTTTTCAGTCGGTACAGATGTTGAAAGCACGTAAGAATGAGGAGCTTTCATAGTTGTTGGGTTGTGGTAAATTATTGTAAATTATATAAAGTTTGATACTACAGAGACTGGTGCGGAGTGAAGAGGGGGTTGATAGGAGAAGCAAATACAAATGAAAAGGGTAAAATGGCATTTGTCAACCGTAAGAGATAGCACATATGTAGCCACATTGTGCCGTGTACCTGGCGGAAGGTACAGTGGCCAATTTGAGTGTTAGGCCCAACTAGCGCACAACTGGGTACAACAGGCCAATGATATACCGTATTTGAACCCTAGCCTCGTGTACCCCTCGGTGCCCGCAGGACATGCGGACTTTTTCGAGTGGTAATGTATCGTATCGTAACAGTGCACTAGTGTACAGTACAGTACAGTTAGAGGGCTTCTCGAACGGCCGGACTGGGGGTGGGGTTATGCAGCTTCCAGGTGGAGACGTTAAAAGAAATTAGAATTTTTCTTTTTTGTATAATTAAAAACTGGTTGGTGTCGTGTGTGTCGTGTGTGGAAACCGCAAGGGTTTGCGGTAGTTTTATTCAAAAAACAACAAAATACATTGACATATCAGTTTCGAAACCAACAGCTATCTATCACCAACAACAACACACTGCTGTCGCCCTTCCAAACCATTTTTCTCTTTCATCTCCCTTTACTCCCCCTTCGCCCTCCGCCCCGCCCTCCGCCTTCCGCCTTCCGCCTTCCCCCTCCGCTCCACCTTTGCCACTCCCTTCGAAACACTCAACCCCCTCCCTCTCCTCCCACACAAAACACAACACCATGCGTTACGACTCCTCAGCTTCCCCCCTCGACATTCTATGCAAGGTCGCCGCCGCCGAGGGTCATTCCGCACCCGGTCCCCCCCAATTTCCAATTCTTCCGCTCCTCATCCACAGCCTCATTTCCACCTCCTCAACTTCCCCCCTCTTCTCCCCGCTCTTCATCCACATCCTTCAAACTCCACCTCTGCCTCTACATCCCCGTCCACAAATCCAACCCCACATCATCCCCCCCTTTTCGTCTTTCATCCTCCGCCCCTCCAAATCCCTCGCCCCTTCAGCACTCAGTCATCCCGCTCGCCCCTCTACACCCACTTCCTTATGCACTCTCCACATCATCCATATCACCCCTCTACCCATTCCCGTCACAACTCGTACTACCACAACAATCTTCACCAACCCCCGGCCAAGCAACCACAAGAGCCCTTCCCGTCGCATACCGCTACACGTCATTTCCCGGCCATGTCCCCTACGCCCAACACCGTCACCAATCCCCCAACCCCACCTCATCAGCCCTCCCCCTTTGATCCACCCCTAGTCTCCGCTCTTCATCGCAATCTTTCCGCCCCCTCTCTCACCGACAACCTCTCACAAATTCCAATCCCATTCCTGCATCCCATCCCTCACCACTTTCCAACCCCTCATCCCTCTTATTTCCCTCCTGCCTCTCAATCTATCTCAATTCCCACCCCAACCCCGCCCGTCCCTGTGCCGATTCCCTCACGTTTGCCCCCCACTCGATATTCCCCTCACCTTTACCATCCCCCAAATCTTCCGGGCTCCGCCCCGTCGTCCTATACACATACGCCCCCTTCTTCCTCAACTCCAATCTTTCCCTCCTCTCCCCCGCTCCGTCGAACCTCGCCTGCCTCTGCCAATATGAAATCCCTCACATCCCGTACCACCAAATCTGGTCGTCGAGATTCCTACACAAGGTTTACCCCAGAGGAAGAAGCAATGTTGCTTGAGGGTGTTCGTGTCTTTGGCGCTGGCAACTGGAAAAAGATTCTCAATTCATATCGCTTCCATTGGAAGCGAACTGCTGTCGATCTCAAAGACAAATATCGCAACATAACCCGCGCCAAGTTGCGTCGAATCAACGCCTCTACAAGTGCAAGTGATCTCAGCTCGGCGGGTAGTGAAACTGATGCCAATTCACACGCACTCGCACTAAGTCCTCCGACGGCAAGAGCTTCTCCAATGCAATGTTCTCCATTGCGATCGCAAAGTATAGTCGCGGGTGGTGGTGGATTTTCCCCCATATCAACGTCTGGGGGCAGTATGGAGAGCGCCGGCGGTGGCGAAGCCGGCGGAGGTAGAGGACTGACGACGAAAAAGAATGGACTGGCGAATTAGGTCCTCGCCATAGGTGTGCATTCCGTCGCGTGCTGTAAGCTTAGGAAGAATGGGTCGGGAGGCAGGTTTGCTGTTTGGATTTAGGAATGAGGCATCTGAAATGTGCGAGCCAATTCATGGACGGAGGTGAAACTGTTAAGAATGGTGATAGGAAGTGGTTGTCATTTAGCAGACTGCTTCGAAAGCATTGAAAGGGCGGGCTACTTACATGTCCATCAGGTCATGCGTCTGTGGCTATGCATTTTTTCATGCCATACTCGAAGAAGCAATGTTAGACTTCCCAGGTCATCCATGCACTTCCAGTCAGCGGTTGGGTCGAAGCAGAGAGCAGAGGTCAAGGTGGAAGCATTGTTTCCTGGTGGAAGCAGTTCTGGTTTGTGTCTGTCTTTTTCTGTTTTCTCATCGACTCGGCTATGCGACTTATGCGTCGCATAAGTCGCATAGCCGAGTCGATGAGACTTTGTTGTTGTAACATAGTTTTGCAGGTTGGTTCTCAGATTTACGAATGGGGTTCGCAGTGCAGTTGGCTGCTGACACGAAGGGACTCGTCGTGACAGCTCAGGTTTTGTAACATATCGAACGGTCGTTAATTCTTTGAAGCAGGGGTTGACACGAATGTTTGCTACAGGGTTTAAGTTTTCTCTGTGCTGTATAGTACTGAAATCACATCTGTAAACACCCACTGCTATAGTGAAATGTGATCTGGAGAAACCGCAATGGTAGACTGCGATGATTGTGCCTGGCGCATCGGTTCTATCGATAGAATCTCCTTTATTCCTGCAGAATTGAATTAAACCAGGGACTTGCGGTCGAAACCGAAACAAGAAATGGATACTTAAACAGCCTGGCATCGTCGACCACTTGCTGTTGATAGCCGCCTCGAGAGATAATACCTAACGGCTGTCTGAAAGGCTCTGTGCAGTCTCTGCCTCCCTTGTGTCCCATTGTAGAGTGTTTGCCGCGTCATACCCTGATCAAGTGACCATACTCAAATGCCAGAGTATTTCTCGACTCCACTGATGCGGTATCTTCATACATGTTCCAGCTGTACCTATTGCTGCAGAGAGAATCGAATGACTCCGGTCATATCCTGTACTTGCAATGGAATGCCACGCTTCACATATGTTCTGTTATGACAATAAGTACGCAGGACGAAATCTAAAGCAGCGTACGTACATACATGCAAGGCCTCAAGCGTACGAATCAACACACGCAGGAAGATGATTTTGCTGTCCATCCACTGGGGTATAAATTTTCTTTTCATTGAATGCAGTAGCCAAACCCTGTGAAGAACACATTATTTCTTTACAATGAATGAAAAGCTCGCTGTGTACTTTTGAAAATGCTCAGTCATCCGTACTGTAAAACCTACAACATGGTTTGAATGGAAATTCAAAGGACCCCTACCCTTCGCATTACTCGCAGTAAGCAAGCCCTACTCACCCCTCCTTCAGAAAATGATACGTGAACAGCAGAATCATTTGATTCAAAACTCTCTGAGCTATTCGGGCTTGTGTCCTTAGCGATTACCAAGCCGAGCCGGTGAAGTACCGTACTACGAGGTCAGATAAACAATAGTTTACTCATCTGTCATTTCGAGAAACAAACCGAATTTGATCAGAACATGCAAGGGGGCTTTTAAGCGTTGCTGCGATAGGATTTAGCTGGTGCCAGCTGCTTCACCAGATACTGCTTTTCCCCGTTTCTCTCTCTGCTAGCAAAGTACAACCTTAGCAATTGGAGAGAAGTGTAGGAAAAAGTAACGGCGGGTTTTGGTGGGGTCATTGAAAAGCATTCCTCTTCCACATTAGCACTGCCTTCAATGCGATCTTTGTTCCCATGGTTAGAACGAAATTTGAAACGCTTATCGTGGGTCTCGTCGAAGCGGGTGCAACAGGAATACATTGTTTTACTGTACTCGCCGTGCCGCATCACAGTACAGGGAATTCGGAGATCCCTACTTCCGTCCCAAGAATTGTATTTCCAACAGATATTGTAAGGGGAGAACTGAGACCTTTAAAGATTTAATTGGGCCTGCTAAACAGACACAATCCGGCAAGTGCTTAACCGATGCCTACCCCAGCATATCGTAAGCGTAGATGAAAATCTTGAAGTCTCTTTGGGTTAGGATTTCGATCCATTGGTCGTATTGCCGGAATCCAATTGCGAAATAGATCAATTATTTTGGATTTAGAAAATCGCTCAGTATGTGACATTTGGTTTTGAAACGTCGGGTTTTGAATCCGACTTCCGATGCCGCGCTCACCTCAAAGGGCCCCACACGTGGAAAAGCTGGTGCTGCAGAATAGCCACAAAGATACAATTTTGCAGTACTAATGGCTGTACAGTACTGTACAGCACTGTACGTACTGCATATCGCTATCTGTCCTTGTTAATTTCATGCCTAAACCTGAATACTTTTCGGAGTCGGAAAAGGACCGTCCCTCTCAACAAAATTCACTGTATTCCGATGTAGGAAGAAGCATGAGGACTTTCAAGGTTGTCAGGTAGACCGATTCCTTGGTGGTACAACAACCCCCGAAGCAGTGAATAAATGAAGTACTGATTTGCTATACTTTCGAGTGGTAAAACCAGGTAAATTTTTGGGAATTGATTTGGTTCTTTATTTTTGAAAAGGGGGTAAATTGGGTTAAATTGGGGCAGTCCACAGTAGATACTGAACGCATTAAACTTCTTCTTGGTATACTTAATTTTCCTGCTAAGAGCAATCGCACACTAGGACTACTCTAAGTAGGGTAACCACTTACTGTACATACCCTCGGAACGGAGTTTCCCTGGAATTTAAATTGGGTGAATTGGGTTTACTTGAATGGGTTGGATGTTTAAAATGTAAACTTTTTGAAAAGTGCGGTTCGGCTATCCCCCGGTGTATGGTAGACATTTTTCAGGATAATGGGTAATGTGACGCATGTGCCTAAATGGCTGGCTCGAAGCCTGTTAGCAGGCGATGCATTGGACATCACTGCTGCTGCCGCATGCCTCTGGGTTAGAATTTCGAATATTGCCAAAGCAACCGGTGGCATGCGCGTTCGGTCGAGCAAGTTCGATGAATCACTCAAAAAAAGAGGGACTATGTGAGAAAAGAGGAGGGGAATTGATAGCAGTACAAAGCGTGGAAGCACAACCCTTTGCACTTTTCGGCCCACATTAAATAGGGGGGGAGTTTCGGAAGTTTAATATTTAGATGGTCTGGTCTTTCCCGAAATGACGGCAGTTGTTCCTAAAGGGATTAAGCATAATGGATTAAGCTTACAAACTGAGAGATTAGCAAGGCGCCTTTCAAAAATTGCAAACATCAGTGACAAACGAAAAACGAAGTCATTGACCTCGTATCGCGATTTGCGATATGTAAAGCGGCTACTACGGCCTTCATAGGACTCAGCTACTTATTTGGTGAACAGCTGTATCGCTTTTCGTAGGTAGAGCAATGCCGAGCAAAAGAGCTGCCCAGAAAGTGGAAGGTTTGAAGATTTTGAGCCATCGGGATGGAAAGAGGTCAATGTTTGGAAGAACGTGTCAACCCGGATATATCTAATAGTTTTTCGTCACACTGTCTGCACTGGAAACAGAAAAATACGCATTTTCACGGATTCCTCGACGTGGACGCTGTCATGACATGCTCTTGCGTGTCGGCATGTGATTTCGTTAACACTGCTTGTTGTCAGTGGCGCAACCATCCAAACAGTATTTGAAAATATGAGACACTTGGTACTCGTCTTTAATGCTTTTACATTTTTTGAAAAAACGACTGAAACGAAATTCAGGAAAGGTTCCTGGGGCACCGCACCACATTCCTGTAGGGAATATTGCTAAGGCTGTTTGGAAAGTTCATCGTCCTTTCACATTAAAGTCCACAGAGATCTGTAAGAGCATATTTGTGAAGAAATATCCCGTGAGCTTAAATGCAGCGTTGCTAATCTTCATCTACTAGCTAAGCAATAAAGCTTGGAAATACAGCTGCAAAAGAGCCATCAAAGCGGAGTAATTACGGCCTTGAATTTTAAATTTTTGTTCCAGTTGTTATGATTATTCGTCTAGGGTATATGAATTTAGCGTTAAATGTTACGATCAGAAGCTAATTTGGTTACCACGTATCGCTGAATTTATTCCTATTCCAGATTCGATCGAAGCAGCTTATGCCTGAATTTTCGGGTACCATATGACTTAGTACTGCAATCCTAGCACTGTGTGGATGAGTTCAAATGTTTGCAATACTCGCAGTACGTATCTATAAATTGTCATCCGTAAATCTCAAATAGTTGACCAGAACAGCAAAGAAAGACCCACTTCTTGTATCAAGATGACGGGTGGAATTTTCTGGGACATCGCAAGGAAGCAATTGTGGCACGAGGTTGTGTGCACTCATTAAAGGCCGTACCAAAGATAGAAATCCTATCTTTGAAATTATAAACATCAATCAGTGTATGTCACACCTTGTAGGAAACTTTTTTTCGCAGGCTGACAAACTAATGGCCGATATTTCTGGCTCTGTATTTGAACGATTACGTCTCTATATTCGGTCAAAGGGGCTATCTGTGTATCCCGTCATGATGACGATAGTAGTGATCGTAGCGAGATATGGCTCTGTCCCATGATCAATGGAATCAAAGTAGTCTCAAGTTTGTAAATTGTGTATCACTTTGATACTATGCGAGTTTTGTTTCAAGAGAGGAAGCGTTTGGTTCTATTCCGTAGTGATTCTTCGCTGCAGTTTTGAGGACTAGAGAAGGCAAAGGGGGTTATCCCAAAAAGGAGATCTCCAATACGGGACCATGCCATTGCCACGCGTGCTTCAATTGAGTATCGCTGACATGGAAATTGGCTTGCTTGTGCAAGATAGACGGCAGTCAAGGCAAGTCTGAACGGGTACATAGCTGTGCAATGCAAATGAAGCCTTTTGTCATTGCATAGCTGAGGCCGTCCAAGGCGGAAGACATTATTGCAATCCTTGCGGGAAGAGGAACAGATTTTCAAGCAGCTACATAGGGGAGTATTGGTATGAATTGGAAGTCAAGGGCACTCCAGACAGGCACAGTATACAAAGACTGAAAGCAAAAATAATAAATTATAATATTCCGACTGTCTGAATTGTATGCACATCTGTCGGGTTACCCATTATATACACACCCTGAATTATACGCACATGTGGGCAGATCATGAGAGGTGTAGCGTATAAAAGTTTTTGCGCCGATGCGCAACTGCCCGGAACTTGTTGCTTTTTGCTGGTCGATACGTAGTACAGTATGTTTGTGTGGCAACATGAAATAGGACAACACAGTTTCGTACAATGAAAAACTTTAGTTATGTCCAATATGTGGAATGGGTTTCTGTTAGGCTTATTTACCGTATGTTGTGTCGGTGGTTACAGCTGGCGTTGGAATGCTGTAGAGATCTCTCGAAATCTAAGCGGTGTAGAAGCGACCTAGGTGGTTCTCATTTAGATCCTTGAAAGCAATTTAAATTAGGTTGTGCAACTTTTCATGGATTTTAGAAATAAACAATGAAAAGGTGCATCAATCAATGTGTGACCTTACGAGAGTAGGCTGCGCAGAGCTCTAGGAGCCGGATTTTTAGGTGGATGAAACTCTTGTTTCTCATTTTTTAACAAAAGCAAGAGTCACAGAACGGGTATGATTACAGTACCGTACTCCTGCGTACTGCATGAATATCGGGCAATAGAGACAGTTTGTAGGGGCGGATAAGGTTACTACAGTACCATAGACGTACTAAGTACTGTACCGTACTGTACTGTACTGTAAACTGTACAGAACAAGGATTATGCAGAATTGCAAAAGGCCCGTAGTGGTCCACACACGGGTGGTTCGGTTAGTGAAGCAAACTTAATTTCCGAAAAAGATGATTGATGTGTACAGGACAGTGCAGAAAGAAAATATCAATGTTGGAATAAAATTTGTAATCCGAAAGAAACTTTTATTGCGTTGAGCATTTACATTGTAAGCCTTTACCATCATGACATCCCTCAGGGAACAGCTGACCATATTTTTCATGCATTAAAAACACCCCAAATTTTCCACTCGTTGAGCAAAGGTTTTGTGGTGCGAGAGAAACCAGTAGTGGCAATGAACAACAATTTTAAAGGTTTGCGCCTACTAAATGCAGTGGACTCTCATGAGAGCAGAAATGCATCCAAAAATTGATGCGTTGTGCCACACGGTGTTGTTTCGGGTTTAAAGGATAGTTGTAATTGTACATTTTGGCAGAATAAACGTTAGTTGACAGTTGGTGGGAAAAAAGGTGGAGATGATGTGGCTGTGGAAGGGCGTTGAGCTGTGGAAAAGTTGGCGCAACTCAAAAATGAAAGGTTGTCTTGTGTGTAATTATATGTTGATAATTTTGATCTACTGTATATAGTAAACTGTATACAGTAGTAGGGTGGAGCCCAAGGCGTGGCGTACAGCGATGGCTGGATCTGCATGGAGGGGGAATTTTTGGGTTATTTTAATGCATGGAAGATGTGGTCGGTCTGCATGGAGTGAAAAATGATGATGTGCATGGAATTTGATGCGGTGATGGGTAGGGGAAGGTGTGCAATTAAGCGTCATGACATGCCTGTATAAAAATGAGAGATGATATGAATTGACAGACTACTGTATGCCTGTGTACCGTGAGTACAGACAGAACATTTGAATAGTAGTCTACAAGACACATTGCAGCCAATGACTGAAATGCAAAAATTGTGGTCAATGGAAACTCGAAATATTTGTTTTCTACAAATTTAAATTTCAATGTGTTTCCATATTGCTTTAAACGGAGAGGCTAGCATCAACTTACCCTAATTGCACCAAAGGGTTACAGATTCAACAAGCGCTCTGTTCACTAGGGGGTAGCACTGTAATAAAAAGCAGTAAGGCAATACTGTACAAGTACGGTTGAATTTCAAGAATGCACGGTAACCAATTGACCCGTTGTGCTGGACAGCATTGGACAGTGTACAGTACGGTACAGTACAAGCGCGTCATTCCTACCACATCCCTCTCTCAGCTTGTAATAGAATTTGCCTGCAATTATGTCCAGTCAAAGGCCGACATGAAAAGCCCGGCATACTGCTTTGTGATACAGGCAGAAGTTCAAAAGCTTGCCGAATTTGCGCCAGTTCATTTTTTTTTGCAATTTTGAAAGATTGCAACAGCATCTTTACTCACGAAAGATCCCGCGGGAATAGTGGTCATGCTTATTTATCCTGTTTTTTGTTATAATTAAAAGGTATTTGGAAAAAAATGTTGTAACAGTATACAGTGCTTCGTAGTACCGTATTGTTCTCAACGAGCCATCTTTGTTTCCCCATTGATATATATCATTTTCAATGCTCCAAATTTGTCACTGGAAAAAACCGGCCATAAACACACCATCCTGTGTGGCAGGATGGGTAGATGGAGTGGCGAGGCCACCTATTTTATACAAACGGTGACATCACCAACCACCTTTCTACACTACATAACCTACCGGAAAATCCATCCACCCAACCGCCGAATCAAATAATTATACTACAAATAAACCGCCCAAGAGGCAGCGTGTTCCACAGCCATCTAAATTCATCCCATCCTTGCGAGCAACCTGACCATCGCTTCGGCACTGGCAATTCTTTCCCAACCTTTGCTTATAATCGTCGTCATCGTTTGCGCGAGACCAAATTGAAGCAGTTTCCGTCGGTGTGAACACAATCGTTTCCAACTCTGAGCAACCTACCCCTCCATTGTCACAAAGTCCACCCTTACATTGCTGCCTTCAAGCCACAATCCACCCAGAACTTTCCCTGGAACTCGATCGTAAACTGTTACCCACCCAAGATTGCGAGTCTAACCCTGTTCACCACGAAACTTGCTCCACAAGCCACGTCAGGGAATCGCGCATCTTTGCATTGAAAACGCCTGCATCTCGAACCTGGCTATCCCAACCACACCTGCAGCACCGAAATATGTCTCGTAAGTTGTTCAGCACTCCCAGTATGGAAATATTCCGACTCACTTCCTTCTTAAAACCGCTTTCCATTGGCTGACCTTTCTCATCACGTGTGACTTAACTCACATTTATTAATTTTTATGATGCTCCGCTGCTTAGGCGGAAACCAGAGGGAAGTAGATCGGCAACGGTCTCAGAAGCGGAAAGAAAGAGCTGCCCAGAAGAAAAAGAAGCCGACAGGAAACGGAGCCCAAGCGTTGACGAAGAAAAAAGAACATGATGCGGAGATTATGCGCCAAAAACAGCAAAAGGCTATGGAAAAGAAGGCTGCCGCAGCATCATCGGGCCCGTCCGATAAGAAGAACTGACCATTTATAGAATTCCTAGTTTCGAGGTCATAAAACTTTATTCACCTGCACTGACCGTCATCGACGATTGACCATCTTCTCTTCTTGGTTGAAATCCAGGCATCTCATCATGCCTTACGATACTGCTCAACTATTTTCCAAAAACTCGGGGATTCATTACAACCTACTAACAGGTTAAAAGCACAGCCGTGTCACAGTTGTTCGATTCCTGCGGTTGCGGAACCAAGACTTTGCATGCGACGCCGGAGGCTGGAGCCCACGAGAAATTTGATTAGACTTAGTTTTTAAATTTCTTGTTAGTCTTTCTCATACATATTAATGCTTGCAGGGGGTGAGGATATATCCACTTCAACCTTTTGACCTTGGCCTCCTATCCGCCTGCATCGTTTTGATTTGGCCCCTTATCCGCTTGCATTCCTTGACTTCGGCTTTGCCAGCTGCCTATTCTCTTTCCTATTTTCATCGACTACTTCATGTCTGGATCATATTCGCTGGCCTCTCCGTCAGAGCTCCCGTCTTCCACAATAACCCTTTTCGCCTTTCCCATAGAGGCTTTTCGGCTTGGTCGCTCTCTTTTCGAGCTTGGTAAGATTTCATTCGTTGCACTCCTACGTCCTCGTTTCGCTGCTGTACCACCTTTTGATGACTTTTTCCTCAAAGCCGCAGCCCTCGAAGAACGCCTAGACGGAGTAGTCAAGTCATTTTCATCAATGGCGTCGTCACGCATTAAGGCGTCGAAGTCTCAAGCACTGAATCTACATCATGATCGGACTCAATGCCCTCAGCGCAGTCCCCTTTAAGGTAGACGAGAAGTGCTGTCCCGTCCGGTTTGAAGGATGGCATTCGCACAGTGGATGGACAAATTTCGTTTTCCTCCCCGTTTTCATCGTCATCGATGGAAGCCGCCCTCCATCGAGTAAATTTCAAATGGTGCTTGAGCGCCAACAACAGGCAAATTCGCGCAGCACACAGAGAAGTTTTCTTTTTTTTGCCAGTGATGCTCCTCCCTTTTATCATTGGCTTTGCAACGCGTAAAATCAGTTGCCCACTGTTAGAAATAATTCGCGTTGCAATCCCCAAAAGTTCCCCAACATCCTCTCTTGCATTTCTGAGCTTCGCATCTGCTGCAGCTGTTCCTCCTCCTTGGGTTAATGAGCCGCCCAGTCCAGCCCCATTCGTATAGTCGATGCTTGCCAACGTGATGGCCAAGAAATACAGTGATGGAAGCGGGCAGAGCTTTTCTGAGATTGAGATATCAGCCTCCGCTGAGGACACACGCCCAACATCCTCGTCATCATCATCACCATCGACGCGGCGTCTCAAGGAAGCGTCATGAACGGTTCTACTCCCTCCTGTCCATGAATTCTTCCAGTGTCCATGCCATCTTCTTGAACATGGGTATCAGTACTGTTATCCGTCGTTGGATCGTGGCGCACTGACACACGTGGGTCAAACTCCCGCATAGACTTTCAAGAACCCCACGCCGTTGATCCCTCGGCAAAGCCATTAGCACTGGAGATAGTAAAGAATGTCCACTGTTGCTATCGATTGACATATCTAGCCATTTTTCAACGGATACTTCACCATCCTCACCTTGCGACGATTTGCCTTGTTCTTTCCGCGATTCAGTAAGCTCTCCGGAAGATCCTCTGTCTCGGGCTGTAGAGATAGGGCTGAAACCGTAGCGCACGAAAAAAGCTGTTTCAAAACTCGTCCGAAATGCCGGCACGGAAGCAGATGCGAGCATCCCTGAATGCCTATCGGCTAAAAATGAGATTACCCGGTAAGAATATTCTCGGCATCGAGAGTCGCTGTCCAGCATTAAGCAAAAAAGTGATGCACGATTGTGGCTGGTAACACAAGCCCTTGCCGAACAAGTAAGCCCAAAATGTTACCGACCATCCCGCGAATGGCAGAGTTTCGACTTCGAATCGAAGTTTGCATCTCGACAACCATTGCCTGAGCGCTTAAGGCCAAGAAACCGGCCTCAGCATCTTCCTCAGCAGCGAGAACTAGTTCTGAATTGCCAGCTCTACTTGTTGAATCACCTCCTTGTTTTCCCGTTCCATTCGGAACAGGATTGGTTGGGTCACGTCCCCAGTTGTCTTTCTGTTGCTTTGAAGGGGCTGTTCTGAGCAGATCTATTATGAGATGAATTTCGTTCCTCCTCATCCCGAAGAAGCTCCTGAAATCCTTGCAGGACACAGAAATGAACGCTCTCCTCTATTGTGAACGCTTCTCTTCGGGGGAGCTCTGACCTCTTTCGACAATATCGGAGGCTTGATGCGTCGCAAACCCTCAGGTTTCTGCAGTTGTCAATCGATGACAACAGCAAACTAGTCCCTTTCATCAGTAGGGCCTGTGGCGGATGAGTAAGTGGAGAGTCCACGGATTGCCGCCCTGGCAAGTACCTCATTTGTATTAGGAATGCAAATTGCGGCGCAACTGCGTGACAAGTATCGAAAGCTTGAAGCACGAATTCGGAATCAAAATCCCCAAATCGAGTAAGTAGTCCAAGCCTCACAAGGGCGCAACGTGCATTCCTTTCCAAAGGAACATTTCTCTGAAGTTTTTGCTTGCAAACTCCTGAAAACTTCGTTTGTTCTTGCAGAAATGACATGAAAGCTTCTGCCGTGCGAATAAGAATGTCAGTTGCCTTTGTGCTGCTGGACTTCTTAACAATAACACATAGACACCTAATAGATGCCTCTTCCAATGCCGCAAAAGGAGACTGACAGACGATAACTTCGATGTCATGCAAGATGTCTTCGAGAAAGTTTGAGTCCATATCAAAGGAACGACCAAGCCCAAGCTCAAGCACTTTCATTATTCGTTCGGCGCACATCAAATCACTCTCAGAAACCGCGCATGTACCATTCCCTTGATGCTGGGGGCTAGGGATTGACATACGGTACAACTAGTTCTGGGTCCATTCCACCGAATGCAGCTATCACTGATGCGCACAACACGTCTCTGAGAAATAGTCCTTTGAAGGCGAATACTCTCAGCCGTTATCTGGTGGCACGTAATGTTCGCAAGTTTGGCCTCATACTCATGCAACAGGTCTACCGTTGCACTAACCACAGCGTCAATCATGGTCTTATGTTTGAGAAGTTCCTTGTGGAGGACACGAGACATAAAGGAGGTATGGATATTAATGGGGAGCCTCGCAAACACAGTTACCAGCCTTTCCGATAGACTTTCGACAGATTCGGATTGCTGCGTTGAAGCCGATTGAGCCGTTGGGGCAATAAATCCGAATAGCCCTAACCGCAATGCCCTTTCCGACGCTTCGCGGACAGAGGCCTCGGGTCCTCAAGCCGAGGCACCAAACTCACGCATATTTGAATAATCTTCTGTTCAGCTTCAGGGATTTCCTCGCTCGAGTTTCCAGGTAATACTGAGATCTTGCGGACGACATCGTTCAAGCGAATCGGAAAGAACAGCTCTCATAATTGCAATGGCACGTTTCCGAACTGACGTTGACGTATCTGACAAGCGTTTCTCAACAGTGCTAAAGACCTTAGCGAACACTTAGGATCGCAACGGGAGTCCCCGTCCCCATATGTTCGAACAATCGATCTACTAACAACTCTAGAGCAGCATCTCGAACCAAAGTTGAGACGTCCCTACAGCTCTCCTCAATTGTTTTCAGAATTGCTGGGATATAACGCAAAATGCCTTGGCAAACACTCGTCAACCATAGAGAGTGCTTTATAGATTTTGCTCGCACAGTCGGAGCGCCATCATGCATACCCTCCAATATCGCATCGATAATGGTCAGGTATCCCCCGGCAAAGCTGCGATTCATGCCAACCACTTGCTGCCTCTGCAGCTTGATGGAATCGATTTCATCCCCCTTTGATCTTCGCCTAGCGACACGTTGTACTCTGACCAATGCATTCTTGTGAATCTTCTCGTAAATATCATCATGTCACAAACAAGTGCGTCTTGACCATCAAGAACTTCCTCGTCGTCATCCCATCTTGTGCCTCGACTCATCTCTTTTGATCTCTTCCGCAAGCTGAGTGCGAAATTATGATCGTCGGTTACGAATAAAGCCTCATAAAATGAATTCGCGGCTGCGAACTGGAAGGAACTTTTCTTATTTAAAAAAAGGAGGAGAGCCTCCCGATTACGTTCCACAGTCTCCGCGTTTTGATGAGAGATTCTGGGCGTCGAGTATTGAGATATCATTGCCGTACAAGTCACACATCTTCGCGGCAAGCGCCCCGAGCACATCAACTGCAACAGATCGCAAATACACACTCTTATCTTCGTGAGCCCTCAGCTTGGTTATTATGGATACAGATATAGTTTGCAACATCAACTCGGCTGACGGCCAATCCGGTCGCCCATACAGCTGTAAGACATCCTCTAATAAAGCTTGAAACGCTGTCCTGTACTCCGACTCCCGGTCAGAGAAAGCTCTCTTCAGTAACGGCTCGAATAGATGCGCAGCGAGCTTAGCTGCGCGGTCGTGACGCTTCCTTCTGAGGCCCACAATGCACGACTTTGCTCTCTGTTGTTCGAGTGTCGCTCTCCCGCTGGCCTTCTTCCTCTGTATCAATGCTCGCGTAAGAAAGTAGTTGGGCAAGCAGTGCAGATGTCATGCGAACTTCGTTCGCCCCCACCCAACTTGAAGCAACGAAGTTGCCTTCGGTTCGCCGGAACCATGCAAGCCTTTTCGCGGACATGGTCGAGAATTGAAATTCTTTGAGCTGGGTATGCTGAAAAGACTGCTGTCACAGTCTTTATAGACTGCAGCTGCAAGCGCACGATTCCCGTAACCGAGAAGGTCTGCACACAAAGTCGGCGCACTGTGTCACAGTAGACTCCGGTAAATACCTCTCCTTCAGAAACAGAGATGCAAGAGAGCTCAATACAGCGCAGCACGAATCAAGAACGAGCTCATCCTTGCGAGTCAGATTTGGCTTGGTTGCCCTCGATGGCCTACGTGTGCGGTTCCTGATGGTCGTCACCTCGATCAAGATGAGCGCGCGATTTCCTTGATGCGCGGCGCCGCTGTGTTGTGCCCGACTTTGAAGAGTACAAGGGTCGCAGACAGGAAAGAGAAATGCAGTGCAGACAGATTTGACGAGACTGATGACATTGTCCATTACTTCCTCAACCAAAAGCGTGCGTGGAGTATTCGGAGAGGTGATGATGGATAAAACAATCTGGGCGCATGGAGCCCCAGCAAGCAATCGGTCTGTGTGAAATTCAGCAGCGGCTTGGTCATCTGTAGGGACGACAAGTACCCGGAGAGTATGGATAGTTCGAGTATCCAAAATGGAAATTACGGCAGACAGCAAATTGGTTTGCACGTGCTGAATGGTGTTTTCCTCCGCAGCATTAGCAACACGTTGGCGAAGTTCCGCGAGGTAACTGAGGTTAGAGGTGATCTTGAGATTCGCCTCCTCCTCTTCATGGCTTGAAGATGTTGAGTTTGAGAGAACTTTGTCAAAAATTCGACAAACTCGTTGATTTCATCCATATCAACATCTCTCGATACTTGCTGCATTCTTAACTCCTGCTGATGAACTGCATCATCGTCGCTTGTTTGTACATTCTCGTTGATGTCATCTATGTCAACATCTCTCGAATCTTGCTGCACTGTGATCTTGCGGATGAACGGCATTATCGTCACTTGCTTCGCCCATTCTCGACAACATTGCGGGGTGTTTCCTCGACAGAGTCGTGGTAGTCTGCAGCCCGTGTACGCATTTGGATGGATGTTCAGGGGTGTGGTGATCCGGTTCGTCCAACCTGACGAAACGACAACAGTGCGTGCCGTGCGTGGACGCTTGGGCGTCAGAGGGATTCTTGTTCCGAGGAGGGTGGGGTGGTCTGGCGCTTGTTCAAATGAGCTAGTTTGGTGGCAAACTGGCGCTGAAAGACTCAACCCAATCATGAGATTGGGAACGCTTGAGCGTGAGGATCTGCGACGTGCAAGACGAGGTAGGGCCAGTGTCGTCCCATTCACTGCAAATTGCGAAACAGAGTTTGACAGGTGGTTGCGTTTCGGAGAGAGGAGTTTCGGGACGTCAAACGAAAGGAAGCGAAAACATGAGCGAACGGATGTCAGTACGAATGGAAAAAGTCTTCAGATTCATAAAGGGAAAGTATTTACACGATCTGCGGGCATCGAAGACAAAATGGATCTTACCAATCTCTTGCAGTGTCGCAAAGAAGATGCAACATTTCTGTTTGCACAGCGGCCGATGGACGTGTGGACAACATTTCGTCGCGAGAAAAGCTCGTAGCAGAGTTGGACGGTTCCACGATCTGCGGAGGTGGTATCTCGGCCAAAAAGGCCGCCAACGAATCTGCGGGCATGAACGGAGGCAAAGTTGAAAGGGAGAAAATCCCTTTCATCACCACCTCTAGATGAACTCATTTGCGATTGCTGATTGGTATTTGAATTTGCTCAGGACTCTCAAAGGTTGAAAGTAGAACAGGGAAAAAAGGATAACGAGGAAGATGAGGACCCTTTGGAGAAAATGTGGATCACCAAGCTAACCCGCTTCTCAAGTATCAGGCTGAGCCCGAACCGGTGCGGCGAGTACAGTTGGCCCCAGAGTGGTACAGTAGCGAGTACAAGAAAGCTCTAGTTGTACGGATAACCGTACAGAGAGGTACAGTGCATGTAGATCTGCCTGAGGCCCGCTAAATTTTTGTAATTTGTTAGTTTTCTGTCGAACAGCTTCTTCGCCCGCCAAAAACCCGCGAACTGTACTGTACAGTACTGTACAAAACACCAAATTCGAGCGGGATGACGCGGTGCGGTCACATTCGGCGATTCCCGGCATCTACGCCCGATTTTGCTTGTACGACGATAGCTGGCCCTGGAGCAAACTGGAGCAACGTCCACTTCAAGCTCGTACACGCAACCGCGCTTTACAAGTCACCCGATGCGGCGGGTGATTCGTGCTGAGCTGTACGAAATTACCCATTCGACCCGTTGCGGAAAACAGTTTTTTCGGCGAGTATTACCAATCTCCCCTGAAATTCGTGGTGGGTCACGGTTCTGCTCTATATTGCTTCAGGCTTGCATTGGCTTGGGGATCGGGGCTGCTGACGGAGTTTTCAACTGAAACTCTATCGTTAGTAGAGGCACTGCAGAAGACATGCGACTGATACCTTGATGTGAGTTGTAAAAGTAGAAAGGATAAATTAAAGTTGCAAGAGAAGTGGATCCCTCTGATTTACTCTCCGCGATCTAAACTATATTGAGCCTGTGCTGGCCAGTTCAGAATCAGAATTATGCCAGTCATTAGTCAAATGCATAATCACCATCTGTGGAGATGACGATTACGTCCTAAAATGATATTGTTGCATGCGTACAGCCCCGCAACTCTTTCTGGCGACACCAATCCGTTTAGTTCGTTCCGCCGGCCTGTAGCTAAGCATATGTCCTCCACTCGAGCTTTGTTCGATCACTTGGGTTGACTCAAAAAAGGACAAGCGAACCCTGTTGTGACTGCCTCACGTTACGTGATTAAAGAGGAGGGAGACGATACCGTGTAACCTAGCGCTCTGAAAGAAGGATTCCTTTCGGCGATGCGGGACCCTTTCCTGTTCGATTATTTCGCATGTGCTTGGAAAACCTTTCAATGCCATGTTGATCTGCAAAAGGGAGAGGAAAAGATTAATGTTGGATTAAGACTTTGCTCTCAAGTGGAATCATTTCCATCCTTGCCTTGCTGTCAGGAACCTTAAACCATCTTAGGCTCTAACATCATTAATTTACCCTGTCGCCATCGCTTTGAGCTCTCTCAGCCACAATTCAATTCAAGTCGGAAGGAAATACTGCCCAAAGGGCGCTTTGTACTGTATGTGTAGTACCTCCACATGGCCGCTGTAAACATCCGTGATTAATCGATGTTTGCGTAACACGGGGTGAGGGAATGTAACGTAAGTATATATCTGCTCCACCCCCTTAGTAAGCATGTGAATTTGCACAATAGCCTGAAATTAACCCAGGAACAGCTGGTTTACGATGAGAGACAAATGTATTCGACCTCTACTAAACAGTAAACACATTACTTTAAGAGTCAGGCGCTTTCGGTGTCCGAGAAGCATGCAAGGAGAGCTCTTGTTGAGTGGAGAGCCTTTTGGCAAACCAGGCGCTCTCTTTAATTTCCTTGAAAGGAAACCGGTGGGATCTAATGAAGCACACCTGTCTGGAACTTTCTACCCGAGCTGCCGCAGTTTGATCTGCCAATTGACTCATCACTTACGCATTAAATTAGTCGCTGTCAAAAACATCACGTTTAGTGCGAGGGCTTCCAATTTTCTCGCTACCTTTAGTCCCACCTCGGCATCCACCTTCGCTCTGCATGTTCTGCACTGGTAGAGGGAAGCAGTAAATCCAAGGAGCATAATAAACAAAAGACGCAAGCACTGCACTCATTACAACAAGTAGAACCAGCAACTTGGCCTTGAACGGGAGTAAATCCGTGACTACGCCTGAGAGCAGCTGTGCGTAGATCAATCCGGGCAGATAATGATACACAAATGCGGAGCGATCCACTAGGATGTATGGTAGCAGGTTGATTAACCATCCCCAGAACAGAAACGTACAGGTGCGCATATTGTATCGAAATGATTCTCGCTGTAGCAATTTCATCCGCTTGACGTCTCGGTATCTAACGGCAAATAATCTTCCGATTAAGAACAGTGCGACAAATGCGCCACACGCCCAGCACACAATTGGATTACAAAGCAGGTATACTGAGGCCCACTTGCCGTCGATTTCATTATTTGAATACAACAGTCCCCTCCAGTTGATGATCCACCAATACCAGTAACTCTCCCAATGATGCCTTGTCGTGATACCAGCGTTGGCCGTGAACATGTACTTATTCAAGTATACAAGGAGATGAAAGAATGGCTTTCTAACTGCTGTGGGGTCATAGTTTGGCTCACCGATGAGAGTTTTGCGGAAATCCTCTGGGAAAAATCCACGCCGGGTCCAGTGTGAGTTAGTGTCTTGAAATGTATCCAAAAGAGAAAGACGTAAAAGCTGATGCCAACGGCCCCTGCCCACAGACATTCCAGCAAAGTCAGAGGGTCCTCAAGAAAGTGTAATCCGAAGAAAGATACTATTGCGATAGACCGGGGTAGCAAGGGCGGTCCATTTGACACTAATGGAGCA
This sequence comes from Kappaphycus alvarezii, assembly GCA_002205965.3. Taxonomy (NCBI): domain Eukaryota; phylum Rhodophyta; class Florideophyceae; order Gigartinales; family Solieriaceae; genus Kappaphycus; species Kappaphycus alvarezii. The sequence goes on along the minus strand of NADL03000026.1, from coordinate 402,700 downwards.
GCCGGCAACGAAGCCTGTTGCGGTGAGCCAAATAAATCTGTCGAGTGTGGCTGGTTTTGATTTCCACAAATGCAGGGCGCAGTAGAGTGAGAGAACGAGGTAGAAGACAATCTGGGAATCCATTAGAATTAATCGGCTTTCAATAATGTTAAGATTATCAAAGCAGAACAAACCCGCACAGAGGAGAGATCCGACCCATGATATGTTCAAGCTCCTTGCCGTTGAGTACATTAACGGAACGGTCAAGACGCCAAAGATGACTGCAACTTCGCGCAATGGATAGTATAAAACGGAACCATAATCCTTTCCGATCGAGTCGTAGCCAAATTCAGGATCTGGGCGGTAGCCTACAAAGTATCCGAGATACGCTAGCGTAAGTTTCCCCGGAGGATGAATGTCGAAATGCGTTGCGCCGGATAGGATATTTGTCCACAAAAGTACCAAAGTGATACTCATCAAATACGATGCGGCATTCCTAGTCGGAAGTACCTGACGACGGCAGCGATTACGAAGAGAACCAGCAAATAACCCTATCTCGAGTTGCGTCGCCATGAAGTTGTGTCTTGTCCCATACGCTTGTTCTGGTGTGCGTCCGCAAAGGATACATGTCTCTTCACCTCACAGTTTGGTACAGTTTTAGCCGATGTTGTTGTTGCTTCAGCGCCCATCTTTTGTTGGATGGTAGAGAAGGCAATGCGAGGTTTGAGATGGGCTGAAGGTTCACGCGATGCGGTCTTAACTGCACGCTGTGAAGCTCAGCGCGCAGGTAGGTCGAGTGAAAGTAGGTTGACATCCCCCTGCAGCAATCGCGCATAGTGTCAGATGGCGGCAGCTTGTTTTGATTGTCATGAGATATTTCATATGTCCACAGACAAACAATACACCTTTGCTGGTTGCTGTTTTTTCAATGTTCTATTCGGGCCTCTATGGTTGCTGGCACCCAGTAGCGTACAGTATGAACTGAGTATGTACAGTACAGTATTGCAGCTTCAATGGTGCCGTAAAATAACCATACTCAATGGTTGGCGTTTCATTAACGTATTGAATACTTTACTGTACTGTCAACAACCGTACACAACTGTAAGCACTGGAGAAATTTACTTTATAGTACGTACTGTGGCGGTGCGTTACTGTGGCACGTACAGTACAGTACTGTACTGCACTATTTCTCGCCACGTATTACATTACAGCAGCTTCTTCTGGATCAGCCATTGCAGAGCACATGCAGTCTTTACACTTTACTGTACTGCCACCATTGTACCCATTGTGCAGAATTTCTCTACTCTACAGTACCCTGCGCGCGCCCTGGCCATCTACAGTAGATTCCGCAGAGGCTCACTTCCGGCCACGTTCGACCTCATATCGGGAAGTACTGCGATTGTGGTCTTCTCCGCGGTAGATGGTGTCTCGATGACGCCACGATAATGGTCGCCATCACCATCACTGCCGTCTGCAAGCCGCTTCGAACCCTTGCGGACGAAGAGCTCAACTTAATTTCCACATCAACGCTCTCAACACTCGTGCGAGTGGTCTCCTCTCCAGTCAAGCGTACCTCCCTACTGCTATCATTTGCCAGTGTTTGCCAAAGACGCGGGCTCGACATCCTCGCCGTCCCGATCGCCTCCGTCAGCTACAACAACATCCGCCCGCCTTGAAAACTCCTGGATTGCGTCCTCGTTGCTCTCTCGTTTCCTTCTTTCAGGGTGCCCGCGCCGGATCCCATATGCATCGCATGACGGCATCTGCATCCACAGTGCAATGTCTGCTCTGCATTGTACTACCCGTCTGGCCCAGCCGTTTGGTCTCGCTTGAACCGCGATCGAGGCTCTATTCTTGCCTCAACCAAGACGCCATCTCACACCATCAAGAGGCTCAAATGGGCCTCCTCCCTGTTAACGCCACCACTTACCCGCGTACTACTCCGCAGGCTTCATCAACACTGTCCTCTGTCACCATAATTTCTCCACGGCCGCCCAACTTGGGGGCGCTGCCAAGATCACATGTGATAAGGTCGTCTGCCTAAAGCGCAAAGTAGCTCGCCGACCTTTAACCTCCCAAGAGGTCCACTACACGCCCTTTACTTTACATTCCGGCCCATCGGCTTTGTCCATCTTGGTACTTCGCCTAGTGGCACCACTCGTTCAGCGATGAATTCATCTCACCTATTGCCCGTCGCTTCTTCACGGCTACTGGCACGGTCCGCTGCAGCATCTATTGACATCTTAGTTTCATCATCTGCTCGTCCACACCGATGTCCGTCCTGCCTGGAAGATTCAAGAAGAATCAAGTTTACTTCGATGAATTGCTGTCATATCCACCGACTGATCCGACTGTACAGTTGAGAACTAACCGGGCGTTTCACGGTGACCAGTGCAGTGAGGTACGAGAAAGAATAGTCATTGCTATCGACGACGAGACAACGCAAACAATGCGCTGATGTATGCGCCGTCATATCACTCCTTTAGTAGTGCCATACCTTTCGCCATCCTCGATATGGATTGTTCAATGAAGAGGACAGTTGTTGGGAATTGCGCACCAAGAAAGTCAAACGTAATTGATTAGAACTTTGACTCTGACTTACGGGTTACAATTCCGAAGAGGGAAGAGAACAGGCGTGAGAGCTTGCGTTCCGAGACCTTGACTTAACCCGTGGACCACATTAGTGGCGCTCACAGCTGAGTGGGTTTTTTGCCGACGGCGGTATTTTGTGGCCACACAACGGTTATGTCACAGACGATCAGGCGGGTCTCCTTACCATCAGGAGCGGAGGGAGGTGGACCCGGAGGAAAGCGGCAGCCGAGCTTTGCCGGCAAGCGGTATTGCGTGTCCGTTACACTATCTCATCCGCATCGTGATGAGTTGTGCTGGTGTCCGCCGTCCAGGAGTCGGGCCAGTATTCCCGTGCCTCGTCGACTGTTGTCCAAAACCCCCCAAATCCACTCTTGATGTGCCCTTAGCAAGCTCCGACTCTGCCACATCTCCCCCACATCCAGCTTGAGCTTCACGCTCAGCCCACCACTGACGAATCGGATGAGACTCGCAATCTTATGACCATGCCCGTCTTCAGGATCGACTCGTTGGCCACTTCAACTGTGGAACAATACTGGGAGATTCCGAAACGCACAAACATGAGCTCCCAGTGTCCTGCCAATTATGCGTATCAGTTACCTTTTCCAATTTCAGTTTTCCAATTTCAGTTTACCAACTCAGTAGGTAAACTGAAAGTGGAAACAAGTTATCCAAGACTGGAACTACCGAAGTTCCCTCCTCTCACCTGAAGCCTGCGTATTTCTCACCGTCCACCCCTTCTCCATTTCACACGTGAGCAATGTTGTCTGGTCTGTCATGCTTCGCCGACAACTGAACTTCCTGGTCCACGAGGATTCGGCTTCGCCGATCCAGTGCCACCATTGTCAAGCCGTGATGGACCCTCGCGGCGACTACGCCTCACCTGCAAGTCTGCTTATGGCGTTGTGCCGCTAGAAGACCATCCGCAACTTCTTCATCAGACACGTATTGAGACCCGAAGGTCTTGTTTACCAACAGGAGGCACCCTTTTCCTTCCTGGTATTGCGCATTGTCTATCAGATATCCTTGTTCAACCTCGTCCCCAGTTCATAGTGCTCCTCCAGATAAGCCAACAGCATATGATACTACTGCCTGCTCCCCGTTCGTCCTGGCTCCATGCGCTATGCAGCTAGGAAGTGTACTGGTGCTACCGAACTTGCCGATGGCGTCAAACTTCGGACACATGGCCGGAAGGTGCACGGCGCGCTCTCCAATGGCATTTTGTCCCCCAACTATTGATACACTTAGAGCCCTGTCCACTCGCTCGCGACAAGTTATCGACGATTGTGCCAAACATATCGCGGTTCGGTCTGCGCACTGGCTCAGCTATGCGAAGGGGTAGATTCTGCAGCGCCTCAGCTACGCCACCTGGCCGTGATGCTACCGCCCCACTCGCTCGGATTCCGTCTCTAGGCGAGCGTCGCTCCCAACTTGAGTATCACGCAACCCTCGTAAGACATAGTGTGACAACCACCCTGTATTGAAATACACAGACTTATGGCCTAATCGCATCTATCAAACAAAGACCCCAATTCGGTTTTGGCATAGACGCTCGCGCAGATTGCAGTCCAGCATTGTTTGTTGCTGATATGGCAGAATATCGGTATCCGCAGTATGAGGGAGGTTTTAGTTGTTGAAGCGAATGTTTCAGTTTGCTGTAGCCGTGGGCGGCAACAGGCTGTTCTATCCAGAGACGGGTGAGCAACGAAAACGCCTAAGACGGGCTCTCGGAATTGACAATGTTCGAGGTGGCCATGCGGAAGGGACGCGGGTTGGACGTTGCAACCTGGAACCGAGGGTGTGGCCCTTGGCTCGGTGAGGAGATGCTGCTACCCTTGACGGGGGGAATGCGCCGGTGAGGTGACTGTTCAGCCGCTATTCAGCGATTCGAAATTACTGAGTACAACGCAGGTGGCGTTTTCGGCAGGGAAAATTCGTCAGTTCTCTGTATTGGCGTTTTCCGCAGAGAACCTGTCGCGCACAGTGGACAATGCGCTTGAGTAGAAACGCTCGCCTACAGAGGATTTCAGGTAATTACAGCCAATACTGTAAGCTTTGGCAATAGTCTCGAGATCATTCCGTATTTAGACATCTCCTTTCTAGCCGGGGACTCTCCCCATCCTAGGGCATCGATCATCTACCACTGTGAACACCTGAGTAAACTCAAGTTCTGGATTGTACGGAGGAATCCGTTTGCTAACCGGGAGGTTCAGCAACCTGTAGCTATTCGGGAGAAGGTTTCAGGGCACCGGGAGAGTCCAAGGAGACGTAGTGCGATAGATCGCTCGAGGAGAACCAGGACAAACAGAATTTACATCTACCATCAATCATCTACTTTCTCTTATCGTACGTGGCCATCCGACACTTATAAGTCATTCGGACTTAGGCCAGAAAGGTTTCGCACGTGCGAAAGTGTCTAGCTACGATGAGAGGAGCAAAAGGAGGATCCCAACGTCAAGTCCGCAGTTCGAGCGTCAGTCGAGGACGAGGAAGAGGTAACGGAAGTCTTGTTTCATCCAGGACGGCATAAGTCGCAACAAGGTCTCAGAGTCGAGATAATCAGCTAAGAACGTCGCTGAATCAGAGAGAAACGAAGCGATGGGAGAAGATTGCCAGTCGCAGGGACAAGCAGCGGAAATGGTACGTGCAAGTGGTTCAAGAGCATGTTACGAGCGTTTTGGAACCTGTTGCAGGTGATACGGGGAACGAAGTTTCCATCCAAAGCCAGGAGTTGTCGACATATCACAAGAATCTGTTGGGGCAGGACCCAGCACTGGTATTGAGGTTAGGTCATTGGAGAAAGGGAGTGACAAACCCCCTTCTGACACATATCTCATCACACTGGATCGATCACTCTACACTACGTGTAGTGCCAAAGAATCCCATCAGGGATGATAAATTTTATGAGGACCTCAACAAATTACTGACGGAAATCCAAGCTTGCCTGCGAGAGGCGGACGGGAATGGCAATGTTAAAGAGTCGAGAAGGTTGGTATTCCAGCTGTTTACGGAGTCTCCGTTCTTTAATGAGGACAGCATTCGTGCAATGAATTACCTCTATTCTATAATATATCTAAGGCTTTAGAATTATCTGGGTGTATCCAACCAATTCTAATCTCATGCCAGTTACTAAGCATTTATTGGGCATTCTCCTCTTTAAGTATGGAAATTAGAGAGCGAAACGATTTGGTTATGGCCCAGGAATTGCAGCAGCAAGAGTATGACAGAGGACAGGCCATAATGGGAGCCGCGATGAGGGAAAAAGCATAGCGGGAAGGAGGATGAGTCTCACGATTTAATACAGAAGAATATATCCGGGTTTAAAATCGTTAAGTCTGATATGACTGTAAGTCAGAACGACTCATACCGTCATGTCGCACGCTATTACAGGAACGAATGATGACGATGCTGTACGTGGTAACTTATCGACATACGACTGGAAAAACGGATCATCGTGGACTGCCAATTATGTTGCGGCGTGGTGTATCGCGTGCTACGCATGGGAAATTTGCCCCCATCATGTCCCTTGCAGCACCTCTGGCGAGGCCGGTACTAGCACTGGCAAAGGGGTAAATCTGAATAATAACGACAAAAATCATGACGTCATGATTTGTATCGTCAGCATTCGGGATTGAGGAAAAATTCAGGAGGAGATGACGATCCCGATTCATCCAGCCATCGAGTGGGAGGAGATTCCCCGAAGGGCAAGGGATTACCAAACCGCCAAACCCGCCAGACAGCTCCCCCGATGGAAGTTCAAGCAGCTCTGAAGATGCCTCCACCAATGAATCAACCGGAAGTATACCCTCTGATTCTCAAAGAGGAGCCGATGCCGGAAAATTAAAAAGGAATTACAGGTGTTCGTCGCTTACAGAAGACAGAACGGCGTACGGGTGAAGACATGAGGAAGGCTCGGGATGGTCTAGGAAACGTTGCTGGAGCAGAAGAACTCTTAGGATACTTTAATAAGATCGATAACCGTTGGTGGGGCCGAGGAATCCTCGCTACACTACAAAAGATTTTACCAAGCGTTATAAAGACCTCTTGCTATTTCGGGATCTCTAGCAGTTGGATTAGCTTGCCTCCAGTTCGCTTTGAGAGGTGACGCTTTGGACGAGTACATTTCTAACAATGCGGACGACGCCGATTCAGGAAGATACCGCAACTCGGCATCAGTTATTAACAGCCTGGGCGATGCGCTGACTACTGTGGAAATGATCACGTCATGCAAGTTGGAATGGAATACGTTGACCATACGTGCTGTTCGTGAGGATGGCGAGTCCCTTTCCAGAGCCTTTACACGGATTTTGAGGAAGGGCAGGCGCTTACAGGCTAGTCTTGGTAAGGCCTACTCATCTGACACGCAACTCGCCGACTTTTACCAGACAGTTCAAGACGAAAGTTCTGGACCTACGTCGACGATAACGATCCTGGGCTTACAGCGCGAGCTATACAAGGTAGGATCGAGAATGCTATTGAGCGTCACAGGCGTGTGTAGTCTCTAGAATCAAGTCAAACAGCAAGGGACTATGGCCATGGACACTCGTAGATTTGCCAAACCGAACGGGGTCGTGGCGTATCGATCAAAAGCCAATCTGTCAAACTGCCGACCAAGGGCTCGTCTGTAAGACGCAAGAATCCACGACTCCGGGACGGTTCGGTGATGACATGCACAGGATGTGGCTCCGAGGACCATTTTACAAGGAATGCGCCAACCCCAACAAAGTGTCCTACAGGGGCAAGCGACTTGCTGAGATTGCTAGGCTAAACTCCAAAAACAAGCCAGATTATTGCATTCATTAAGTTCAGATACGTGACAGCGTGAGTGATGTCGAGCCCGACTTTAACTTCGATACAAGCTCACAATCAGACTTGGACGAAGCCCACAGCATCGCGAATACACTGGACGGGAAGTTGGAGGAAAGTATGTTCCTGAATGTTACGACTGACACTTACACTGACGCAAGGCCCATTTTTGACCACTGCAGTAACCTTCGCACACAACATACGTTCTTTGGTGCAAGATCATATCGTACACCTCATCCGATTGGTTCAAACTCTGGGAGAATGCCTAAGGCTACTTTACGCTACCCTACTAATATATTTCCGGGGATTATGGTTGACAATGGGTCAACAGGTTCATTGTGCAGTGTTGCACAGTTGCAGGCATACCGTAGCTTGACCGGGCACCCGGCACCGATGAAGCCTTAAAGGGGCACTTTGCTATATCTGGTCATGGTGGTTCTGCGTGTATTGGAGTGACAACAGTTCGCTTCCCTTACGGTGACGGCTTTTTAGATTTTGATGCCCCCATCGTTGAGAACGCTGATATACCACTGATTCTAGGCCTAAGGGAGATGGATTTCCTCAGATCTGGTGGAGTAGATCAGGTTGCAAACACGATATCATTCGATGATGGTCCGGAAATACAGATCGATAGAGACATGGGTCATTTATGGATAAGATGGGACTACGCAGTTGAGTGCCTGTTCACCGAACAGGAACTCACAAAGCTTCACTATCGTTTTGGGCATCCAGGCATCGAACGCATGCACAGTTTCCTGAAGCGGGCCAGGCCGGACGAGGTTGACAAGGACACTCGTAGGATGTTATCTGACATTCATTCCAGGTGTAAGGAATGTCAGCTACTCGCCCCAAAGCCGTATGTTTGTTCAGTTTCTGTCCCAAGAGACCAACTTATATTCAATAGTGAAGTGATAATCGACATCATGTTTATTGAGGGTAGGCCCGTTCTACATGTGGTGGACAAAGCTACGCACTTCCAGTCTGCAAGATTTCTACCGGACGACTCTACAGAGACAATCTGGCGCACCGTTATGGAGATTGGGTTTTAGTATACCTCGGCGCTCCAGACAACCTCAGGCATGATCAAGGAACCCAGTTCGTCTCACCTAGGCTTCAGGCTATGGCAGCAGAAGCGGGCATTACAAGTCGTCCTGTCGGTGTCGAAGCGCCGAACGCCATGTCAGTGGGTGAGCGATACCATGGCCCACTACGAAAGACCTTTCAAAAGCTGAAGGAGACTTACGGGAACCCGCATGTAAGTACTGACGTGGAACCCGTCCAGCGCCGTGGACGCTCCAGAAAACCGTGGCAGAAAGGGTGTATGTGCGAGACGAATACCTATTATCTATCAGTTAAGTGCGTCAGTAGCACAGTTGGACCTGAGGGTATCTGTCCATGTTTGTTGGTTTTTGGAGCCATGCCCAAATTACCTCTGCCTGGCACATCCCCTGCAGCCGTGACCCAAGCTGAGAGGATGGGAATGTTGGAGACGGCACGTGAGGAGTATATCAAGCAGGTTGCGACAATTTGTCTTAAGCGGGCCGAAAAGGCATTGATTCCACGCACACCTCCGACAACTCTCAAGTACGGAGAAAAAGTTTTGGTATATCGATACTACGGGTCGTTGGGAACCACGTACTTTTATTTCGAGGAACGAGAATACAATTTTGGTGAGGGAACCCGACGGAGATGTGCAACCGTATGGTATTTCGAAGGTGAGCGAACTACATGAGGGTATCTATTTACCCAGGCCGGACATTTATGGGATAGACGTCGACGACTCTAGTCCTAAAGGTACTCCGAGTCCACAACCGTTTAGTACTGGCGATAATCATGCCCAAACCTCCAATCCAACGTCGGAGCAGTCGGACATTGGCATGGAACTACCAGAGGAGTATTCCGCTTACGATCGCTTCTTACCCAACAGCATGCCGTACGTAGATGTTGGCCCTGACAAAACTTACTCTGGGCTTTGCCTAATTTGCATGGGTTTGACGATATTATGTATTTTGACGTGGCATCAGGAAGTGTGTCGCAGGACGACGAGGATGAATTCCTGCAAGTATGAGAGTTTTATTCGTACTACTGCAGATGAGTCATTCGCGACTACAATGATACACAACACCGACCCCAGAAGTGCACTTTTCGAAGACGCTATCCAGACCGAACTAAATGGGCTCCAAAAACGGGGTGTCTTTAAGGAGACTCGTAGATCTGAGTTCACAGACAACGAGCTGAAGGACTTGACGGTTATTGGTTCTCGTCTCGTTCTAACGATCAAATGCGGATACCCCAAACCAGATGTATAAGGCCCGACTCGTAGCGCAAGCCGTTGGAAGCCGTGACGAAGACAAACGTATGTTATTGACATATTCCCCGACCGTCCATAAGTCATCGATTCGAACGTTGTTTTCTCTCTCGGCCTCGGTGGGACTTCCGATGTATTTTCGGGACATAAGCCAAGCATATGTTTCGACAGACTCGTCCCTTTTACGTGATGTTTATATCATTCCAACGAAGCGACTTGAGCTCGGAAATGACGTGCTTTGGAAGGTATGTAAGCCGTTGTACGGCTTACCCGAAAGTGGTTTGCTGTGGTTTGAAACGTAAATTGACCACCACCACAAGCAGTTGGGGATGAAGAGCATTGAAACTGACCCCTGCTTCCTTTACCGACATAGCGAAAATGGAAAACTTGATGGGGTAGTTTGCTTGCAGGTGGATGACTCGGCCAGGATTGGTTCGCCAGACTTTCTCAGTGACGAGGAAAGGGAGTCACAGCGCTTCCCTAACAAGGGCTGACAATTTTTGTCAGTCTCTAATCCCGTCAAATTTAATGGGATGCATCTCGAGATGCATGGCTCCGAGGTCCATGCTCATCAACGGCCATACATCCAACGTATGCCTGTGACCTAAATCAACAGATCCCCTCAATCCTTTATGAGTAATAGGGGCCAGATTCCTATGTAAGTACATGCACAAGACCGATGTAACGTGTGTTTTAATCAGCTCGCTCAGATTCCTCCAGACGAGGCTACGGAGGAGGATTTCAAAAGGTTGGAACAAGTTTATCGAAGGTTGCGCGATTTCGTCTACTCCCTTCGCTACGAAGGCTTGGATCTAGAAAGCTTAGAGCTGCATGTTTTTGGTGATGCTTCGTTTGCCACGAATCGGGATCTGTCGTCCCAACTGGGATATATTATTGTGCTGGTTGATAATACAAAGCGCTCTCCGTCAGTTGGTCCTCGACCAAATGTAAGCGTGACTCGATCGGTTCTGGCCGCCGAGCTCTACACTGTTGCGAATGCTTATGATGCATGTTATGCTATTAGGCATAATTTAACGTCTACCCTACAACAACATGTCCCGATTCGCTTATTCACAGATTCCCGAATTTGTTTGACAGTGTTGTGACACTGTGTATCATGACGGAGAAGCGGTTTCTTATTGATTTGCCGTTCTTCGAAAGGCCTTCCGTAGAGGTGAGTTGGCAAACATTGCTTGGATTCGTTCCGGTTCGAATCTTGCGTGCACTCACAAAGGATATGGCAACAGGGGCTTTACATGACGTGCTAAGACGCATCGCATCGATACCCTGTTGGTCAGTGGATCGTCGAGGGTTGTGGGACGTGGCCTGACGTATTCATCATTGCCAGCGCGTTGGTTGCTCGCGTTGGGGGCAAGTGTCGCGTGGACAATGCGCTTGAGTAGAAACGCTCGCCTACAGAGGATTTCAGGTAATTACAGCCAGTACTGTAAGCTTTGGTAATAATCTCGAGATCATTCCGTACTTAGACATCTCCTTTCTAGCCGGGGACTCTCCCCATCCTAGGCATCGATCATCTACCACTGTGAACACCTGAGTAAACGCAAGTTCTGGATTGTACGGAGGAATCCGTTTGCTAGCCGGGAGTTGCAGCAACCTGTAGCTATTCGGGAGAAGGTTTCAGGGCACCCGGGAGAGTTCAAGGAGACGTAGTGCGATAGATCGCTCGAGCAGAACAAGGAAAAACAGAATTTACATCTACCATCAATCATCTATTTTCTCTTATCGTACGTGGCCATCCGATAGAACCCGTCAGTTCTCCAGAAATCCTACGCGCTGTCAATACAGTCAGGTACCCTCATTAAGGCAGACTTTGATATGGCTGGTTGGTTATTATGGCAGGTCAAATGGCTCGTCACAAAAAATACACGTGTATTACTTTCTACGCTTCTCGGCCTCCTTCAAAAATTTGAAATGCTCCACGGCAGGAATATTTTGCCCTTTCGCAAAAGCGGATGATGCCCGCCAGCCTTCGATCAGAATCGATCGGTCGGCATCACCACCATGGCACCCGGTTCGGCTCAACGTACCCGTCTTACCGTACAGCAAAAGTTCGACCAACTTTGTGAGATTGAGTAAGTCGTGGAGTACTCAACAATCGTGGAAAAGTACAATGTCAGTCTTCGCACATTAACGAGTATCATGAAAGGCACTCGCGCGCTCAAAGAGACAGTGGATCAATCGGCACTCTCCTCGAGCGTCAAAACGATACACAAAGTCAAATAACGTATTAGCCGCTTGGATATAACCGACCACATCTTCCATGCATTAGAATAATTCCAAAATTTCCCCCAAAGTCCAATTCGCGAGAATCAAGAAGCACTTGATGTCGTTTGTTCTTTTCCGCCGTCTGGCGCGCAAACCCGTGACCCCCGACATATTTTCGTACCGAGAACTCAAAATCCGTGATCTGCCGCGTGAAACAGAGACGCAAGAAAGCATCAGACGCGAACTGAAAAAGTTTTGTGCCTCCAAAAACTGGTTTCTGGCATTCACGCGCCGTCACGCCCTTAGGTCTCAGTCGCTTCATGGTGACGTGGAGTGCCAATGCTTCAAGCTTGGTACATGGAATATCAGAGCTTAGAGCGCGTTTGTGCGATTACTCGCTTGGTCACATCTACAACACGGATGAGACCGGATTATTTTACAAGTTGCTGCTACGTAGAACATATGTCCCCGAAGCAGAGGGAAAGCGAGCTGTCTGGGGCATCAAGTCTATGAAAGCAAAATGCAGGTTCATTTCTTTTCTTTGTACAAACGCTGATGGATCCATCAAACTCAAGATCATAGGAAAAGCAGAAAATCCAAGATGCTTTCGGGTTTTTGAGCGACATGTCGTGTACTTCAGCCAGAAGAATGCATGGGCTGATGGTGTTGCTTTCAAAAGCTGGTTCTACGATTTGTTCCTTCCGCACGTCCGTAAGGCCACAAATCACCAATTTCTTTAGTTTTGGACATTTGCGGCCCCCATGGATCAGACGTAGGGGACTGTCACGGGCATGTACCTATTTTTATCTTGCCCCCGAACTGCACCACTATTCACCAGCCAACGGATCTTGGTTTCATCGCAGAGTGCATGGCGCTCTATCGCTTAATCTCTTGGTGGAGATGATTGAAGACATAGAGAATCAGGAGTCCCGGCGGGAAGAAAACATAAAAAGGCCAGGTGGTATGATTGGTTTATTGGAGGGCTACGATCCATACATGTTGGATGTTACGCGGCTCTGTAAGGATTGATGGAATGCGGTGTCCCAAGACTCCATTTCCCGGTGCTGGGCTAAGTCTGGAATCCTCCCATTTTCAGATCGGGCCGATATTGCGCAGTTCACGGGAAAATTTAAGCGAACTAAGAAACGGGAAGAGGTTTTATCGGATATTTTATCTATGTACCAGTCTCTTTGTTCGGAAGGACGTGACCACAGCATCTGCATGGTTCGGACATCGGCGCCGTTACATCATCTGATGTAGAGAACTGGGTGGACGTTGAGATGAGTGATGCCGTGTGGGATGGTATGATTGCAGATACTGTGGACTCACAAGAGATTGAAATGGACACAGGGACTACGGGATTTGGGTGCACAGATGGGAGGAGATGCCTACGACGGCAACAAGGTTTTAACTGCCCCACTGCAGTTGGTACGCACGGTTTCAGCTTTGTTCGCCGAGCTAGAGGACCTGTGCTTTAACTGCAACCTTCCTCAGGATGCTAGTCTGCGTCGTAGTGCGAAAAGATAGATAGAATCGAAGCAAAACAAGCGTGGGGGGCGGAAAAGCGGCGATAAGCGCTTTTGAATGAACTGTAGGGGAGGAACAATTAATAAAGTATGTCTGAAAGGACTACGGAATCAAATAAAACCGTGATTTGGGCCAGCTTTTAAATCTAAACGGTTGGTCAATATGACAGGTCACAATTCATTTGCACGGGGAAGACATAATGAACGTAACTGACTGTAAATATTTACATTTCATGTACAAACGTCCATACTCAACCATGTCTCAACTGTTACCGTGACATGGCCTATTATGGCCGGTTGAAAAAAATAAAGATTTTGAGCCCGGACTCACTCTCGCACCCAGCGCGGCCACCGGCGGCCGCTTTTTGTCGAAGTGTTCAAAGAAAAGTCAGACATCACGGTCGGATGAGGCCGATTAGAGGTCGGTTCATATACGCAAATATAAGATTCGGCATATTCGGTGCCATCAAGGGGTCTTCGCCGGATTACTCTCATTTGGAACCGACCGTGTTTGCCGCGATTCCGTAAAAAGTTGAAGACACTGCCAGAAGCGAATAAAATAAACCATTTTGATCATCCCAACCCTCATCCCCTTCGCTATCCGCACATATCGATAGCTATCGCAAAGCTTATCTGTAGCTCTGATTGAAACATAGATTTGGGATGGCTTTTATGACACCAATGCTACGTGTTAGTACTTATTGAGAATCTACGTGGCGTTTGGCTGGCTAAAAAAGCATCAAGTAATATGACTGCGAACCAGCAACATTTTAATGAACAAGTAATGCATACGTGCTTTGACGAGTAGTCATTGCGATGAGTGCGGCATAGCATTTTATAACTTATAATTCTTGTGGCGGTATATGAGAGGTATAAAGCATATATAATAGGGAAAGATGATGAATAACAGCAACGAAAAACAAAGGAAAGAGCTTTCCTTAAGATTCACAAAGGTAATGGGAACGCTTTCATTAAAGTTGAAAAATTGGTAGGAATGACTTCAGTACTTTGTAAAACCATTTAGAATTCCGTGTAGATAGTATAAGTAGAGCCGAAAACTAAGTATTCGAAACACTACTAATAAAATCCACTGCGGTTTGCTTTTATAGAACAGTTGCGAATATTATACCGTATGTCATGTTGAAATAGCGATGTCAATAGTAATTGATGGAGCTCCGAATATGCTATCTATTGGCGATGATCCTGCATGAGTGAGCAACATAAAAACATGTGTAGGAGTCAGAAAGGTTGATGAACGTCGCAGGCCCAGCATGTGTCGATAATGTGACATATGCATAGATAAGCGGTATCTATTGCTGTAACTGGTCTTCAGTAGGAATGAGACAGATACTCTGAAGAGCAAAGTACAAAACTTGTGTTGCTCCTACGACAAAAGTGTTGATGAGGCGACACATCATTACAGTCTTTCGTAGTTAAGTAATAGGTGTCTAGGCCCCCTGCGTCACCATCCGTTCCTCCCTCGTCGCCCGTACCTCTGCGCATCAATTAAAGCTCTCTCGTACCCTATCACCTGCCGCTCTCCTACTGTGACAACCTCATCTGTTTTGCCCCACCACCCCCCTTGGCATCCGCCACCATCTGCTCACCAAACTCATCTCTCGTTATACTCTCTCCTCATCATCTGTAAACAAACGCTTGTCATCCGGGAACTTGCCATCTTCTGCCCTTCCACAGCCATCCGCCATCATAAGCTCCTCATTGCGACATACAGGACCATAACAACTCCGCTCATGTAGACATACGCAATCACCAAGTTGTTCCTCTAGCATCAATCTACTCTCGCATTCTGCTATCATCCACCTCGAATCCAACCATCCACTATCATCCGCACCCGCTGGTATCTGCTGCCCCATCACTCCACCATCCGCTTCCACCTGCTTCCATCTGATTCAAGCGCCGCAAAAGACCTAATCACCTCCCAAGCGCTCCCTCCTCGCTCCACCCCTCGCTCCACTCCTCGCTCTCCCAGCAGTTGCCTCACAATTTCACCCGCCAGCTCACGGTAAATCTCGCCCTCCAGCTCCCTCTCCAGCTCCTGCACCATTTAATGGCATCAATGTGCTTACGGACTTGATGCTGTTGCGGTAAAGAAGGAACCATATGACGTCGAAGAAGCGTAAAATCGTGACTTAGAATCTCGCCGGGCGGAAGCAGAGACTTTAAGCAGTGATTTTGTGAAGGAGAAAAGCGATGCAGTGTGTGAGAGTAAATGGAAGCAAATTCGTACATTATGTCTCGAAGAGGAACTGCAGGATGGAGGGATATGTATCGACCCAGAGGGTTGTGGGGAACCGGGCTCTAAAACCATGGGTATGGTACTGGAATTATTCGATTATAAGGTAGTACAGAATGGATGCGATCCCGGTGAGGTTTTAAGTATATAAGGACGGCACTGACTAATGTGCATAAGAGGAGGTTCCGGAGAGATAGGAAGTGGCGAAAGTTCCCAGGTGGGAAAAAAGAAGGGAATCCTGTTAATGCGCCCGAAGTGGAAGGCTCAATGAGTCACTATAAGAGGATAAAGAAACAGGGGGCTAAAAGATGGCGCTTCCACTCAGATACGTTACATGAAAAAATGAAACGATATGCAGCTCTTGTTGGAGAAGAATCCCTTCGGGCACGGTAGATAATGGCTGTTTCATCTACTTGTTTCTTGTTATGATTGCGTATGATTAATTAGTCAATTCTTCATGGAAATTCATCCGTTTGGATTCTCTGAACTATCAGAGAGTACCGTACGTTGAGATTTGTCTGAAAGGGCGCAAATATGAGCTCAACTCCAACGGCCAGCTTTATGCGATATATCAGCAACATGGTGAGTCATGTTTTTGTGCATCCACTCAATTTCGGCGTTGGGGAGTTTTACCGGTCCATTTTGTCCGTCCGCTGCAGCCTGAGGACTGCTCTTCCCCATCCAGACGAATTAGTTACCCAAATCAGTTACGATACGAAGATGAACCAGCAGAATTTCATGAAAAATGTAAATTATTCGGTGGAGCGTTGTAATATAATGCGGGAAACGATGCGGGAGAAGCACATTGGATTTTCACAATGCACTGCTTTAGGAAGGGTGGTGCGCAACATAGGTTTCTAACTTGAACGACACGATGGCCACTGCATGTTATGAAATGGTAGGGTGGGTGGGGTAGTGGCGATGATGTGAACACCATCATCCGTTACCTTCTGAAGGAGAACTGGAAGTACGAAGAAAGCTACACATACTTCTTACTCAACAGGAGTAGCGATCTTGAATTTAAATCCAGAGTGGAGAGTTTGGAGGATCTGCAGCGTGAGCTAAGTGACTTGAATCTCGCTGTTCATAGGGTTTTCAACGATTTGGAGCAATGAATTATTGTACAACTATTAGCCCAAAAGATTACTTTTCAGAGCTGTGGAAGGAGAGACACGACAGAGACGGGGGAATATGCACACGTACGGGAGCAAAACACGTTGGAAATATTGCACGCAATCCAACTACTGCAACATTGGAGACAGAGGATGACATCATATCGAAGTGTACTTTTATGCCGCGGGTTAATAATTGGAGTCAAATAATTGAGCATTGGAGGAAGGGGTGTATCGCTCTCAACCTTGTGTTCCCTCTAAAAGATTGGTCGGATAAGGCACGGAAAAAAGATATGAAGTCCAAATGACATGAGAGAAGAATAATTGCTGAAGAGTATGAAGTGATTGGGGAAAGGGAGTTTGTGGACACTTACACTCCGGACTAAATGCCAATATCCGAGTCGAAGAAACGAGTGCGAGCACGGAAGAGGGCTGAACCAGCGGAAATGTCGTATCAGTATGCCTAATACACTGCTTTCCGTCACTGGAGTCCAGAACATAGTTCACTCAGTAGAAATATTTGGCGTTACATACGTCTACGTAGTCCCAAGTCTTTGAATTAATATAGGTATTCACGCCTGTCGCGTGCAGCGGGCGGGTTAGTATGCACATGTCAATGATCAAATGCATGCCAATTCTTTGCAAGGGTGTCGAATATCTAGTATTTACGCTTATGAACTCACCCAACTCAACACGGGGTGCATGACAGAATCCTTTTTGACGCTTTGGGAGTATACTACTTGACCAGCAGCTTTTTCCAATATTCCGTTTCCATTTGCAGACAGCTGGGTTGGATTCTTTAATGGCAACCATGTGTTACTCTTTAACGACGAATCCTTTAGAAACCCGTTTCCAGTCACCCTAGGGAAATTCTTTTGGATCTGTTTCGGCTATCAGCAAAAATCTCTGATGAACGTAACATTTGAAGAATGTTTCCACTATCTACATTCGGGTTTATCGAGATTGAGTCGCGCAGAAAGGAGCTCCTGCACATATTACTCAAATGCATGATCTAAATCTGGATCGGGAGTGTCGGATACCATGATGAGAATACGGTGCACGCACTTGTGATGGAACCAGAAGATAAGGTATTGGAGGAGTGCGACTTGTAGGGGAGGGGGTTTTGTAAGGAGGCAGGCGCAGTCCACGGCGACTGAATGACAAATGGACCATAAAAGTTCGAGTGAGCTCATTTTGTGTGCAGAATCCGATGGATTGTGATGTGCAAGATTTGATTAGTGGAAGTAATTGTGTTGAGTACTCTACAGAATTATTAGAGTCGACTATGTGAAGAAGTAGAAGGTTGTGTCAGGCGGGGACATTGGACAATGTGTTGAGCGGGTGATTTGAGGCAATGTGGGGAGCGGGCAACATGGGATGATCTGAGGAAGGGGCGACATCGAAATATGTGTGGACGTATTGGCGACAACCTGACATGGTACTGACCGAAGCCCACTGTGAAATGTGTAGGTACAAGGGTAATTTTCTGTATGATTCTCGTACGGGAATGCCGAACCGTATGTGTACTAAGGAAACTCAAAAGGATTTAAATCTTTAAGTACGTGCGGTAACTGGGAAAGCAAAAATACTCTGGATGTCACCGTAGCAACGCAATTGTAGACAATGAGCACAGTCAAATTTGCATGAGTGGATGTCGAGTTAGCGACACAGCAATAAATGTTTGTGTAGTAACACAACAGTAGATGTCGGTGTGGTAATATAACTTAGCATGTCGAGGTACCTAGGGGGTATCATATGGTTACAAGGTTCCAATAGTATGGCTACAGTAGTTGCAGTCGTACTAGAACCCACTTGTAGTTTGATGTCGCATGTATGACACAGGAATGTTGTGTCATACGGACTACAGATAGTTAAGGAGCATTTTTCGACACCATGACAACGTATAAGTGTGTCGGGTTAGCGACACACATATATCCGTCGCTAACCGGACACTTGAACATTTGTCTGTTATACCGACACTGTCACAGTCTTCTGCTCAGTGCAGCGAAACATACCTGTTTGAGGCATGTTATTTACCCGACACAAAGGCAGCTTGTTGCATCTTCGACACATTTCCGCGGCGCCTTGGTCGGAACCAAAGTTGAATCTCAGATGTGGAGGTATCGCAATACTATCTAGAGGCGCCGCACAAGTTGTCCATGACTATTTCGCCACTAAGACACACACCTTGCTCTACTTACCTACACGATAAAATATTGAAGAATTGGACTTTACTTCTTTAAGTCATGAGGGTACTCAAGCGGTCTCACTGTGCTCAATACCTCATCTCCCTTCACCATTCACCTCTCTCGCACTGCTGCTTTGAACCACTGAGAACTGCACCGATCTCAGGCCCAGTCTTTCGTTCTCACCCCAAACCTGTTTGCTGCATTCCCCGCCTCACTCTTTACCGGCGGCGCTGTACAGGCTCAGAAGGGGGGAGCACTAAGTCAGCCTGTCCATGAATATTCTTATTCCTCCCTCCCCTACCTACCGTCTCAGATTGCACCAGAATAACTCCACTCCTACTATGTGTTATCCTCCTCCTCCTCCTAATAGTTTTCTTGGCCTTCCTCCCCGTCTTCGCCAACTTTCTTCTCCTTCCGGCCGTCGACCTCATCTTTGTATTCGTTGACAACACCCATGGCATTTGCATCGCCTTCACCACCGCCTTCAGTCATACCTTCAGCTGCTCTGTTACTCCCAATCGGTGCTTCGCTCCCACCGCCGCCGCTCTAATCTGACCTCCCGCCGCTGCATTACCACCCGGCGCCATTGATCCTGCTTGACTGCCAGAAGCGCTTGCACGACTACGGGTGAATCTTTACGGGGAGGTTGTGTTATTCGACACAGCGGGATGCGCATTCGCTGCCTCAGCACTTCCTGCAGTGGGCCGCGGCTCATACCTATTGCGCTTGCGGTTATTTTGGCTTACATCTTCGAGATAGTGAGACCGATGGATGACGTGGCGCTTAAGTATTCTTTCTTCACAGCCTCCAGCTTGTCCAGATGAATATTTTCGCGCAGCTGGTAAAATGCTGAATGAGCTAATGGGCGAACAAGTCCTTCAGAACATGGTGAAATACATCGGGTATCCTGTCGAGTGTGGCCCAAGTCTTGGACCTAAACTACTCATCCTCCACCAACATGTCCTCGTCAACATGCTCACCTTCCGTCACATCACGCTCTGCGTCCGGGATGGGAATGTTTCCGTCGTAAAATTCTGCAACCGTCCTTGCTAACCCTCTACCCTGCATCATTTTTTCCTAGCAAATGAAGCATGACCTTGAAATTGTCAGTAAAGCCTTCTATTCTCTACGTATCCAGCATAGGTGGTGTTCCACAATGTCTTATTACTCTTCCCCTTCAAGTTTACGTGCAAAATTACGACATCTTCAGCTTCTTGGTTCTGCAAAAGAAACTCCCCCTCTTTTTGCGACAAAGAATCTAATGCTGAATCCTCCGAAAGAATCGGGTGGAGTCGATTCGACATGAGTATCAGGGCGTGGGAGAGCCCTTTGCTTGTCCAAGCTTCTATGAACCTGTCCTCCTCCCTGAACTCCTTCCATGTATTCCCCTCCTAACTTCACCCCCCCTGCTCATGGATAGCTGTGGCTTGTTTCTGCACATTATCCATTGCCGAAAGCCAATCTGTCGGCAGTACTATCTCCGCCAATGCTTCGCAGAACCGCAACACCTCCGCAACTAGAGAAGTTTGGCGTGGCCTATAGCAGTTCTCGGAGTTGTCGTTGCAGTGCCGGATCCTACTGTCACTTCGCCGTCAGAGAGGAACATCGGATCAGACTTCAGCAACTCTTTCCCCAAAGTTTCGAGACAATCCACCAACAAGTGCTTCTCAACCCTTCCAGTAAAGTCCAGACGACCAGATTCCGCCCATGGTTCAATGGACTTCATAACATCAAACACAAATACTGCAAATTACATGAAAAATAGGTATGTAAATACACCGCGGTGGCTATCAAAATGGAGCACCGACCTAGCAAACTCAACCCACAGATAAGAAAGCCTCTCTTGGAGTGGCGACCCCAGCCACTGCACTGTTTCGGAAAACGTTCATTCCCCGGATTGCGACCAGATATCACCCCTCTGATGCCACTGCCCGCTCGCGAATCTATCAGCGCATCAGCTGTGTTCTGTGGTCCTCGGTGGCGATGGCCGTCATTTCCCGTGCCCCACTGCACGTGACGATGTTAACCATCCAGTTAGTTCTTAACCAATAGTCGGTCAGTGAGTGTACACTCCAGAAACATTATGAGTAAAATAGAGAGCAATATTATTAATATTATTACTGTACATTGTACGGTTCAGACTGGATTGTCCTGGGTTGAGCTCAGTGACGCGTTCCGCGTAGACCACCCGACTTCCAATGTACATCTTGTATAGTACTGTCGCTCTGGGACATATGGTAAGATTCGCGTGCTCTTCCGCTGTTTCGCGGACAGATTTTGTTGCGTCGTGGTCTGAGAAATGCATAATCCGGCATACCTCCCGCATCCAGGCCACTCCCTATTTCAGCTAAGAACCCGGAGGAGCTTAACAGCGTGCACGCAAACCTCTCCCGGAGAGCCTAGGCGTCCGCTCCTCAGAAAACATCTCCTCATGCAGTAGTCATCGGAGCCGGAATAGCAGGCCTTACCGCTTCTCTCAATCTCTCCAAATCATGCGCAGTGACCCTGTTGGAAGCATCCGATGCTGTCGGCGGCCGTGTGCGTACAGATCGCTACAAGGGATACACCTTGGACCGCGGATTCCAGGTGTTCCTCGAAGGTTATCCGTCGGCGAAAGAGAACCTTGATTATGAGGCCCTCGACCTGCGGCCTTTCTGGCCTGGTGCAATGGTTCGATTTTCTGGGTCGTTCCATACCATTGCAGACCCTTTTCGCTCACCTTTTCTCGCCTTGCAGGGACTGTTTGCACCTGTCGGCAGTTTCCTGGATAAACTCCGCGTTGCTCTACTGAGAGGGGAACTAGTGAAAAAACCGGTAAACGCTGTCTTCAATAGTGGCAATGAATCCTTGTCTCTAGATGTCTATTTGCAGAAGAAAGGTTTCTCTAAAGATTTCATATCTGCTTTCTTCCGTCCGTTCTATCAGGGTATTTTTCTGGCACCCTTGAAAAACCAATCCTCCAAGATGTTTGAATTTGTCTTTCGCACCTTTGCTGTGGCGCCAGCTTCTCTGCCGAGTGCTGGGATTGGGGCTGTCACGGAGCAGTTACGGACATCATTACCACCAAACGTACAAGTGAGATTGAATGCCACTGTCACCGAGTTGGGACAGGGCTTCGTGAAACTCGGGGACGAGGAACTGAAGTGTGATGCTCTCGTTGTTGCCACTGAGGGTCCGGAGGCTATGCGGCTTTTGGGCAATCGAATTGATGCAGGGAGCTCTCGGGGCTCTATTTGCTTGTACTTTTCGAAAGAAGGGTCTTCGCCAGTAGGACGCCCTATACTACTTTTAAGTGGAGACGAGGGAGATGGGCCAGTGAACAATATGTTTGTGGTTTCGGACGTCGTGCCAACCGCCGCCCCAAATAACTGTGTGTTGATTTCGACCACTATTGTTGGAGATGATCTGGGAAGAAGTGATGACATTTTGGAACGTCAAGTGAGAGAACAGATGGGCAGATGGTTTGGAACGGATGAGGTGCGGAAATGGGAGTTGTTGAAGGTTTATAGGATACCGCACTCCCAAACTGCACAGGACCCAGACTTTATTTTTGAAAAAGAAACTACTCTGGGAGATGGTATATTTGTTTGCGGTGACCACCGCAATTCACCTACACTACATGGGGCTATCGTTTCCGGGAAGCAAGCGGCAGAAGACGCAAATTTGTACCTATCTAAAAGAATAACTGACCGCTACAAGTCTGACGTGGTCACGGAAAAACTAATTGAACTGGTTCTAATTGAATATCGGGGCATGAGGTTTTCCTGAAGTACTGCGTCAAGAGGGTGCAAGCAACAATCTCCTCACCATTCCCATAAATTCTTTGCCCGGAAACCTCCCAAGCGATCCATGCATTCCCGCGGAAACTTCATCGAACGAATCGCAGAGGTCACTTGGCACAAAGACGGGAGGAGCTTGTTCCTCGTCGTCAGGATTGAAGATATCTGAAAATACCATGGGTACTGGCTCGCAAGTGTGGTCACCAAATGCCGTTGGAGTAGTGTGGTCCCCTGTGACTACTGCAACGACATCGTAGCGTTGCCGTGACCATAATTCTCGCATAATGTCCGCGAACATGTCATCTATCTTCTCCAACCACAATACTTTCTTTTTGCTATCCTGCTCGTGACCCTGGGGGGGGCGGCAACAAGCACAAGAAGAGATACTCGAAAGATTGGTTAATGTTAAGCTCACAGGCGAAGGGTTTATAAAGGTGAGGAACGTGGAATGGGGATTACATACCGCTTCATCTACAGCTTTAATATGCACGACACCTAGGTGCCATTTCCAGCCGTCATTCTTTTCCATGAGCATCTCAACGCAACTCGACGCCTTTGCTCGTAGATCTGTGTCATACCCACCTGTGGCTCCCCGAACTTTTACCACCTCCATGCCAATAGTCCTTGCTACTCCAGCGATAATTTTGGTAGGGGCTATGATAAAGGCATTCAACCCGTGCTTTTCGCAAATCCTTGAACGCTAATGACCTCGAGGCCCCTCGTAGCAGCAAAACATTGGTGGCTGGCTGCAAGTCCCCGATTATATTACCTTTGCTGTTCTCAAGAAACAGGCGTATGTGGTCGGACACATTGTTCAAAACGGTTGCAGTCCTTTCCGCTTCCTTCTCCAAAGGCTTTGCTCGAAGGAGCTTCTCACCATCTACAAGGGGGTCCGTGTTGGAGATGCGATCAGACAAGTCCTCCCCCGAAATCTTACAACACATCGATGTCCTCCGGAATGCAGTACACCAACCTCTACTCCATCTATGACCGTTCCGTCCAACTCTGCTGCCAATCGCCCTGCTAGCTGGGCTACTTCTTTTCCTTTCCCTGCACACCTCGATGTGACAATTCCATGTTCGTCCATCCGTGCAAAATTGCACTTGAAGGCAATATCCCCTGGTCGAACCTCCATACCAGTTCCCATTGCCTCAAAGGCACCTCGTCCGCGATAGCACTGAATCGGATCATATCCAAGGATTGACAGGTGAGCTGTATCAGAGCCACAGGCTAAGCCCGGACGAACAGGGTCAAGCAAACCAACTCGGCCTCTCGATGCGGCCCTGTCCAAATTGGGGGTCCGTGCGTTGGAAAGCAGAGGTAAGACGTCTGATAATCCATCGATGATTATTAGAAATACTGCAGACGGTGGCGGCATAGTCCTGGCTCGGGTAGGTTCCGGGAACAGTGATCACGTCGATGCCTGAAATCAATGCGCGGTCAATGAGCTGGTCTAACTGCAGAAGAGTAATGAAGAACAAACTTTATTGCATTGATGGGACAGACAGTATCAATCTGTTCGCAAAACATCGCGGGAATCCTGTTGCTCGGTATTTTGCTTTATATGCTACAGGTTCTGGGGTCATGCAGTGCTAAGCAGTAGCACTCGTGAATCACGGGACTTGTACTGTACAATAATGTACAGCAATCAAACTGTTGACATCAATTAGCATTCATCTGGAAACAGAACCGGGTGTAATGCTTCTGGTTTTCACTGTAAACTTCACGTGGTTTACACTTGGATGTACACTTTTCGTGTGTGCTGTACAGTAGTACCGCAGGCGCTCTGCGTTCGCCCATCGCTTCGCACCCCTCTGCTCCGGCTAGACATACTGTACTGTACTGGAGTTTCTGAAAGTGACATTTACAGAATGGCAACCGCGTTGTACAATGCATCACAATTACTTCGCATGTTGAGAATTGTGGGCGCCCATTTAAGTTCTTCGATGCATGGAAACTTCTGCGAGAGCATCCGAAGTTCATGGCGGGTGGGAATGGGTCTCCAAGTGCTGCACTGACGCGGATAATGCGGAAATATCTGATTCTAATTCAGCACCAACGTCCGGGGCTGTCGTCATTGAAGGAGAACGGATTGGTACGGAAGAGATTCGTACGTCAAATCAAAATAAGGAACGTCCAATTGGCAGACGCAAAGCCAAAGCAATGGCGAGCAAAAGTGACGGAAAACACAAAAAAGGATTAAACTAGCAGAAACTGCAGTCCAACTACAAAAAGCCCGAATCGAAGCTCTAGAACGACACAATGAAATCGTGCTCTTCTCAAATGCTCCTCCGCAATGAGATCAGTCGGAAAGGTGGAGTTCTTTAATCTTTTGCGTGCTGAAGCTCTTCGGAAGGGACGTTCTCGAGCTGCTGCTAATTCTTCAGAACTATCCTTGTCACCATCCCCCCTCCCTTCGTCATCTGGAAATGGCGCCGCAAGTTCTAATGATGAGTCTACGCAGACTAGGTCGCAGCAGTCGTAATGAACGCCATGACATTTTAAATGGCAGAGGCTCCTTTCGTCTCCCAGAGGTTATCCATGACTAGTTTTCTAGTTTTCCAATATTCCATCTCGTTTGCAGTAAATGAAGAAGCTTCACAAAGAGCCGCGAGAGAACCCGGAGGTACGTTCGTCAATTCGTTCGCTGGCTCCAGTGAGCCCCACATTGGAACGGCACTGCCCCTACAGTAACGTCATCAGTTAGTTCCTGCTCTGTAAGGGTTCCCTCATCAGAATTTTCCCGTTCTTCAACACCCATGTTGTGTAGAATTACGCAACACTTTACGATGTCGTTCATAAATTCCTTTGAAAAGAACCTCCCGGGTCGCGATATGATATGCCACTTTGCCTGAAGCACACCAAACGCCCTCTCAACATCTTTGCGAGCAGATTCTTGCGCTTTTGAGAGCAACAGCTCCTTCTCTGTCAAAGGATCCAACACAGTATGAACGAAAAAAGGCCACTTTGGGTAAATACCGTCCACAAGCCAGTAGGGAATGTTTCGTCTCTGGCCTGAGATACTGTACTCGACAGGTGGGGGATAAACTCCATTAGCAATTTTGTTTGTAATGGAGAACAATCTAACACATTGATATCATTACAGGATCCAGGCATACCAAAGAACAAGTGCCATATCCATAAAGACTCATCGGAAATTGCTTCGAGTGTAATAGCCGGCACGCCCTCTTTTCCCTCAAACTGGCCATGCCATGCGGTGGGCAGTTCTTCCAGATCCATTTACAGCAGTCAAGGCTACCGAGCATACCCGGGAACCCACGTTGCTTTGACTTGTGTAGAATTCTACAGATGTCCTGTTCTGTAGGGGACCGCAGATATTCTCTGGAGTATTTATCGATTACAGTCCTCACAAACTCACGAAGGCATTTATCTGTTGTTGAGGACCCCAAACGAATGTATTCATCAACCGCATCGGAAGCACAGCCGTAGGCTAATACTCTCATCGCCGCTGTAGCTTTCTGCAGTCCTTTATCCAAGTTTCCCGGTGCAGTCTCTTCGCTGCGTGAAGTAAGCATTAGTCTCAAGAACTGAGAATATTCGCATAAATGTGGTACGTGATAGCCGAAAGCGTCTCCGAAAGAACTTGTCATTGTAAACAGGGTTGCTAGAAAAATAGTCATCATAAAGCCGCTGAGCGCCTTGCAATCGAAAGCGCTCAACGTTTGGGGCACGTCCAGGTCTGGAACCACCACGTTTCGGCTCATTGTCGTCACTAGAATCGAGTAGATCAGTGATCAAGTCAAGCACATCGTCAGACGCGAAGTCCTGATATACTTGCAGCTGCGTCTGTTCGGACATCTTTGTTGGAGGCAGTACGAAGGAGATCAATATGGGATGTGGAGTAGGAGGTCCGTGTAGGAGGGTAGGAAGGCAGCAGGACGTTGGCAAGGATGACCGGTGGGAAATGTCATTCACAGGCAAAGGGTTAAAAAACTAAAATTTACATTCGCCAATAACAGAGGAGAAGTGTAGTGTACATTTAATCATTTGCTTGAACCGGTGGGAATGCTCTAAGAAGCCACCTTCGGATTACGCCCCATAAAGTGAATACGTAGATGTGAGTATTACAGTGAAATGCCCTTTCAGTACAAGTACAGACCCTCCCAGTCATGGCCTTCTACTCTCCCCTCCACGGCGCCTCCATTCCCTTGACTATCCTACATCGCTAAACTCAACGAATCTACAAAACAACTATGACAAAAGGGAGGCAAAAGGACTTCACAAAGTCCAAATGCAGAACAAGACAAACTCATTGGAACGCAGCTTTCTTTTCTATAGTCAAAAACGCCGCTCACTACCAGAATCAGCATTTTCAGGATCATCAACCATACTATACGCAACATACCATGCCCTTCAAGCTCAACATGATTACAATGTAATTGCTGAACGAAGCATAAGAATCAGTTTGTCAAGCTTTACGTTCAACTTTAATGTGCTATCAAATGCTGACTGCTTACGACGGTTCAGATTCTAGAAAAGCCACGTCGCACTCCTCGAGGAAATACTATCGTGGCCGCCCTCTAAAACAGCAACAAGTCGAAACAGATACGCAGTCAATGAACTACTAGTTACTTGCGTAGTATTGAGTAGACTTGCAACTCCAGCGAGGTGGTTCGATCTTGAAGTCCTATTCGGCAAAATTGCATCCCAACTCTCTGAAATATTTTGGGAAGGAATAGAATGGCTGCTGACGACCCGACACTCCCTTCTCACAGTCAGATTGAGCGCTAGATTCATGCAGTGTAGAGCTGCCCTCGATGCAGATGCCATTCGAGCAAAAACTACTGTGCTCAACTACTGCGTTGGATTCATAGACGGCGCAGTAATTGTAACAGCAAGACCGAAGAAGATCCACATGCTCTAACTAGTGCTTATAACGGTCACAAGCGAAAGCACGCAATGAAATTTCAGTCTGTGACAGCCCCCGATGGGCTCATCTTGCACGATTTTGGTCCTTTAGAAGCCCGCAGTCATGACAGGACGCTTTACCGTAGACGTAGTTTGGAGGAAATACTTCCCTCTGTGTGAAACGTGTATGGAACTCAGTACTGCCTCTATGCGGACTCCAGATACAATCGAAGATGGTTCATGGAGGTTCCTTACGAAGAAAGTAACCTTCAACCATTTCAAACTGCCATCAACAAGGGTATGTCTGTCGGGCGTGTCTCTGTTGAATGTATCTTCAAAGAGTTCCAGGCGTACTTTACAAAAGTGGACTTCCAAAGAAAAATTAAGGTGTTTGAGTAGCCTGTAGGCTCTCTATACTTTTCTTCCATGTATTTTTACAACTTAAGGGTATGCCTTTACCCGCTGCGGACATATATTTACTTCAAATGCCCACCGCCATCAATTCAGGCATACATGAAACTAGCGCAAATGAGTGAGGAATAATGAACGTACAAGCAGGTATATTTGTTCTTCGAGCGCGGGCCTGAGGAGAGTGGACAAAGTTCGCGTGGTGTAGCTCGAGGGGGCGAGAGCGGACAGCCCACGCGAGCGGAAGCTCCGGAGAATTCTAGAAGGATCTAAATTTTATCAGTAGTAACAAGCACTCTAAAAAATGTTGCAGAGAGATATTCACTTGCGCTAAAAAGCCTCCATCAACAGCTTAAACTTCTCCAATTCCAACTTCTGGGATGCCTCCAACTCGCGACGCCTCTCAACCCTGTCCTTCTCGCGCTCAACTGATTCAAACCGCATACGGGCACGCTCGAGCTGTAGGCGGTCCTTTTCAATCTGCACGCGCGCCAAGTCCGCGTCTCGTAGATGCATAGAAAACCTATCTATTTCTCCGAAGGCTCCAACATCAGTACTCATCCGTGGTGCTTTCCGCGGGCGCGGCAAGCCCGAATTTTTTCTCGAGTTACCCGGGCTCGGACTATCCCACTTATCAGACCCTGCGCGATTAGTCGCCATTACAACTAGCTCCCTCCCAACCCTTTCCTTCTCGCTGTCAAGTTCACGGGCAGCCTTTTCTCTTGTCCTTTCCTTGCCTCCATATCTTCGCGTGCCTCCCTCATGGTTAGAAGTAGCTCATCCATCTCCCCGACCTCCCCCCCATCCCAGAGTGAGCTGATCTTCTTCATCGGACTTGTCAAATACGCTTTGAAGCCTCGTGTATATATCTTGAGCGCACTTCGCCGCACCTTTTGTTTGATCTTTGGATTGGCGTTAATATTCTCTGCAACAGCTTCGAAACGCTTTGATACTGACCCGTACGACGCGATATGAGCCTTGGCCGCGGCAACTTCACGTACGATAATGAGATCTTCTTCAGCTGTAAAGCGCGAGTGTCGCCCCTTCTTTTATTTGTCCGGAGAGGGAGGGAGCAAGATCTCGGCTCCACTTGCGACAGTTGGTTGCGGTTGTGGTTGTGGATCGGAGCAAGATGCTGGATTGATTACATCCTGGATGTTTGGGGTAGTTTTGGGTAGTGGTATCGGAAAAGAGGATGCACGTTGACGATGTTGCTTGTGAACATGGTGAGCGTTACAAGAAGAGTGAGGTAGCAGGGGTATAACGCTTTTAAGGGGGTGCTTGTCAAGACAGTAAAGGGGGTACTGGACCGCGGATGGTTGGGGCACAGGCGACGGTGTTGAATGGGGATGGAGTGGCCCGGGGAGTGATGAAGTGCGACTGGAGGTTCCTCATGTTGCAGTTTGCCGCGCGGTGTTATGTAAACCAGAATATTTCCCGCGGAAACGTTTTCACACGTGTTCACTAATTAATGCGATTTCAGGTACATTCCTCACAACATACTCGTAAAATTCTGCAATTTAATTACAAACTGTAATTCATTTCCCAAATTTAGTCATATATCTTTTTGAAAAATACATGCATAAACTCACTACTTTGCAATCGCAACTAAACAGGCCCCCACGTTTTGATCGTCCTGATTTATTCGCGGACAGACCTTCGACCGACCTGCTGTCTCGGTAGGCCCTTTTAGTCAGCGGAACAATGCAGCCAAACGGTTCTTTGAACAACAGACAACAAAGACTGCAAAAGTGGGTTGCAATATGTACAAATATAGAAAACCAAACCAACGATTCCAGCCATTTCCAAACCTTTAGGCGACAGTATGGAGTAGATCGGTTGCACTCACCTACCAGCAAAAAACATATTAACACTTTTCCACCAAATGACGCCCAAAAGAAAAAAACGGAATTTATCGGCAAATCTAAAAGGATTGGCCCCAACTTTACTGTACCTCTGGAAGTGCAAAAATGAAAGAAGGTGCGGTGACCCAAAGCTGAACGAATATATAACGTTCAGCTAAGGTCTTCGTTGGGCAAGCGTCTAAAGGGAATTACAGTGCTACAGAACTTAAATCTGAATGAAGATATAAATTTTTATAGTCGCCGTTTACAGCAGTTGCTCTCCTTGTTGGAGACCGCTCATGTGCGGAGGGTGCGGAAAACTACAAGTGGGGCGAACTTCCACTGCATAAGTGGGACAAGCTGAGCCAAACTACATATGGCAAGGTGTGTGGAAAGTAACTGGGACGTGCATTGGTTATGATTTAGGATGACGCGCATTGGTGCTGTTACACGCAGGTAGCCGATGTAATCAGGCGGCTACAAATTTACACATCGCAATAGTATACTTGGTGTGTGTCTATTGGTTCTTACAAGGTTTTTTGCCCCTTACGCAAGCTCACGGAGATATCATTAGTGCTTCTGTGCGGTGCCGTGCAATTTCGTGTGTTGGCGTGCAAGTACTGTGCGCTCGCGCGCAGCTTTGTGCGTATGGGTAGAACGGGTATAAATGCCGCTTGCCCGAGCCCGACTAGCGGGTTCATCAAATTAAGTAGAGTTCAGAAGACGCAGTGTCAAGTTCGTTTAGTAGTGCTACGCGCTCGGTCTAGTAGCCGCATCAGGTAAAAACCACCTGTTGTCGATGGTTGACAATTCTTCTTTTGAAACAGTTGACTCACAGCCCCCGTAAGTCACAGTGCAATAAAATGCACGCTGAGACTACCCTGTGCAGGGACTGCTACTGTAACTCCCTCTCGAGATTGAGAAACAAATTTAATGTATTTTACACTGTAAAGGGGAGTCAATAGAATTAATCATCAACACAGTCAAACGCGCAACAGAATAATCATGTACCACCACAGAAAGTTCTGTGGACGCTTTTTGAAGCTTCTCTTACT
Organism: Kappaphycus alvarezii; assembly: GCA_002205965.3. Lineage (NCBI taxonomy): Eukaryota > Rhodophyta > Florideophyceae > Gigartinales > Solieriaceae > Kappaphycus > Kappaphycus alvarezii. The sequence continues at coordinate 371,756 of NADL03000026.1, read as the reverse complement.
AATTTGGGGGCTATGTGTGAGTTTTTCTATCAATCGGCGATTCTTTTTTGTAAGGGATACCAGGCGCGCAAGAAATTGTTCGCACTGTTACACTGAAAAAAAAGCAAGTCGAATATGAGCATCTCTCCAGTATAAATCTTTCTGTCAATATGAGGCCGTAGTTTATTTTGCCTCCATTAGTCTTAAAAACTTCGACGCAACTTTTTTGCATCGAGTTCAATAACTTCTGAAGCACATTTTCCTCATTTTGGCCCATTCGTGGTCAATTGCTACTTTTAAAGCAGAAACTGAGCCAAATTGCCTTCCATAAAACCCTAAAATCCCTAAAAACCTTCCATTACTGTTAAAAGCTCGCGCCAGGATATCCCATAAGTTTCGATTGGGTTTAGATCTGGGGGCCGTGCAGGCCAGTCCATTACAGTAACGCTTTTCTCAGAACACCAGGAACTAGAAAAACATACCTTTGTATGCTGAGACACATGGATAGGAGCATTATCCTGCTGAAACATCCAATCATGTCCAAGGTAATGGCAGAAAAATCTAATAAATAATTCTCCAATTCCGTACAGTAACTTGCAGGCACCTGCTCTCAATTCAAATAAGCAATTGGACACTTGTAAAAGTACGCGAAGAAGGCCCAAATTATAACTGACCTGCCATCAATCTGGCGCTCAGCCAATTGCCTCTCTTTTTTTACGAATACCATGCCAGTAATACTCAAAATCGTCTGGCTCATCCAAAATAAACTTTTTTCATCTAAATAAATTACTTTCTGTGGTATAAGACCAATAGGGTGCGTCGGTAGCCACTAAAAAAGGTACCTAGAACGCAGACGAGCACCGCAGGAGCACAGATATTCGCCTAAAGGAGGTTCGAGGGAAGCACTAGTAAAGGAGTAGGCTCATTGGGCGGGCGACTAACCTTGAGGGGATAAAGGGGTCACCTTAGAGGTGTGGACGGCTTGAAGACCTATAGTTGGGGGCCAAAGGGTGCTTGCCTTTACAACTTTGCTACTCTCCTCCTACCGCCCTCCTTATAAGGTGAGCTACCCTACTACAACTACTGTAAATCTGCACTACTGTGCGTTGCTCTTAAAGGACAAGTGGCCCCACTACCGCCACCTCCTCGATCCACCAATAGAAGCTACATTTCTAAAATATCTAATCAATTACCTAATAGCCCATTTGCTCCCACATGGACCATGGCGGTCCAGCCCACTCTCCCCGGCTTATAGCCTCTACTGTACACCCCAGGTGCTACTGTACTACACTTTCTTCCATAATTCAGTTTTTGCCCACCATCTCTGTAGCCCAATCAAGTCTTGCTTTTTGTGGGCTGCGGTAACGAGCCGAACCTGTTTAATTCTTGTGGATAAGAGTACTCGTTGCACGTTATATTGTTGCACTTTCTTCATACCTATTGGCAAATCGAAGGCAATGCAAAGCTGTCCCGCGGACTTCTCACCCTTGTGCGCTTCTCTCATTAGATGCCTTCTTTCAGCGGGAGATATTTTGGGCAGGCGTCCGCTGCGTTTCCGTTTGCCATACTTTTCCGGGGCTTGGATAAATGTCCACACCACCTATTTAGTGCGACTGATTTTCGATGCGATAGAATCAACGCTCTCCCCGGCACACCTCGTCCTCATAATTTCCCCTTTTTCTTGATCCGTGAGTGACTTTCCGCGAGCCATTTGGTTGGCGGGTATTCGTCGGTCTCTGCCATGTAGATACTAAGTTTCAGTAGGTTTTGTTTATTTAAAGTGTATGGTAGAATACTTGATTAGTTTACGAGGTCTTAAAATTCTACGTTTCTGCGTCTAACTTTATGGTAGCAGTAAAACAGGTGTCGCCTGCAGGATCCGACTATATTCCTAGCTAAGCGCTAAGTTCTATGATTTCTATATTTATTATCTGTTTATAGACTGGGGTATTCCTGTTACGTCGCTCCGATACCACACCGTTGTAAGTTTTCTTACTGTTCTTTCTCTATCTGACTGAGACGCCTTTCTCTAGAGTATTCTTTGAGGCAGGGGTTGTCGCAAATGTGCAGAACTCAGAAATCGGGGGCGTTTAGGCGGACTGTATGGAGTACAATGGCAAGATAGTCTCTTGCGTATGGTGATGGAAAACAGAACCCAGGGTGGACCCAAAACACAGCGATTGTCTTGCAGCGGGAGTTAGTATGACGGTTGCATTCGTGCGGGTGGGGCTTCGAGGTGCCAACAGGGTGTGTCACAAAAGTCCAGCCAAGCGAGAGAAACACAGCCGACTCAGTGCGGCGGATGGCCTGACGAAGTTGGCGGGGGTAAGATCTCATTCTGTCTGCATTAGCTGATCAGCGTCGCTTGTGGACCAGACTTCGCTCAGCGGAAGACGGATAAAACGCACAAGCCAGGAGCGATGACGTCATATGCCATGAGGTAGAAAAGACGGGGGCCCTTGGGGGGAAGCCCGGTTGGGCGAGAACGTGAGCAGGGCGGAGGGACGTACCAGGGACTAGAAGGGGTGCCTCGAGCGTATTGGGGAGGGCCAGGGGCGGAAACTGTGAGGGACTGCAGCGTTCCGAACATTGTTATGTCATTGAGTAACGCCTTAGCAGGTGGTGCAATTGGGGACATGGTCGCCGTTGCGATCGAAGTCAGCATCGCACTGTTGGTGGCTAAGGGGGCAGGGGTAAGGTTTGAGGTGAAGGTATGGCATCATGGACTAGATAGAGGAAGAACGAGGCGTGAATGGAAGCGAAGGGAAGTGCACCAAGGAAAGCCGATGCTTTTTGGGAACAACGGAATCATAGCGGGCTCGATGGCGGATTGACGCTGGGGAGTAGTGAATGGGTAGAGGTCGGGCTTGCCAGGAGGCCAATTCGTAAAAGCGATTCACGGCGGCTCTCTGCAGTGCCTGAACAGTTTGTGATGGATTAGCTCAGGGAGCGGCAGGGGTGTCTCCGGCTCGCGTTCCCTAAAATCATAGTTTATTGTTAGAAACTCGCCCGCAGGCGGTTACATCTGCGGGATCAGGGGTGGATGAAGGCTTGAAACGGAAAGCGGGCGAAACGGTGTTAGGATCGGGCTAGCCGGGACCTTGTACTCGGTAGGGTGCTGCTTTGATGAGACTACTGGCGTATGAGATGTGGTGTATGCTGCGGATGGCGGCCACCGTCGGAGAGTGGAACGTGGAATTGTGTCTCGGCATCGTTTGTGATGGGGACCTGGCTCATATGCAAGTATGTTTCCATCTGATCCCTATCAAAGCAGAGAGCGAAGAGTTCGGCACCACGGGTGGGTTCACATCGGAAGAGATATCGAACTTAACCCCCTGAGCCCTTCACTGGGTGGAGATTGGAGTGGGTTGCACGCATCCAGAACAGAACAGATGGTAGAGCATAAGTGCCGACATTCAGATACTTTTTCGGAGAGGCGTTTTCGAACCAAGTCCTTGGTCTGATGGGGACGCGCAGGGTGTCAAAAACACGTTCGGTGCCGAAGGAGAGGGGCATGATATCCAAGAGATGGGCGGGTATTGATCGGGGACACGGTGGGCAAAAAGGGGAGTGCTTTTGCAGGTTTGACGTAAAGGTGTTGCTTGGGGCCTTTTTCCATAAGAATCCGCAATACCCGCCAGACTCGTAGGACGGTGAGTACCATTCGTTAAAGAGGAAACCATATGAAGCGAGCTTCTGGAAAAGCGGGTGAGCAGCAAGCGAGAAAAAGAGCATGCTGCAAGGATCCATCCAGTTGGTTTTTGACTGAAGAGTCGGTCAGTCGGTGTACACTCGAGATAGTGAATGAGTAAATTAACACCATCTCCTTGTTGGGAGCACTCCCTACTTTTTACGGTTGAGGCGTTTGTGCATTGGATGATGACTGGGAGGGGCGACCGCACACCAATTCAATGCAGAGCGCCAGCGAGGGCGTGTGTGTCGCGAGAGGCACCGCATTTGGTGTCACGAGAGAGTGTTGAATGCGTTGGGGGTGTCCACATAAACCATGATGTAACTACCGATATCGGTATATCGCGCTATGAATATTCGGGCGTGATGGAGGAGAGCCAGGTGCTGATAGTGAAAGAGTTTTATTGAGTTTGTGAAGGTAAGGGTAGGACGTTGCTCAGACACGAGCGGGTGGGAATCCTATGCTTTGACGCACATGGGCCTGAAATTCAGTACAGTTCAGTACAGTATTGTACAGTGCCACTATTGGAGTCAAAAACCCCTCTCCCTTTGCGTCACAAGCAGCCTGATATCCCACATAATTCCCACCCGTGCTTCAATCGCAGCCGCATCAATTCAACCTCCAACCCCTTCTCCGTTAGCCCATTCTATCCAAACGGCCTCGAGCCACCGCGCACTGCACCGCACGAATTTCGTCCCAACAAACCCCCCTGCCCAACAATCCACCCACCCTCACTCGGCCGCCATGACATCCGCATCCCACAATTCACCCCCCTGTCCGCCATGGGACACCGCCGGTGCGTTGCAACTCTCATTCCGCCTCTGCTCCCTGTGACACAGGCCATCCACGCACGCCACACCACCATCCGTTGCAACTGCATTCCACATGCGTCAGCCCCACCCTTGTATCGGGGCTGGCCACCTCTTCCCACGAATCGCACATCCGCATGCTCTTGTACAATGCATGCCTCCTGCCACCTTGTTCCTATTTGGGTGCACTTGCGCCTCTGTGTGACATGCAATCGCGGTAGCGAGTAATCGACATGATCTTTCAACTGTTCCTCTGCCTTTGTTTCCTTCTTGGCGCGACGGCACACGCCGCACTCCCGCCGCACGGTACTGTCCTTGACACTGTACCAACAGTCCTGCGTGAAGAAGCGGTGCAAAGTGCGGATCTGGTGCAATTGTTAAGTGATACGAGGTTTCAGCTTGTCGACGGCCCTGCGTTTTGCCCGAGAAGTATCGAGCACGGGACGTTTCGGCAAGACGCGCATCCGAATGCGTATGCATCGATTGCATTCTCAGAAATCACAGTGAGCTATCCGGATGGGGCGAGCACATGCGGCGTTGGAACGGGAATAGAGCTGCTGACTGTGGGAACGGGCCGGTTGTTCGAGGGGCTGTCTGTTGGCATTCCGATTCCGGAGGGTGTGTACTTTTACGGTGTGGATGGAGTGCCCAGGGAATGCGGCGCCGTGACGATGGAAACGACGCTGGCGTATTTGTTCACCAAGGATATTGGTGTATTCGTGGAGAGTATGAGGGAAAACGGGCTTTTCAGCAGCACAGTGGTTGAGGAACAAGACATGGATGTGGGACGTGTATGGATGGTGTCGTTGCCCACAGATGGAAGCGTCTCGCTATGTCTGTTCAAGGAAACGGAGAAATTTATCGAGCCAACTCCCATGGCGACGCCAGAAGCAGAAGAAGAGGGCGAGGAAATTATCGAGGTTGCAGGCGAAGACGAGTCCGTGGAAGACCGTCCTCCGTCGGTGTTTGGAACGGCGACGGATTTACAAATCGTGCAAGCAGAGGAGAGGTCGTGCTTTCCCGGATCGGCGCATGTGACGCTGGAAGATGGGGGCAAAACGACAATGGCGAGTTGCAAGTTGGGATCGTGTGTTGGCCAAGAGTGGGGTGTATTCAGAGGTATTTCTGTTTACACACAAGCGACATAGTGGAATGTTTGAATTTGTTGAGGTGGAGCTAGAGTCGGGACATGAAATGACTGTAAGCGAGGGTCATTACGTGTATGTGAATGGCAAGTACGTTGCGGCTGGAAATGTTAGGGTTGGGGATTGGATGGAGGGTGGAGATGGGAGGGAAAGTCGAGTTGCGAGGATCGGAAAAGTTGTGGCGAGAGGATTGTTCAATCCGCAGACAGTGGATGGGGACATTGTGGTTGATAATGTGAGAGCGTCTACGTATACGACGGCTGTGGAGGCGACGACTGCACACGCTCTGCTTTGTCCTGTGCGAGCGATGTTTTACGGAAGGATTGTGTTGAGATGGATGTTTTCGGGATGGAACAGTTTGAATTGATAGAGATGGAGGGCTGGAGGGATGGAATCAGGTAAAGTGGTGTGGTTGGGTAGTGGATGGAAGTAATGAGAGTGGAATTTATGTAGCTCGGCGTTAGATCCTGCGGTTTCTGTCCCGGCTGGCGGCTGGATACAATAGAGGCAAAATGAATGAGGGTTGCGCTGGACTCGATGGAATACTTGAGTTGATTTCTGTAAACTGCGCAGCACCAAGGGTCGGGTGGGACGGTTTGTATAGAAAAATGCCAGCAAGATGTGTGTGGATTGCACACCAGACAAGCAGCAGCACTACGTTCCCAACGAGTCTCGAGGAGACTAACCGTGACCTCGTGCAATTCTGCTGCAGACTGCTAGATTCAGGTTGCAACTGAATTTACACCCCCCCCCCCACTCCTCGTAAAGTTGAATGAAACAAACATGATTCTGTAATGCATACCACCCCCTTAAAGTTACGCGAAACCGCACAAACTCTTGCGATCATTGACGTTAGGAAAACATATCCAATAGCCTCCTAACGCCACCGCCCCACCCATGTCCAATGTAATACCTACTCTGCGCGTTGCAGCTTTCGCAGAGTTGTTACATACCTTCCAGTCCATCGCGTTACGTGACATCAACCAAACACTTTTCACAATCCGCGAGACTCTTCTCATCCATTCCAGCACGTTACCCATCCTCCAACATCTCTGTACATTATCCATCTGTGCAACAAAATACCATCCCCCTCCGTCCCATCCCTTACTCCCATATGTTTTCACCAATATTCCTGCTCCCGCTCTCTCGAGTGACCATTTCTTTCAAAAACTTCCTCATATCCTCCCTGCGCCAAACTGCTTTTCATTAACCCCTTCCATTCCTCACCTGCCACCCTCTTGTCAGTTATTTCTCCTCTTCCAATTGTTTCCAACTGCACAGCATCTCCACCACTCTACAGCCCCCTCTTGCATGTTTAACACTCTTTTCTTTGCCACTATTATGACTAGTCCCACCATGCCACTTCCACCCCTGTCATTCCCATTCCCATGCACTAGTTATTCCTTCCAAACCGTACGAGATATGCTCTGATTACAGATCCCCTCACCCCAGCTAAACTCTCAAACCTACCTGCTGCCAACTCACAATGCCTTTTCAATCACACCTCCCGTACATTTCCTTTTTCTTAATCGCTGCTCAGTTACCCCACCTCACCAGCCTCACCCGTTGATCTCTACTCACAATCCGTCAAGCAACCTGCTCTGACCGCTGACCAAGTCATCCACTTATTCTCCAATACCACATTCCTTGCCCAAGATGGCAGCAGCGATTGCCCACGAACAGTAACCCATGGAGTCTTTCAAGAGGACACCCTTGACAGTGTCCTCGCCGTCATTTCATTTCAGAACATCACCGTCACAACGGCCACAAGGGAAAGTGGAAGATGCAACCGCACCCCCGGTGGCTTTCTCTCCATCGGATCTCAATCCATTTTCCAAGGTCGCGTAGAGGAACTACCGGCCATTTCCGGTAACCTTATTTTCGGATTGGACTCTAGACAAAGGAATGTCGCGTCTGGGACACAGACACTCAACTCGCCTATCTTTTCCCTAGATATCGCCAATTTTCTTTTAGAGCTCAAAAAAACGGGTTTTTTCAAAGCTTCGTCTTGCCAGATTCCGAAACGGATCCAGGCCGCTTGTGGATGCTATCGTTCCCCGTTGATGCCACAGCCCCATCCTGCTTGTTCAGGGAAGACTCCAAACCCATTCCCATCATTCCAGATCCTTCTCCCGAGGAATCCGCCCCACCACCCATCTCAACACCCCCTGCCACACCGCCCCCGCAACAAAGCTCACCGTTTTCCGTTCCCCAAAGTCCACCCGAAATTCCTCAGCGCGCCTGTTTCCCCGCCTCTGCAACAGTAACACTCGAAAATGGTCGCTCCCACCCATGAGCTCGTTGCATCTGGGTGACCGTGTCATGGTTAAACCTGGTATCTTTTCCGAAGTTTCCTGTTTACCCACACGCAACTCCTCGGCCTCTACCCATTCCTGCAAATTGCTCTCCACTCCGGTCATACGATCACTGTTACCGCCGCGCCATTACATCTACATCAATGGCAAGTCGACCACAGCCTCCGCCGCCCACCTTGGTGACACACTTCAGCTTGGCAATGGCTCTCTCTCCTCAATCGTTCTATATCTCAAGTTTACGCAAAAGGCCTCTTCAATCCTCAAACAATCCAAGGAGACATTATAGTCGACAATGTCCGCGCCTCCACTTACACTACTGCTATTCAACCCCAGTCGCACACGCGCTTCTCTCCCCGCTTCGTGCGATGTTTCTCGGTACGCATCTGTCAACATCAGTTTGGGATCATCTTGTCGGGGGCCTACCTTGCATGCATGGCATGGATTTTGAGCTCAGTGAACAATTTAGAGGTAGTGCCCACTTTCTTGTGGAGCAGTCGGTCACAGATACTCTTTTCAAGGGAAAACGAAACACGCAAACCTTGTAACTGTCCAGCTTTTTTCGGTAGTACTAAAATGCCTGGGAGACGCGCGCGCGTTTCACAAACATGTTCTGATTCTCGGGGCCACTCAGGTAATCAAATCCTTAGGGATAAGAATTAGATGAGCCCCATTCTCGCAATAATGCACCCGACTCTGCGGGATTTCTGGCGAGCTCGGCAATACGGAGCATTTTATCTGTCCTCCCGGAAAAGCCAAAATCCATTAAGGCCCCCACAAGGATCGAATGGCATGATGCCATCTCTTCCTGTTCACGTCAGAACATTTGCAGTTGTACATATCTCTCATAAGAACTAGTGCTCGCTTTGATGCCCACCCACTATCTTCCAAGAAGTTGCTCTAATTCATGGTCGAATCCACTACCTTGCCTTGACCAGATTTCCCCCCATCCTCTCTGCGCAATCCTCCTCTTGCCTTGAACATTCTTCATCTGCCCAACTTTCTCGCCTGCACCATCCCTCCTGCTTACATCAACTTTGACACTGTCTGCCTTAACCTTTCGGCTCGTGACTCAACAGAAACTGTCCTCCAGTTCACCGAGTTCCACACTTCACCTCTATTAGGCTTCAGATCCGTTGACACAAATACCGCCATCATCCTTTCCAACAGTCTTTCGTTTGGCACAATCCCTACTCCTTTCATTTCCTCATACATGTCCCAAGCTTCCGTCACCATATTCTTTCTCACGTAGCCCGCAATAAGTGCGGAAAACGTGACCAAGTTCGGGGATATCGGTCCTGCATAACGCTGCATCTCTTCAAACAGATGCACAGCCGTGTCTATATCACCCACTCTCATGAGCACCAAGGAAGGCATTCATGCAACTCGATCTGGACGAATTCCAGAACTTCTCATTCTGCGAAACATTCTCTTTGCGAAACTATGTCCAATTCCTTTCCATAGCCGTTGATCAATATTGTGAATGTTATTGCTTGTGGGAATGTGTGCTCGGTCCTCCATTTGGTCCAATATCTCTCTGCTGAAGTAGTATCCCCACACCTCACATAACCATCCATGATTGCATTGTAGGCCAATGCAATGTCTTTAGGTTTCGCCTCCCGAACCACAGACCTGGATTTCTTCTTAATCGACACCGCTCTCTGAAACCCCCATCCTTTTCAAATAAGCGCATCATCTCATCAAAGACCTTCTCTGCTGCTCTAATGCCACCCTATTCCCTCGCTTTGCAAGTCCTCGAATAACTGCACAGTACATATCAACTGGTAACCGAATTTCAACCCTAGGCGAACATTCCGGAACAACTTCCATGCGTTGACTTCCTCTCCCCTTCGCATCATAGCACTGAGAAGGGCGGTGCAAGCAACACCAACCTCCTCTTCGAAAGCAGGGCCCCGCAGTTAACCATAACATTTAGAAGTTGCAGCGCTTCAGAACTTTGCCCTCGGCCGCGTAACCCGAAATAATGGTTGTATACGCAACAGCTAGATTTCTCCCTGCTTTTTCACCATCAAGCTGCTCCAAACTGTGCAACGCCTCATAGCCTTGTCCCATTCTCTCTTTTAACATACGCCGAAATAACGGCATTGAAGGTGTATCCACTGGCCTGAACCCGCTCTTCTCCATCTCGATTCTGAGGGAGTTCATCTCGTCAATTTTCCGGATCTCGCCAAGCCCTTCAAAATTGGATTAAAACTCCTTGCATTCGGTTTGAGTCCCCTGCGGCTTATCTCCCTCAAGATCAAAAGGCCGACCCTCTCTGCCCGCACCTTATGTACGCGTCAATGGCGGTGTTGAAGGCAATCAAATCTGGAATCAAATGTCGTCGTTTTAAGGAGGCCAAGACCTGTGTGATACCCTCATGGTTCCCCTGTCTGCCATGAGCCTTGATTAAGACGCTGACTGTGAAGATACTCATCAAAACGCCATGCTTTTCCATTTTGCCGATCATATCTACGGCCAAGTCTGGCCTACCGTTGTGTATGGCGCATTTGCAATTTGGATGATCATTTTCTCATCCGGTCTCCGCAATCGCACCTGACTCTCAGTCAATGTTACTAGTCGACCGTCATGCGATCGCACACGATGAGACCACAGCTGAGAGAGGATTTGATCACATTCAGCAATTCTGCCAGCACGAGTGAGAGCATCGAATAAGTAGGTGGATGTGCGGACACAGAAATGGCCGGTGCGTTCGAGTGAAAAACGCACGAAAAGCGACCTCCCATTGTCGTTTTAGAGCTGCTTGATGGATTACGACGTGGAAATGATGATATGTGAGAATGGAGCATCTTGAGTTTGCTGGTTGTGTGACTGCTTTTTCAATACGGTCAACGGCTTTACGGAGGGCACCCTGAGATACATCGTTGTGAATTAAGTCGGGCAGGGATTGACCGCATTGGTGACTGTGCACCTTGTGATGCGACGCTTGAAGAGCAGAGGTTGGGCGACTTGTGGGGAGTTGAATGGAATTGATGGTGAACGCAATGGTAAAGGCTTTGCGATTGACAGTGGGGCAACGAAGGAAGAGATAGGTTCCATCATGCCTGATGCCGTAACAAGCGCCAGTTGAAGATGCAACGGTAAGGAGAAGCCGTCCGGGGTCGCCTAATGTTTGAGGATAACGTGTGCCAGTTTGACAATACCGCAATCACCAGGATCAACGCTCGACGCTAATGCTAATGCTTGAGTCGGGTACAGTACAGTGCATTCTCGAGATCCAACAGGCTTGCTCTCCTGCTGTACTGTACTGTACTGTACTGTACAGTTCTTCACTGGATTAAATTTTGAGCCGTCGCCATTTTGCAACCAAAAGTGGGTTGCTTAGGGTTGAATCGTACCCCACTGTAATGCAAGTACTGTAATGCAAGCACAATACTGCCATAACTCGGTTCTTTCTGCCTACAGAGGGAGGGGAGTTGCAGCATTTGCACCAGGATGGTGAAGGGGCAATCGCTGCGTTAGGCGACTGTCTCGAGTCCGAAGGGGCCTGGGTGGAGGGCGCGAAACTCAAAGCATTGGGGCCGGAGGCGCTCGGGGAGGAGTACGACGAAGCCGTGCTACAACATTGTCTGCGACGAAGACGTGCTACGAACACTGTCTCGTGTGTGTGGATCTTTGAGAGGATGGCGCGTAGGACACGTGCCGCTTCGCGTAGTGAGTTTGTACAAGTTGCAATAAATTTGTGTCTCAAACCCTGCTCGACATAATCTTATCTTTGGTCTCAAGATGGAAATTGTTTACTGGTACAGTACTGTACTGTACAGTAGTGTATTTTCTGTGCCGTATCCGACAAATCCTTTATTGGACTGTATTGACGCTTACCTGATGGCACGTCGCGTCTTGTCCAAACTCCAAACCTGTACGCATGTACAGTACAGTACAGTACTTTTTAAATAAGCAGTACAAGCCCTCCACCTTCTTTACTCCCATTCTTCGTCGCTGTGCTCAAGATGTCCAAGTTTTGGCAAACGACGTTCGATAAAGCGGCAATCTCCTCATTCAACCCCTCCATCATCAGATCAACCATTTCCTTTCGCACCGCAAGCTCCCTTCCTTCTAGAAACGCTCTTCTCATTACTCTGTCTGCAGCATTGCGGATTCCGGTATTGGTCTCGGCTGCGCTCACCACCAAGGCAGGACCTGCCACCGCCAACACAACATCATCCACCAACACAATCTTCTTCAAAGAATTCAACGCTGCCACTCTCACCTCAACACTGCTATCAAATTCTGCTCTCCCCGCCAGCTTTCCCACAATTTCTCGCTTACGTTCCTCTACCCCGATTCCACTTCCCCTCTGCAAGCAACACAACCAAGTCTGCTGAAGCTGGCACGCTGCACTCTGAACGGGTGGCACCGTACTCTCAAACATGAGTACAGTTCCTTCTACAGACCCTTCCAAGTGCTCGTAGCCCAGTCCATCAACATCTTTTCCTGCAACGTATACGGCTCCTAGTGCGTTCAAAACTCCAATCCGCTCAGAGTATCCCGTCCCTCCTCACCCAGTCTTTCTAAAAGCAGCTCTACATCATACTATACTGCTCACAATCCTCTGATCTCCCCGCGAGTAATCCGATCCCTTTCGCAGCCGCTTTTTGAACCTCGTCGTCATTATCTGAGAGTCCATCCAACATTCGCATTGGCATCGACAAAAATGCCGATGCAGGTAATTTCTTCCCGAATCGCAACACTTGACAGCATGAATGGAAAGCTGCAGCTCTTGTTCCGCTCAAGTCTCCATTCAGTCCTAGATTCAACAAGTCGTTCAATAACCCCTCCAACCTTGCTTGAATGGGCACCAGTCCCCTAGCGCAGCACATGCCCGTTTCCGTACTAGGCGGCTCTTATCGCTCAGGCTCTTCACAAACGTGCTCTGCAATTGAGGAGCAAAAGTTCGCAGCATTGTCGGAGCAGTTTTCAGCAGCAGTAGTAATGCCTTCAGCACTGCAGCTTTAACCTGCCAGGGGAATCGATCCGACATTACCGAATAAGTGGCCCAGTTAGCTTGATTACAAATGGCGCTAGGCTTTTCGCGTTTGTCAACTCCACCAGTTCTCCTATGCCCAGCGCTGCTTGCTCCCTAACTCTGGTTCCCCGTACAGCAATCCATCTGTCAATATAGGAACAAACGGCCCAGGAGCTCTGGGAATTTGTAGACCTTGAATCTTTGTGCTGACATCATTCACTGAAATTCCAGTAGATGCCGCTCGAAGTGACTGCCTAATTAACGGAACATGAACACTCAACGCACGACTTGAAATGCACTTGCATAAATCACTGATGGCCTTGTGTGCCCCAGTTGCGGCCCTTCATTTACGTCAGCAAGCTGCCGTATCAAAACCTCTAGAATAGACCCCGCCGCCATTGACAGCACAGAAATCTCGGAACCTCGACAAAAAGCACCACAAGTTTTGCTTGCGGCCACTCTTCGCTCGGGGTAGCCATCGTTGAACTTGGCAAAAATTTCGTCAAGCATCATTTTAACGGCTTCCTCGCCGCAGCCACCAATCGCTGCCAAAATTCCTTCTAATGGGTTCCATTGATTCTGAATCGTCAAGCATTTCAATGCTTTCGATGATGGCATTTGTCACATCAGCCACCAGAGGCTCAAAGGACGCATCACCAACTGTCGCCGCTGTTGTGAGTGCTCGCGCAGCAGCCGTTCTCAATGGTCGCTCCTTCAATAGACCTGGAACAACAATTGCCATCAATTTGGCACCGCTCGCCCGAAGAATTTGTTTCAGCGCATCCAGGGCAGATTCGGCATCCGCACCGTCTGCAGAAGCCTTCGGATAAGTTGCGGAACTATTGCATCCACAGCGATTGAACCAAGAGGTTTCAAGAGAGGAAAATACCTCCGCCGCTACAAGTCTTACAGATGCCAGCTCATCGCAAAGCCCTACATACACTGTGTCAATAAGCTCAGATCCATGATCCTCAAGCTGCTGTTGAGGAGTCGCAGAACTAACTCCCCAAGACCCTCACATGCACCTCTCCGCACCCTGTCTGAAGAACCTGGATTGAGCCCAGTTTGCAAGGCCGGCAACACCTCAGGAACTACGCGGTCTCCTAATTTTTGCGCCAAATCACCAAGCGTTCTCCCCGCAGCAGCTCGTCTTTCCTCATCGACATCACCCAGACCATCAACAATCTGACGCACAGCAGACGGCATGATCTCTCGCAAAACTCGAGGTGTGTTCGCAACAACACTTTTCCAAACTTGCATTCCATCTGACGTACACGCACGCTGACATCACAACGAATGATGTAGAGGGCTGCGAGTACTTCATTTCTCCTCTCAAACCCTAGTACATCCTCAATTGCTTTCATTGTAGCCTCGGTAGTCATGGCTGCAGCTGCTTCCTCTGGCGACTCAAACTTATCTCCTTCCCCATCTTCTTCTCCGTCTTCCTTGTCCTCGCCCTCATCTCCCTCTTCTGAACCGTTGCCTTTCAGTTCTTCATCATTTCCAGCGGTATTAGTCGCCCCGTAGATGTCTGGAGTGTCTACCCTGGCACCAGCGATTACAAGCAGCATATCGCCAAGCAAGCGAGTAGCTGCAAGGCGAATTCGCCACAGTTCTTCTCTCATAGCACTTAGTATCTCGGGTAAGAGATGCTCTAAGGAAGTCTTGGCGTATGCGTCACTAGGCTTCGTCCAGCCTCCAAGGCAGCCTCACGTACACTGTCCGCGTCATCCGCAAGACCCCGTAGCGTGGCCGACAGTGCAGTACCAAGCTTAGGCTCAAAGCGATCTTCGAGAGCACGCGGCATTGAAGCAATAAGCATTAGACCCCCTTCTCTTGCCTCTGCAGATGACTCACCAGCTGCAAGGACTCGATGCAGAACGTCATCAAGTCTCTTATCACTCATTGAGCCGCCACCTCCGCCAGGCCCATCGCAGCCCCAGATCGCTCTGCGCTAGACGAAATTACTACGGACCCAACCTTCACGCGATCAGTGCCACTGCTTTCAGAAGTCTCAACTCCACCGAGCAACGCATTGATAGCCATGGCACAATGTCAGGGAGTCCTTTCTCTCCTAAAGAGACTGCTAGGGCTCCAAGGGCACGAGCAGACGTTCGGCGAACATCGGGAATGGCGTCCAAAAGCGTGACTCGCAACGCAGGAAGCAAGAGATCCAAGTATGGGACAACATCGAAATGGTTCGCGACATTGTTACACATTGAACCGACAATGGCTGCAGATCTCTTCTTCAACTCAGACGAACGATCTCGCAAACCTCTATGCAACGGAGGAATGAGCAGCGCCAAAGATGCAGCATCGATTGCGTGCACAAACTCGGAGCCGAGCATGGCGTCAATTGCTCCTCGGGTCCTTCCAGCCGGATCCCGTAATGCGGCGAGTAAGAACGGAGACAGCTTCCGAACCTCAGGACTTCTTACCACTGCTGCGATTCTGTTGATCGCTGACTGTGCAGAGTTACGACTTTCGGATGGGCATCAGCCAAGGCATCCGCAAGTTTCGGCACGACTTGAGGAAGACATTGTGCGAGCTGTCGGGGGGCACAATACGCCATGGCTCCAAGCACTTCCGCACTACCAGCTTTCGTTCTCCACTGACGGTCCTGGAGACCGTCGAGGAGCGATGGAAGTATCATTTTCACACCCTGCGAGGAAATATCTGACATAGCAGCCTGCGCAGCTTCCCAACATGCATTCCTGACCTCTACAACCGCATCTCCCATGCAGGACAGCAAAAATGGTACAACCGCAACTACGTAGGGTTCAAACTTTCTTCCCATTAACACCGCGTGGGTTTCAATGAGAATAAAGGCTCCTTGTCTTCGACGAGGGACTTTCTGGCTAACCGCGTTTTCTATTTGTTCCATAACCTTTGATCGTTTCATGTACTTCATTCCGAGTCCCTCGCAAATTCCCGCAAGCGCGTAGGCAGCACCACGTCGTTCTCCGTACCTGCTGTGTCACTCCAGACTTTCTTGAAGGTTTTCGGCAACTTCCCGCTCGCGATCAGTTGGAATCGACACCTTCGCCAACGGAACAAGGCATCTCGCAGCGGCATTCTGCACAACTTCCGAGGGAGTTTCCATGGCGCTTTTCATTACTTGATCAGCGATCTTTGTTACTCGTGTATCTTCAGGCGGCAGAAATCCTGCAACTGCCCCGAGACACATCACCAGATTTTCCCTAGTTCTATCTGCATGCTTAATCTCGTCTTTAGTAGCTTTGCAGACACATCCGTGTTGAGCTGCTTTTCGATCATAGGAAGAAGCACTGAAGGCCCAACTGTACCGGCGGCTTGAACAACAGAAGTTGCGGCCTTTGCCATTTGTGCCCTACTGTGTCATTGCTATCCCCAAGGCCTCTTCCTGACAAAAAGGCAAAGCATACGGTGATGTCTTTTGCTTTCAGGGCGTGCTGGTAGCCATGTATTCGATTGCAAGCCCTACTCCCTCCCGGCGACCCACCCCTCGTCGTTTACCTCCTTATCACTGCCTGCCTTAGGACGGTCTTTCCCTCTCTTCACCGCTGGTGGGATCCCCTTCCGAAGAACAGAATTGTCTTCGGACTCTAATGTGGGCATCTTCTTAATATACATAGTGAACATTTGAGGTATACACACATTTCGCGTTCCCTCGTTCTCCTTCCCGCAGAGGCAAGCAGCTATCGCCTTAGCGACATTACTCGAATATCTTTCTCCGAATGTGCTAAAAGTTGAAGCAGAATCGGTGCGTCCTCCTGGACAAACAGCGGGTGCTTGTAGCTGCTCCACAATTCTTCTGCTAATTCTGCATTGGCCTCATCGGGATCAAAACGAGCAAGCCACAAAGAGCGACCTAGAACAGAATCGCGTGGACATTCCATTGTTGGTTCTAGTAACATCGGTATACGTGAAAGGGCCGCGAGCGCTGCATCTCGAACAGAGGACTTCCTGAGATAATTCCCTCAAGCACTTGTGACATCTGATTGGTACCTGAGTAAGCGCAGTTCCAGCCAACAAGCCGAGTGCCTCCGCTGCGGCCGCAAAAGCACCGTCCTCTCGCTCCAAAACTTTCACAATCCAAGAGCCTGCGCGGGAATGAGCCGCAGCAATAGCTGAATCAATCGCTTCTGGTTTGCAATGTTCTAGCATAACCTGCGCAGCAGCCTTTACCACAGCAATAGCGTCCCTTCGCTTAGTCGATCCGCGCCTCCCTGACATAACCCCATTATCCTCGGCGTCTGGATCGCGAAGCAAGCCCGCACGGATAATAGGAAACAAGTGAGAAATCCTCCGCGTCAAGAGCCGGCGGCACGAGGTCCCGCAGATACAGGATAATGCGGGCGTTATTTTCCTTCACATCAAGTCCTCTCTCAAGATCAAATAAAGAAACGCTAATGTCAATTGCCAGCGGGCGCAGGAGTTTGCCGCAAGTTGTGGCTAGAGCAGTCAACGCCTCTCGACAAGGTTCTTCGAGAACTGGTAACCGACCAGACGGCAACATCAAGGAGAGCATTGTCGCTGTTTGAAGATGCACCCCCTGTGGCGCAACAAGCGCCATCATTTTCGCTGCTCTCAAGGCTCGCGCCGAAAACTGAATAGCGTCTGCTGCCTCCTTGGCAAGAGAACGTACTGCGTTTGCTTTTTCTGCCATCGCGCTTGCATTTGCCGCTGCTGCTCGGGCCTTATCTATTGCAGCTTGGTTTTGTTGGTTGAGACGAGCATTTGCCGTATTGTTGACGGGTTTCCTTCCAGACTTTTTCTGAGACGTTCCTTTCCCCCGTTCATGCCAACAGTAGCATTAAGTTCGTCCGCCTCACGAACTACTCGCAATGCATTATGGGCTTCTTCAGTAAGATTGGAAGCTCCCAATGCAAGCGGACGGAGGTTGTTTGCTCCTTGGCGGAGCACACGAGTAGTGTACGCATTCCGACAATCAGAGAGCGCGCCAAAACTGTTGATTGCAGCAGTCACATGGTGACTTTGGTCACTCTTGAGTCCTTGTTCACCAAATATTACCGTCAGACAATGTTCAAGCCAGTCATCTGAGTCAGGTCCAAACAAATTAGGATCAATCTCTGGAAGCTTTCGTTCAATTGCAATCCAGTATCTCGATCGTGGGATGGTGCGGCCTATCGAGGGCTCCGCGTGAAGGCGGGGGTGATTCGCAGCCAAGAGAACCATTGGAGTGATAGTCGAGGGAACAACGGGAAGTACAGTCCCCATCAGAGCGGCCCCAAGCTTTTCGGCCCTTATGTTCCCGTCATCAAACAAGTAGCTCCTCGCTACGCTGCTGGATCCGACAGTCCCACAGAACTGCGTCTCCCATAGAACGCGAAACATTTTCTCTTGCATCGTTAAACCCGCGGAGTCCCGGATCTTCCGCACTTGTTGCAATCCAGCGAAAGATATATCTGGACGCTCATCGATGGAAATCTTATAGATGGTTGCAAGGGCTTCTTCCGATGCAGGATGATTCAATCTCACCATCCACTCGCAGCACTGTAGCGCGCACCTGGCTTCACTGACACCTGGAAACGCTCTTGACTCCTGAAGGGCAGGAGACAAAGATTTGTCCCCGATTATTGCCCTCAATGAAGAGCCTTCAGCTCCCATGCAACTACCAGAGAGTCCTTCGTCCCACATGACAAGTGCGGCAAATGCCCGGAGGCAATCCTCATGCCTCTTCTTGGATGTTCCAGTAATGACAGTTTGCAGTGCCTTTACACAGTCCTCCTCGTTGCCAAGAAGAGCTGGTGAAAGCATGGAGCCAGGCAGAGCCATGGTTAGCGCAACAAGAAGAAAATGCATATCGCTTTTCGAAGTTTTCCCGTTCAAAACATCCCTGAAAAAGGCCGCTGACGCCAAAGTGTCTGCCTCTGAGCGCTCGTTGTCGACCGCACGCGTGACAAGCTGAACAAGCGCCCGAATCCCAGACCTGCGGGCTTCCTCATTCGATTCCTTTTTCGTACTGATCCACTTTACAATCCAATCAATCGCCAGACGAACAGCACTTCCCCCGCTGGTGCAGGCCATGCCGAATATTGCCTCCACGGTTGCCACTTTCTGATATGCATACCTTGCTGTTTTCAGGAACTCGCCTAGCTTCTTAATCCCTTCCGCCAGGACATCACCGTGCACACATCCTCCCAGCACCGCTGCAAGCCGCACTCCGTACCTCCTTGTCTTCTCATCAGCGCTTTTCACCGCCTGCACAACTGCCGGAAAAAGGCCCTTACTCGCTGCATTACCAACATCAACGTTCACTGCAGCCAACAGGCAAGCAGCGGCCGGTAGGGCAACCTCCGGTTCCCGCAATAACGCGCGTTCCACTAATGGCATTACTTTCCTTAAAACAACCTCCTCCCCTACCGTGTCAAGCAAAGCATCCCCATACTTGACAGCATCTTCAGCAACACCCACTCCCCTTTGAGACAGACGGTGGCGAGTGCCACGACGGCCCTGTCACATGCGGCAACGTCTAGTTTGTTGGCAGCTGAGGAAAGCAGGCCAAGGGCTGCAACCGCTTGTGGTGGATTTTTCAAGCTGCCCTCCGCAGCGTTCAAAAGCATGTCCGTTACCAATGCAAGCTCCGGAAACATGGCATCTCGTGGCGGTATCATAGGCGGCGGAAATTGCCTTGTGTCTTGATCGCTTCTGAAGTCGTGAGAAAGCAAATGAGGCGTGAAGACCCGCCACGGATGCCAAAAGCAGTTCGGCAGCAGGCTCACGAAACGAGTCACGGAGGCAGAGGAAGACAGCGGCGCGAGAGGAGAGTAACTCTCGGGTTGGGTGCGGGGACTTGCGCACGGCAGAGGCGGCCGAACGGATCTTCTTACTGAGGGCCGGATGTTGCTCGGGAGAAGCCTTTGCGATAAGAGATACCAACGGAGCGAGGAGCACAGTTGGAGTGAGGGCGAGTCTTGTTACTAGTAGGGAGAGGAATGAGTTGGGTTGCGGGGATAATTCAAGTAGGTGATTGACGGCAGCGAGGCGTTGTTGGACGGTTCCAATTATTGCTTGGCGTTGGAGAGACTTTGCGTGATCTTGCGTCATCTCAGTAAATGTAATCCCCGAGCAAGTCGAAAAGAGGTTCCGTTGGCTACGCAAAGTGGGTAAACGCGAAATTTGAGGGGACCTGGACAATTCGGGTGTCGTTTGTGTTGAGGGAAGGGAGCGGTGAACAGCTGGACGCCGGCCGTACAGCAGTGCTTTGTGAGGTACAGATTCTGTACATTCCTGTACGAGACAAGTGTAAACGGGATACACGTACAATGGCAATATTTACGGCCCTATCATACAGGCTCGAGTTTCTTACAGTAATAGGGTGCTAACACTCATTACAGTAGACAATGTTGGTTTTGCATACCGAATCCACTACTGTAATAAAATACCGCAGTACAGTACATACAGTAACAACAGGATCAGCTTCATAGTATGGACAAGCTGTCCAACAAAAGTAGCAACTGTTTACATTCGGCATCTGCATATGTACTGTACAGTACAGTACTGTACAGTACATATGCAGGATAAAGCCATTTCAGGAGCAGTGGTCCAAAAAAAACCTTTGCAATAACCTCCGAGAGGATAGTCACCGGGATCCTCGAAACCACTACAGTACGTACAGTACGAAATAGAGACCTTTAATTTGTTCTTCCTCTTCCCCCTCGGTTTGCAAGCTGCTCTGCCAATCCTTTGCTCTACTGTCATGCATACCGTAGGGGTAACTACTGTACAGAACTGTAGACTAGAAACATCAGTGCATGCAAAATACTGTAAAATGCTCTAGATCTGAAATACTGAAAACAATGCATCTTACCAATAGAATTTCCACACGTGGCAAACTTCCAAGCAGTAGCGGGCACCTTGGCATTTCAACAAGACCAAAGCTTACCCTAACCGCCAACCGGCCTCCCAGGATCGCTTGAACTAGCACAAAACCAAACTGTTCAGCACACTCTCCTCGATAACCACCACGCTCTTCCTTCTTGTACGCGAGGCACTAATCATGTGAATAGAGTAGTTGCAAGTCCCAAAATCACAAACTACACTGTTTCATTTCGCTGCTGAGGTGCGTGGAAATGTACGGTAAAATCTTGCATGCAGTGACATATTTAGTAAAAAATCCTTCCACCCATTTCACCCGACAGCCTTGTGCTCCGGTCGTGTTTCAATGTCACTTCTTTTTTCCTCTTTGGTGCAGTCTAGATGATTGCGAAGCAACCCCGTGTGGTGAAAACTGATTTTGTCAATAATGTATGCAGCATTTGCCCAGGAGTGACCAGTTGAGTCCTGCACCTACAGAAATGTACCACAAAATGTAACCGCTGTCCTTCAAACCAATTTCCATCACCCCAGTGCCTTGTACATTACGAAATCATCATTTTCCTTGCAAGATACTTCGAAAGAGACCCGACAACCAAAGACATTGGCATTCACAACTTTTCAGTTTGTGTCCGTTGCTAAGACTCACCACGCACCTGTGTGTATACCTGTGCCGTTTACTCTATCTGAATGGCATTCCGAAGAACAAACAGGACATCAAGGAAACGCCCAAAGTCGGAAAGTATGCTTTGTTGGAAAAGCTTGGTGAAGGAGGCTTCGGGATTGTCGCAAGGCTTTGAATACTGAAGACGGTACTCTTGTCGCGATAAAGATTTTGGACAAGTCCGAACTTCAACTTCACGATATGACCCAAAGTGTAAAGAGGGAAATTGCACTTCTCACTTCTCTAGATCACCCAAACATTGTCAAGGGTCGAGAGGTTCTCAATTCTAAAAATAAGCTTTTCCTGGTAATGGAATATGTCGACGGCGGAGATATGCATTCAGTCTTGATGAAGAAAAACGATTTGCAGAGGCCGAGGCACAACATTTATTTTCATCACTCATAGCATGCTTGGAGTATTGCCACAAGCAAGGGGTCTATCACCGCGACCTCAAGCTCGAGAATCTCCTCTTGAATTCGAAACGCGATTTGAAGATTTGTGACTTTGGACTAGCCAGCGTAAGGGACATGAACATCGGTGCAAAGCTTGTGTCAAACAATAGTTGGCACTGAAGATTTTAGTGCTCCGGAATTGCTCAGGAATGTGCCTTACAAAGGGGATGAGGCAGACATGTGGAGTGCTGGCATCATACTATTTACGATTCTTGCTGGACATTGCCCTTTTCAAGGCAAAAGTCCAATGGAATTACATCAACGCGTTATTAGCTGCAAGTATACATTTCCCAAGGGCTTTCCGGAGCAACCAAAGAGAATCGTATCTAAACTTCTCGTGCCTGCAGCCAAGGGAAGACCATCAGCTGTTTCGATTTCAAGAATGGATTGGGTCAAGAGAAAAGTATCGTATGTCAATCCAAAGGATCCCAGCCCTTGGGATACTGAAAGCTCTCCAAGAAGTAACATAAGCCAGACTTTGGGACCGTTCGACATGATTGTCAACGACAAAGAAACAAACTCAGAGTATTGCTTGGATGGTATATTACTCAATGATGACGAATCAGTATTGTCCCTCGGCAGCAAATCTTTTGGCAGTTCGACGACTCTTTATTTCTTGCGACAGCCAGGGCGAATATCCCAAACTTTATCAACTTATACCAGCAAATGAGAGATGCAACGAATGGGATTTCTGTTTCTGACAGAAGGTATCGTTTTAGACTATTTACAAAATGCTTCATTGGAACTGATGCTGTCAGCTGGCTGAGTCAAAATTCTCCTGCTCAAGAGCGGAGGCTACCGCAATCGGGAGTCGGTTTTTGAAATCTGGAGTATTTCATCATGTTTGCAGGGAACACGACTTCAAGGATGAGTATTATTTTATCGCTGGTTAGAGGACGAACCAGAGAATGCCAAAGTGTTGAATTTACAGAAGTCATGGCAAAGGAGCTATTTTCATCCGCATCCTAACGTTTTGGTTGTCGAGCTTCTCGACCGTCTTTTATCTGTATGTGAATCTCACAAGCCCTAAATGATTACAGAACAGTTAACATTTCCGCCGTTCAGAGGGATGAATTATTTCAGGACTTCAAGGTTGCAGCTGGAGAGCTGCAAATTGTAGATATCGAATCGAATATCTCGACTGATGAAGAGAAGATATCATTCCTTGCGAACTTGTACAACCTGCTCTGGCTTCAAGCAAGAATACATATTGGTGATTATGATCCAATTTCTTATGCTACACTTGAAAGAAAGGCATTATCATTTCAATATGAAATATCAGGCATCAAAATATCCCTCAATGATATGAAAAATCTTTTGCTTGGAGGCAGAGATAGCTCATCTTTTGTTGGTGCCTCTGATGGGACAGATAGGAACAGTGGAGGACGAATGCGGCTCAAATCGAGCAAGAAGCAAATTACAAATTCAATATTTCGCGATCGTCTACAGATTGAGCATTTCAATCCCCTTGTGCATTTCCTCGTAAGTGAAGGTTCCCCTGAATCACCTCTTATTCGTCCTGTGAGCCCAAAGGACATATCGTTTGAGTTTTTGCAAGAAGCAGCGGCGGATTATCTTGATATGATCGTCGGTGTAGATCATGATTTACTAGTGGTTTCATACCCTGAAAATGTTTCGAGGTTTCGACGATCAATGCCACCTGTGGGGGACAGGGATTTTGTTCAAATATTGAGGGGGATTTGTAGAGGCAGAGTGTCTGAGGAACGAATGCAAGTGCTGGAGGCCAAGAGTAATGAGCTGAAACTTCCAATCAAGGCAGTAGTCACCAAAGATTCAACATTACCTTACTCCATGGTCACTTTCGCACCACGGATATGTTCTATCTCATCAGATGGGTGAGTCCGTTTGCGTTTTCTAAGTCCAGGAAAAGATGTCTTGTAAAGCCAAATTTGCGCATGGCGTTTTTGTAAGACTAGATGGCTTTCACAGCTACATTGTTGAGCTTTTGGTTAATCAATGCTGGGATAGGATTTGGTCAAAACAATCATCATGAAGACCGGAAAGTAACGGTTTAGAGTGCCTCCCGTTTAATTAGTCGAAGACCCAAGTGATGAGGTTTCATAAGGTGAAGCACAGACAAAAAAAGATTAATCGGAGACATTCTCAAAAGGTTAAAAAGGATCTTAAATGCAACGGATATTTTCGATAGGTTCCAGTTTATGTTTCGAATTGAAACACTGCGTCAGCAAATGATGGGCTGTAGGGGAGGCGAACCGATATCCTAGTGGGCTTTCCGAATCGGGGCGATGCCTTGAACTGTGTCATAAAATGAGGCGATTCTTTCTGCTGGTCTCTTTAACAAACCATTCCTGCCCAGAAGATTCTATCCGACCAAGGACATTACCGTTTCTAGAGCGAGAGAGTTCACATTGCACGTTGACAAAACAAGCGGCAGCTAATGAAGAGCTGATGTTTGCGCGCTTGTGTAACACTCCACCTGTGAAGGCAGAATCCTTCCGAATCAATGCGGTGTGTCGTATGTCAACCTACTTTGTTCTTGATTTTAGTATGGCTTTGCTGTTACCGACCGGGGCTAGGGGTCCCCATTCGTGCAACAATGCACAAGACGCGTTCATTTCCCATGGGTATCTTTATCATCTTGGCTTCCCCGTCACAAAGTTAACCCAAAAGTTTGGCGCTTGACTCGGTATTCGTCTCTACTAGGCCCGACTTGGCGATTTTCATGTATTCGCAGATGAGCAGGGGTTATGAAAAGTACCGACCTTTTCTGTATAATAAGGCCAGGCAGATACTGGAGGAGATAAAGGAGTCAAGCGAAGAAGGGTGGAGAGAGGAAGACCGGTCACTATCGACAAGGGAAGAATCGGGAGGAAAGTTGGATAACAGTGGCGGTTGCGAATGATGTGATCCGGGTCATGAATCGAAAGTTGAGGGAGAAGGCGGTAGTGTCTAGGATTCAGATGGACGATGATGCGTTTGAGTTTCGTAGAAGTTTGAGTAAGAGGGAATTGCGTGAGATAGCGGCGGACGTGCTTGAAAAGATTTTGAAAGAGGGGTCAGGTACGCTTTTGGACGAGAAAGAAAAAAGCATGGTCAGAAAGTTAGTTATGAGAGCAATACATTGAGGAGTTTCGGCTTTACTACGAAATGCCTAGATAAGTATTTCCGTTTATACGTAGAGAGCACGGCCAAGCGAATCGCGAAAGAATGAAGCGACTGAGGATCTTTAAGTCGAATGCTGCCAGAAGACATGGACGCTGTTCTTCTCGCCAGGTACTTAAAATTTGATCACCTAATGGTTTCTATTACACAGATCTTTGCCTTTTTGATCTGCTTTCTGTCTACTTGCAATGACTGAAAAACTCGGAGACTGCTTGTGAGTGCCGTGCTGCACTCCCCATTACTTTTCTGTAGAAGAGTGTTGATGTTAATACCTTTCCATCAACAGCAGTATTGTTGTAACCAGACTCTGCTGCAATAGTACGGGAATTTAAACCAGAGTAACACTAGACGCCACTTTCACCTGCCCATACGCTCCAGCTGCAATACGGAAATCAACAAGGGATTTCGACGCGCTCCTGTCTGAACTTGACTGTGAAAAGAAAGAAAAATTTAAGGCCGTACGAGTGACCCCATTCCCCGTATTGACTTTTCCGCGTTTGCAGCGACGAGTACAGGCGTGTTAAGCCCATTGGCTAACGCACTCTTTCAATAACGAACGAGAGGGGAGGCCGATACAAGCGAAGCGCCTGAAAAACAAGCAGGATGCATCCTACTCAGTGCTGCCGTCCGTAGTGGTGTCTAGCAATCAACAACAGCAGACCGTAGGCCTACTTTCAACCGGTCCCTCCCGAGGAAATCGATGACCGAGGGATTGGGCAGCTTGCAAATCGACAGCCATTATTGTATGCAAAAGGATGGTACTGTAACTGTACTGTACTGTACAGTATTAGTGGACAGTCCATGAGGAGATTTAAAGTACTTCCACATTGTCACTCATGTACAGTACTGTATTCTCGTCCAATACTGCAAAGTAAAATCAGATTTGAATCGGGTGACTGTTTCTGCCGGCGACAGCTCGCGGTTCTTGACGAAGTAAAGAGCTAATCAATTGATGATTCCGTGCGAATGATAGCGGCGCTGTTGGCCGCACTCACACCGTCTCTCATCTCCGGCTGCCCTCCTAGAAGCCACAAGCGTTTTCACTGACGTCCCTGAGCTTGGGGTAAACGCCATTCAACATTTATCCACGTCATCAACCGCCTCGCCGCAAGGGACATACGGCACGCAATGCTGCCCTGTTCCCGCACAGCAATCCTCCTTCCAGAGTAGAGTCGCCTAATGAAACCAACATCAAGACCCGTCAACTAGGTACTGAGCCGCCTGACCGCGAAGGTTCTGCCCCTAGAGCTCCCTCCGATTACAATAGTTACCTCGCTTGACATCAGAAAGACTGATTTCGTTGCGGAAGGGACGCTGCGGTTGATGACTTCCGGATGCTGTACGACTGCCTACGGAGCGACATATATTACAACGCATGATGTATTAATGATACAAACCCCATCAACTCAGCAATAGAGCTAAGACCATCGAATGCCTCCCCATGCAAATTACATAACCAAGCTCGAATCGTCAATGCCATGTACGAGAAAGGATCGCCGCATTTTGTCACCCTGAGCACCCTGACACGTTCTCGAGCAGCAGGCAAGGAACCTCGCACGGCGAATCCGCCGGGATGAAGATGTCCTTCCTGGTGCAGCACCCTCACTGCAGCGCTGGTACACTGATGATGGAACCATCATTGGCCGAACTCATTAGTAGAGAAGGTGCTCGAGATCATCCGTGACCTGAGCCCTACGCTCATCTTCAATCGTAACGTGAGTAAGACCGCGGTATGCTAGCTGTCAATGAGCGGACCGATCATCAGACCTGCGGGCCTCCGTCCCCATCGACTTTACCAGCGAGGAACTCTGTGATATCTTCAGAGCTCAGGGCGACTCTCAGGCGTGTAATCGCCAACGTCTCTCAAAAAAAGGCTCCAAATCCAACAAGCTTCTTGCTACATTGCAATCCCACACGGTACTCGATTTCGCTTCCATCTTCTCGCGTGATAACGTCGTTGTGGGCAAGGCAGTACATGTTTGCAGCCTAGAGTCTCCTTACCACTCCATGCCTGCAACCAAAGAATCCCATATTCCACTACTTGGCGTAAATGATTCGCTTATCGGCGTCAACCTCTCTTCGCAGGCCATTCCCCAAATCAGACTCTGGCTCAAACGTGGCGGATCCGGATTCCCCGCGCTCGAATTGCAGGTGGCCTAGAAGCCATATGCCTCGTGGACTGCGCCGCGATATGCACCCCATATGATTTTGCACAAACCCCCAAACGCGCGCTACTGCTGTCCACGGCCCCTGTTTCAGATATTCACGCAAATCCTCCATTTGCTTGACCGCTGCACTATGTCACTCAGCTGAACGCCGATAGTTGCCTCGGTTGCTCTGAACACAAGGCAGCTATGGC
This sequence comes from Kappaphycus alvarezii, assembly GCA_002205965.3. Lineage (NCBI taxonomy): Eukaryota > Rhodophyta > Florideophyceae > Gigartinales > Solieriaceae > Kappaphycus > Kappaphycus alvarezii. Next base: position 344,396 of record NADL03000026.1, on the reverse strand, counting down.
AGGTGCTCAGTGATGCGGCAGCAGACATCCACTGGCAGAGTCGCCATGGAGTTGCGAACCCAACTCGAAGAATATGTAATTACGATGAATGCTGCCGCCGCGAGAACAGCAGCTCAGTTGCCAAGATGACAGCCGCTGCCTTCCTGACTGCAATGTTCAGCCCCTCACTCAGATCGCCTGCAGCACAGGGAGCAAACTGTTCAAACGCCGCTTATACCAACCAACTTTTGATGAGCCTGCAACAGTATGGGTTGGTGCCTTCTGGCAAGATCCCAGGAATCTTCGCGGCGACCACGCACTGACGTGCCAACATGAGCGTGGCACCACCGCTCAACATGACAAGCTCCGATGCTACGGCAATACCCATGATCAAAACTGCAAACTCGCAGTCTTCCCTCCAACCCCGGCAGCTGAATTGCGGTCGCCGTCTTGGCCCGGCCAATATGTTGACTCAAACCACCCAAAATTGAGCCCACCGCCTTTTCCGTAAGACCCACTGCGTATGGCGATACATTGTGGCAACCGTGCGACGACAACTCTCACACTGCGATAACATATCGGAATTGCGTTGCGGCTGAAGTGGATTCTCTTAGATTAGGAAAAAGTTGCATGTACGCATCAATGAAGCCGGCACTGGGAGTCCGGCCCAGGAGATTCATCTTACTGCCTGTGAATATACTTGGTGTTGAATCGCTGAAGTTGCACGACGTTATGGCCGTTCAAAATCACGTGCAGCTTCATCTCCCGTGCCCGTGGCGACAGCGAGTCGCGAAGGCGAGTAGCAGCCTATCAAATCGTGCTGGACAAATACTGCTCAAGCCACCCGCTTCTGTGACGGTCTCCCAAGATGGTGGATACCAATCGATCCACATTACCAAAGGATTGATCCCCGCGCAAGCAAGCTCGTCGTTGAGCTTCTATTGTCCAGAGGACATCTACAGACTGTCCAGAGTACGATTGTCCGGCGAACAAATGTCAGAGAACATTTGTCCAAACAATTGTCCAACAATTGTCCAAGAACAACATCCAGAGGACTACGGACAATTACACTCATACAGTATGAGTCCATATTTCTATAAAAACTTACAGAATGACACCACGCTTTTCTTTGAATCTACAGTAGAACCACGCTTTGATTAACCTTGCAAAAGTTAGGAGTTTACCCTCAACTCTTCGTTCGATCAATAAGAAGTTTGTAACATCGAAAATTTTAACCAAAAATGACGAATCCAAACGACTCCCGTCAACGGCCCGGAAATCTGTAACGCTCGTGCAACTCTGTCACGCCAGCGGCTGATGTGAGCGACTTTCGGTTCTTTGGAAAAGTAAGCGCGTCAACGGAACTGCAGCCAGTGAGGTATAAAACCGCTAGGGTTCACTTCTCTCTTACCTGGCGGACGTCTCCGTTCGGAAAAGGAAGGACCTCGTAGATTGGTAGAGCGTTAGGTAGGTCTACAACCAGCGAGGGACCACCGAACGGAATAACAAGGGAAACACAAGGCAGAAGCTGGCTCACTCTCGGGACGAGCTACCCGTGCACGGTTGGGGGAAATACGCGGAGACGGTGACGGCGCACGCCAGGCCAGAAGGGGACTAGTAAAAAGGTATAACCGAGCGGGGGAGGAAAAGCTCAAAGTAAAACAGGGAACTCCAAGGTGGAAGGGGGCTTACCTCTTTACTTGACGGGCACCGTAAAGGAGATCACAGTTAAAAATCTGTGAAGTCCGTCCGGAGTCCGATTGGACCTGGCACTAGACTCTAATGGACCCGTGCATATGTAGTACAGTAGCACCATTGGAGTACAGTGCGGACTGTAAGATGTGTCACGTATGGGGAGGCTGTAAGCCGGTGAGAGTGGACTGGACCGCCATGGCCCATGTGGGGACACCAGGTGGACCACTAGGTAATTGATTAGATATTTTAGAATAGATAGCTCCTATTGGTGGATCGAGGGGTGGCGGTAGTGGGCCACTTATCCTTTAGGAGCAAGGTACAGTAGTGTAGATTTGCATAGTTGTAGTAGGGTAGCTCACCTTACAAGGAGGACGGTAGGAGTGGGAGTAGCAAAGTCGTAAAAGGAAGCACCCTTTGGCCCCCAACTCTAGGTCTTCAAGCCGTCGACACCTCTAAGGTGACCCCTTTATCCCCCTTAAGGTTAATCGCCCGCCCAATGAACCTACCCCTTTACTAGTGCTTCCCTCGAAACCTCCTTTAGGCGAATATCCGTGCTCCTGCGGTGCTCGTCTGCGTTCTAAGTACCCTTTTGTTAGTGGCTACCGACGCACCTATTGGTCTTATACCACAGCATACAGGTGTCAATTTCTACTAATTATCATACGCATTACTAAATTATATCCTACTGTACTCTCCACAGTCTTGTAATTACCTTGCGGATTCCTCACCCCGGTGCGGTGTACACTGCTGTGCGTCCTCACCGTTGTCACGTGGTCACCGAGCCGTTCAAGCGTGCATCGCTAAACAACCGAACGACAAAGTGATTCCCCTCGGATCATTATAAATTCAGCCATCCCACTTACCGTGCGGTCACTTCACTCACTATACCAAAGCCAGCATCGAAGTTGAAACATCTACTGGGAGACGTCAGACTTCAATCACCCAGTCTGGTCCATTCAGGACCGGACAAAGCGGGCTGGCTTGAAACATGTCAACATCAAGCCAGCAGAAGCATCTGAAGATGACCCAGCCACATCCAATAAAATAGAGACATCTGCTGTCGTGGTTGAGCTACCGAATTGCCAAACTTCAGAAGAATAACCTCGAGAAGAAGCCAATTGTATATCCAGACTAGGAGGAGTAAGCAAAGAAGGGCATAGAAAACTTTGGACCAATCAGGAGGCAATATTACCGTTGAATTGATCATTGGCTTATCGGCCATGGGAAGTAATTAGTCCAGCAAAGGACTTGTACATTCAAGGTCATACTGAGTATGAGAAGACTTCCTACGATTTTTTCCTTTGCATGTTTTCCCTTGAACTCCTTTTCACAATTACCGACCTTACAAACCGGAAACTAGCTAATGATGGGCACTTGCATGCAACAGCTGGTGAACTTCTAAAGTGTATTGTAATTGTCATAATGCTATGCAGATTCGAGCTCACAAGCAGAAGGTCACTTTGGAGTGCACAGTCTACATCCAAATACATTCCATTGGCGATACTTGGAAAAAGAAGTTCGAAGAACCGTTTCGAAGCACTGGTCTCATGCACTACATTTAGCCGCTACACGGAAACTGAAAGCAATGAAAGAAGATCATCTTTGGTAAGAAGATTCGTGGAAGCTATAAAACGGCATAGGAGGTCAAGTGTGTCGCCACCGGAAAGAATTTGCGTTTATGAAAGCATGTCGCGCTGATACAAAATGGGGGGAATTGGACGTCAGAAGGATTCCTACACTTATCGCTTTGGACAGTAAGCCCTAAAACGGATTTGAAATCAGACTGCATGCTGCGGTTTAAGTGGCGTTGTTTTGAATTTGTATTTTGTTTTGTCAGCATCCGAAAGCAGTGATCAGCGTTGCGGATCAAATTTTCCTCATGGTACTGCTATTATTCTTCGCCTTACAAAGCCTTGGTGTCAATCAAATTGGCTTGTTTGTGCAGATTCTGCATTTTTTTCTATGACTACAAAGAATAAACTTTTCGAATATGCACTGAGGGTTAAGGGTGTCGTAAAAAATGCGACAAGACAGTTTTCTTTATCATTTTTGTCCGGACTGGAACTTTTTTGGCGCGAGGATCATATTTGAATGGTAAGTCCGAGGACAGAAAGGCATCGTTCTGTGATGGCCGTTCTGTGGATGGATAGAGACAGAAGATATTTTATCAGTACGTCAGGTACAACACTTTCGTCAGAGCCTATCACTATATTTCGTTGAAGGTCTGCTAGCAATGAATTGGTGCTTGCAGAAATGTAAATTCCAGCCCCAGCGGTTATCGGCACATATAATGAAACTTGCTCCCAGATTGACTGGCATTACAGATGCAGACAAGATTATTCTGGATTGGAGAAGAAATTATAAGTCAATGATTGGTCGTTAAGGGCTAATAAATCTTTGTTTACAATTTGTATTGTTGACTCATGCCTGCTATACAAGGGTTTGGTAGGTGCCAGAGACTGTATGTCTCAAAAAGATTTTTATGCAAAACTTGCAGAGCAACTCATTGACAATAAATTTGATGCTATTGGTATCCTCATATCTGGCACTGACGTTCCAGAGCATTCTATTCCCTCATTGGCCTGCGCTGCTGGATTGTTGATGGTTACTTACGTTTTCGTAGTTGTACGCAGATAATTTTAATTTGGACCGTAGCTTTGAGTATATGACAACCACCAATTTAGTGGTTGCACAACCCAGGAGAGTCGGACTCCTCTTTTGGGAAACGTTGCCAGGAGACAGCACGATAAAAGTACGATCACCCTGTGGAAAACGGGAGTCGGGGAAAGGTCTGGTGGGGACTACCAGAATACTTCGTGCTCTTCCCCTGTGCTTGACCTTGCGCGAACGTGCACTGCGAACTACAGTGAAACAACCAAGCATTTTGCTTTCGACGTCAAAGAGCACTACATTGTTCTTGGTACAAGATATATTCATATGAAATTTTGAATACGATTAAAGCACCATGTTTGGAGGGCGTTTCGCAATCGGAACTCATCAAGTTCGAAGTGGACTACTCAGCATACAAGGACTGCATAGAAGATGTTAATTATGGCAAGCCTCCCAGTCAACGTCTGAAACCATCCTCCATCTGCCAGTGCATGAAACCAAGAACTATACACAGCTTGTGAATTCTCGGCCGTATCGACGGAGCTTCTTCAGCAAAGGAGGTAACAGATGATTCAATCAAATCATGGTTTAAATATTGCATTTCATTGGCGATCTTCGATCTCAGCGACCGGGTCGAGGAAGATCTTTTTACGATCAAGTTCAAGCCCATGCCTCCTGACCTGTCTGGAGCCCCAGAGAAATCTAATGCTAGAAGAATTTATGGGACGATTCAACGCATCGAGCATCATAGCAAAATACGGCCAATGTGAAGAACTTTTTCGTAAGCTGGAGCCACCCGAGCTCAGGCAGATCGTCACCGACAAGATGAGGCTCTGGAAGAATGAGCACAAATGATATCTGAAATATTTCACCAATACAATTTCAACCCTTGCAGCGCAAATGCACATCGTACAGTGTGCTACACATAAGGTGAAGCCCAAATAGCCGCATTTGCGCTACCCGCCGGTTCACGGAAAGCAGAGACAGACAAGAAGAAGTTGAGGAAAATCTGCGCATTCATGCGACGAATAAATATCGTAAGCAAGAAGAAAGAGGAGACCGGAGGAGCTTTTCGAAGAAGGATAATGGGAGACACCTTGCCTGAACAAGGAAGAATGTTCTGGCATCCAATCAGCAAGTGTTCGATCACAATTAAAGAGAAAATGAGCGCTCTGGTTTACAGACACTTTGGAAACAAGAAGAAGAGCAAAAATAGTGCATAAGAATCAGCGTTATGATTCAGCACGGGTTATTCGCCCAACGTGGAAGAAGGAAGTTATAAAATCCGTTTGAAAGACATTGAAACAACTGGGCTTTGCGACTCCGGAGCGTACTACTCTACGATCCCTTCGGACTTCTTCGAATAAATTGCAGCATAGTACAATGGAGTATCAGTAGAGCGTCTGGAGTCCCCTATGAATCTGGATACCACCTTGAAAGCATACGGGTTTCAACCTCCGGCCACTGCACTGAAGACAATCAACCTCGATTTGACGATCCTGTTACCACAAACACGACTATCTGTACGGATCAGAAAGGTACAGTTCCTAATCTCTGACACGAGAATGCCAGAAATAATTCTTGGAAGGCCTCCTCTGAAGGCTATTGGATCTGGTTTCAAAGAGAACCTGAACGCGTAGCCTCGCTTATCGATGGGAAATAGGATGAAGAGCTGCACAAGGGATATGTAAGCTTTCGCAACGAGATACAAAGGCCTCTCGTACAAATACTGCGAAGAGTACCCTATCGAGTTGTACGAATGCCTTCACGACGGGTACGGAGAGGAAAAACTCGAGAATATTAGCGAAGCCATGACATGAGCTGTAGACGTGGCGCGAAAGAATGACATGTCGATAGAAGGAACCGGAAAGCTGCACCGTCTGTTGGAGAACAACCTTGGCTGCTTTGGAATCAAACTGGGTTCACAGCCACCCGCAGATGTACGCCCTTTGCCCATCAAACTCACCCGAAAGCCAAACCCTATCATACACCGCGACGAAGTTACTCTACAGCACAGAGAGCGTTCATCAAGGATACCATCCAATTTATGGAGAGAATTAGAGCCGTCTACAAGAATGACCAGGCACGATGGGCTTTTCCAGCTCTAGCATTCCCCAAGCTTGGCACTGCAAAACTCCGCTTCAGTGCAAACCTGCGAGGAAAAACGGACGAACACTCCTGCTATAGTCAGCTATGCCGCACTTGGAATTAATGTTCAAGGATTTTATAAGAAGTACCTGTTTCGCCAACATAGATTTCACCCACGGGTATTGGCAAATTCCACTAGAAAAGATCTCCCAGGAATTAATTTCCATCCAAACACCACTCATTATCTATCCCCCGACGAGGAATCCTTCAGGGTGGAACGGACTCTGGGAATCGCTTTCAGTCAATGACACGGGAAAGGCTCGAATGCCGAGTCTAGCGCATGTTGCAGTGGAAAGATGATTTTCCTCTCCACCGAAAGAACGAGACCGAACCAGTAGCACAAATAACTGCATTTTTGAATTCTGTACAGAGGTAGGGTTCAAAGTGAACCCGAAAAAGTCTTGCTTCTTTACGGGAGAGGTTAAATTCTGCGGAAGAATCATTTTATCAGGAGAGCCTCGTTTCGATACAGAATATTTTGAGGTCTTCTTCGTGATAAAAGCCCCACGAACTGCAGACCAGCTACAAAAGCTTTTGTGGGCAAAGAACTGGATGAGACCATCCATTCCCGACTACGCTCGACTGGTACAACCACTACACCAGATTATCGAAGACACACGCAAGCAAGCTAGGAAACGGACAAAGAAGGCGCCACGCAAAGTGATTCTCCAATGGATACCACAGCATTCGGAGACTTTCGAGCGAATCAAAATAAAACTAGCCGCAGTAACCAAGACGTCACTGCTGAAAGAGGGTTATTGACTCTGTCTGTTTACCGAGGCGTCCGACATGCACTAGGCTGGAGTGCTGACCCAATCAACGCTAGACCAGCAGGACGATGACCTAGATGAAAAACACCACGAACCACTCTGTTTCCTCTCTGGTGCTTTCTAAGGTTCCTCGGAATGGTGGAGCATACCAGAGAAGGTAGGATTTGCGATAGTGGAGCGCATGACCAGACTACACTACCTCTCCTTTGGACGATCGGTGTCCGTATACACCGAACATGCGAAGCGAGTGTACATCTACGACCCCTACGGCCGTAACCCTCGCGTGGAACGACACACCGCAAACAAAATCCTCCGTTGGGCTTTGAAGTTGAACTAATTTCGGTTCATAACAGAGCACGTGGAGAGGGAGCGAATCGCATGGACGGAGATGCCTACCAGGTCGGCTGTACAGACGAAGCAAACAGTACTACCAATCTCGACGGTGCGCATCTGAGCACTCATGACAGCACCTGTCAACCCTGGACTACACGAAGAATATGACTGGCCAACCATGGAAGACATAATCGAATCTCAGCGCAATGCTAGCACCGCAGCCACAGAGAAGTACCAACTGGAAAGGAATAGTGTTTCGCACGAGAGCAAGGAAGCTCTGGATACCAGGAAAGGATGCCATGCTGCAGCTTAGGATACTAATCCCGGCGCACACCGGGAAGGCGGACATAGAGCGACTGACACGACGTATGAGACAGTTGCAGCTCATTTTTGGTGGAAAGAACTTCGCAAAAAACCCTCCAGTTCATCTAATCTTGCCTTCATTTCATTGCCACCGAGCACGGTAAGGTTGTACCCAGACCACTTGGCCACACTATGCATTCTACCAAACCAATCAAGTTCAGATATTTCGACTATTGCTTCATGGGAAAAGGGGAGCGGGTCAAGCTGTGCACATTGATAGTCAAAGACGACCTTTCCGACTATTTTTGGCTCAGAGACACGGAGGAATCTGACTCCGATACCACTGCGAAGATACTTTTGGGATGTTTCGCCGCTTTCGGGGTCATGCGGGCATGGATATCCGAACAAGGCAGCCATCTTAAGAACAAATTCGTGACCTTGCTCTCAGAAAAGCTGCAGGCAAATCATAAATTCACTCTCCCTTCCTGTCCGTGGAGCAACGGATCAGTTGAAGTATACTGCAGAGAACTGTTACGAAGCTGCCGAGCACTGTTCTAAGAGTTCCAGCTTCCGAAAGCTTCGTGGCCGAGCGTACTGTCCCTCGTCCAGTCTGCCCGGAATAGCACACCAATCAAGAGAATCAATGGAAAATGTCCTCTGCCTGTCTTTTACAGGACTACCGCAAGATTCGCTGCTGAACACAATTTTGAGAAGTCAGGAGGAACTTTATACAGTCATGACCATTGAGAAACACCGCAGTAAAACAATCCAAGACTTAAAGCGGCTCCAGCGTTCTCTGGAAAATTTGAACCGAGAATGCTCTGACAGAAGTAGAAAGCAGCGCAAATCTGCCGTAGAAACCCACAATCGAAAGACTGTAGCCAGACCAATTTACTTCACAAAAGGCGATTATGTTTTGAAGGCCATGATGAGAAATAACCTACGCAAAAAGACAAATATACGCTGGGAAGAGCCGTCGTGAGTCACAGCATGCTGAGAGGAGTATATATTTAAGGTGTGAAATTTGTTAAAAAATGAAAGGGAGCTTTTCACGGGAGAAGACTGAAGCTGTTTGCAATAAGTACCATGAAGTAACTCAGGAATTGTAGGATCATCTCGTTCACCAGAAGAACGAGTTATTGTTAATTGAACACTTCCAGGATATCAGAATGAATCGTAATAAAATAGAACTACTCGGGAAATGTAAAGGTTTTACAGAAGATGAGATCAATTGGGTACAAATTAAGTCGTTGAGGTCTGATGTTCTTGAGCTCTCACAGGAATTATTGCAAGAAACGGAAGGTGCTGGGACCAAACGACAAAGAATAATCATCGATGCTATCTTTAACAAATAACCAACAAGAAATTCGGCTAGAGGGAGCTGTTTATGGCTACTTACGTTTTGCGTAGGTGTACTCAGATAATTTTGATATGGGCCGTAGCTTGGACTACATGACAACCACCAATTTGGCGGTTGTGCAACCCAGGAGAGTCGGAATCCTCTTTTGAGAAACACTACCAGGAGACGGCACGATAAAAGCCGGATCCCCTGTGGAAAACGGAGTCGGGAGCAGGTCTGGCGGGGACTACCAGAATCTTTTGTAACATTCCCCTGTGCTTGACCTTGTCCGACCGTGCACTGCGAACTACATTGGGGAAACATGGAATCCACTTGGTGCCAAAAGTGAAAAGGCGCAAAGGAGCAAATGGCGTCCCAAAGAAAGCGGCATTTCAAAGCAGATGATGAACTTGCAAATATGACAAGAAGTACAAATTTAACTGCTCTGAGTCCGAGTCCCTGAAACAGAACAAAGAGGTTTTGATATGATATTCACAGACAGTAAGTAACTGCTTTCAAAATCACTTACTCGATGTCCGCTTCTGTCATGATTAGATGATGTTTTATACTACTTCATGGTGATGTATAATTGACTACGCTTACATTCGTTGTAGGCCAACCTAGCAAAAATGACAAAAATTGAGTCGTCGACTATAGGTGCCTACATTTCTCATTCGCATCATTCGGCTTGCGGAACTAGCATACGTGCCTATGGAATTATTCCACTGTATGAGTGATCACTGAATTAGCCCCCCCGCTCATGTTCAAGTGGGCGTGGTAAGGAGAACTGAGGTAGCAGCTGTCGCAGAAATTTCGATCTTCCTAAAGAAAAATTTTGCCTTTCTGTGGAGCACAGCGAGACGGACTCACAATTTCTTTTTCCATTATTTACTTGAGGCCCATTGGACCACAACTGTTGTTGTTAATGAGGATGGAACTACTTATTTTATAGTTAGGAGATGTTATTCTCTAGAGATTCAGCACAGCGGTGTATAGTTTTAATTAAAAAATCTATGTATTTTCGAACAATTATTTGTACTCATATTAGTACATTTTTTTTCCTGTGGACACTAGGGTTCAGGCCCTGTGTAGCCGTTGGTACAAAAATTTGGAATACCCAATTTATCGAAATTGATTACTGTACATCTAACCTTATCTACGTCATGTTTCGTGACAAGAATAGGTACAGTACGCCTGGGAATAGAGAGCTTTCGCAAACAGAATTCTGAATACAGTGTTTCAAATTTCAAAAATATAATTACAGTCTGTAATTCAATTGCAGAATTCTGCAATGTAGTCGTGAGAAAAATTGCTGAATTTTGCCAAGTTAGTGAGAGCCGAGAGAAAAAAATATGAGTAAATAGAGGCGAATGGTTCTATTTTCGCGGGTGTCTGCTGCCCTTCCATCCCATCAGCATGGACAAATCCAACAGCCGCACTGAAGATATGTCCCATCCACTCGCCCATCCTGTAATTATGTCCCTACCTGCGCCAAAGATTTCCACATCCCCTCCTTTTCCTCTTCCTTATTCCCCTCTGTAGTTGCGTCGAGCAACGCCTAAATTCAAACGCAACCGTTGCGATTGAGGAAGAGGCCTGCCATTATCGCTTCACAGCCGATGAGGACCTTTTCATTGTCCGCGAAGTAGCTGCATCTAAAGCGCACATAGATAATTTTATGAAATTGCACCCGCGATTAGCGGCTCTGGCGACACATACAAACGAAAATAACTCTATGCAACAAAAAGTAACTTGGAAAAGCGCCCAGAATCGGTACAAGAGTTTACAGGAACTCTTCGATTGCAGGGGCGGTATGGAGCTTAGCGTGTCTGGAACAGGAGGAGAGGTCGGGGAGCTTATTGAGCTGCCGATAGCTATGCGAGAAGCGCGAGAAGATATGGACGCGCGAAAAATGCGGATCGTTCAACGGCGAAGGCGTTAGACAAAGAGAAGGAGATGGTTGGACGATAAATGATCTCCGATCGATCCCAAGTTCGCGAACTCCACTAGCTACGGACTTTGTACTCCATCCTAGCTTGCGCAAGACGCCGCTTATTTATTAAACTTGAGCCGAAGAGCTTCAAAACGTTGCAAACGCTTCGTGTTTGCAATAACCTGATGTTATCATCTATAGTAGATTGGCTGAATTTGAAACCCAAAGATATCTGATTAGGATAGATACAGTTTCGAAAGTTTTTCAATATCATAGAATCATTGTAAATCTTTCCAATCGGTGACCCAAATGGCTTCAACTTCCTCTTAAAGTTCATTTTCGTGAAGAACGGTATGATTTCCACAAATATCCACTCAGTTGAAACACGTTCCCTGGCCATTGCATTGTTGAAAACTGTTTCATATGTACTTAGTTTGCCTTCTTGGTGGAGAAACTCCAAAAAATATAGATGTTTATGCCATTAGTATCCATACAAACGAAAACTCTCTTCTCCAACTTGTAACGTCTCTTATAGAAGCTATCTAGTCCACTTCTTACGTATACCGTGCAATCATTTCTGCGACCCTCAAATGGCCCACAAGAATTCAAAATTAAGCCGTCTGGACCCGTCACAATTTGATACTTCAAACTATGTTTTCTTTGTGTCCATTGTACACTACTCTTTGTTCCATTTCCTCAGAAGGTCTTGCAATTCCAATAACTGTTCTATCTATGAATCCAACACAGAGACGAATTATTCCTGTCTTTTTTGCCTTGCATTTGCATATATTGATCATCTTGTTTCCGTAAACATCTTATTTATTTTTTGAAACATTATCTCCTTTGTCAACCAGACGCACTATCTCTTCCCAAAAAATCTCCGAAAAATGAACAACGTGTTTTCCAAACATCAATTCCATACCTGTCCAACGTGATGGAGTAGCAAGTCGACTTAAAACAATGCAAGTGACCAATTAGGTATTAACAGCGTAACCATTTCTTCTCGTTGTCTTTATTTCTAGAGGCCAGTTCACGATGTTCATGACTTTATCATATCAGAGTTACGAAACATACAAAGGGTCAAGCATTCAACTTCACTATAGCAATTGAAATTGAATTAGAACTGAGATGCACGTGTCCTGTTACTTCTAAGGAGAACCTTCCTTAGATCTGATACGTATATTACCGCACCACTAGACACTATTCCGAGAACTTTAGACGGTGTAAAGGAAAATTTCGTAATACTCATTCGACACTTTGAAATATACCAAAACACAGCCTTCCATTTAATTTACCTTCGCTCACAGCGCTTCTTCGAAAATTCCTTCTATCTTGTTTTATCCGTGGTAGTGGTAGTATCTTGTGCATGATAGTAATCGTAGCTCTCACAGACCTAATAATCATATTTGCTTGTAGTTTTACTGCGTAAACCACTTTTAAATTTTCCGGAATAAGTTTCAGAAATATAATTAAGCAATTTATCATACTACCTATTTCTGAACTTTTACAGAATTCTGTTATTGCTTAAACTCACTAATACGAGCCGAGTAACTACAAAAAATGAGAAATAAAAATTGCAGTGAAATAGTCGTCGCAGAATTCTGCAATTATAGTGAAATAGACGTCGCAGAATTCTGCAATTACCGTACCTTGTGAACAAACTACCCGAAAAGTGACTTTTTAGTCACAAGTCTGTGAGAAACTATGGCTCCTGTGAAAATGTATTTTTGACACGACCATGTCCTCACTAGTGACGGTTAATCCGTAGAATTTTTCGCCCGTTCCTATTTTTCCTTGGATGACATGCAGGAACGCCTCATGAAACAACGCTCCCAACTATTCCGCATCAATCGCCAAATGCTCGTTATTCACCAGCAGTTTTTTGCCTATTTATACTCATACTATGTGCGAATGACAGGCGATTCATCCTTGACTTTGCAGCAATTGCAAGAATTGCAAGTTGAGCAGCTTCGTGAAGAGAGTGTTGCTAGTAAAAGGGTACTATATTCTCTTTCGGAGTACTGTGCATCTCTTTGCACTGCACACCATGAAAAGTGACGCAAACTCTACATCTATCCTTGCACAGCCCTCTGTGCATCCATAATCATCTGTTCCCGATCCTTCCCCCTGTCGCGGACAGAGCAGCTGTCGCGGATCCTGCCCTTTCCTCCATACCTTCACCTGTATCAAGTACCTCTAACGCTAAAATTGGAAGGCGATTAAACTACACAGCTGAGGAAGATGTGATCATTGTGCGAGAGAAGACGGCTGCAAAGGCCCATGTTCCTGCGTATGGACAGACGCATAAACTTTACGAACAAGGAGCAAGAAGATGCAGTTCTAACACCGCGATGACCAGAAACTTGGCTTGGGAGCAATGAAAAGATCAATGCGAGAGCTTATAGAGGCACAAGACAAACAGAATGGGCTCACACATCTGCGGTCTGGGGTAAGGGTATGGAATTGAGCAAGCTCAATGAAATTTTCGTTCAAATTCGGGAAAAAGGGGTCGATATGTAAAAGGGGATGAATGGTAAGAAAAAAGATATCATAGGATGAGTAATTGAAAGAACGAATAAGTAGGTATTTAATAGCTGCTTCTATACCGCAAAAGAAGGTGCCGTCGTATTATGATAGCGGAAAAGAAGAATTGGGCAGTGATTAAGGCAGTGGTAAGGAGCGTATGAAGCACGACAAGGATCGTGGTGGAAACATGGGCGGTGACCTGGCAGTGTGCGGTGAGTGCCATAAGGAATAAGAACTCTAGAGAGTGAGACTTGAGCAGAAAAGGCTCGCATTCGAGCACCAAAAGTTTGATCTCGAGCATGAAGAACGTGTCAAAGAAAAAGAGGAGCACTGTATCAAACGAAAACAGAACAAAGAGTTGGAACTGAAGAAGTTTCAGTGTCTATAAGCGGGTAAAGAGAATTGATCAATACGCTTGATTTGGACTCTCTGAGAGCTTTGGTTGAGTGCAGGGATTCTTTGAAAACAGGGGTTCTTTTCCTCTCAAAATCTTTAGTTTGCGGAACTTGTATTTATTTAGTTCCAAAGCGCTTTCGGTAGTATGAGACCTTAGTATACATCAATCTACTCTCGAGCTATGCCAAAGAATAATTATCAAACCAGAATGATGACCAATAAGCCTTGTTTTTGTTGATCGAATCCTACAAATTCCTACGAGGAAGACAAGTCAGTACCCGTAGAACTAATACTGGGAAATTAAGTCCTTCATGAGGCCCATAATCACTTAAAATGAATACAATTTTAATCGATTTTCCAAAAAAAATGATTAATTTGAAAATTTTGGTATTACGTGCATCCAGAGCGCATACATACCATCCGAAGATATTTTCTAGGTATTAAGGGGTAGATAATAATCCTTCCTTTAAATTCAACATGCTTGATGTACTTTTCTCGGATCAAAAGCAAAAAAAAATAATCTCCGACGGGCTAAGAAAGGCGAAAATCTTCAATCATTGTACCTCATGTTATACGCATATGTTTTAATCGAACGTAACATAAAGAGAATATAAGTGAAGAGACTTAAATGGAATAACAGAGGGAGAATATCACTGAAATTGTGCAGGTTTTTTGAAAACTTTTAACATTTTCCGCGGAAATATTTCAGCAATTATCCCTTTTCAATGATTTCCACAAATTGTAAATTGAATGTCGTAAAAATTTATAACAGCAAAGATTATTTTTTAGAATCAATCAAGTGTATGATCTTATTTAGTAGCAGGGTATTCTGCAAAGAAAAAAATTTGAGACTTGAACATATTGAGGTTGGATAAACGGAATCTTTTGAAAGAAAGTTTATAATATTTCTTATAAATTATTCTTTATTCATTCTTCAAAAACTATCCCGTCAATTTTACGATAAATTATGTTACACATGAAATGAATTAACCTGTTGAAGAACTTTGAAGAACAACTAGACCAAATAATTGCAAGGATACTATTTGACTGCGCACGATCAGCACAAAGTTTCTAAGAAATAATTTGTAGATCCCAGTGGATTTCAAGTTTGATATCTCTATGTAAAGCAACGGGACAATTCTAAGGAAGAAAAAATTAGTGGGTTTAAATCTTAAATGTGTTAAAAATGGCTCACACAGGAGGGAGTTGACTCTGAAATATAGTTGGAAATATTTTATTCATAACGAAAAATTTCCATTTTAATCATTGTTTTGTACGATAGTGCTCTTCCTTCGTGAGAGCTTTTTGAAAATCCTTCAATCTAGGAAGAACTTGAAAAGAATAAACTAAATAGTTTTTCCGGTTCTGCACGAGACATCACACTTAAACGTTTACACAGAGCATTTAGGCTCAATTATGGGCTAGGTAGAGTGTCATCAACAATGACGCTAACCATATTTAGTATATTAACAAAACTTTTCTCATTGCTTTAAATATCGGGATTAAAGTTAGTAACCTTCAATGACCATTTGATTCGCAAGTACCCAATTATTTTTCATTGGGGAATTAACTGAGCGGCAAAAATGTTAAACTCAATATTTACTTTAAAAAATTTAATCTGTTGCACTCGAGAGATACGCTAAGTTTTATGATTATTTTTATGTTTAATACTAGATATTTAGAAACTTCCTGTTTTTATCTTTAAATTTTGCATCCTTTGCCGATTCAATGAAAACGTTCCCTGAAAAAATAGCAGAAAAAAGAAAATTTCAGGAAGAATCTAAAGACAAGTAAAAATCCAATTAAATTATCCTTCTATTCTCAAATAAATGTGAAAATAGTATTAGCATCAATATTCTTCCCTCAAAATGCAATTTTCCCTGATAATAATTTTCTAGCTCTAGAAATTTGGAAAATCTTTTATATATTTTACTTAAAGCTGACTTGAAACCTGGAGAGCATGGAAACTTGGACAAGTTTATTTTTGATTTGAAAGGAATGAAGTGAGAAAAGGACAAAAATTCAGGAATCATCGTTCTTCCATTGGCACCACTTCTTTATGGAACCTTATGACAATTATTTACGTACTAGGTTAGCATATAGATCAATTTCACCACTCTTCCTATTCCCAGTCATTGTTAATAATCGCAATAGTACTAAATTAGTGCGTGCCCAATAAATCTCTCTACAAAAGAGAGAATATATGTCAAAGATTCGATTTTTCTATTAATAATAAAGCATTCTTGTAATTCACAAGAAGATGCAGGACTTTGGAATGGGTACAAGTCTGAAAGAACTTAAATTTTCCATAAATAACGTTCTGCTTAACTTTTCCCTTACTTTATCATAATAAAAGGGAATAAATCAGAGAATGACGGTGATATCGTGATTTATTTTGGAGGTAATCAAAAGCGACTGAGTTTTTTCGAACAAAAGTCATGATTACTGAACTACTTAATAAGCGCTCTGACGTTGTAAATGTCAAAGAATAACCTGGTGTTAAGTTTTTCTTCGAGAAAATGGAAGTTAAACTAAATCACTATTATGTTTCTTGTTGACATAATTGAAGCATACTGCTGTTTTATTTTCTGAATCTGACTGGACCTCCACCGAGGCACATAAAAGTTCAAGAAAATTAGGATTAAATTCTTTCTCTGCAGTAATACCGGCCTACTGCCATGTAACGATGCGGAAGGCTTCAAACGTCTGACTGTATAAAAAGGAAGCAGCAGTTGCGAACACAACCCCTTTAGGGCCGACAATACAACCATGTTGTAAATCATCACACCCTATATGACTCAATAAAAATGAAGCCGACGCGGATGCTCATTGATGCACTCTTCCACCTTTGTCACCATCAAAAGAAAATCGCTCGACTAATCATAGTGACCACCACATTTAAAAATTTTGTCCTATCATCCTGCTGTCAGCCCTTAACGAAAAAGACATAAAATCTTACGAGGCTGCCAATGGCAGCAAAATGCAGCTTCCAAGGTGCGGGGAAGTTTCCCGTAAGCAGTCTGCAAAAAGTGAGATCGTCCAGCATCTCGATCAGACGACGTCTAAGATGATCCGCGTTTTCCTCAACAAGTACCACATGTAAGTACGCGAGCTGGCATCACGCGTGAGCCAGATCCCCAGCAAAGCGCTTTTCACAGAAGTTGTCGAAACCGAAGTACTGCATCAATGAGGAGTACCTTGAGTCGCTTCTTGAGCTAAGGCAGTCCCCTGCGCCTTTGCCTGCGATAATCTGAGTGATGACGATTTGCGTGCGTACTTTAAGTCAATCATCTCCGTCGGAGATGGGAAAGATGATTACGAAAGATGATTGAGCTGGAATTTCTCGTCAAAAAAGAGCTTCGCACCAACATGCGAGATGAAATGCTTTAAACCGCATACGAAACATGTTCGTGGCGTAGCACGCCATATTTATCAAGCATTTAGTCAAATTTTTTTATCGAAGACAAACTAAAGCTTTCATTTCGTCGTGTCACATCATCTATCGGCCCGTGACAACGCGGGCGTCTCGAATCAGACATTTCGTTCGGATACAATACTATTAAGAATAAATTTAATGGTTTCATGCAGCACTGCCTAAGCTCTCCTAAGCGTTGCTCAATATTGGGCGTTAAAGCCCAGGAATGACGCCAGCAGCACCGGAAAGCAGGAAAAAGATGACAGATTTTCACCTGCGGCTACTTCAGCGGGGACTAAGAAGCCGAAGAGCGTGACCAGTGCAGGAAGCACTCAACTAAATTTACGAGACCAATTGTGCCCGCTGAATTCGCCTATCTGAAGGACTTTAAGGAATCTCCTGAATAAAAAAACCTGATGCTATATGAGCACTTCGCCGATTGGCAGAGGTCTACGAGAACCTCAATATTGACAGAAGATGGGACTACCCGTAACACGCCTACAAATCGACGGAACGTAGGGCACCTTGCTTATATGAATTGAGGGAACTACAGTACGGACTTTATGGTTCGCCTGGCTGAAAGCTTAGCTCCTATCCTCTTCTTTGGGCGCTGCCACGACGGAGCAGATGACACTGTCTTTTCTCTGAGGATTTCGGTGTGGAATGCAATAAAGGCTTGGATAAGATAAATCACATCATGCTTGTCGTTCTACAAGCGCCCTCACTGACGGCAGTCCACCGAAGCAGTTACGGATTTCATACACGTGTACTTACCCTCGCTTATTCCTCCACCTCAAATCCAGTAAACTGGCGCTACTGAACTTCAGGTTTGTCTCCAACTTGTACCTCACGAAATACGATATTATTATTGGCCTTCCCGTCTTACGCCACTCGTGAGGACACGCACATCTTGCTCTAGTGAAATCACAGGATAATTGACAGAACCAACTGGTAGGCATCGTAAGAATGTCAAGGACGGCTCCCCACGACATTTCTGCATAATCCAGCAAGCTCCAAAGTCATTCAATGCCAAGAAGAAGTCATAATCACAGGACCACGCCAGGTGATTAACTACTTCGAATGTCGCTTGGTCTACGACAAGTTCCCAAACTTGTACCTCTTGTACATGCCTCCTGGAAAAACGGAGGTACACAAGGTCAATTTAGCCCTGGAAGGGCTATTCAATATCTTCGAAAGCAATGGAATGGAATCTGAACAGCAAGGCTCACTTTGGACTTGCTAAAGGAGATTTTTGACATTTCATGTACTAATTTCTCCAAAGTTGCATTAAAGAAGTTTGCTCCTCTCAGGGTCCACCTTGTCTGAGACTCACGTCCTTTCCAGTTCAAGCTGAGTAAATACACGCAAGAGCTACGAGAATTCTCGAAGGAGTTTTTCAAGCAGCTCTTCGTGTGTGACACGGTTTACTTCAACCGACGTCCATGTGGGCATGTGCGCCGCTCTTCGTTCCGAAGGATGGTCCTACAAAGTTCCGCTTCACAGTTTACCTGCGCTCCATCAATAATTTCATGCATAAGCATAGCTTCCTGAAAGCCAACGTCTAGCATTATCTGTACACTTTTGTAGGATCGAACTAATTCGCAAATTCGACCTCCCACATAGACACTGACAGCTCCCACTCCAGGCTGAGAGATAGTCATCCAATGAGCGCTTCGGTGACACCCTCTAAGACATCATATCGCCATTCACGCAGCAGTTATGCATTGGTGGACCCGAGAATTGACAAAATAAGTAAAAATGATCATTTCGCCAGCCTTCCACTAAGTAGTATGCCTCAAACTAATATTTTGGCCTCTTTGTCTTAGGGTTCACCGAAAAGGACTGCCGAAGTTACATTATCCCGTCGAACTTCAAATAAGGGGATTAACTTGTTAATAATGATGTCAATCGTGAATTTTGTAGATACGAGAAAGGCTTCATCTACGACACAGGGAAAGAATCTGGATCCAGGGCGTTGATCTCCAGCCTCGCATAGATCGCAGAAGGGCTGATTATCGATATTTTCCGTGCCTTCTGGAGCGCTTGGTTCGATGCCTTGTATACCGTTTTTTGTTGATAGTCATCATATAGAGGACTACGGTTATGAAACGGGCAATAAGCAAGTTAACATAGCTTCTTTGGCACAGCTTTTGTTTCCGGACATGAGTTGATGTCGAATGCATTCTTGCCAACGAGAAAGGAAGAATATGACAGTCTGACTCGGCCTAACTTGTCGTACAAATATTCTCACTTACGCAACTAACAAAAATTTTTGATTTAAAAGGATTACGAAGGAGTTCTTTCAGATGATCAAGTCTGGAGGCGTTTCGCCGGGCTTGTAGCTTTTCTATTGGTTGATGCTGGTCGGTTTGATAATTTGCCAATTTTCGCTTTCATGATGCCGGGCGTCATCTACACTCCAACACCCGTACTGAAAGTCACAGCTATCGCCGTGGCGTATCTACGGTCAACACGAAAGATCATTTTCATGCAGATCTGATAGTAAAAACACCCTCATGGCTTGACTGCATCCTTTTTTTTAACATTTCAATGCCGAAGGCATGTTCAGTGTTATGCGTAAGCGGTTCAGCATGTTCAAGGAGCGCAACCTCGAGCTGCACTCAAAGAAGTGTTTCTTTTTCGCAACATCAATCCGATGGGTGCGGCAGACTGATATCCAATGAAGCATTTAAGTTCGACGTAACTCGCATCAGGGGCATCCAAAAGATGGAACCGCCGGAGACTGGAGCCCAGATGGCTCCAGTCCTACAACGGTTTTAATGCGAAGTGCAATGAGCAAGACTGCTATACCCAATCTTAACCCTCTCATTGAACCAATGCAGAGCTTCTTGGGAACAACCTACACACAGGCCAATGTGGGCCCCAGACTTAATTTTTCTAAGATCCTTCTTTCTGTCTTCTGCTGGGGAAAGCAAGTAGCGGATGCGTTGTAACGCTGCCGAACAGCAATTGCACACCAAGCCACGCTCGTACAACCAACTCTGCCTCCTAGCTATTCGTATATGCGGACGCATTTTATGCGTTTCATTCCGTGATCTTGACACAAATTCCGGTAGACGATGTATATCTGCCGAATCAGGAACATAGGCATGCGCTATCGCCTTCCTGTCTGGTGTTTTCAATAAAACGTAGATTTGCTGTTCTCCTGTTGGGAAAAAGGCGTTCGCTGTCATGGATACGCTCTAATTCATGGCTAGATTCCCGCTTATCCGCAAGGATTCGATATCTTCATAGACCACGACAGATTGAACTATATAGTCCACCCGACATCCGTTGTTTAGTAAATGAACCGAACCTCCTCGGTAAGGTCTTGCGATGAGCCGTATGTCTCTTTCTGTACAACTGCACATGCGTACGCATCCAAGGCACCGAAAATTTTCGGGCAGGTCTGCTGGGACGTTGGTCCACACTACCACTGGCGATCCACGACTTGTCCAGATCTCAGCGGTTTGCTCCTCATCCGTCTACGGATTCGAATAGCCGACCGTGAACGACTTTTTCAAGGCAAGATGACTTTTTAAAGGCTCAATATTGGTATTGGAGTATTGTAAAACTATTTGTTTTATTTTCCGTATCCAATATAGTGATGACAAATTGTGGAACAACACTTTATCAGAGGCTCACAATATTAATTTATTGTGAATCATCGAAAAAATAATTTTATCTATTTTCAATGGCCCACGTGCCATACTTTAGTACAAGTGAAGCAATTTTTATGTCTGTCAGTTGATTTTTGATTTCTACAGGTACAATTAACGGAATCATGTTGCCGATAAATTATTCTTTGGACTAAGGCTCACCTGGAGAACTATTCCATATCTATTACTGAGCATGAATTTGGTCTACCAAAATTTTAATACTGCTGTAATCAATCCTTGCAGCTTTTCTACTGTGATCTTCAGTAAAAAATTCATAGGAAAACGTTAGGCAAACTTACCAAACTTCGGGCTATCGAACTGTCGTCGTCGATAAGTCATCTATAAACATCGTTTTTCAATTTATTTTTATTCTCAGTCTATTTAGTTAAATTTATTTTTCATTTGTTTGGAATTATCTATTTCGGATCTCCTCATTTACTTAATTTTTCTATGTCGTACCCTTTCGCCTTGTAGTTGCACGGGACGAAGCCAAACGACCTTCTGTAATTTGATTACTTGGAGGTTCCGAGCGGTTGGCGAGAAAAATTCGGAAATAGGATTAGCTTCTGTTATTTAGGTTTAATTCACGGAAATTCTCGCTGAAAACACGGCTACGTTCATAATTGTCGTGAATTCAAAGATAGGAAAAATCAAATTGGCGCTTGTGGGCGACTCTGAGAGAACGAAAGCTTCTTTGCTAGCTGCGTCTGAGTTGAAGATCGATAATTTGGTTGCTCCCTTTACTCACGGAAATGTGGCGGTCGCGTTACTTATACAAAATTCCGGCACCGTCGACTAGCCCTAGCATGTGCGAGATGTTTGTGTCTAATCGGGCAAAACTCTTCCTATAGTATCCAAAAATATCTACTGCATTAAATACCTATGGATTTTGTGGCCTAGATAGACCTGACATATGTAGATATAAATATCAACAGAATATCTACCGTACTGTGTAGATATGAGTAGAATGAAACCCTCATAAAAGATTTAATGTTTACTTTACCACAGACATATGCAGGTGCAACATTCAAAGTCTCAATATCCCACTGTACAAACCTAAAATAATTAGCTTTGAATAGGGTGGCTAAACTTTGGATGTTTTTGAGCGCGAAATATTACAGACGCGGTACACGTGGACCAATTTGCATGACTAAGCTGCTGATAAAGTCGAGTCTTCACTCCTCCGTCGAATATCTGCCGCGGGTTGCGATAGCGTCCGCGTATTCGTCGATTACTTTCGACTTCGTAGCAGACGGCGATCCAAGTGAGTCGAAGACCGGCACAAACTTCCATCCCAGTTTTGATCGTCCTTGGAGGACCTCGCCAAAAAGCAGAGATATCCTACGGGATCCTCCTCCTATAAGGGTGCAGGGGTGAGGACTATAGTACTGTATAGTGTAAGATGCGCGCAAGGTGCATATGCGTAGATTTGTCTGTAATAATAGACTAGGCTGCATTTTTCTGAGCTCCGAATACGCTCACTTCCGACGGCCAAAAGCACTTAACGTAACGAAAAATTTCTCCTGATAAGCAGAGGACTCATGGTTACACATCACTTTCCTTTTCCCTGCTGTATGTGGTCTATCTGAGCAGTTAAGCGTTTGAGAAAAGGGCTACTACGCGTCACAGAAGCCGTGATCGCAGAACTGCAAACAGCCGTCGACGAGTGTTGTGACATTGTTTTCAATGGAACGGGGCTGGCCACGCCAATCATTACAATCTACCGGACCATGATCGGCCGAACTGTCACAGTCAGCAGTCTGAAAAAACGCGCTGTCAACTTCAAAGTGCTCGCCAAACTCATGGCTGAACTGCACCCGAATATCGATGAAACTTCCATAGGGAACCACACGCTTGTGTGTGATTCTGTCAGCCGCGGCTACTATCCAACTTCTCCATAGGAGACTACGTACTCGGCGCGCAGCAATTTCTAAATCGGAAGCGAGAAGCCGGGCCTGGGTGGACCCGGTACGCGGCGAACTATCAAAGCTATCTGCCCGTATGTATATACTGTCAAAGACCTGCGAAACGGCACGAACGATGACGCCCATATCTGTCATCTCGAGTTTTCCCACGATCCTGACATTGACACCGAAGCAATCATGAGTCACGTGCTCACATCCGAGACGGGAACGTCCGTTTCCCGCGTCATATCTCTCGAAGAGACGCCGAACAGACTGTGCTTGCGAGTGTGCTGGAGCAGCCTTCCCGTCCGATTAGTTGATCGGCTTGGTGTGTAAGGACGTGCCGCACCCGTTCAAGAAATTTCTTGCGCACATGCAGGCTGCCCAGCTCGCTTACAAAGACCGTCGCGAGCTTGGTCTTTAAGAAGGGGTGTGTGACAAGATACGACAAGCTGTCATCAGTAACTGCGAACATAACCCCCTCAGGGCCGACAGGTGCAATGGTTTTGAGCTGCAAGACACCGTTGGGGACTCAGTAAAGGATAACTTCAACGACGAAGGCCACTGGCGGACTCCTTCAACACCAGTTACCACATAAAAAGAAACCGGCACGACTTGTCACACGTCGGCGAACTAGACACGTACCGCCATCACTGTTGCTATCGAACATATTTCATCAGCAATTAGCTTGTCATGCTAGTGTGAAAGAGCTTGTGCACGAAATGAATATATTGGCTGGAGACCTTTCAAAGGCTGTTCATCACCCGCCTGAGCCAGCCTTTACCATACCAGGTCCGACATTCGAGCGGCAAGGAGCATAGGGGTTATCAACTTGTTCGATGTCACCTTTGTGAACCTCCTAGCACTCTCAAAAAGAAAAGAATGATTTTTTTCAACCCACTGACATCTCTCAACCGGCAAGCGCTACAGACCATAGGAGGTACCAAGCTCTCTTTGCAACCTTCGCCAGAGGTAGACTTGTGCTCATACCAATATGTACACTCGGCTATTGGTACCGGACGCATATGCCACGCCATGCTTACCGACATTGCGAGGAACTGGGCTGTCAGGGCCATGGAATCTTATGGAAAGGTCCGGGCCGGGCCGACTCATAACCCCTGAACTCCAAAATACTCATGATGAAGTTGGTATCAGATATTATGTCGCGGAGCAATGTTATTCTTTATTACAGATTCTTCGCTAACCATGCCATTTCCCCAAAAATTTTGAAAAGGAAAGCCCATCGGCGACAATTTTTGCTGACTGCACAACGATAACAAGTAGCCTCTCCAAACTGTTCCTGAACGACTGCTTCCAAGAAGTAAGGTAACTGTTTGTGCCAAGTTGAATTGTGCTAATCACTTTAGTGAAAATGATAGCTCGAAATAGCAGAGCTCAACCACATGTTGTCGGATGATTGGGAAATTGTATTGGCCGTAACGGAGCTTGTAGACTACAAAATTATCGTAGAATAAGACTTAATAGTGGCGAAAAGCCAGATGACAACTCGACATATATCAGAGAAAAAAAACCGACATCTTCCCCAACAGTGGTAGTATCGCAAAATCAACGATCTGAGCAGAAATGAATACAAAGTATTCAATTGAGAAGATTACGGGCGATGATTACCTGGTACAGTCGACACAGGTACAACTAGTGCTCGAAGCGAAGGTTTTGTGGGAACATGTCACTGTTGAGGCAAAAGTGAGTGAGAATGCAAGTGACGAAGACAGAAAAGCCTTCGAAAAGAAGAGAGACAAGCGATGGCAGAAATGATTTTGAATATCGCCTCAAAGCATGTTGTGTCCGTTTTGGTATTGAAGAAGCCCACAGAAGTGTGGGAATCCCTACGAGAGATGAATAAAAGCCAAAATGTTAACACACAGTCTACTCTCGTCGAAAATTACTAAGTTTACCACTGGAAAAGACACATTCTATCCAAGAATTTGCTAATCTCATTCATGCCATTGAGCATGAGTTAACAGCTAGTGGGTATGAGTTGTCCGACTTTGACCGAAATTATTCCCTCCTGGAGGGACTCTCCGACAGTTATGACACCATCTACACAGTCCTATGTGAGAAGACTGAAGATGAGATAAGCTTTCAACAGTGTGTTGCTAAGCTTGTCATGAGGGAGGAGGAACTTCGTATGAACGGCAGCAAGGATGCGTGGAAGAGCAGTGAAACCCCAACAAGGGCGTTCTCACAAGATAAAGGGGTAAAGAAGGGAAAAAGCAAGAAGAGAAAGTATCATTATTGTTCTCGAAAAGGGCACTATAAGAGTGAATGCTTCTTCAACCCCTATCAAGCAACTACAAGCCACACCTCACTCCGCCAGAAACATGAACAAAGATGACCACAGTAGTGGTGCTTCATCATCAAAGGCACACATTGTGTTTATGGCAGATGGTGGAGAGGGTGGAAATTGTGATCCACGTCGACTCTTTGGTTCGCCGATAGCTGTGCGACACAGCACATGTGTTGTGATGCATCGGCATTCCGTGACATGCAGAAGCTCCGGAAGCCTGTGAATATTGGGGCAATACCCGCATCACAAGGTAATTCGCTACAGTACAGCTATGTTGGAACGGTGGAACTGCTTTCGACCGTCGATGGGGAAGTCATCCCAGTTACATTGAAGGGCGTTGCATATGTGCCGAACATTCGCACAAACCTTATGTCCATCCCTTGTATGCGGAAAGCGGGCCTTGAGGCTCGCTTTCCTCCAAAAAGTCGGGATTTTATCGTACGTAAAGACGGAAAGACTGTGCTTACCGGACGTCCTCTACCCGTAATGTTGCTGCGCTTCGTGGTATACGTGCAGCGCACAAGGGTGCGGCAATGGCAGCCACACAACAAGGTGGTGCGCAGCACAACTTGGAATTATTGCATAGAAGGCTCGCACATGTGAACTGTGGCACTATTCAGAACATGATTCAACACAGTGCGGTGAATGGCCTCTATGAAGTAAACAAGCGGGGAGAACAATTTGAGATGTGTGCAGAGTGCCGGTCGGGAAAATCAACTGCTGCCACACATGCCCTAATGAATCGAAGACGACAAGGGTCAGTGAACTTTTCCATGCCGATTTAATTGGACCGACTAGCCAGACTCTCTTGAGGGCTCTAAGTACATACTCTGTGCTTGATGATGCCAGTGCTGGATCATGAGTAGCATTCATGAGTTCTAAGAATGACACAGCTACAAAGCTGATCACAATTCTAGACGTTATCAAGAACCGCACCGGAAAGCCTATTCAGCGCTTTAGGTCCGATCGGGGTACTGAGTTCTTTAATCGAAGTTGGAAGGGTACTTCAGCGATCAGGTAATCCTTCACGAGGCAACTACATCCAAATCTCCACAATCTAATGGAAAAGCCGAAAGGCTTAATCGTACTCTACTGGAGAGAAGGAGGGCCATTGTTGCTGAGCTGCAGAACATACAAGGTGGTGGTGCAAATGACTTTCGTGATTTATGGGCAGAGGCCATAAACACGGCGAACTACATCAGGAACAGAGTGTTAAACAAGGTAACCACACCAATGTTTGGCCAAAAGACACCTTATGAGATCATATTTGGTAGCAAAACTAATATTGCACATGTTCGCATTTTTGGATCTACAGTTTATGCACTTCGTCCACCTAAGCCTACCCCGGAAAGTTTGAGCTCAGGACGTTGGTAGGTATCCACGTTGGCTAAGATGCCGGTAACGCCTACCGCATTTACTTACTATAGGCATGCAACTTAAATGCGTTTTATACTGTTGTACCTCCAATCCAAAGCAGGGAGATACCTACATGCGTCTCTGATGTGCTCAAAGCACCAGACCAAAGACAATTGGGTCACTTATAGCCAGTGAAATGGATTCGTTGAAGAATTTAAATCCCTACGAAATAGATTCACTGCCAAAAGAAAGACTTTCTGTGCGCTGCAAGTGGTTATTCGACCTTAAGAAGGATCGTGAAGGAAACATTGTTCGTTACAAGGCGAGATTGGTTGCCAGCGGATTTTCGCAGAAACCAGGTGTGGACTATAGGGACACATATTCCCGGTGGTGAAATTTGAGTCTTTTATAATGCTCATTGCTGTTGCGGTGGTACGTGGATGGACAATTTAACATGTGTATGTGAAGACGGTTTCATTACATCGAAGTTAGAAGAAGTCACTTACACGGAATGTCCAGATCTACCAATGGAAACCCATGAGAGGTTCGATGTGAAGCAGTGGAGGAGCAAAGTATGGCGGCTACTGAATGCCCTATATGGCCTTAAGCAAGGATCACGTGCCTGGTTCAAAGCGCTCCGTGCTGTTCTGCGCAACCTTGGTTTTGAATCATCTGACTGCGACCCAAGCCTCTACTTTTGCGACCAGCAATCAGGTCGGGTTTATTTGGTCTTTGTGGACGAAATTTTCATTATTGCGCCTACAGTTGAGCTAGTGAACGAAACCACGCGACTGTTGGGCGATTGTTTCGACATACGTGATTTGAAGGAGGTATCATACTTTCTAGAAATTGAAATTAATTGCGACTCAAAGAAGAACGACGCCAATAAATTCTAAATTTGCTGGAAGCATTCACCATTTCAGAGCGCGGAGAGGTGTCGATTCCAATTAGAACAGAAGCAGCCATAGGGGCTGCTTTGTCGATAATCAAGGCCCAAGTTAGGCACAGAAGCCTAACGTTGCCTATCGCGAGCTTCTGGGCTCACTTATGTATCTTTGTATTGCATCTCGACCGGACACTGCTTTTGCCACATCACTGCTCTCACTTCATTTGCACGACTTTACATCGAAATATTGGGACCTTGCAAAGGATATATTGAGGTCTTTAAAAAACAGCCGAGTACAAACTTGTTTACTCCAGTGGAGAGGAACTCACTGGATTCTCAGATGCAGTCTGGGTTGGAGATCTTCTTACACGCAAATCAAGCAGTGGTTACTTATTTTCAGTTGGTGGAACTGCCGTTCGTTGGAAGAGTAAGCTACAGACACTCGTGGCTACGTCTTCTCTGGAGGCCGAGTACATTGCTCTTTTATCTCCCACAGAGGAAGCATTCTGGTTGCGTGGTCTCTGGAACGAGGTTTTTGGAGACAGGGATGCAATTTGCTCAGTACGAATTGGCTGCGACAATTCGGGTGCCATAACCATAAGCAAGGAACGCATGGTGACAGCTCGCACGAAGCACATTGGCACAATTTCATGCGGTACGTGATTACGTCGAGCAAGGACTTGTACAGATTTGTTTTGTCCCGACGAAGATGATGCGGTCGGACCGTTAACGAAACTATTCTCTGGCACTCAACTTATGCATCAATGCTTAGCCTTCGGACCTCATTCTCAAGCAACATGGGAGTTGACTCTAAGGGGGAGCGTTGGCGCCAAGTTGAATTGTGCTATTCACTTAGTGAGAATATGTGCGACTCGAATTATATCTTCCAAGAGTAAAACACCCAAACGTTCCTCTTTAGTGAAAATGATAGCTCGAAATAGCAGAGCTCAACCACATGTTGTGGGATGATTGGGAAATCGCATTGGCCGTAATGTAGCTTGTAGGCCACAAAATTGTCGAAGAGTAAGACTTACTAGTGGCGAAAAGCCAGGTGACAATGCGACACACATCAGAGAAAAACCGACCTCTTCCCCAACAGTAAAATAACCTAAAAATTCCCTCAACAGTAACCTGTTGTTTTTTTAAAAGTTCTTTCGTCTCAGCATTGACGAGGTTTTGCTTGTTACTAAAATTCTGAAATACGCCATGCTGCACAGTTTACTAACATTACTGTAAGGCATAATACTGTTCATCCAAGCTCTGTATCCGGACGGAACGAAGAGCAGAAATCACTTTAGATTCTAGAGGTACCGTACCACTGGTCACACTGTAGGATATTCCGGGCCACAACAGACCACATCTTTCAAATATCAAATCACCCCACATTTTCCCCTTGAGATTCCATTTGATAATGCTACGCGTAACTGCAAGGACTAGTTGAAAGGTTGCACTTGCTATGCACAAATGTGACGGAAACGAATGGACAAATCTCGTTCTATTTTGCAAGAAGATGAGAATTGAAAAACATCAAAAAATACTACGCGCTGTATTGGAATCGTTCGCTGAACTGCTGTACATAAGTACGATACTGTCAATACTTTGAGCGAAATGGAACAGCGCACTAGAAATGAAGCTCCCCCGATTGGATTGAATTTGCGCATTACCCTGTCAGTTTCGGTTGCCAGTTATCGGATTGATTCAATTCCGTCATGCTACTGCGTTCGTACGAAACATTAGACTCACTTCAATGTACACAAGTTGCATTGAACCAAGAGAATTCTCAATATGGTTCCAATACTATTGCCAAGTCCCGCTCTTTCCTCCGGAAACACCATGCCCCAAGCGAACTGCCCCGAAACTCTCGACTGTTTCGGCGACCATCTGTTGCACTGCTTACACGGGGGCGAAAGGACGCGAAGACACGACTGTCAGGTTCGTTTATTGGCAAGCGATCTCATGAAAGCCGCGCGACATCCAGTCATCGAGCCGCGAGAAGGGTCCACCGCACAAGACCCGATATCCGCGCAATGGGACGAACTGGCAGAACAGACTTCTTCGATGTCACCTTCGTCAACCCCTAGCGCCCTCGAACAGGAGAGTGAGGACATTCAACCCACTCACCTCGCTTAACGCGGCAAGAACGGCGAAACACAGAAGATACGAGTCCTTTATCGCGTCTTCCGCCGGAAGTAGGCTAGTGCCCGTCCTTATCTCTACCCTCGGGGATGGCACCCGGACGCCCACGCGTTGCTAACCGACGTCGCACGCAACGTCGCTACGAGGGTAAGGAGACCTACGCAAAGGTCAAAGAAATCTTATCACAGCGTCATGCCGCAGCAGCAGTAATGTCCAACGCAGCGTGCCTGTTGGCCGGCCTCCCGTCAGTTTTCTAGCGTTTTGACGTCTTCCTGCCATTTCTTTACATTGTAAGCCTTTACCATCACGACATCCCTCAGGGAACAGCTGACCATATTTTTCATGCATTAAAACACCCAAATTTCCCCATGTACACAAGTCAATTGAAGAATCGAGATTTTCAAAGAATGACACGTTGTCTGATACTGGAGCATACATACATCATAAAATATAGAATGAATCGAGCGTCCAAGCCTCTGAAACTACGGCAATCTTCATCATGAGCGTTCAGGATTGAATTTTCGTATGGATCACTGCGCATACAATGCGAGTAAACCACTAAATACCGAAGGTTACAAGAAGGTTGCTGAAAACTAGGGGTTCAGCCCCCTAGATAGAATATATCCATTTGCCTCTACGTTCGCTCATATTTTTTGGACTCGAACTACTTATCTCTGGAGGTAGAAAAAGCACCGGCGACGCCTCTCCAATTGCTCTCAAACATGCGTTGATTGTACTTTGCGCTCAATCTAGTTGGGGCGTTTTCGTTTTTCTATGCGCAGACCGCCTTTTTGGGAGCGAACTTTGCTCTACTTTTTAGTACAACTGTGGTTCTCACATTTTCTCCTGCTGTCCCTTCCTTATGCTTATCAAGCAAAAACAAAAAGGTCAGGAGGCTTCAATTGAATTGAAAATTCCCAGATGGGTGAGTCATATTAGACTACGTCTTTGAGCTCTTGTATCATGGGGTCTCTAAGGGTTAGGTACTGGGTAACGTAGAAAAGGAGTTGACTGAGAGTGATGATCAGAATGAGCTAAGTTTCTAGTACAAGCTAGAATTTGGGACGTGATTTGACATTACATCCCAAGGGCGCGGGAGGTCGTGGATGCGAGTCAATCCTGCGTTTCAAGTCCACTTTACATTCCTCGGGGATCCTCGAAAATCTAGAAGCGAGGAGGCCTCCAGCAGAGCTCTTGATAATAACCTGACAAGGCGACGGTTGCAGATTAATCTTCACTTTTAATGAAGGCATACGATTTTATGGAAATCGGTAGTATTCTTATCTTTAGTCTCATTTACAGCAAATAGTTTCTCTGGTGTCCACTGCAGTCTGACTACAGGGCTAGTAACTAACCGGATGGTCCACGTATTTTCAGTTAGAGTTGACAATGATACGATATCTACGCTTCGGTACAAATTTACTGGATACCAACCCACATATCCACCACAGTAAATTAACCCCCCATTTACACAGTTAGAGTAATAAGAGTCTGGTTAAACTGCGTGATGGTGGAAACAGAAAAGTTGAAAGCCAAATGAGTCTACTCGTATCATAAACTTGGCGGCTTATGGTGAAGTATGTGATGTATTTTTGGTTTGCTCGTCCGAACACGAACGCTAGAATCGCAAGAGCCGAGGAAGAGTCTACTTCAGTCTTGACGAAAAATTTTACAGCATGCCGATTTACAATGTCCAGAAATTCTGCTCACGCACTTGTGAACGTAGTTATTTAACGCTATGTAACGGGCGATTTAGCTGTGTAGTTTGTGCAGTTACGAAAACATCAAGACTGTCTATGTACAGTAGCTATACAGGTAGAGACTTCCAAATTAATACCTGTATGTGCACAGTGACTGTCGCGATAGGCAAGGAAACAGGGAGAGTGCTCCAAATTCAAGAGCAGGGATGGAACTATGAGAAGCAACCGATCACTGATAAAATGTTTTTCTGGCGCGCTCAGTAATTTACGGTATTGACTGCTCTTAGTTGTTCAGTTCCATTTTTTCGCATAAGGGTAAAATCTTATGTATTTCTAAACTTGCGAAAAACCTCCTCGTGCAATGCAACTAGGTTATAGTAATTGGGTATCTATTTCAGGGCATAACCTGGGCGGTGAAATGAATTCCAGTGATAGGCAACGCCAATCGTGCGGCTAGATAAGACATTAAGGTGTACTTCGTGGATGTTGAGCCGCAATGACGAGGCAAATGAACGTGATTATTCTCTGACTTCATACAGTATCTTCTGTTCAAATTGTCTGTCCAGTACCAATGACTAGTCTGACTATTCGGCTAAGAGCTACCTGGATGTACCACGTATAGTAGACCACATGCAATGAGCAACTACTGCATACAGTACTGTATTTGCATACAAAATGCAGTATACAGT
This sequence comes from Kappaphycus alvarezii, assembly GCA_002205965.3. Classification (NCBI taxonomy): domain Eukaryota; phylum Rhodophyta; class Florideophyceae; order Gigartinales; family Solieriaceae; genus Kappaphycus; species Kappaphycus alvarezii. The sequence goes on along the minus strand of NADL03000026.1, from coordinate 312,311 downwards.
ATACTGTACGGTATAGTTATAAAGTATTGTGATATTTGTATAGTATTGTAGATACATACTGCTACTGTACAGTACTTCAGTGTATGACGGGAACATTACTGTAAACACAGTACAGTAACACAAACTGCATACAGAATGGTGTTGTGGATATTCATTTATCTCCTAACTACGTAAAGCCGTCTAAGAGCATCTCTCTCTAAAGCTAGTCTACTTAGTGGCCCTTTTCAAGTATTGAGAAAATTAATGAGTAAAGCACAGAGATCTCTATTACCAGGGAACAAAACAATCACAAAATAAGGGCTAAAACAATTTGCTACTTTGTTACTAGGTCGAACCTGTTTTGGTTATTCAACAGGATGAAACTTTTATAATAACATCGTTGACTATGAGGATGTGTGAACATATTCATACTCGAAAAACGTTGATAACGATGTTGATGTTGAAGACCAACACCATCACCACCAACTGCTAACCACGAGCTGTTTCCCAGACTGTGAACATCAAAAAATCGAGGTTATTCATCGCCTACATGACGTAACTTGAGCAATGGTCTAGCCACCTTTTTACGTCAAAAAAATGGCAGAATAGCGCAAATTCAGCAATTATTCTTAGTCAATGAAAATGAAGCAGCATACACTCAGTCGGTTTCGGCTGCTATTCAGTATCAGATCACAAAGGTTGCTAAAACCGGCTAACGAGGACGTGTACAGAGGTTTTAAATATTAGAAGAGAGTTTGCCCCTGGACCGCTGATTAACTTCAGCCAATCAAGTCTACCCGCCTAATACCTTTCGAGAAAGTTTTAAAATTCGCTCTGACCCTACGCTTTGCCCATGATGCACTATTGGACGAAGAGGCGAAACTCAAACAGAGTTAATGGGATCGGTAAACGAGGACACAGATCCCTCAGAAATTTTTTGATCTCTACGTAAACTTGCTACTAGACTCTCATTCCAATGAATGGATGACATGGTCCGCTGTTATCGAACCGCAGCGCGAAGAATTGGAGCTTATATTAATGAAAATCTATCACTGATTCTGGCTATCTTTTCGAGTCTAGAACCGAACTTGGAAGAGATTTGAACAATTCATACCATATACGAGAAAAGTGGTTTCCTGGTTACATTGGCGCCTAGACTGCATGAATTTCTATTTTAAACACTTTCAAAAGTCATACAAGGGAAATGTCACAACCTAAAGATGAAAGCTAGCATCGATAAGCTGCGATGCAGTTTGCGATCGTCACCCGTATTGCCGGAATTGGTTTGCCGGTCATTGTGGGAATAAAAATTACATATCTGTGGTCAATAATAGTCCTCTACTTGTGGACATTGTGGAAATTGTAATGACCAAGAAGCAGATTTTCCTACCAGAGGGGTATTATGTTAATGGAGCAGCAAAATATTGGCCAATTTATTACCTTTGTGGTGGAACATATCTATACTGGTCGATATTTATGAAAACGCTGTGTGATAATATCTTCGATCATATTACGACAACTTATGCGAGTACTATAGCATGTAACGTTATCCTATTGTCTTGATGTATATGGTTGCCTTTGGCCCTGTTTGATCAAGCCGCGTAGCAGGTCGCCCAATTCTCGCCGGCAACTTTGTCACTTCTGTTGCCCCTGAGAAGCGTGGCCTTATCATTCGATTCGATTTAAATACCGTCCTATACTTAGCTCCTCTTGTCAATCATCGGCTTTCGTTTACCTAGGTCAAACCTTGAGTCCGCCGTAGCTCTACTGTGTAGTTTCAAACATAGCGCTCTATGTAGTTAGCGTCTTATGAGTACTGACCAGCAAAAGTGATGCTTTCTCAAATATCAAACCCAAATAGCCTTCAGAGTTCGAAAAGGAATTTAGGGAAGGGAAAAGGTTCTAAACGCACAGACTGTTTCTTACAAGTTTATGGAGCAACATATTATGGACCACGTGTATACCCTCAAACCTTTCCTTAAGTTTGTCATTGGAAATGTGAAAAACTGAGGCCTCGTTCCAAATCTTGCGTGTAGTGGGAACCGGTTTTCCCACATATATTTTGCTCCTTTTCTGTAAATTTACTTTTTATTCCGTTTTGCATACACTCACGTTTAAATTCTGGCTATATTACATTTCTCCAGTAAGTTTCTGCATGTATTGTACCGTTATAAATGATATATAATTTAGGCGAATATTTTGTCCTCCCTATTTGGAGATCTCCGTATCGAGATATATAGCAAATTAGTATATTCAGTTAAAAATATCCGGATTCTTGTGGCCTAGAAGCTTCTGTAGTCTATGAATATCGCGATCCAGTCCAAAAAGATCAATTTCTGCGCGGAAAGGGGAGAAGATGTATAAAAAGATCATAGACTATTACTGATGGAAGATATAGGACTTAGCAACATGTAACTGTACCATCCTTTTAATTGAAGTTACCCTAGCATTAACTTGCAAACTATACATCTCTTCCAAAATATTAGCCAGGCAGTTAAATAATCACTTAAATCACTTAGGTCAAATTGCTTATGAACATTAATCATTTAAGAATCCAAAATATTGCGCTTTCCAGTCTTAATTTAGTAATAAAGAGCCGTACTCGTAATTTAATTCCTCTGATAAATTCTTTTGGATATTTACACTACTAATTTTCTGTAAGAAGGAATTCTAAGAATAAGGACCCAGAAAAGTATGCATTTTATGAAAGAAGATGGTCAAAACCAAGACTGAAACTAATTAGAAGACATCTACATATTATTTTCAAAACTTTCTAGAACTCCGGGACCGTTACACTTAGCGGCTCAAAAAATAGAAAGAAAGATTTCTATATATGGAAAATTATTATTTTAAAGTTCAAAATTTACAAGTCAAAAAGCAAGTTTAAAAATTCAAAGTAAGACCTAACGATAAAAAAAATTCTTTCATAGCGCAGTGGTTTCAATTTTTCCAACACTATAAACAGCCATAAATGCAGGAAAAAATAAAAACGACCAAGAATTCTTGATAGATACTTTTTATCTGAAATATTACCCGGAATATTTTCATTTTGCTGCTGAGTAATTCAAAGTTCTCTTATTTAGTGGAGTAAATAGGGTTTAGCACAAAAAAAGTATACAGTACTAAATTAATTAATTTATAGCATTATTTTAGTTCTTGCTTTGTATACCTTCAGAAAACCCAATGCAACGTGATATAGTAAAATGTTTGTTACAAATGCAATATTAATCTTTTCAGCGCGTAGAGAAGCCCCAGAATTGAATAGAATAGGACCCAAACCATTACAGAACTTTCTCACTAATAATAATCGGAGCATTTTAATGAATGTTTTTGGAGTAGAAATGCATTTAGTAATTTAGAAACGGTACAAAATGACCTTCCACTATCTGAAAATATGCAGCAGTATTCTGCCTCCCTGTCAGAAATAAGAGACCTATCTTTACGAAATGTCAAAAAGCACTCCAGTCCAAGCTTCTACTAACATGTAAGGAAATTTAGCTTTTCTCTTAGAATCATGTCAGCAGCCTTGCAGAACGTCTGACATAGCAATAAAAGCCTATACATTTGTAGAAGCGGACTATTTTCAAATTTCTGTTCACTTACTTGACATATTCATGATACTATCAAAATACTACTTTTTGAATTTTCTGTATTCGCAGAAGAACGAAATATCTTTTTGGGCCTAAAATGAACGAAGCTTCAGTTTAGATGCTCAACTGATCCCTCTAAAACATTGAAATCGAGCATATATCATATCCCCTGGAAAATATATAGCTTTACTTAGTCTTTTTGATGACTTATATTTCTCTGTATGGATATAGTTTCTGACCTTTACCACACTACATTTTCAATATTACTTGGGACCTTTAAAAATCAGCCAATTTTTGTTTCCTTCGTGGGCATCTTTGCATATGCAAATTCGTCCTATATCCTCATGTAATGCTAAAAATAAGCCTTTAAGTCATCATAGAGACATTCAATCCGAATTATGCATACAGAAATCCATTCCCAGTAATAATAGCGAGATGGATTTCCTTCATTTTTCTACATTTGATTACTGTACAAATTTCATTGATTGCTGCCTTCCTGTGTATTCGAATGTGAACAAATGAAAGCGCTGTACATTCACTTTAGTGCAATGTCTGGTGCGCAGTTGCTACCATCTAGGTACGGAATCCCGCCAGACAATGAGAAAACTAACACACATACACACCAAGAATCACAGGATATTCGCTGTCCCTGTTCTCCTCAAGCACCATGCGATGCAGTAACATGGCTCGCCGATGGCTAGGAGATGTTGGGATGGTATATCGGGGGTGATTACTTGGACGGGCGGACGGTATGCTTGTCCTCCGGGTTTTGCCTCGGCCGGGATCCGCAGAATGCTAGAACCTTGAGAAGAATCGATTCCAAAGAACCGTAGACATCAGAGGGCAATGTGGGGAAAAATGGATGCAGTAGTGCGTCAGCAGTGATGATTATTTCCTTTCGAGAACAGGAAAAAACCCTTATCTTTGGAGACAAAGTGTGTTTTGACCAGCAAAAAGCTTTAAGTTCCTGTTTGAATATATACTCAGAGTTCGGGCACCAAAAGAGATTAAATATCACAGACGATCAATGAAAAGTATGGTAAAACATGGGGTATAGAGAGGAAAATAAAAGGGGAACCCGGACGGATAAACGTGTCTATAGCAAAAGTCGCTGTTAGCAAGGTTGCGACAGAGGCGAAAGTTGGGAGTCAAATTCGGAGTCAACACCGAGGTGGCTGTTTATTCTGGGGCCCGAATGACCAGGTAGGTATAAATGATAGTTAGCTAGGCTAGGGTTAGCTACAACGCCGGGTTAAGTAAAGTCAATGTCAGCCAAGTAGTGGAGATCCAAGTTATAGATGGGTAAAGTCGACACTTGGCCCAATATGTGACTTTCAACTGCGAATATATCATATCCAAGTTGGGAGTTGAGTGGTCCGTAAAACACACCCTAGGGCCCACTCGGGTGGATATACTGTTACTGTAACCAAGACGGATGGAGGTCGGCATTCGACATCAATGCTCTTACTGTACAGTTTAGTAACCGCGGATGGTAGTTTTATGGCATATATAGAGAATTAGATTTAAAAAAAGGTCACCAAAATCAGCTCAAGCAGGTGGCAGTGCTACGAGTGCCAATTGCACTACACTTACATACAGTTATCTGCCTTAGACTTGGAGATTTTTTAAAGATCCAAGCCAACAAATTTAACGCATGCATTTGTGACCCGTATGGTTATTAATTTATCGCTATAACTGATCACGGGAGTCAGGAAATATTACTTGTGCTCTTTGAACGCCTCCTACTTATTTACTACATGAAAGAAGTAGAGGATTTTGTCCTGTACAGTTGTATTGGCGGAGTGGGGATGGATCAGCAAAACAGAGAAATGTGGATTGCGATTTGTTGTTCAGAAACCACCAAAACTATGACATCGTCCATAAAGAATTCCTTGGTTGAATTTCCGTCCACAATGACATTATGTACCACATATAACCCCGACCATTATCAAAACTGCAAAAAGGGGTTTTTAGAGAGCCGAACGCAAAGCGATTCACTGTCGCAATCTAGGGAAGCAAAAAAATCTGAACTAATACATTTGTTTTGTTGTAAGGAAACCATTTCATTTTGAATAAATTTGTCTGTAGTGTCTGATCCGGTCACTACCTATTCAAACAGGGGGAATTTTTCTCTGGCCTCTTACGAACTAGTAGCCGCTCGGATTCTGAATCAAAATGAGGACAAATCATAGGTCAAATCAAAAATTGTAGAACTATCAAAGCTCGTATGAATCTCTCGAGTAAAGGCAAGAGATTGATTTTTTTGTCATTCGGATACTGATGTTTGAGAGCAGTCCACGAGAAGTTGCGGTTCTATCTGTTTTCAAAATTTACATTGGATGCAATGGGGAACAGTGATATAAAATAGGATGTATATTAATTTCTTTGTTTGGTCAGCTATGGATTCAAGGACCATCTTTGTTTTTCCTCTTCTTAAATGTTCCAGATTATGATTGATCCAACTCACAGTTTTAGAAATTTTACTGTAAAAGTGATTAGATATTCCTGTCGATGATGCAGGATCAATTTTTCAAACTTCGACGCAAATAAGAGTATTGATTCTGTAAACCAATATAAAGTGCGTTTATTTTGAGGATCTTGATTGATGCTTTACATATAATGCTGAGGTACTGGTTATAAGCTCGAGACATATCCGTCTATGATTTTATTGCTTTATTTGGGTATCTTATGACTTTCCTTGCGAACAAGATTTCTAGAATGATTAAATGAGGGTAACCTTTGTTCAACCAGCAGGATTAGGAAAGAGATAAAGCACTAGGAAGGTTACTGATTTCGGCCTTCGAGAAGCTCTTGAGTCAGAGCCCACCGCAAGTAGGACCATCTTGTTTCTTGATTATTATCCATGAAACCACAGTATGTGGTCGAGGATCAAAAATTTGTGCGATTAACGTGTTTGAATAACTATTCGGCCCTGCTACGTATATACCTATTGCTCAATCAGTCCCTTGTATCCAAAAATGAATGCAGTACTAAAAACTTTGAAAGACAAAAAGGCCCACTTAAAACCATTTAGCTATTTGTATATTATAACACAATTTTATAAAAATACAGAAAATGCAAGAAACTTTTTGTATGTTCAACATCAGGTTAACGGCGTGGCATCCCGGTAATTTACTGCAGTTGTGCGAACTACATGTCAAAAACACGGCGACGCTTCTCTCCATACTTTGCTTGCACACTTAGACGTTCCCACGCTGAGTAGAGCCAATATTGTACCACTGATTCTGAATTTTGAGCTAAATCCGCCCGTTATCAGTACGTAGTGGGTAACATAGAACGTGAAAATTATTTAGCCCAAGACAAAAGCGAATAATAGTAGTAATATTTTGCCCCTTTACACTTCAATTCCTTACAAAAAAATGTTCCAAATCGAGCACATGCGTAGAAAAACATTTCTCAGTAATGACCCTTTCAATCTATTGTGCCTATTCTCTGCCAATTAAGCAGGACTCAACACGTCATTTTTGTCTTTTTTAGTGGCATGAATGCAACGTAATATCCTGTCCGCCTTGATGTCCTTTATCAACAAGGATAGCCCATTGTCTAGCAAAATTCAAGGCTACTGGACCGTCATACTCAAATGATTGTTGAATGAAACCAGAGAATCTCAAGCAAATTGGCATTAGGGTCCAGGGATTCCGGTTAAAGTTGGCATTTCGCAAGCCATTATTTTGAGCTTGGGTAGCCAGAATAGAAAAGGCAGTTCCTTCGAATATATTTGTGAACTGCATGGTGGAATACGGCTGGTACGTTTGGTAAGTACATCTGGGCGACGTGTTGATCACTGCATCCTAGTGAACGCAAACAAGGGCTTCATACTTAACTCAGCGCAATCGTTCGTTATCCGTCTGTGTGGAGATAGTTCGCGTACATGCGGCGGTCCGGATAATGATAAACCCGGGTTGGCGGAGGACACGAAGAGAGTAGAGCAAAAAAGAGAAGTGAATGAAAGGTACCCATCACGTTATCTCTTCCGACCTGATTATGTATTGGTCTGTACAACATTAATTTCTTCGGTCTCAATAACATTCCTGGGCATGGCTTGGGATATTACCTTAGTCAACCCATCGGCAACGTTGTTATGGCTTCGAACAAAACCGATGTCAGAAATCACTCTATCCCGAAAGCCTTCTCGCGCGGCGGCTATATCCAAAATTGTACATTTCTCAGAAGTTTGTGAACCCTTAGATATGACATTGGACATATCGTCGCGGGTTTCAGAAACGAGGGCGCATGTAAATTACTGTACTGTACCTTAACATAAAAAAAAATTTTTACAGTAAAACTTTCGGGCTTCCAAAACATTGACCTTTCCAAAATGTAACGGAAATTATCCTCATATGAGGACAAAGCGTGTCTCATATGGGACAGTGGTACGACGGATAGACACTGGGGAATGGACACGCCATACCGATCACCTGAAAATTCGCTCATTTTGACACCTGTTGCAGCAGAACCGCCTCCAAAGAATGCCATCAGCTTGCTGCCACCATACTGTACAGTAGTACACCTCTTTCATTAACTCATGAATCCGACTAATAGTACCGCTACATAGAAAGGGAAAGTATGTCGATCCTGGTAGGACTTACTGTTGCAATGACGGCGACACTGTAATGTCGCCCGGCGACAATGTAATGTCGCCAGCGCTGATTGCGTATATATTCAGCGCCCCCCCGCCGACCGCGGGAGAATAGAAAAAGTAAGAAAGAAGTATTATCAATCGAGAGTCAAAGAAGACTTATTGAAACGCCCTGGTGGAATATCACGGCACTTCATACCGCAGTAAAGCCAGTTTTGTCTATTTTCTATTGAGCTCACCGTTCGTCAAATTACTACCCGGACCAGATTGTACTAGACTGCTATTTGGCAAGGCATCAAGGGCAATTGTCACGACAAGTAGAGCTTGACATATGGAAAAGGGGGAAAATCGGAATGTGGTAGCCATCTACAGTTTGTGGGAAAGAAACAGGAAATTGGCGTGAGCACGTAAAGAAACGGCGCTAATTGGTGGATGAGGACCTGTCCCTCCCGAACACCTGTCTGTGGCTTGACGCTTCCTTTTGGCTTTCGTTTCAACTCGAAGGTGGCAAGAAAGCTTGGATGCATGTCCACCGAGGAGCAATAATCTCTGTACCTCTTGAACTGAGTTCCCGCCACACATTGGTACGAGGAGTTTGTTTTTTTACTATTCATGCAATGGTACCGCAACCCTGGTTGTTGTACCGTAAAGTGCTTGCTCGTTAATTTACATTTCCTGTGGGTAGAACGTATTTACGTCTGACACTTGTTTTTTTGTTGATTAGTTGAGTTTTGGTTGATGAGTTGATTGATTGATTAGAGATGATGGCTAGTCTACCAGAATAGCTATCTTAAATCCTAATTTGAGCACAACTCTTCTACAAAAGCTTAGTCAAGCTATGACTACGGAATATGCAATATATGCAGCAAAATATGTGTAACCAGGGTTGGCCCATTATGCGGTACTGCGGATAGGTCCGAGCCATGGATTTGCCTTCGGCGCAACAGTCGGGAGCCGGAGGATGGACAACGACTGTGGCTATCAGCAGTCGTGCGTCTATGTTAGGTAGAGTCGGCCCAGTGTAGTATACACTAAATAGGTCCGAGCTATGATTCGCCTTCGGAGCAACAGTAGGAACCGGTAGGATAGGCAACTACTGTTGCCTATCGAGTGTGTGTGTCTACGATAGGTAGAGCCGGCCCAGTGGTGCATGAACTGGATAGGCCCGACTTTGTACTGCTTCAAAACAACAGTTGCAAGCCAGTGAAAAATACCGACGGTTGCTTTCCAGTTGTTGCCCCCTCTAAATGTAATAGAGCAGGCCCAGTATAGGATACCATAGAAAGGGAAAGGTATGGTATCCGACTTCGAAGAAACAGCTGGAAGACGAAGAAATATAACGACTACTGGTTGGCGCGGGTCATTTCTCCACAGTCCCCCCTCTCGAAGAAATACTGGACTGCGACCCTAGCCGTCGAAAGAGACTCCTCGGCGAATAACCCATTGTTCTATAGGGTGCTTGCATATGCCTTCGTCGATGATCCGATTGAGAACCGAGTTCCTTCACCTTTGTTAGAGAATCAGCAGGGTTGAACTCGCTTCGAATCCATGCCACATCACTGATCTTCATTTCTTCGTAGGCTTCTCGGACTGAGCTAATGTCCACCATCAACCGTTTCTCTGTAGATAGTATTTTGATAACAAATCGAAGAGCGATTTGGAGAATCAGTAAACATACGGACGGGAATGTTCCGGTTGAGATTTTGTCGATATCGTTTTGATTGCGAGCGTGTAATCCATTGCGTCTGCAAAAGCAAAAGTTTCTCCACCTAGAACGGACCTGACCACCCTTCGAGACTTGTGTGTGCTAAAGTGTAAGATGTTGCAATGGTCGTGTTTGTCGCACAATAAAATAAGAAAGCCAAGTTGAGTTGATAATCGGTTTATCTGCAAAGCTGCCGTCGCTGTAGACTCGTAGATAAAGGGAAGATTGATCCAATGGTCGTTGTAGAATTCCACGATATGGATACTTGTATCCTTGCCGTATGATGCGGTTAATAAAAGTGATTGCTGGAGGACCGAAGGAATTGTCGGTTATCTGAGAAGCCTTGTTCACAGCACAAGCGATGTCAGGTCGGGTGTGCGTGAGCCATTGGAGTCGTTGGCGTAGCGAGCGATATTCCATCAGTGAAGCGTCTAGTGGTAGCGGCTTGATTCTGCGTAGATATTCGGTTTGAGACAGGCAAATACCGTCGGAGGTAGTCGATACTTGCATTCCAGCAAATGTAAAATTATCCATCTCTCTAGGTTTAGACTCAAACCTTTCTTCTGTCTGCTTCGTGTGGATCAGAAAGTCTTCTGTACCTGCATGGAAGCTATCATCGACGTAGTACCCCGACAGGCCTGCTAGTTTCCGTCTAGGAGTTTAAAAAACAAACGGATGTCGAGTGAACACTGATTCATCTGGAGTTCATTGCGAAGATGAGACGTAATTGTGGCGTCCCAGTAGTCTCCCGCATCGGTCAATCCATAGAGCGGCTTGAGAAGTTTTAGTAAGTGGTTTTTGTCGAGCTGCAGTTCATCTGGTGGTTTGACATAAACATCCCGCAATAATTCGCCTGCAGACTGTAGGTACGCTTGTGTCACATCTTGCGACCAAATACGAAAGCCAAATATAGATGCTAGGGCAATTATCAGACGAACAGAGCTGTGTCGAAGCATTGTTGCCGGATGAACCAGTTTGTGTAATTCCTTGTCCTTGAAACCTTGTACAACATATCGTGCTTTGTATAGCTCGTCTTTTGTGCCCTTATGCTTGATGCTTAGCACGAAGCGCCCGCCCAATATGTTTGCATCTTTCGGTAGTTCCTCGCGCAGCACAACCTCGAATATGTTCCGGTCGAGGAGACCGTATTTCTTTTGCCCTTGCTTCGGCAAAGCGGGGGTCATACTTTCGAGTATTCATTTGGTTTAAGGACTTCCGTAAGATAGACACGGAGGGAGGTGATGGATTGGCCAAGAAAGATGTTGAGTAGTTGATCTGGTGCAATAATGAGTTTCCATCTGCCTTGGAAACTGGCATGATATTTGATATATTATATTTCGCCTCTTTATCCGGTCTCTGAACCCAGACTTGTTTGCTTTGCACCTTTGTTACCTCGTAAGGTCCCTTCCAAATCCTTGAATTCTCTTGCCATACATATACATGATCTCCAGCGTGTACTATAAAGTCAGAGGCAGGTGGGACACGCTCTCGAATGCCCGTTGGAGGCTGAGCTCTGCACTGATGTCCGCCATTTCAATTCTTGCTAGTCCATAGCTCGCATGCGGTCAGCATGATTGAGTAAAGGTGTGAGTGTGGATCAAACCTAGGAATTGTTCCAAAACCAGTAGAGATGGAACTAGCCCATCAGGTCCGGTGGTATCATTCATGGCCTTGATACTCAGCTGGAGTGCAATTGCGTGTCAACACCGGGGACATCTTCTGTGATCTTTTGAAGATCCTTCGCAGGGGTTCATGGTAGCGCTCACCGTTCCCAACGCATTGTGAGAGTGGACACCAGAGATCTTCAACTGAATGCCAGCGGACTTCGCGAGTGTCTCGAATTCCTTGCCAGTAAAAATACTATCTTGATCCACGCGCATTTTGTCCGGGTAGCCCACGTATGTTGAAGCCCAACAGACAATAAAAGTTCCAGACTGCTTGAGTAGTCTTATCGGGTAGGAATATAGCAGAAGAAAATGTGTGTGAGATCAACGACGTGAAGTGCTGGGCGTCCCTGTAGCCAGACGAGGTCAAGAGCAATTTCATGATTGAATACACAATCAGATGGAGGAAAACTGACTCGGAAACGATGCGGCCCTTTGTTATAGCGCTGGCAAGTGTGGCAAGCCTTGCTGATCTGCTTTAAAACTGCGAGAGTTTCGGGGGTTGTGTCCACGGGGCGTATGCGCATAGTAGATAGTACAGTTTTGAAGCTGAGGAGTGCCAGTAATGCCTGTGTAATCGACTTAGTTCCGCCCGGTGAATAAAGTATCTTTGATGTTCCAATCAACGTATAGATGGTGGATTTTCGGATTATTGGGAGTTTCCAGCCGTACTGTCGGCTATGCAACACATTTTCCACATTGTCAGCTACAAGCCGTTGTTTGTCCATGATGTCCAGTCCAAGTAAAAACGGGATGTCCGAATCGACAACATCAACGTCCAATTCAAGGAAGGAGCCGTCGGGAGTTGGTATACGTATATTGACAGTTCCGAGGCTAGCGTAGATGCTGTCGCCGAACTTGAAGCTGTACTCGGACGAAGATAGCTTCATTTTCTTTTTCATCTGACGGTATAGCGCCTTAGCTTGTGCCAGTCCAATGCATGAGCGTTGTGCGCCGATATCAAGACACGCACCAATGAACGGTTTAGGTGTGTTAGAGAAATGGGTGTCGCAGTACTTGATATTAATGACATTTCGGCTATTACTGGATTGAGATAAATGAGGATCGTCACAGGGGCGGTGATCGACATGATGAGGACGTAAAGTATTCCGTGTTCGATTTCCTTTTGCGGCATGCTCGGGTGACGGCGATTGCGTTATATTCCTTATCCAAATAGAGGGGTGAATAAGATGAATCATCGTTCGGTAATGCGTTAGCGACAGATGCAGATGAAATGAACCCATTGGCGGTTATAGAAGAACTTGAGTGACTGATGTGGTAAATTGAAGTGACGTGGAACGTTACTTGATTATTCTTCTCATTAGTGACCGAATCACCATATTTCGTGGAAGGTGGGTTCTCAAGTATCGGAGATTCGCAAATGCTGGAGTTATTCCATCTTTAGAAAATGCAAGTGATGATGTGTGAGGCGACGTTTGCGAAGATGGTGTTTGGGAAGGTTGAGTGAACAGAATATACTGGGGATCTGGCACTTGTTCCGAATCCGCAACGGAGTCATCATCGTCAGTTTCTTGTAGTAACTCCTCAAGATACGATTTTCATCTGCCTTATTATCATTGAGGGCTTAGTAAACCATCAGGATCTTTCACGATATCAAAAAGCATGCTTGAAAGGAAATTAATGTGCTCAGATTGTTCCGATAAAATCTTTTTCAAAATGATTACCTTTTGCTTAGTTGTCTTGTTGCGCAACATAAATCAATTCGATTCTTGACGATGCGATCAGCGTCACGTGGTTGAGTACATCGACTCAACGTGGTCGGTACTTCCGCAATTGAAGCATTTTGCGTCGGAGGAAGATGTAATGTGCTTGCGGTGACGAGCATGTGGATCCCTTCCATAGCGCGCTTGAGATTGAAACCAGTTGACTGCTCCATTGGTTTGGCTGAGGCGGAGTATCCGTTTCCTGGGCTTAAAGAGCAACTTCAACAGATTCTGGTTGAAAAGATTCTTGTGTGCCCTGTATTGGGGAGTGGGTGAACAGTTGGGGTTGCGATGGTGACTTGAGAGGCGGTCCTGTCTAGCAGTTCCTGTGATCTGTAAGGAGTATTTGTGATAGACAAAGCGTTTGAAGGTAGTGCAATGGGCTGGTTGTAGGTTGCACAGATACGGGCATTGTGTTCCGCTCTGTCCAAAGCGTCGAGAAACGTTTTAAAATCACTTCCTGGATTATTCATACTGTTAATGGGGCAGCAGCCCATGGTTTCATCCGTACCGAAAGATAGAGCACTTGTTTTTGGTATTCTTCCGAGTTACGACCAGGTGAGCACTGGGGAACAAGATCCTCAATTTTTCTTGCAGTTTCTGGAGTGCTTCGCCTTCGTTAGCAGAATCTATCATGAAGTTATTGATGTTGAGTAGCGACACCTCGTCTTCTATGGACTGCATACGAGTTGTGCTGCAATAGCGTTGCTGCAATGCATGTACTATTTGATTCCAGTCTTGCATGTTACGCAAAGAGGAGTAGTAGAAACGCAATGCTTCATTTCGGAACATATTGTGGATGAGAGAGATGCGTTGGTTCTGCTGGATGTTGTTGACGTTGCAGAGATGGTCAAATTGGGTCAAAGCCATAATGATGTTTTCCCTTGAGGTCCACCAAACTTCGAGGAGTCTCGACTATAGAAAGCATAAATTTTGCTTGCCCGTTTCCATTCTCTTGGTCGAAATTTAGATGGCGATTTACCGGTTGTTGATTGTTACCTTCTCGGTGAGGGGTTTGCAGAGTCCTAGGAGGAGGAGTGTTAACTTCCACTTGTAGCCTTCCTTGTTTCAAGTTGTGGTACCTGTGGTACGCCTCGCTTATGTCATTGTGGAATTCCCGTTCCGGCCATATCACGCTGACAATGCGTATGCATGTAAGATTGGAATTAAATGTTGTTTTGGGGGACGAGGCCGCAGTCTTCCATAAACACTCTTATGCATTTGTATATGTTACTGTTGGTGAGAATTTCTGCCCTTGTGAGATCCCATATAGAGAATTCTTCCTTCAGTAGCGCCCGAAGGTCTTCTCCACGAGCTTGAGGATTGAAATCATCGAAGGTCGGAAGAAGCGAACAATATTTTGTTGTAAGGTGTTGTCGGGTTCAACACGTTCCCAGTTGATAAACCGAGCTGGATTCGAAGGATCCTGAGGTTGATCTTCCATTTGGGTAAGATCGAATAACGACTTGAGGACGTTTTCACGTCTAGCCTTATTCGCGAATGTGGGTAGAACGTATTTACGTCTGACACTTGTTTTTTTGTTGATTAGTTGAGTTTGGTTGATGAGTTGATTGATTGATTAGAGATGATGGCTAGTCTACCAGAGATAGCTATCTTAAATACTAATTTGAGCACAACTCTTCTACAAAAGCTTAGTCAAGCTATGACTACGGAATATGCAATCATAATGCAGCAAAATATGTGTAACCAGGGTTGGCCCATTATGCGGTACTGCGGATAGGTCCGAGCCATGGATTTGGCCTTCGGCGCAACAGTCGGGAGGTAGGATGGCAACGACTGTTGGCTATCAGCAGTCGTGCGTCTGTGTTAGGTAGAGTCGGCCCAGTGTAGTATACACTAAATAGGTCCGAGCTATGATTCGCCTTCGGAGCGACAGTAGGAACCGGTAGGATAGGCAACTACTGTTGCCTATCGTGTGTTGTGTGTCTACGATAGGTAGAGCCGGCCCAGTGGTGCATGAACTGGATAGGCCCGACTTTGTACTGCTTCAAAACAACAGTTGCAAGCCAGTGATAAATACCGACGGTTGCTTTCCAGTTGTTGCCCCCTCTAAATGTAATAGAGCAGGCCCAGTATAGGATACCATAGAAAGGGAAAGTTATGGTATCCGACTTCGAAGAAACAGCTGGAAGACGGTAAGAAATATAACGACTACTGGTTGGCGCGGGTCATTTCTCCACATTTCCTTCCCCGCCAGTCGTCATCTACTGTACAGTACAGTACTGTACATACCCTTTGTACGTCTACAGTAGAGCGTGCACGCCGCAGTACTGTACAACCCTCGGGCACGGTACCTGCAGCACAGTACGTACAGAACAGTATCTCCCCAGGCGGTTTGTGTACCCCAAGTACGGTACAGCGCAGGGCAGTGCCCGCCAGTACCCATCGGATGTGATCATTTTTGCAGCTCTGCACTGTATGCGATTTCCAAGGCACGAGCGTCATGCCGACGGACGCGACTGTCAGATTGAAGCACCGCTCCATATCCCGGGGAATACACTCCGTTCCGCAGACATGTTAGCTTTCCCCTTTCCGAACGCCACACCCCCACAACCCGGTCCACCCTTTTGCGACGTCACTATTGTACTGCCTTTTCAGTCGGCCACCCGCACGAAAGCCGCTCAGATAGCAGGTGGCGCAGCGGACTGCGTGCAACGGGATAAGAGTCGCGACCTCGACCGCAAGCTGACACGTCGCCCGCGCAATCTCCGGGATGGCCCTCGGAGCGAACCCCTCTTCCAATTCCAACCCCACCACTTTCGATTCCCTCGGTTTTCCCCTCGGCCGCTACCACCCGTTTCCGCAAGGAGTTTTTTTCGGCCATCGCTCGCCGCTATCATAAACCTCCACAGGTTATTCGTCATCCGGTCTGCGGTTGCCATGGCGATAATTGCGCGAGCAGTATTGCGCGCGACTGACATTGACCACAAAGTTAGCTCCAAAGTGTAAGCCCGGACCCATCGTGATTATCTGAAAACTCAACGGCACAATTAAATGAAAAACTGCATACAGTGGTACAGTACGTATGATAACACTAGTTAATTATGCACTATATCGTGACTATTGTTGATTACAGTACAGTCCTGTAATATCGTACGTCAAATACCTTTAGCACAGTACGAATGGAAGACTCGGAAACACAGTACGGTATGTACAGTACAGTACAGTACTACAGTACAGTACAGTACAGTACTACAGTACAGTACAGTACAGTACTACAGTACAGTACAGTACAGTACTCCGTGCTACAGTACTGTTGCGTACAGTACAGTACAGAGCATGGTCAGTATCGCAGCACATAGTGAACGGTGACACCAATTCATTCTCACTGTAAGCGTTCGGTTTATTTGTTTTTATCAGCGGTACTTACGGTAGGTAACAAATACAGTACACTAAAATAACGTACTGTACTACTGTACCCCCTCCCAATCTGCAGCACCAGACTTGGTTGTGTCGGTCGAGTCGTAGTAAAATACCAGCCGCCTTTCACCACAGTATCTCTCAGTAACATATACCAAAGGACATCGAAGAAGCATCGATATCTTCACATAGCCCGAAGACGACCTGAATACAGTTGACCAGTAGACCAGTTGAACAGTTAAACTGTATTCCTTCCACAGTACATGAGGACCACCGTCAGGATTACCCTGACAACATAGCCCACTATGCGGCTTTTATTAGTCTGGAGTTTAAATAAATGTTCACCACACCATCAGCAACGCATACCCGGCACCGCCAGCCATTTGATTCAGTTACATTTACAGTATGACAAAACCTCCGATAGCGAGACTAGAGTAGGAGGCAGCTGCAATATTCACCCAATCCCGCCATTGCACTATTCTTTGTATCCAGCTGGCCAACTCAATCCAGCAGTGCATTAAACCGTCTACATGCTCCAGTCGCTACATGCCTCCACTGTTCATATTTTTACCACCTTCAAAATGATGCGGCACGTACAACGCACAGTATGGTGCGTGCGTTCTGACAAGTATGAAAAGGCGATCAAGTCGCGCGACAGAATTCATGAATGTATGTGCTATGATTGTTACTGCCAAGACTTTATGGGAGTTTCTTGTGAACTGTATTGTCAGGCATTGTCGAAAACTTGTGAGAGTGCCTTTGTAACGCGGTGATCATCATGAGAAGAGAATGAATAAACTGAGCGTACAGTGACGGAAAGATTCGTGAGGGCGACAGGAGGAGGCGACTGCAATGGGGGAGCGCTATTTCGTTAGAAATCCAATAGGGGACTGGATCTGAGAGGACCGCTGTGAACGGCAAGAGTCGCTGAAACTGGAGTAGGGTAGGTAATTGACTTGATACCGTATGTAAGATGTATTCCATGTAAGAGGAAAGTGCGGAGATTAAGATTGGGAGATGCCTCGTGATGGCAGCAAAAGAAACGCCGGTTTGTGTTGGAAGCGCATGTCGCCACAGAGAGATATAGGCAGAGGGTATGGAGAAGCATTGAGAAGGAAGTGGATGGACGAGATTAGGGAAGACAGTGCTAGTTGAGGGCCAATTGGGGTTAGGGTAAGGTGGAACCTGGATGTGGTGCGGTAGGGAGCATCATGGGTTGCAGCTTGTGACAAAGCAACGGGAGTAGTTGTTAAGTGTGGGATGTGCAGAACTGTGGAGTAAGCGCCGCAAGCTAATCCGTGGCTGAGAATGGGACGTGGAGTCGGCGAGTTTGATTGCGGTGCGGCACGGGGGAACGATGCGTAGCGGGGTTGCTCGACAGAGACCTTGAAGGTGCGGTTGTGAGGAAGGGTGAATGGACTTGTTTTGCTGGACATAAAGAGGGTTTTTTGAATTTGGCCGGAGAAGGGGGATATGCGTGAAGGTATTCATGCGTGTGATACAGGGTTTTTTTTGAATGAAGGTGTGAGGCTTTAGTATAATGCTAAGCTATTCCCGCTGCCTCTTGTAACGAAAGCATTTTTTGCCAAGAAAAAGATATGCAGTATTGATGAAGGTGGCATATTCCAATGTTACCATGTACTGTATGCTGTCTAGTAACAGGGGATGTACCGTACAGTACATTACTTGCTGACTGTATTCAAATATCGGAAAGGACAGGGTTAGGGAATGGAAGGGATAATTGCATTGATGGAGAAGTAGTTGGTCTACGAAAAAGTGAATTTGTGGTACCAGCAACCGTTCCGCAATCACTGTCAAAAGGGGGCTGCACTGAAAAAATCTTCGATTGCAGTAGTGACATTACGGTATCAGCATTTTCTGCACGAGCCATGTGTTTGGATGTTCTGGTTAAAACGTGTCATACAAGTGGATCCTGAAGATGAGTTGGCAGGACAGGGCCTTCATTTCGTTATTTTTGATAAAGTGCTGAATGGCTCAAATCGCAGTAAAAGAAATTCAGTTTGTGAAGGTCGCATTTGGCCTACGTTTGAACAGATTGGATGGAAACAGCGTGAAAATTCAGTAAAAAACTGCTGTATTCTGCACCACTGTATACTGCACACATTGTACTGTCTGCAGAAAACACAGGAGTTAAATAAAACAAATAAATTACTGTGCAGTACAGTACATATCGTTACAGTACAACGTGAAACATGCAACTTTCGAAATTTTTTTGGTGCACAAAAGGAAAAATATGACAATTGACTACACTTCACATTGTATTGAAGGTTAAAGCTTCAGATTTTCTGGTTATTGATCCAAAAACTTCAAACGTCGAGAACAATCGAATAATTTGCCGGGAATCATCACGAGAGCTGCAATACTGTACAGTGCTGGAGCAAGCAAAAAACCAAGGTGATGGTGTTAACTTTACAAAGTTTTTTCAAAATTGTACTACATTTGTGCAAAAAAAGAATAAAAGCGATGATACGTACAGTAGATGCAGTACAGTACTGCACAAAACTGCAGGGGGGAAAATTTTGGGTTATTTTAATGCATGGAAGATGTGGTCGGTCGGCAGTGCTGCGCAGTAATGCCTTTGGACAAAATTGTACAGCACCATACTGTACATATACTGTATTGGAAGTACATTACAGTGTACGTTCTTGTACAGCAATGGTACGGTAATTACTTCGGTTACTACGTACATCAATTTGGGAGCACGGTGCTGTGCGGTACAGAACGGAACTGTACTGTACTGTACAGTTTACTGTGCGCATCAACATTCGGCAAACCTACATCAAAGGAACGTAAGATGGTTGGTCATTGAACATGAATGATTATGTGAGGTGGCCAACTTTTCTTTTAGATTTCAGATTTTCCCAGGAAAATGTGTTTTCAATAAAATTCCCTGACATGAAAGGCCAATTAACGGAGCGATAACGCCAAAAATATGCCAAGCGACAGGGACAATGCCAACTGTCGAGCACTGCACTGCCACGCATTAGGGTACGAGCCATATTTGTGGCTCGAAGGGACGTTTCTCGTAAACATTTACCGTCCTTTGAAACCACAGGCTTGATCCCAACTGAAGACAGAATGCAACGTTAAATTGATGTTTGCCAGGCTTCCACTAATCGCAATTTGAACGATCAGAGGGCTGTAAGAGCCATGAGAGCAGGTTTACCGCTGCACCAAACTACGCTAGGCCAAAAGAAAGTGGAAAATTAGTTGTAACTCTAGTCCAATTGGCTCTATACAAGTTGAGGTTCGGTTGAATCAGTAGTCAAGTACGGCATTGGACTCTTTACACTGCCAACCATTCAGTATAATCGTTTTAAGGTTGACCGTGACAGAAGCTCAGGGGGACGTACAGAATCCACGACAAGAAATTGTGGCGGTAGTCAGAATTCAGTTGAGAGTATGTGTAGATTTTTTGTGGCTTTCGAGAATATCTGCAAGTCGGCGCCGGGAATTTGTGGAATGACGATGATTAACTTGTGGAAGGATTAGGACGAGAGGTAGGGTGTACGTACTCGTTGGAACTGGAATTCAGCCCTCATTGTACTCGTCCCAGCAACAATCACAAGCGCAAAGACAGTAATTTGGTGAGAACGCACTGAAAAATTACTCCTATTGAATAACTGGATTATCCACCAAGCATGTTCCGGCAGACTCGATTGCAGTTCTGCAAGAACAAGCTCGTTAAAAATACTTTGCAGAGGAACCTGGTCACTGTTTTAAATTGAAAAAAAATCGGAAAAGAATACCAAGACAGGATAAAAAAGTAGACACCAAACAGCGAATTAAGTAGGGCAACTACGGCACAAAAGCCTAATTCGCGGCGGAAGGAAAAACCAAAGTACGGTATGATTTGCCGTGGACATGAAACAAGGGGGGGGGAAATCTTTACGGCGGTGCGAACAAGCACTCAGAGGCGGGGAGGATTCAGAATTGTACGTATGATACGGTGCGGTACAAAAAAATCAAGATACAAACAACAAACGATAATGTATCTTACAAACTTTCATATATTGTTTGAATGTGTGCACTGTGCAAGTTGTTTCAAATTTGGTAGAATCGGGTGGGGTGTATCGTGAGGCACATTGACGACTTTCATGACGTGGGCACGGCGCATCAAATGTCTCTTGCGAGCGGAGCGTGGGATGTCTGGAGAGGGGGCATTTCAGGGGGAGTAGGAGGAGTACAGTACAGCACAAAACTGTATCAACCGGAGATGTATGTGTACGAGACGTGGAGTTTTCCTTTCTACTTGGCATTGATTCACTGCCTCCATTTCATTTTACTGTATTTCAATTGGCAAGTACTTTACTGTACAGTGTACAAGACAGTACAGGATTGTACTGTATGCTACAGTACATTTACAGAAAGAGAAAGTACAGGAATAGGAAATTTAGGATCACCAGTTATTCGAGGGCCATCCGGTGATTACTGTTCAAAAGAGGGTAATTTCCGCAGTGTGGAGAGTTTGTTGTTCAATTATTTATTTTTGAATTTTTAAGTTTGAGTTGATCATACAGTGATATACTGCAGACTGCGCAAACCGGTGGCATGGAACTCTGCCACAGAGGTGTATCACGATGCGACGTGAGTATGATCAGTGCGTTTCGACGAATAGGAGTCGAGGTTGGCATGAAGGATAATTGTATTGGATGAGCGAAGAGTGACAAGGTGGTTGGAATATTTGACTCTTATCATACTAATTTATGCAAGAAATGTCAATACCAATACTGTACGGTACCAATCTGGAGGCTGGAGTTACACCTCTCTTTACTCACCTTACATCTTTTCATTTTTTCTTCGAATAGTAACCTAAAGAATTGAAAATATTATAGAAAAAACAATAGGTGACAGTTTTATTGATACAAAAAAATTAGAAACTGTATTGCACTGCAGGTTTGGCATTGCTTACCTACATACATTGTCCAATGTGATTGCTTGTGCCTGCGGCAAGGGGATATGAAAGAACGGACTCCGTCGGTAATCCTCTTCCCCCACGTTCTCGCATCCCTTTTGGCGTATGCGGATGGTTATCCAACACAAATTTCCGGATTTATCTCATTTCATCCAATACGATTTATCAATCCGAAATTTCAACGAAAAAATACCATATTTCTCACTCCACTCCGGGAATCATTCTATTCCCGTCCCTTTCCTTCGCTCCGCCCAGCAAACCAACTGCACCCGTCGTCAGCCTGCCGTCTTGCATTTGCTACTGACAAAATTTCCTTTCATAACACCATCTCAACCGCAGCCCAGTTTCAATTTACATAAATATGCAAATCGAAACTGGTTAAAAGTGCACTACCGCAGTTTCTGTCGATCCTTCCCTCCACCAACACCAATCGCAACCGTACCTACTTCCACACTCATAATCGTCACTATATCTCCGTCACTTTCTTCCTCCATTTCCCGTGCGGACATTTTCACGACTGGTATGCTACACGCATCCCTTTACTATCACACCACTCTTCGCATCTTTAAATCATCACCACCTGACACCATCTTCATCGTACGACGTCCTTGACTGCCATCTCTCACCTCTCCTTCCCGTGCGCCATATATTCCTGTGGTCCTCTGTTTCTCCTCCTTCATCCTTTTCACATTATCATTCGCCCACCTCGACGCCCTCCCACCCGCTTTCGTCTTTGAAGGACCCATTATCGATCGCAAATATTTCTCCACCTTCTCACCATGGTTATCAAGACTCAACACTCCGCCCTATCCTCCTCGTCCTTGCTAAAAACCACACGTTCCGCACCTCCCACCCTTCGCTACTCCAGGAGGAGACTCTCACGGGCACTCTAGCTCTCAAATCGAGGGTGTTTGGAGTCCGTCGTCGCTTCGTCCGTCTCGAACGCTCCGTCTTGCACATCCACTCCCACGGTGACGATTGCGGCTATCCGCTTGCCTCCCACCACATGACGCAAGCACTTGACGTCGTTGTTAACACTGCCCGTTCAATGATCCACATCCGCATCTCCCCAAAGGCACACATCACTTTGGTCTTTCGTCATGACGCCTCTCTGTTGCACCTGTGGGCAGCCGCACTACGTCGTTGCAATGGCTGCCAAAGTTGAGACGTACTACAAAAAGTACGGCCGCATTGGAAAGGGTCACTATGCTACTGTTTATGAGGCTGTTGACCGCCGCACCGGGCAAAAGGTTGCGATCAAGGAGGTCCCGAAGGAGCATGATGACCCCAAGATTGCGTTGTATTCCAAGAGGGAAGCCGAGATCGCCAGGTTGGTGAACCATGAGAATGTCGTGAGACTATTGACGTGTTTGAAACGCCCAACACTGTGTACATTGTCATGGAATTTGTGGAGCATGGCACATTGCTGGAGTTTTTGGCTGGTGGCAAGAACCGCATCAATGAGAAGAATGCGCTGCGTTTTGCAAAGCAGTTGCTGCGTGCCATTGCGTACTTGCATGCGGAGAATATCGTGCACCGGGATGTGAAGCCGGAAAACATTTTAATCACTGGCGATGGTCAGATCAAATTGGCGGATTTCGGACTGGCCAGGATTTTAGATGGAATTTGTAACGACGAGTATTGTCTGTCTAGCATTTTGGGCACCCCGGCATATTGCAGTCCGGAAGTTGTTACCAAGTCGCAGTATGGCAAACCGGTAGACCTGTATGGCTGCGGGGTACTACTCTATGTTGCATTGTCGGGTAGCCTACCGTTCCGTGGAACGACACCGGAGGAAGTGTTTACCAACATCCGGAGGGGTAGATTGGAGTTTCCAAAGGCCCGCTGGGCCTTGGTGTCAGATGAAGCCATGGATTTCGTGAAACAGTTGTTGAGCTACAATCCGTCCGACAGGCCGACGGCGGCGGAGGCATTGAACCATCCGTGGTTGATGTCGAATGGCGACCGCGTGAGTGACGAGAGGCCGATTTCACCGCGGCCGTTTGTGAGGAATGCCTCGGCGAGGCAGTACGTAGCGGGCATTTGAACGTGGGGAGAATGCCGAAGGTAACTTCGACAAGCTCGTTTCGCCGGGCGGCGTCAGGTAGTCTGCAGCAGCTAGTGCTGGGAGGGAGAAGCGCATGGGACACGTGTACTAGTGCGGTATCCGCCTTGTGGAAGCTTTGTTATCAGGCACCCTGAGAGGTTGGGAGATGGACTCATGTTACTGTTAACAGTTAACATTGACAGTTGTCTGGCAGACATCAGTACTATTGTAGCTGTGTAGGGCTAATTCAGGTGGGCGACAGATGTAAATAATTTTTTCGTGCGTTCTTGTCGTGGTCGATAGGACAAGCGGTGGCGTGTCTCTTGCTAATGCCAACCATGTGGTTGTTTCAGCAGGCCTGGACATGCGCCACGTACCCAATGTGCCAATGCTGTTGGTACTGTACAATACTGTATCTATTATTTCTGTCCGCAGGTGTGCGATGTCACTCATATCGTTACTAGTGCAAAACTGCAAAAATTGTCTCAACAAATCTCCTGGCGAGTGGCTTGCGGTAGTATTATGAGGTTGTCAGGAAGAAAGATTGTCGATTGCGAACTAGCAAAGCACGTACACTGCGATCGTTCGGGCATCGTGCAGTAACATAGGGTTGTACGGCAGCACTTGCTGGCTTTCGAGCTGCGTTCCTTGTTGCATTCTCATAGCCCTCGAGCTTACAAGGCAACTGTTGCTCGAGGGCTATGAATGCACTTCCTTACTCTAAGAATAGAACGAAATTGAGGCAGACTCGTGATACCCAAAACAGTCTTCAATACTTGAAAGCAAGCTCGGTTTGTGGGCATTTCAACGTTGCTTATGCTTGTAGCGTGCAAGTGCAAAACAATTTTTTCGGTTAGTCGCTCTTACCTACCAGCTGTCGCTTTTACCTACCCAGCTGCCGCCTTTACCGAGCAATCCGTGTAGCAGCGGGAGTTGCAATACAATGTGGGTGCGGTACTTTGCGCCTGGTGTGGTGAACATATATTTAAACTCCTGACTAAAAGCCGCCTAGTGGCAATGTTGTCACGGTAGCCTGGTGAGTGGTTTCACGATCAGTCTCATATGGGCAATTTAATTTACACTGCCTCCAACACGCCGTGAGGGTGACCCATTTCAAAGAGAGAACAATCTCGCGCAAAAGCAGCCTGTGGTAGTGCCACGATCTTTTGGCTCTTCACCGATCTCTTTTAGACTCGGCCTCTGTACCTGGATGCAGACCAATCAGCCTCTGCAGTAACAAGTGCAGTCCCGCGATTAAGCAAATGGCTACACGCTCTTGTTGCTTCACGCCTACTTCTAGCGGCCATTCTTGATCTTCCACAAGTTCTGAGGGCATTCCCTACTCACCGAGGCTTCCAACGAAACCAAGCACGTCGCAGGTCCAACACGCACGACATCGCCGTGTATTAGACTCCCAAACTTGGAATTCATGTCACTGTCGTTGAATTGCAACGCCGTACGTTGGAAACCACACGTTGGCAGCGCTAGTCAACTACTCCCCGAAAGAAAAGCAATCGCCAAACTCTGTGTTTGTGCAGTTTTTTTCAAATAGAGAGATGATATTTACATGTACAGTACTTGGGAAAGCGCTTGCCTTTCTTTGTCAAGTAAACGCATTTCAAAGTAAGGCTATCACACCATTCCACACTTTGCCGGCTCATGTAGCGCACAGTACTGTACAATTTACAACCTTTTTGAAATGAGCGCTGTATATCTGCTCGGAAATAATCGCGAATGATAGTTGGCCGCGGGTAACTGGACTGAATCGAAACATCGCTCGCTTCTCTATAATTTTACTTGCAGATAACAATGTCGATTGGCAAAATATCCAACGTCTCAGTCACTGATTTCCGGGGGAAGAACCCTTGATATTCAGCCTTTTGTCTACGGTCGTTGATTGCTAAATCCGTATAGTAAAGAATGGCAGCACTGATTTGTATCAAATGCATTCTAGTTTGTCAGAAACCGTCAGAAACTTTGCTTGGTTTGTGGAGTAGGATGCGTTCTAGTTGTTATTCACAAACGTTGCTTACATTGCCCTTCTTCACCGCGCCTCTTCCAACGAATACGTGAGCTTGGGAGCTCACCATGCCGGCAGATTTGGCTGGGAACACGTGCAGGTTACTGAGAGCAGTTTGTAACGCCATAACCACCCTGTATCTTTCTTCCTTTGCACGATAAAGTTCAGGCAGGAGCGCGTTGGCATCCCTTGCTGTACCACGTTGACGAAATGGTTGATTTGTTCTTTGGCAATTGCCGCGGCGATCGCGGCACAAACGTCAATGTTCGCAGCGCGTGAATACCGCATGCAAATCCGACGTACACACTCTCATGATCCCTTCTGAGACGATTTGCTTCCGCCGCTGCCTCCCACCCGAGACGTCTCCATGCCCCAGGTTCCGCCTGGTCCCGCGCCCCAAGGTCGGGAAGCCCGCAACCCTTTGTCCACCGTCCACTCCGTCATCACCATCAGCACGTCCCCTACTGCCCTCCCGGCCGCCCTGGCACCCCCTCTTCCTTTCCCTTCTGTCTGGTATGGCCTGGTCGCACTCTACGCCCTGCTGATCTCTTCACTATTCCCAGCCCTTGCATTCACACCGGTGCTCTCCAACTCATCCGTCGCCAGGCCAACCAAGTGCATTTTGTGAAAACAATCGCCCAGCGGCCCACTGCCACCGAGTAGTCCGCGCTCTCCCATAAAGCCATCGCGCCCCAAACATCCACGTGCGAGCCGACCGCCCTCCGACCCTCTCGTACCTGCCACACCGTTATTCCTAATAAGTGTACCGATCGTGCAACGCGCCATACAGAGGACGCGCAATACTCTCGTGCTAGGTACGCCCTCGCGAATTCCTCCATTGCCGATCCAGACAATCCGCCACGCAGGCTGCCCTCAATTCCTCCGCCCTTCCCCACGCATTTCGGTCGTCCCCTTGGATGATGCGACCCTACTCCCTCCCCCAAATCCTCCATGAAATCCGTTTTACGAGCTGCTCGATGCATGAACACAACTTCCGCCGCTGGCCCTGGCCGCGCGCCCCCTCGCTTGCCTCGCCGGCTAGCCACTACCTCGGTGTCCCCTGAAGCTGCCTTGACTGGTCACTCGGCCCTGACCTACCTTATCTGGCGCCTGGCCCGTGGCGATCTCTCGCGCTCTACCACACCACTCGTCGATGCTGCCACACTCCGCCGCTCAACCCCGCCCGGACAAGATCCGGCGGATTGCAATCGGCCAGAGCCTGAGGTGCGTGGGCTCAAGCTATTCCTGCCTACCGCCTTGTCGCACTCGAGTGATTTCCTCGCGGCCTCCAAGCTCGTTGACCGTGCCCTTCGCGGCCTTGACATCATCATTCATGATTCCCGCATGATCATGAGGCGCAGAGGTACGGATTCAGACTTTGGTGTGGTCTCTGTTGACGAGAATAATGCTTTCAATCAGCACACGTTGCGGGCCCTCCAGTCCCACCCCTTGCCTTTTCTCAATATGATCTGCGCTTGTATTCCTCCCCTCCTCCTCCTATCTTCCCGTTACCCTTCTCCTCTCTCCAATTGGGAGGGATCTCATAAAGGTGATCCCACCTGTATGCTGTTGTTTTCCCTAGTTCTCTAGCCTCCCATCAACCGCGTATCCGTTGCATGCCACCCTCTGCCCGAACCGCTGGTACGCAGAAAACCACACGCTTAATGGTCACATCTTGAAGTTGGCCATTGCGCTTCGGATCTTACAGGGGCTCGGTCCTGAGATCAACTTCGTAATCGACGCCTCAAGTCTCGCGTTTTTGGCCCACCATGTATCCGAACCGCGTCCGTACCCTGACCGACCCTGTCGCTGTCTCCCTGGTATCTGAAGATGGCATTTCGCTGCTCCGCATCCATCCCTGTCGGCAGTGACGACTTCATGGGTCAACACCCTCCGGCTTCCACGTATGTATAGCTGCCAAGCTGTACATACGTGGACAGCTTCGCTCTTGACATTGGCCCCTTCCAGACCAACACCTTCACTCGGCGTACCGACCTTCCCTTCACCCTGCTGGTGTAGATGCTGTGAGTCGTTTAGGCGCGCAAATTCAAGTAAGATGACCTTTCAGGCGCTAACCCCAACCCCCGCGACCCCAGCGCCCAGTCTACCCACCGATGCGCTCGCCGCAGCTCCCCTCTCTCCCCTAGCGCCCTCGCCTTCCCCATTGTCCATCCCTCGGCCACTTCCGTGGTCTACAACAAGTGTGGTCAGTTATGCCGCGCCAGCACATAGGCTTCCGCATTTATTAGGACACAGTTGCAATCTGTAACCACCATTGCCATCCCCGATGGACGCCAGCGTTGATCGTTCCTCGAATTGCAAGTCTGTCCCTGTCGTTGTGCACAGACTCAAAACCATGCGGGATTTATTCCCCCGACATGTTTCAAGCCGGCCGGTCTCGCATCTCGACAACAAGTTACCTTCCTGTTGGCTGAAACTGCAGATCGCCCCGCTGACACCCCCGTTTAACCCAGCCACCCAGCCCATGGTTCGCTTCCTCACGAGTCTGCGGCATACCACATTATGGTTCGCTCTTCGCTTGCCTCTGCTACGATCTGACATCCCGCTGAAGAGGCCCGTGGCGCTGCTGAGCGAGCTAACGCGTCGAAACTTTAGAGTCTTAGCGGAGGGTGCGAGATGCACTCCTCCGCCCAGAGGACGCCGACCCGTCCGTTTAAGTCCAGTGGCACTTTGCTCGGCTCACAGTTTAGCATTTGACACCCTTGGCGCGCTCTCTGAGCCTTCTTGACCTACCCCGATGCTTATGCTAAACGGATTTCTTTCCGCTCTACTCGTTGATACTCCGTCGCCAACACTCAGCTGTTGCAGCAGCCCAAGTTTTCTGCTATCCTAGCTCAAATGCCGGACGGAGAGGGTACTTTCGTGACATGAGTACCCTGTAATCCCGTGCGTAATGTCGTAGAGCGACCACACCTTATTCACAACCATTTTTTCTCGAAACCATTGTCATCTTTTCAACTTCTGCGACTAGTCTCTTTCAATCTTTGCTTCAAACATGCTTGGTGCCCGGGCCATGCTGGGCTTTGTTGCCCAAGCATCAGGGCCTCGGGGTCTTGCGGATCGGTCGTCCTCGCTCCAAAGCTCTCGCGGTATAGATTTTGGCTTTTGCCGTTTCATTTGCATTGTCATCCATGGCCGTGGGATCACGTTTAGTCGAACTAGGAAAACTGCGATGATCACCGTATCCTGCTGCCCTCAACCACAATTGTCAAAGGAAGCGAGGGCTCCCTTTTGTCGCTGTCCTGCTGGCTTAACTCAAAGTCGCCCACTCCAAGAAACTGTCGCCGCTGTCAATAAATTCTGTAATCGCGCTTTCAACGGGAGTTTTTCAACCTATTGTTATCTCGCCTTGTCGAGATTGCACTGGAGGAATTTTCTTTCGCGAAGCGAATGCAACGCCAGGGGTGTAGTCGAGAAGGTCTCGATGAATAGAATGGCTGGCCTTCCCCTAGGATGAGAGAAGGCAGGTGGCGTGTTTTGCGATCGACATCGCCCCTCACCTCGACACCCCTCTCAGAACGTGCTCCCTGTCGTGACCAATCACAGTTATCTTCTCCCAACCGGTTCTATATGACTAATAACTGTACATCAGTGTGGTACCCGCTGTAAGCCGAACTGATCTGCCCTCTCGAATCGTCGTCAAGAGGATTCTGCCTAGAGTTGAGCGAGTCTTCGTTTATCCACAGAGTCTCGGATTCGCGTCGCCCTTGTGGACGGTACAGATCTGGAGACTGCGAGGGCAATGTGCAGATTTCTGTTATTTGCGCCTTTACCACAGATTGATTGAAAAGCTCTCGCCGTAAGCCAGTCTTTTTCAAAACGCGGCGATAAAAGCAAACGCCCGGGAGACTAATCTTTTAGTAGAACCAGGAGGACTGCGGCAGCCAGGACCCTTCTCTGCTTTGACGTAGATGTTTTGACTAAATGCAGCAAGGCGTGCTGGCTTGCAAGCCTGATCGAGGAAGAGGGCCCTCTTGCGCTGACTGTGAGGGATGATAATCAACTTCAGCGGGCAGTATTCAAAGTCGAACCATCGAGGCTCCTCTTCGAAGTCGAGCGAGAAGAGGCGCAAGGACTGGAACCCTGGGTCTTTGCTCGGTATGGCACGGGCGCCGAGCAAAGCGAGATGAAAATTGAAAGAAAAGTAGATGAGGAGGGACGTTGAAAGGGAACAGTTGGGGCGGTCAGGCAATGCTCAGTTGCATCCCAGCGATCTGCATGGCACAAGCGCAGATTTGCTCCGAAGGGCGACGCACACGTGATATCACAAGCAAGAGGCTGTCTCTGCCTCGTAACGAAGGGCCGGAAGCCTTTTAAGGATGTCTGCCGGCCGCGATTCGATGCCTGGGACTAGTACTAGAGCTTTAAACTACAAGAGGCGGCTTGCAGCGGTGACATTATATAAATGAGGGCGTTTCAGGCGGAGTTTTGGCAATGAGGCGGCCGAAACCAGAACAATAGTGTCGATATGATCCCCACAGGCGTCCGCTATCTTGCTACTGATGGCAGCATATCAGCAGGGTTAGTGAAGAGCAGCAGTCCCAGATGCCGTGGAAGCATGATTGTTCAATTGATGATGGGTATTGCAGCTTCCATGGAATACGCAGTAACACAAAGGCTGCGGGGACTGGGCCGGGGGTTTGAGCGCGAATACAGCACTAGATGCCAGGGCTACAGTGATGGGCAGCGAAACGGAGGACTTGCCACATATTGTTGTTGCTATGGGCATAAACTCGGACTTACCGGCAGTACCCTGTATATAAACGATTCTGTGTGACTATGAGATGTAAGGAGAACTGCAGGGCCTTAGGGACCGAGGTCGCGGAGAGGCCCAGGTTGTTGGTTCGGGAAGGAACACAAGGAGCAGCGTGATTTGCTCAAGTGGAAGCAGCCGACAGTCAAGGCATGCCCGGTAGTTTGCAGCTTGCGGTGCGGCGGTAGCGGGCTTTTGGTTTCACTCAAGCTGAGTGAGGCAGTGGCTTACTGGATAGACTTGATTTGGCAATGGCTTCATTTCTGACAAGCCATTGCTACCCAGGCGGATCTGCAGGCAGGTTTGTCTCCATACTTTGTCCTTGGGGTTTATTCTACTACGCATTTAAGCATCTTGTAAAACGTATAAAACATTGCAATCTGCCAAATTCCGATAGAGCATCAGAGCGTGCGGGTCGGAAAGGCGAAAGGCGCGGAACATGAAGTATGCTGACTCTCACACTGGGTACATGTAAAGGCATACGAGCGGATTGCGGACGTCTTGCAGTAGTTGCAGCGGCGTCGATACGCCTCCGTTTTTCACGTTACAAAGGAGCTAAAGAGCTCGTGTTCATCGGTCAGTGCGCCGAGTTCGTAGCTGTGATTGAATACTTGTCTATAGGAAACCTTTGTAAGGAGCTGCCAGGGCAGGAAGCCTTTGCTAATAAATGGGCATTATGCGTGTTACAACGTGGAACCCCAAGGCCGGGCCTTCTCTTTCCATCACGACTAGCGCGCGGCGAAGACTCTACAGTGCTCCTATCGCGCGTTGTCGTCCAACCTCCATTAGTATGGTGCCAGGGCTAGATCTTGAGGGAGAACACCAATATTTGGTCGATTGCACTCGTCGGATCCCCAGGGTGCCGTGTAATGTTGCCATTTCACGATAGGGTACGAAGTGCAGTGGTTGCGAACGAGCACGGATCAACTTTAAATAGCAGGCGAGTGTAGATGTCTAGGCCAAGAGAAGGTCTAGCGTGGACTGCCTGTTGACATCAACACGATTGAAGGAGATGATGCAGGCACGGTTAAGGATCTTTGCAGCACGGCAAATTGTCACTTTGGTCATGTCTCCGCTATAAGTTTCTCTTGACCCGGCCTCTCGGTATCTCGAATCGACTGTTCATTCTCCCTCCTCTCGCCTCTGCGTGCATCAGGTGCATGGTTCAGCCAGCTTCACACACAACTTATCCATTTCTGTCAGCCCTTTCTTTGGTCGCAACAATGTCACTCACTACCAATGGAACACACATGGTAACCACGAATGTTCTTCCGCCTTGGGCAACAGCTTTTACAAAATCTGATAAACTTCTACCACATTGCCACCCGAGACGACATCTGCCTCAAGGCCAGGAGTTCAAACTGGGATGCCTAAAGAGACTCAGCCGCCGGCATGAGGGCTACGAGTTTGCGTCGTGTTGGTCCTCCCTGATGAACAAATGCGGGTAGCTCTTCAAACTTAACCCTCTGGAGCCACGCTGTCAGCTTGCCTTCCTCAATTAGATCTGTCAACTGTGCCACCATAGCCTCTACATCTTTTCTGTCACCCTTGGTCAACCAATCTGCCAAAGAAAAAGTGGCCGCCGTTAATCCAGCCTTCTTCACGACCTCATCATCTCCTACCCCTGGATAATGTGTCACTACTGTCCCGCCCTTTCCAACCAAGCCGCCAAGGCAGCACACGATTCCTTATCTCCACTATGGATACCCAGCTTAGGCTTTGGCAGGTCATCCATCACCACTTTCAATGCTGCGGATCCTGCATAACTTTCATCAACTACAATGTCCGAGCCATTAGTTTTAAACGTTCGACGGTGGGTGCGTAATCGCCTGAGGATTCGGAAACAAGAGATATTGTCTTGATATTGAGGGCGGTAGCAATCTGAATAACAGCTGTACCAACAGCAGATGAAGCGTTGTTGATAAGTACAACATCGCCTGGAGATAGGGATCCAAAATCGGACAACAAGCGCAGAGCCGTGAACGGGGAAGCTGAAAGTGGCGGCTAGTTCCAGACGTAGAGTGTTAGGGACACGCATGACTTGGGATTCATTCACCATCGCTGATTCGCACCAAGTCCCCACAGAAGGCTGGACACGTCAATGCATGAAGCGGATTTTGGGGAGGGGTACCCCAAGAAAACAGCGAGATGGACGTGTACATTGGTTAGAAGAACAGAAAACGTAATGAAGCACAATCGGGACTTCATTGTCCTAAACACCAGCAGATAAAGTTAACGAGCGGAACAACTTACATGAATTGGAATGACAAAGTCACCATCCTTGATAGTAGAAACATTGGGACCCGCATGTTCGACAATGGCAACTCCCTCAGACCCAGGAACTGCCGGTAGAGCGGCCGGCACAAAAGCGCCAGCAGCGGGATCTCCACGGAGAGCGGCGAGATCGACAGGATCTATGCCTGCGGCGAGCCATTTGACGATGAGATTATCGCCAGTGGGAGAGGGAGGGTAGGCTTGATTGACGAGTAAGGACGATCGAAGCTTTTCCATGTTCGGAGATTTGATACGCTGTGCTGGATAAATATCGAGGGGTAGGGAGACGGGCGAATCGCAGGGAAGACCGAATCAGGGACATGGTAACGTGAGAAAGAGATGGAATAACGGAGGTGGATGATGGGTTGGGATGTTTGAGAAGAACATGGAGGAGTTGTGCGTCACAGATGCTGGGCAACATTGTCGGCAGAGGCAAAGTCCAATGACCTGTGTCCAATGGAAATGCAACACGTGAACCTTGTTTTTGAAAAAAGCTTTGCTCACGGATATTAACTGGTCTATTTGTACACGTATAAAACGTGTCCACACATAATTTGGTACTGGTTATCAGTATTTTATTTTAATTGGTATTTGGGAGTATGATGTATCATAGCTTCAGATTATCTTCAGATATGAGTTTTGGGGGAACGCGTCACACTCATCAGGAACGCTTCAAAATTCATAAGGTCCCCGAACTTTCCGACAGACGGCACAACACTTGGAGTTTGCAGTTTAAATCTGTTTCTCCCGCTTGAACATGAATCCGCAGGCTGCCCGCCTCGCCCCGCCCCGCCATCAACATTGCATATCAATGTGGCACCCCAATCCTTCTACAATTTAGTTTTGAGAGTAACACCTCTTCACGAGTCACATCCTCGGCCATTCCTTTGGATACCTGCCATGCCGCTAGTTACCTCCGCTTACGAGGACAACTGGGGCTCGGACGCCGACAATGAAAACGGCCAGCTTACCCCTTCCAAGTCCCGCCCGTCCTCCGCTCTTCATCCCACCCACGCCTCGCTTTCCGCCACACCTGTCGGTTCAGACGCCAACGATATTGACTCGGACTCTGTAAACCCCCACGACTTTAACCGCTACGCACAAGAATCCACCCTTTTGGAAAAGACAGGTTGGCTCGTCCTTAGATCAACCGCAAAGAGCTTGAATAACGTACTGCGCAACCTCGGTGTCACCGGATTGCGCGTGTATCAAATGTACAACTCCGAAGTACCCCCCGAGTGGCACGTCAGATGCTTTATTCTTCTCTACAAGTGGGCTCCCGAACGTGGAGATCTACTTCGCTGGAATCCCGAGACTCTTTCACGCTCCTGTTAACAACCGACGTAGACCTCTAGAAGACGAGTCTCATGTTATTGCAGACGACGATCAAGTCCTGTTCTCATGTCAATCCATGGATAACGCGTCGGCGACGCAAGCTCTTGTAATGGCTCTACTCAACATCACACAAGATACAAATCGCCATGATGGCGATTCCGTCGATTTTTCACTTGGTGACGATCTCACTCGTCTGAAAGCTTATTTGCACCCCATGGACCCTATTGTACGTGGCGCAGCCATCAGCAGCTCACTTGCCGTTCGTAATGCACACAACAAAGCTGCCCGCGAGCAGCCAGGTGGACATCCGGATTTGTTGGACGAAGATGGCAGACTGCAGAATATTGCATTGGCCGATGAGTTTTGGATGTATACGGTTTATATCCCCGGCAACCGTGACTCTTGTCTTCATCAGTTGCATGGCATCGCTGACGGGCCGAGACTATCTATCTCGACAACAACGAATCCTGGCCGCAGTAGCCCTGCATGCCATTCAGAAAAAGGTTGTTACCTTGCAAGATCATAATACCCCGTTCTTTGCCTTTGCTGTGACAACTGAGTCGAAGCGCCAAAACTTGCCGAGGCCATCGAGGAAAATGAGAGCGGCCGGGTCTGATGGTGGCGAAACCGAGTCCAGCTCTGATCGTGATTCGTCGGAAAGGGATGGCTCTAGTGTGGAAAACCGAAATTCGTCACAAGACGTTGACAGTGATCGACAGGACACGATGGACGAGCCGGATCAGGAGACTGTCAAGGATGAGGTTGAGAGAATACGCGCCACACATAACTATGACACTTTCATCATCGAAATGATGAAGCTAATGGCAAGTAGAGGTGATCTTAATGGACTAATTCGCGATTATCCGGAGTTTGGCGATGGACAGTCCACGGAAGAAGAAGACGGAGAGTGACCCTCTTGGTCTATGTGGTCGGATGAGCTTCAATATCTCTCATGATCGCATACTTGGATTATCTTGCAGTGCTTGCACGGCTACGCCAAGTACAGCTAATGGAAAGGATGCTCACTGGAGAACTCGAGTACAGAAATGTGTCGGACCAACAAGTATGTTGGTATCTATTTAGCTTATCTGCAGGGGACGCGCAAGCCAATCTCCCGCATGGAACCCAATGGGTCGGTGAAAGGTTTCTCTCTCTTCGACAACACAGATCTGGGGATTCTACTTTGTGTGCAGAACAAAAATACAAGGCCATGGTGAAACATCTCTATATCCCATCGATTGCCTCCCAACGTGGGCTAGGGGTTGCTGATGTGAATCTCCTCATCTGAATGCCCAGTCTCCATGTGTTGATGAGCAATCACTGGATGATAACGGCTTAGTAGAGCAACACGATGCCTAGCTCTCAACATCCACGTAAAGATTGTAAAGCACGGATTTCACATGGTACACCGTTCCAGCATAGCCATACGTAGTCCGTCTTCGCGACATCATATTTGTATTTTCCTTTACGCAAGAGGACAGTTATTGAGCACTGATGTGATGCCTAATTGAGGAGTTATGTGCAATTTCTATGCGACAAACAGCTAAAACTTGAAAACGCTACATCCTACGAGCACAAAGTGCCCACTCAGTTACCATAGCTCGTAGCTCAGAAGTACAACGTCAAAAGTTGTTATGCCTGCTTAAAAATTTGGGCTAACACCAGCAGGGCCTCTGCCTTGCTCGCAACAACTGCACTTTTGCTGCCCTCTTTAAAATTCAAAAACTCCGACACAACTCTCATCAAGGTCTTCTCAATGTCGACAACGGACGCGAGCCACACAGCTCCAAGGGTGCTTACGGCCTCACGCCTAGCTGCTTCGTCAATGGACTCGTTTTCGGCAGTATTTTGGGCCTCGGAAAGCGCCTTCAGCCCGCCCTCCAATGCTCGCATTTGACTCTTAACACTGTGCGCTTTCTCGCTTATGTCGTCAATAAAGCTAGCCACTCCAGTGAACGGTCCTTTGCCATGGTCAAGCACACGAGAGGATTTCTTCTTGTAAATGTAGGCAGCTGTGCGTAGCACTTCCCTTCCAAAGGGCTGCGCCCTCAATGCACGTACTTCCAATTTTGCATGCTCAATAAAAGAAGTCTCATCACCTCGCAACCAGGGCTCGCACCTCTTCTCCAGCAACTTGACAAGATTAGCCTCTCTCTTTTCTTGAAACTCCTTCTTTCTTTGACGCGGCCGTGGCCTCTGGGTCTCCCTGATCGCCTTCAGTAGCGAGCTGAGATTGTAACATAGTCGCTGTGGCAAGGTCACCGACAATATGCTCAAAGTCCGAAAACATAAGGGCGAAGAGTGCCTTGGGATCAACCATTTGGTCCTCGTCAGCAACGTTGGCACCTACACGGTGGTATTCTTCGCGCTTGACGGGATCAGAAAGAATTCTGTGGGAGTAAACGAGGAGGAATAAGTAGAGCAAATAGAGGAGAGGAAAATCGTGAGACGGGAGAGAAAAAGGGGAGAAAAAATGGCAGTCAGTACCCAACTCAGGAAAGGAGGGGGAAGCTAGCTAACACGTGAAGGGGATGTGGAGATCGACGTACTGATACGCAGCGCTAATCTTCTGAAACTTCTGCGTGGCCTCTGGATCGTCTGGATGCTTATCAGGATGAAACCGCTGAGCCATCTTATAGTATGCCTTCCTGATCTGCGCTGGAGAAGCATCGGCCTCAACCCCAAAACGTGATACAGGTCCATTTCGACTGGGGGCTGCAAAGTACCTCCTGCCGTACTTCCGTTCTTTTCAATTTCATCCAATAACGATCCATATATGCGTGCGCGGCCCTCAGCGTAACTGTTACCAGTATAAACATCGTCCGAGACCCTCAACTTTTCAGATATTTGATTTCCCTGGAAGCTCTTAATAGTTCTGCCGGTACCCGTCACAAGCTTGGCAATCCCGAGCCAATACCGTAGGTAGTAGTCGCGACACCGACAGCTAACCCACCTAAGGCACCCCCAGGGCTCCTTTTGGTCCTCCTTGTTTGAAGCCTTCGACGGGGCCCATGACAATTGCTGCTGCACCTAGGGCAGCACCTCCTAGTGAATCGCCGACAAGACCTACAGCACCTTGACCGACATTTTTTGGGCGGCGGGCCTCTCGGGCGTCTTGATCAGCACGAATAGCGGCAGCAGCTTCGGCGAGAAGCTCTTTTTGAGGGTTGATGTCTTGTCCTGCATCGTCCGAATCGCGAGTAGACATTGTTTGTTGTCTCGAAAGGACTCTGTAGGGTGACTGACGTAGTTGGATGTGATTGTCTTTGGGACAGAAATGTTGCGCAGCGTGATTGAGTGGCGATGAGATGATCAACGGATTCGCCCAGGATGATGGCGCTGGCGCATGAAGTGACACAGGCGACACGAGCGTTTTTAATGGAAGAGAGAATTAACTTCACGGTGTATGTAATGGCGCAAATCGAATAAGTTAGATTTAGGGAAAACGTGACCGGTTAGGTCGCACATTCTGGAAGCCTTAATTTTCTTTATAATTTAAATGTTCTTCAAAACGGGACAGTACTGCGCTGCGCGATTTCCACCCGATTTTACAAAAAAATAAATAATTTCCAGTTGCCCAAGAAAATTGATGCGCCATTGGTGAATTGCAACGAATCAAAGGTATTCAGAATGCCATCCTGCGCAATTTTCAAAAATAATTTTTTATATTTGCTTTTATCACTGCTGTATGAAATTGAAACAGTTTAAAGGACAATAGTGTACATTTATCAAAGTATCATGCTGTACGGTACTGTACTGTACGGTATTGTACTGTACTGTACTGTACCCTCTGAGCGTACTGTAAAAGAACAGCGCCATCACGTTGTCATCAGCAATATTCCACTCAACGCAACGCTATTGGAATAGGAAACAGCTGTTGAATAAAGATGAAACGTGATCGACAATTCTACCTCACGTTGGCAAAATCCATTTGCGCGACAGAACCTTTCAATGCGAGCTGTTCTTTTCATGCCGCATTGCCAAATTTTCAATTAGAGGTATAAATTAGCGAATCTCGGCCTCTAGATTATCAACTATTTCAATTGCAATGGATGTTTAGAAGCATCTATTGCAATTACACTCTAGATCTGTCGCACGGATCGATTCGTTTCAGAGTCGACGTATTGAGTTGAATCACGGAATCAGGGCACCACCATGATTGTTAGTCCTGACTGCAGGACAGGATTCTCTTGCGGCCATTCCAACCCTGCAGACAGGATTAGAATGGCTGCAAGATAATGTCATTGTAATACATCCACTCCACATCCAATTCAACAAGTGTCAAACGCGCAGTCCTTCGTAATATTGGTGAATCCATCACAGTATCAGTAGGCCGCGACCTCTGTTGAATTGCGAATTACTCTCTACATGTTGTAGTGTTATCCACCCAAACACACAAGTCATAATTGCTCCCTCCGCTTCTTGCGAATGAGCTCCTTCGCCCGGTATAGATGTTTCTTATTGCAACAGTACCAATTTCGTTCATCAATGCGTGTACGAACGAAAGCATCGCGTAAGGTTAAACTTAATCACACAAGGAAATTTGCACGGGGCTTGAAACAACTAAGAGCCTTTGCTATACTCTAGATTCAACTACGTTGATCTTTCCATAAACCAAGTATTGCAGAATTACATCAGCATAGAATATGAAGGTAGCAGAATGATGGAATATAATTCAGACCTTTTAACGACACGTAAGCTAGCAACGCACTTTCAGCTAGAGTTATGCTGATGTGCCTTACTTATTTCTCGCAGATTGCGGAATACCCGGAAGTACTTACTAGAAGTTCGATGGGTGGGAAAGTACAGAGGGAACCAGAAATCAAGAATCCACCGAGTCGCCCGTATTCTAATATCAAGTATGTCTTATATTCATTTCATCCTTGACCTTGGGCAATCAAGAGCTGTTGCAGTTATCGATACCATAATTTTACCGAGAATATTCTTTCCCTGTGTTTTCGAAATAGGTATTGGCGAGGACAGAAGGATCGTGAACGGCTTTTTATTCTTGTTCACATCATGCAACTCTAGCCTGAGTCTGATTCAGAAAAGGACAACGATGGACACTGTAGCTCGTGAGAATCCCACTCTCAGAGTCCTATCTTTTCTTGACCCGTTACAATAGAGCGTAGATGACACCAAATAGGACCCTTCAGATTGTTTAATTAAAAGCGGATCAATAGATGTCCTAATTGACCACGAAAGGACTTCTACTGCTGTCATTTAGGAGCACTACCAGCTGTTACACAGCCCTATGAAGGTATCGACCTTGAAAGTACCTTCATTCATCACGGAATTGACAAGTTTGCGTACCTCTTTGCTTCAACTACCTCTTACCTGACCTGCACAGGAAATTCTCTACAAGGCCGGGTAGATCTTCATTTATCACTTCGATTGAATCCCACGTTTGATCAATCTGACACATTGGTGCATGCTATTCTACTATAATCTGATTGTTGCTCTGCTCGAGACTGTTCGATGAGACGCGACAAACGGACGCAACTTAATCATCTAATTAGATCAATTGTTTAATGAATCCGTAAAATTCAATGTCCCAACCGCTTATTGAATGTATCATGAATTGTCTTTGATTATCAATATTGAGTGATGATTGCAGTACATGTAATGCATCTACCTAGACTGTCCAAACAAACTTTGAATACTCACCTGGGACAGAAATTACAGCTCTGTGTGATGTGTGAAGTATCAACACAAAAAACAGTAAAAAGTCATCTTCGGAAAGCACACCATTGTTAGTCTTGCATCAAGTCTGAGTCCCGTGCCCATCCTTCAGATAACTGTAAACTATCAATAGTAGCATCACGGCTGCATAGTTGAAAGTCAAACGATGGAGTCTTCGAAAGAAGACAAGTTGGCGATACCGAAATTTAATAATCACTCTCCAGAAAGTTTTCGGCTGTAAAAGCTTCGCATGAAGGCTGTTATTGACAAAAGAATGTCTTAGTATAATTACTGTTGAAAAGAAGCGTCCAGAGGGCGATGAAGGTGACCAGCAGGTCAACATATTTCAGAAAAATTCTGATAAGAGGAAGAGGAAGGCTTCAGCCATGCACATGACCTCTCTCGGAGACGAAACCCGAGAAGTCGTGCAAAAATACTTTAAATCACCTACTGAACTTTGGACTAAACGCTGCATGAGGTATGATAGTAAGACTACTAGCAACAAACTGAGCTTGCGCACAGAGGCTTTCAGCAAGACGAAAAGTTCCGTGTCAATCTTGGTGTCTTCCATAAAAGGAGACAAAGACTATTAAGCAGCTATTGCAGCCATTAGAACAATGGATGAAAATAAGACCACGGGAGACTGTCAATGTTCGTTTAATGGAAGAGTGAAAAGAAAAGAAAAACTATGGTAACCCTCAAGATCACACTTAATCTACTGTAAGAGAAGCCGTCGCAAAAAAGAGGACTGCAAGGCAAGAAAAGCTCACGAAAAATGTTTGTGGATACTGTTATAAACGTGGTCACTCTACAGTCCAGTGCTGGGACAAACCAGACGGCAATATTTACAAACCAAACAATAGCAGGAAGTTTAAAAACAAACGTGCTGCAAATACTCGTCTTACAATGGTAGTGAAAGAAAACGAACTGCAGTCGTGGACAGACGATGAAAGTGATGGAAATCACGGTGTTCAGTATGCACACTGTGGAATGGCCAAAGCTACTGTAAATAACTCCACAATTAGCAGCTTTAGTCATGACAATAAGCTTATATTCGATAGTGGTGCGACTCAACTCATGTGCTCCAACTTGGAACACTTCAGTGAAATCAAGTCTGTTCCTGAGTTTAAAGTAACTTTGGGTAATAACAGAGTCATCAAAGGTAATAAGATCGGCGAAGTAGAATTCGTCTTGCGGGACAATGATAACATGGAAACCGAAGGTTTATAGCTAAGGTTGACGAATGTCCTTTATATGGGGGATATGAGCCTGAATTTGCTGTCAATGAGTGAATTGGACGATCATAACATACATGCCACATTCGAGACAGGTGAATGTGTTCTACTAAATGTAAACCACAACAAAGCCAACGGAAAAGGGTTTAAAAGGCAGAACGGCTTGTTTCAGCTACTAGGTTCAATTGTGAAGCAAACTGATACTGGCGTCCGAAACTGCTCCGCGGTGTCGAAAAGAAATGATACTTGATTGAGTCTATGGCATAATAGATTCGGGCACAATAGCCCTAGTATCACCGAGAACATTTTTAAATTCAGTGAGGTCACTGGAGCCGACCTGAACTAAAAATAGTCTAACTTTGACTGCATCCTGTCTCTCGAAGGCAAATAAACAAGAAAACAGTTTAATGGGAAGTTGTTCCAGTCATCGATGGATATCGGAGATGTAGTTTTCTCCGACGTATGCGGACCACTGCGCATTACGTCATGGTTAAATTGTTAGTGTAATTTCACTTTTTTGCTTTTTTCTGACAGCTGACAACTCGCAAACAGGCTTACAGTTATCACTGTCCTTTACCGTTCAACCTAGAACTTGACCATTATGTTTATGCCCTGTACAGTGCTGTAAGCTTGAGCTGATCTACTTTAGATCAGCTCAAGAAAGTTTAGGGTTACACAATCACCGTCGTCTACATGTCTTCTGGAAACTTCCTTCGATCAACAGAAAGCATTAGTAGACTCGCCTTGAAGTCTATATAAGCCCCGGTCTATCTCCATCTTCTACCTGAGTAAAGTTACTCACCACCTACTCCTCTCTCATCTCTGCTTCTCGGCCCCTCACTCTTTCTACCCTTCTTTCCCTCTCTCAAGCTCTCTCGCTCTCTCCTTCACTCTGTTATGGCTCCCTCGCTCCCTCTCTCTCGTTCTATCCATCAGATTATGGGCCCAGGCCGCTAGCGCTGCACACCGACTTATCTCTTTCGCGCTCCCTGCTCGACGCGAAACACCTCGAGGCTACCCTACACTCCGTACAGGGAAAAAACACAGAAGCTCCAAAAAAAAGCACCTAAGCTTTGATCTGACTTCTTTGTCGTCTCTGCGCTATCTACTCACCTTCTGTCTTGTGGCCTGTCTAACGACCGTCGTCTCTGCACTACTTACCTTGGTTGGTTTTGCGGTTCGTCGCCGTTCTTTGTCCTTGCACCACAGAACAAAGTCCATATTGCGGCCCGACTCTTCGTTTTTATTCGTGTCATGTCTGTGTCACATACCTCGGTTTATCTCACAGCTCGTATCTAGTTGCAACAGTAAGTCCAAATCTCCTCGAAACCTCTTGCTTCCTTATATCTTTTACGCTTCTTCCTCAGCCTTCGCCTAACCTCGCAACGCCCTGCCTCCAGTGGTCATCTGCCGCTCCGTCTTCTTTTGTCCACAGTAACTTCTCTACCTTCTCTGGCACATATAATACCCTATGCCTCGTAGCCCAAGTCTTCTTTCCTCACCTGTGATCTCAGTCAGCTCAAAGTATCGGGTCCGAAGCAACTTGCTCAGCACAGAGGTGGTAGGAAGTGCCGCAACAGATCTGAGCGGAAGTCGGCTATTACTCCTTGTGCCCACTGTAACCGCGTCTTCCAAACTAGACACGACCGCAACAAACACATTGACCACCACACAAAAATTAAATTTGATTCACTTGGTCCCATTATACTCATCATGGACTCCTCTGCCGGACTCGTATTGATAATCTCGAGAAGCTCCGTGATGATAACTTTCACATTTGGAAAGCTCGAATTCAACTCATCCTATCTCTCAGGAGGTTGACAATCATCTTACACTTGATCCACCGGAAGCATCTTCGTCAACTCACTCCGCATGGCAAAAGGCAGATGCCAAGGCAAGAGCCATCATTGGACTCACACTTTCAGATGCTCACCTTGAGCAGGTTCAACATGCCACCACGGCCAAGAAAATGTGGAAACTCATTTGTGATATTTTCGAAAAGCATACTCTGCTAAACAAGCTCGCCGCAAGACGTCGCTTCTATACCGCACAGATGCACCCAAATGAGAAAGTTCTACTATTTGCTGCCCGTATTCGCCAACTTGCGGCCACTCTAAAATCCATGTCTGTGTATTCGAGGACAGCGAAATGGCCATGGCCTTCCTCAATGGCTTCCGATCGCTTTGACAGCCTCATATCAGCCCTTGATGCTTCCAATATCGAAGATGGCAAGCTTTCGTTCGAATTTGTACAGAGTAGATGTCTCCAAGAAGAGCAGCGCCATGCTCAGAGATCAAGACGCACTCAAAGTCGCTGAGACGGCTGCACTCCTGGAACCCAGTCTTCCAAGCCTCGGGAACTTCCGCAGAAATGTGCATACACTGCGGCAGGCATCGGATAGCAACGATGCTACAAGAAGTTCCCTCATCTCGCTCCCAGAGGTCATCCAGCTAGAGCTCATCTTGATAAGGCTAGAGGAAGTGGAGGAAATCCCTCAATCCACGGAGGTTGCTGAAACTACCGAACACCCAGATGTCGTTTGTCTCTTTGCGTCGACTTCCCTGCACAACAAGTAGCACTTCAATCTACCGGAGGCCCTCCTCTCTCATCTATGCAATGGATCATCGACTCAGGATGTACCTCGCATGTCACTTACGACCGCTCAGCTTTCACAAGTTATCACCTTCTCGCGTCCCCTTCAACTCTCGACCTTGGGCAGATTCTAGGCTATGATTATTGGCTCCGGTGACGTTGCTCTCACGTTACGACGGAAGGGAGAAACTGTCAAGTGTGAATGAAAAACGTATTACACGTTCCAGACCTTCGCTACCAACTGCTCTCCGTATCTTCATGGCAAATCTTGGAATTGAGACGCGCTTTAATAACGATACAGTCACCCTTGTTCGTCATTCGGACTCTACTCTTGTGGCGACGGGTACGCTCACTAATGGCCTATACTCCTTGGATGTCACCAAGCCTGCACTAAAGCCACGACGGGATCTCAAGTTTCCTTGATATGCCCAATTTCAATCTGGCATCAGAGATTGGCGCACGTACATGCTCCCGGAATCAATCAATGATCAGAAGCGGTGTCGTGAAAGGTGTAAAACTTTCACAAGGAAACGAGGAGATGATGTTTGCGTCGGATGCATACTTGGTAAATCCCACGTGCCCCAATCCGAAGAAAAGACAAAGCGTTCGGCAAAACTCTAGAACTGGTTCATTCTGATGTCTTGGGACCGGTTGAAACTCCTTCTCTGGGAGGGGCTAGGTATTTTGTATCATTCATCGACGACTACTCCAAGTGGACGGTTGTGTATCCTATGAGCCACAAGTCAAAGTGATATATTGCTTTGAAAACTACAAAGCTTT
The DNA here is from genome assembly GCA_002205965.3 of Kappaphycus alvarezii. NCBI lineage: Eukaryota > Rhodophyta > Florideophyceae > Gigartinales > Solieriaceae > Kappaphycus > Kappaphycus alvarezii. The sequence goes on along the minus strand of NADL03000026.1, from coordinate 267,993 downwards.
GCGGAGAAACACACTAGCCAGTCTCTGAAATTCTCCAAGTCCATGAGTTTCCTGAAATGAAAACTCCATTGGATGAAGATAAGCTTCTCATTAAGGCTTTACGGTCCGACAATGGCGGAGAGTACCTCTCAACCGAGTTCAAGAACTTCCTAAAGGAGAACGGCATACAACATCAGCTCACCGTGGCTCACACCCCAGCAAAACGGGACTGCAGAACGGATGAATCGAACCCTTCTCAATCTGGTCCGTTCGATGTTACACACAAGGGTCTTCCAAGCATTTCTGGGCTGAAGCACTTTCCACGGCTTCTATGTTCTGAATCGCGTTATTCAAGCTCTTTGCCAGAGAGCACCACTCCTTACCACCGCTGGAACATTGCCCCTGCATATCTCACATGCGGTATTTGGTGCACAGTGCTGGTATGTCGTGCCAAAGAACAAACTCAAGAAGTTGGATCCCAGATCTCGTGAAGCCCTTTGATGGGTACTCCTCTCAGAGCAAGGGATATAAGCTGTGGGATATTGGCTCACAAAGAATGGTAATATCCAGAGATGTAATTTTCAATGAAACCGAACTGTACACAGCCTCAAGTCACTGGAGCTACCGAATGGAGATCACGGCCAAAAATTTCCCCTGATGAAGATAAATCTCCTTCTGAAGAGTTTTTCGAAGTACAGAATTCCGCTGACGAGAAGAAGATTCTGAAGAGTCCACTGCCGGTGAGAGAAAATCCATCTCATGTGAAGAAGCCCATTCAGTAGCTCCTCTTCGTTCCTCTCTGCTCTCAAAGAAGCCCACCCGCTGTTGTCCTTCTAGCTCTTCTACAAATTTGTCACTTGTCGCAGATACTGAACTGCTCTCAACAGGTATTTCTGCAACATACGAAGAAGCTACTTCTGCAGAAAACATTGATTTTTGGATACCAGGGGTCCAAAATGAAGAATATTCTATCCATGAGAACAGAACCTTCGGTCTAGTTCCAAGGAAACCATGGATGCATGTGATTCCATGCCGCGTTTTTCGTATCAAACCCGATGTCAGTCCTAAGGTTCGTATCGTCGCTAAAGGATTCAGAAAAGTTCCCGGACTAGAGTACACAGACGCGTATGCTTCGGTCGTTTCTATTGCTGTTGTACGAATGTTCCTCTGCTTGAAAAATCTGTTAGATCTGGAATGCGATCAGATGGACGTAGAAACCGCTTTTCGGAACGGTGACTTGGATGAAGAAATATTCATGGAGACTCCAGCTTGTTTCCGAGATCCGAACAAATAACAACCTCGTCTGTCGACTTTTGAAGGCCTTGTATGGATTTAAGCAGGCTCTGGTATGCAAAAATAGATTCATTTCTGACTTTGCAACTCAACTTTGTCAGCAACCCGCACGAGCCGTTTCTTTATGCCTATCGGAAGCAGACTATGTTCTGAATGGTAATATTTTATGTTGATAATCTCCTCATTTCAGGCAGTAGTCGACACATGCTCAACAATTTCAAGGCAGAACTGAAGAAGAGATTCAAAATGAAAGACTTAGGTCCTGTCTAGGAATTCCTTGGTATGCAAGTGCAGCGAAACCGCTCTGAGAGAACGGTGCATCTTTCGCAATCGATATACACAGACAAGATCTTGGAAAGGTTCCAAATAGCGGACTCAAAACCTGTAGATACTCCAATGGTCCAAAGCAATTACAAAAAGGACGTAACTAATGATCAAGAACTTCCTTCATCAGTACCATATCGCTCTGCAATAGGAAGTCTCATGTAATTGATGATCTTCACTCGTCCAGACATTGGATTAGCTGCAGGAAAGCTGTCTAGTTCTTCTAAAGCCGATAGTCACTCACTGGAGGGCTGTCAAACGTGTATATCGCTACTTGAACGGATCTAAACTCCTGGACTTCGTTACGGTCCGTCTTCATCTCATACACCATCACTGGATTCAGTGACTCTGACTGGGCTGGCTGCCATTCTACTCAAAAGTCTAACGAAAGATCCGTGTTCATGGTGTTTGGACCTATCTCATGGCGCTCTAAGAAGCATGGATGTGTTGCGCTGTCGTCCTGCGAATCAGAGTACCTATCTCTGTGCACTGCCTCTAAAGAAGCTATTTGGTTGTCAAACCTCTCTGCAGTTTGATGAATGAGAAATGTACTACTCTATTAGGACATCGGTTGATAACTCAGGCGCATTTAGCTCGTCCCAGAACGAAACAATCAATGAACGGAACAAGCACATTGATATTCGGTATCATTTCGTTCGTGAAGCTGTGTCGTCGAAACAGATCTCTATTACTCACTGTCGAACCGAAAAACAAGTCTCTGACCTTCTAATGAAAACTTTGCTGCAAGTCAAATTTGTAAAGTTGAGAAGTGAGTTGGGAATTTTTCCTTCTGGTATTTCAAGTTAGTATTTTATTGTTTTCAGATCGAGGGGGAGCTGCTGAGGTCGTTTCTAGTTTGAGGGGGCGTGTTAGTGTAATTTCAATTCTTTGCCTTTTCTGACAGCTGACAACTCGCAAACAGGCTTACAGTTATCACTGTCCTTTACCGTTCAACCTAGAACTTGACCATTATGTTTATGCCCTGTACAGTGATGTAAGCTTGAGCTGATCTACTTTAGATCAGCTCAAGAAAGTTTAGGGTTACACAATCACCGTCCTCTACATGTCTTCTGGAAACTTCCTTCGATCAACAGAAAGCATTAGTAGACTCGCCTTGAAGTCTATATAAGCCCCGGTCTCTCTCCATCTTCTACCTGAGTAAAGTTACTCACCACCTTCTCCTCTCTCATCTCTGCTTCTCGGCCCCTCACTCTTTCTACCCTTCTTTCCCTCTCTCAAGCTCTCTCGCTCTCTCCTTCACTCTTTTATGGCTCCCTCGCTCCCTCTCTCTCGTTCTGTCCATCATAAATTAACCTACTTCGTGGCATTTATTGACGGGTTTTCCGCACATATTTCTGTTTACTCACTTGAATCAAAGAATGAGGTGACTAAAACATTCATTTGGTGTAAATAATCGTTTGACTTACACTCTGGATACAAGTTGAAGCGCTTACACACCGTACGTTAACAATACGATGACGTCGTTCTGTACAATGAATGTTATTGCTCATAGTACAACTGCATCATATAATCTGCAGCCAAATGGTATGGCTTAGAAAAGGAATGGAAAGATGCTCAACAAAAATCGCAGTATGCTATCGCATGCCGCACTTAGTGTGGGCAGAGGCTAAAGCCTCTGTCCAAAACCTTTCACTTTTTCCTCATGCTTTTTATCTACAGAACATGCTTCCGGCTGGAGATCGAAGCATTAGGAGAATGGAATTATTTCGCAAAGGAAGACCTGACGCTAGCCACTTCAGAAAATTTAGCTGTCTGGTGCAAGAGTATGTACCAGAAGCACAAAGAAGAAAACTTGAACCAAGATCTAGATCGCTGGTTTACATTGGACACATTACTACTACTGTATCACGTGGTTTCAACCTCAAATCAGGAGGCGTTCAAATCGTGCGGCATGGACAGTTTGACTAAACAATCTTTCCTGGGACTTATAACAATGGAAAACATTTTCCCATTTTATATGAAAGCAAGGACTCACTCATTTCAGCGTCACTCCCTAATTAAGAATTTGAAATTGACATCTCGGAGAGTGATAAGGAGCCCGGATCTCTACAGCAGCATGAACTTGAGCATATACTGATATCATAAAATGTCACTGTCATGCCCCAACGTCCGCGACGAAACTGCAGAGCCCCTAAAAGATTTGGCGTTGTCGCAAAATCTAAACAGAAAGTCGAAACTGATGACATGCCATCTGTATCAAAGGCGCTGAAATCGGAAAATACTGATGCGGGCACAATGGTTATCCACACGGAACTTGAAACTCTAAAGTCTCAAGGAACATGGAAGCTTGTCCCAAGGCCAGAATGGGTTAAGGTCTTACCGTAAAAACTTATCCTTAAAGTTAAGAAAAACAGTGATGGCACTGTAAATAAATATAAGGCTCGTGTTGCGGCATTAGGTTGCTGTCAAGGTGCATACGATGTTGCAGAGACATTCTTTCCCGTCATTGATTTTACATCAGCGCCAGTGGCCCTAACTATGGCAGCCTTGAACAAATATGGAGTACATCAGATGGATTTAACTAGTGCCTTTCTCCATGGAGAAATTGACAGGCCCGTTTATATGATGCAACCGAAAGGCTTTGAAGAACCGGGACAGCATCATTTTATTTGCAAGTTGCGAAAAATAATCTACGGGTTGAAGCAAGCACCTAGAATCTGGTACAGTTATTTTAAACCATGTCTCGAAAGGCTTGGTTTTAAAGCACTCCACTATTCCGACTGCATATATGTCAAGTCTGAGAAGGGGAAGCGAATATGTATCGTCGTTACGTTGACTAAATACTCATTACGAGTGATTTACCTCGTATGATTAACGACCTCAAAAAGTAATTGGTCAAGGACGTTAAACTTCAAGACCTTAGACAAGCTAAAAATTTCTTTGGCGTTAAAATCACTAGAGAATCAGGCGCTTTTATTCTATCTCAGGGTCACTACATTGAAACGGTTACATGCATCTTTCTACAGTGCCGTTTGCCCATGGGTGAATATGCTACCACGAAATGGTGCTTCAGCTTGTATTCTTCAGCCAATACTTTCAATATGTGGTTCTTAAAATGGGCCTCTTTGTCGCTTACCCAATACTGCATCACTGTAAAAATCTTATCCACCTTTGTATGGCTTCAGCTACTGTTTCTGAGCCGCATTTACAACGGAACGAGCCATTTGTAACTGGAAAGTCGTCCTGCAACACCAGAATATACTTGAACAAATCGATTCCAAGTCCCATGTAAAGGAAATCGAAATGCAAAATCTCATTGGGCCTTGACCCATGCAACCATTGCCAAAGGACGAGGGATCCTGTTCCCTGCCCGTGAGATAATACAATGGATGCACGCGAACGAACTCCTGACAATCTGCCTTCAGTCCTTCCCATGTGAATCTTCCTCCAACGGCGTCTGTGGTAGCTTCCTTCCCCCGATTCAGAACTCCACAGTGTGACTCACTAGGATAGACATCTGCAAATGCACATCCCTCTGGGATCCATAGCTTTCCGTCCACTTCCACAAGTCCATCGCGATACACAGCTCCCTCCGGCTTGTGCATGCCATGCTTCTTTTGGGATGCGCAATAACTTCAAGCGTTGGCCATTCGATGTCATTATCTTCCGTTGACGGGACTATATCCCTTCCATTGAGTAACGTCCTTACAACACGGACCAACAGTTTCTTCTTTCCTCTATACCCCTTGAGCCATCTTGTCATCATATCAGCCATTGCATTGCGTTCTTCCTACCACGTCTCAATCGTACTGAAACGGGCCAAGAAAAGTCCCCACCGTTGTAATTTTGAAACAACATGCCTACAGTCTGGTCGACTGCAGGGATATACAAACAGTAGATTTCGGTGGTCGGTGAATTTGTGTCACATCCTCGCAAATGAACATATAGTCTATCTTTTTCAGAGTTTGGAAAATTTCGAAAGCCCTTTTCAAATGTGCTCCAATTCCGTTGCACCCGAAACTCTGAACTCAAAAATGCGAGCGGCCATGTCTTTGATCTGACATATCTTTGTCAAATCCTTCGGATTGCATTTACTTACCAGCCAATTTTCGTCCGCTGCATCTGTAAATACACATAGATCCATTTGTGCTTTTCGATGCGCTAGAGTTACGGCATTTCGAAGCGAGTCTTGTAAAGACTGGAATGAAGTGACATGAGCAGGATCCGACGATAAGCTCAAAAGCCTAATACCTTTGATTGATTTGCGTGTTCTCTTCCCTGTTTTAGCATAGGCCTCCTCCAAAACAGTTCGCAGTGGTGCCACTCTTGCAGCAAAATCAGGTATCGACGGTGCCATCCATTGTGAGCAATTGACATATTGGCAAAGTTCCCCTGCTGTTTCAGGCAGACAGGCATCCCTGAGACCACTCAGACGATCTGGGTCAAATTTAACTCCCTCCGAGTTGATAATAAGTCCACACCACCGCACTTCTCTTTGAAAAAGGTGGCTCTTAGAGGCCGAGAGCTTGAGACGACGGTCACGGCTAATCCTGAAGAATTTCTCCAGAGTGTCTAACAATACGTCCTCATCCACATGATGTAAGAGAATGTCATCCAGCCAAGCCTTGAGATGATCACGGATCTCTTCAAAACATGGCTCTACCCGTGATTGGAAATTGACTCCACAATTCTTGCCTCCTGGCGTTGTAGAGACTATTTGATCCCATTTGGGGTTATGAAACTGAGAGCTTCCTGTCCAGCCTCTTCCAATGGTAGCTGCCAATAACCCGACACGTAATCGAGTTTTGCAAAAACCTTGCTCTCTGCCACATCCATGAGTTCAGACTCGATATGCGGCATGGCCACGAGGTCTTCTCTGTTATAGCGTTCACTTGGTCTATAGTCGAGGTAAGCGGAAATTGGCTGGTGGTGATTACTGATAATAAGCGGGACAGCACCCACTTCGCGTTGCGATTCGGTTTGATAAACCCATACTATTCAAGTTTCTTTTGAGTAGTTCGACATGAAAGCACTTTGACTAGGGCTATAACGCCTTTTATTAGTGATAAATGGCTTTAAATTTGGCTTCAAAACCAGTCGCATTGGTTCTATGTCAGCTGGTGGGTGATTTCCAAGGCGCACGCGAAAAACGTCGCGATATTCGTCCAGCAAAGCCGCAAGTTAAACAGAATTATGGACACAGTATTAATAGTGTTGGGTTATAGTGGCGATAGAGACATAGGTGCTTTTTGTAGTGGGGACCCAGGAGTAACTCAACGGCGAAAATCTTTATAACGCATAACTAGACGGGTGACTTTTACAATCACAAAGACTACTGCAGATATTAAGTGTGCGGAAGATCTCTAGTATCTTTATCTTCGTATATCTGCTGCAGATTGCACTAAGAACGATTATGGCCGGTTCGAACAAAGTGTGCACAGCTTTGAACCCTGCGCTTTGCTTTGTCCTGTCCTTTTTTGTACTAGCCTTTCTCGCGCTTCCAAAAAGCCCCACAGCTCTGCCTCTGGGAGAAGGTAGTGCCTGTGGAACCCTTAGATTATTCCCTGGAGCTACGAGTCTCTCCGCCTTCAATTTGAATTCTTCAACTGAGAAATCAGGGGGGAGCGGAAAAGCCTTGTTTAAATACTGTACTCTCCATGAATTCATCAAGAGTCTTGAGGCGATAAACTTGTACAAGTTGGTAGGGCCATACTTTTCACATAATTCAGCAGTGCCGTGAAAAATGGGGAACTGGACACATCCTGGGAGTACGCGTAACATATTGGCGGTGTCTGATATGCCGAGCTGAGGCGAACACGACGGTGCACAGTTCCGTCCAATACGCTCCTAACTATCAGCTCCATCTGACTAGATCCCTCAACCCACGAAATAGTACTCTGGTAGACTCTAGATCGTTGAAGAAGAACTGTAAGGTGTTTGCGAATGCCTGAGGTCACTGGATCCTTATAGTTCAGTGCTGTTACCTATCTTTTTAGAAAAGAAGCTCATTGTATGAGGAAGACTCTTGATAGCATTTTCTGTGGCTTCACACATCTGACTTCATTTATCAGCGCTGCAGAAATTCGATTTACCGCTCCCTGTGAGATAGTGATAAGATCATGAAGATATTAGTACGCTCGACACAGCTCAGAATCATTGAAACGCCGTAAATAAACTGATTGCGAAGGAGAGCACTGCTGTTTGTAGTTGTCAACCTGAGACCTCAGAAAGGCGTGCAGAGGCTTTTCATGAATGCGAATACCCGTTGATTTTTCGTGTCCGAGGCGTGAGGTGAGATTCTTTTTGACGTTCAAAGGATCGAGAAAAAGCCTTGCGAATTTCATAAACCATCTTGTATGTTGCATATGTTGACCTCCCCTGATACAAAGTTGTGGTCCTTATCTCAGTATTGAAGCTCGGAATAAGCTTGCACGCCGCAAAAACCTCCGACCAAGTATCCAAAAACTCCGGCCCAACAAAGTGGGCAAATAACAACGGGTGGTGATTTGCGTCGTAAGTCATTACCTCGAACATGGTCCCATAAGATTGCCTTCCCTCCAATTTACAATGAGCTGCATAGGCTGCAGAAGTCTGCTGACGTGTAGAGAATATGTTCTCAGCGACTTTGGGAATAAAAAGGAACCCACCATATACTTTCCGGTATCGGAAATATCGGAGACGTCCACAATGTCTTCATCAAGTACATCATCAGACTTTCCGGACTTCTTCGTTGAGATTTGATACATTAAGCAGCCTTAATAAGCTGATTTTTCATTTCAGTACCATTCTAAATGTAAATCTGCACAGTGTGGCCCTCATCTCGTAGGAGCTGAGAGTATTCATAGAGGGCGGCTATGTAAACAGCCATGGAAATATACATATAGCGCTGATTCTTTCGTCGAACAACACGAAAATAAAAGTATGATTGCTGGCGTCTATAGAAGCCTTTGAACCGGACAATTACCTCTATCTGAGAGGGCTGCGCGTATAGGGTCTCACTAAACTCGTTCAACACTGCACTCAAAATTTGGTTTACCATGTATGAGGGACCGAAGAACTTTTCAATGCCCAATCTTGTATTTTTTTTGCCCGATCACATCCCAGAAACATTAGTTTAAATGTTCGATAACAATGTTATGCTTCCACCTATCATCTATGGGTTGCCATTCGAAACAAACAATTGCCGGCAGTCTTCTTTGCGACATCGCATTCGCACTATTTACAGTTTCTTCTCAATGATATTTCCCTTCCGGACTCTCAGGTTGGCTGTGAGGATATCAAGTGCAGTAACCACTTCTAAATGTACAATTGTACTTCAGCTTGGTTTACATTTATCATCAGCGACCTTTTCAGCAGTCAAAATGGCCTGGGAACTCTCCATAGTCCTCCTCTTGCACGCCCTCTTCTGTTCTGCACGTCTTATTTTCGTTGTGATAAGTTCACTCCCTACAAATCTTCCCTTGTTTGCCTAGTAACTCCGCCGGTGTTAACCCATCCAGTAGCTCCAGTCAATTCGTCCAGTAATTGGCAGATACATGTTTGGGTTCATGTCTGACGCATCCACGGGAACGTCAGCCATGCAGTCCTCCCCACAGTCAGGCGCTTTCTCCTTGAATTTATCACCTCACCCTTCTTCCCTCTATCCCATCCTCCCGGTTTAATGCCCACTATCCTCCCTCCCTTCAATGCCCGGTGAGTCCCTATTCCCAATTCCGCCATCACTGTTTGCGGATCGCCCTTGTTCCATGGTATCGTGATGAACATCTGGAGACCCTCTCCTTTCCCTACCGCCGTCTTTATTATCTAGGGAGCCCTTTACCTCCCTGTCATCATTATTTGGAGTCGCCCCATTTCGTTGAGACCCTCCCTCCTTCTCGTAATCATCTTCAATGTCCAGGGAACTCTTCCTCCTCCTTGGGTCGTTGTCATCAATTTCAGGTGATTTACCTCGCATCCCGGAAGAGTAACTGTCAGCCTCAGGGGAGCTGTTACCCCTCTTCGCAGAATCAAGATCAATCTCAGGCCCTCCAGCCCCTTTATAAAACAGGAGACCCTCCAATATCCTGGTCATTATCAGCACTTCATTCCCTGAAGAATCCCTTCCGCCGTCTTTTTCAGACTCAGATTCACCCCTCCCGCTGCAACCTTGCTTTTTTCCTCTCCTGCACCTGTATTTACTTCAACCTCGCTCCATCTCATCTATCCAATGAACTCCACGTCTGGAGAAAACAACCCTCCTATATTATTGTCATTAATATTGCATCCCACCCATCTTCTCATAAGCTGGACGTCTGCAGCGTCCTCTTCTGGAAACAATCTATACCACGTTTCACTGCCTTTTCTCCCCACCATCATAACCTTCCCTTACTTCGGATTGCGGGTCATGAACATCTATTAAAATTACCTCCCACTCGTCCTACCGCCCTCAAGTACCCCATCAATACCTGTTGAACGGAAATAGTCACCTGGAGCGCTTTTTTGTACCAAACTCCATTCTGTTTATTTCCCCGTCACTGCCACTATCACTTCGAGATACTTCCTTCTGGACAATGTTACCACTCATTCCCGTAAGTCGTCTGGTAGGATGTCGTCTTCCGTCCTGTCAATTTCTCCATCTCGCCTTATTTCATCTTCTAAATCGGGCAATCGGTGAAAAAGAACCCCCCGTAACCAGCATGATTGTCCTTTGGTTCGAGCGATGACTAATCTCCTGTCTGTTTCGTACCGTAGACGTTTACGACTATTCCCCGGTACCGTTCATCATTAACCTTTCAACTTGGTATTTGCGCTCTCATATCTCTCCCGTGCTCGTTCCTTCTCTGCTTGTTGTGTCGTTTCCTGCTTCTTGCGAAATGTATCGCGCACCTGCAGCCATGCTGTGCCCTCTCCCTTCACTCCCACGTTTCGTTTCCTCTTCACTGTCTTCAGCACCATGGTTTCTTGCTCCTTTCTCTCGAGAAGGACTTTCCTTCGCCTCTTATCCTTTTTTCTGCACCTTTTCGTGCATCATGCTCTCGCTTTCTCAATATCCAATCATCGTCGAAGTTTAGCCTCTCTTGGCATTTAATCTTCTCCCTTTTGTCTGCTATCCATAACTTGCTGTGCACATCACTGACGCCTTATCTGATTCCTACAATCAATCTCATCTCTTCTTTTGGCCTCAACCTTGTTATCTTGAAGTAAAAAATTTAAAGGTTCTCCTTTAACGTGGTTACTATCCAACAAAACACACGATAAATAATGTAAGAACTATCCGCCGTCACTCCTTCATCCAACTCCTTGAAAAGCTTCTCATTCTCCGATTGCTCCGTAGACGAACTAAAATGAGCATCAGCATTGTGGCCTCTCTAAATCCATCTCCGTTGTGTTTCTCTGGGTGAATCATCACACAAAACCTTTTGTAGCGATATATGACGTTTTGGAGTGTCAGCTGTCTTCAGGTTCGCGTCAGCATTCGAAGGGTTTGCCAAGCAAAATACGCCAATTACGGGAGAGACTGAAATAATAAACGCCACACATGACGAGTTGGCAGACTTCGAGAGTTCCGAAGTGATAAAACGCTTGTCTAACATGCTTTGAAAAGTGCGCAATATGATCAAAAAAAGGTTGTCGATAATGCAACCATAAAAGGGATTCAGGGAGTCCAGGTCTGGCGAGAGGCACGGATTGTATTTTTGGGGTGACTTGGGATTAGTAGGGTGACTAGGAGATCTTTTTTGGCCTATTCAGAAATTAAAAGATTAATGCCGGACTTTCATTCCTGACATTATTTCTAATTTCACCTTCAAGAAGTCCAATTTATGTTTCATCGGGCACGATGGCTTGAGATTTCTCGAATACAAACCAAACTTTTATTAAAAAACTTTTGGGTGGCGACATTCCAAACCAAGTAAAAACTGATGGTGCCAGTAAAAATAATGTTTAGTTCAGCCTGACATTGGGGCTCTTGCTTATTTTTATGCTCACATATTCTCTGTGGCTTTCAGGTGTATTTTTAAGAGTTTATGGTAGCCTAGGATACTGTTTTATCAATTAGGTGGTTAAAAATCATTATTGTTACTGTAAAACTGGATGACGAAACAAGGAATCTGGTGAATTTTGCGGGGGCCTTTTGTCATGCTTTGTACATGCATTTTTACGCACATTTTGGTACGTGACATTGTAATAAAGTTTCAAAGCAAAGCCGAAAATAAGGTGATAATCAATGTTGATACCTATCCAAACGTTTTAAAGTTACTCATTCATTTAAGTTACCTTATATCACAGAATGAAAGTGGCTCTTTAGTTTACTCTTGAACAATTCATAGCTTAAATCATTAACTACTGCTGTTTTCAAGGGGGTTAAATTGCAGTACTGGATTAAAAAGACCAGATCGATTCGGCGCTATTCATAGAGTAAGGTCAAACCCAAGATTATAATGAATAAGTAAAATAAAGTAGGCTCCGTCGGCATTGTAAGCTCAGGAAGAATAAAAATACCTATCATAATCTCACTATACTACGCTTTGGAAATACGAAGTCTTCGGAAAACCACTCATCAAGACGCGTAATGGGGACTTCTCTTTTGATACTAACAACTTTGGACATTAAATTACCCAGCCTAGATCTTTTATTTTTTAAATGTTTTCACTATTGCGCTGCGCAGCTCTAGTCTCCCCCTCTCTTACCTAAGATGTCTCACAATCTTATATACCACTACCCCGTGCAATTATTTTCCATCAGAAACATTTCGCTTAAATAAAGGCTGGAAGAGCCGAATAATTATAGAGAAAGCCAAACAGCAAAATCATACTCATTCGATTTGCATAGATAGGTGTCCATTTCTGGATTCTCGGACCCGTTTAGAGTTGCAGAATGTCCATCGCAATTAACCTTTAATTTTTATAGCGTTAAAATTGCAAAATGTTTTATTTGGATTCAAGGGATGATAAATTAAACAGAATTAACCTTACATAGATTAAAGACGTGATAATATTTTATAAAGATCGGAGCAATGATAGCTGAATATAATAGTCCAGTACAGAACTCGTTTGACTGCACATCCCGTACTGAACCCCTGAATTTAACTAATGCGACTACTTTTAGGACTCTAATTTATTGCAAATTAAATCTACTATGGTCTCTGCTTCATCAAATAAAGCTGAAGCTCCTAGTGAATCAACATAATGTTGTTCATTCTTTTCGTCTTCTAGCTCCTCAAAGTAATCGAAAAAGAAGATGGATAGAAAGGGGCTCCTTGGACCATGCGACTGGAAACTACACGTTATGAATCCAGTAATACCAAAAATTTCGCAAACTATGAGAACAGCGATTTGGTACTTTTTACATTTAAAGGTACCCAAATTTATATACCCAAGAATGAATGTAGGAAAGTGATATCTATAAAATACCATTGTATTAGACTCACTTTTATTAGCGCTATTAATTTATTGTACAGGGAACGATCCTTGTAGTGAACTCACTGTGGATTTGAGCAAGGATTGTTATATGTTGCTCGAACACTGCTAGCATAAAATAAAATAGAGGAAGAGTTTAGAGGATTCCAACACGGCCATTGCTATGTTAAGTTTTGGACGTCAGATTTATTCAATATACTTGAATATTTTACAAGCTACGGATCTAGGTTCTATTTCAAGCTCCGTTGAGTCTCTTTTTTTGTCTTAATAGTGTTCGACATTAGAATAGCACCACCCACGGATATGACCCTGCCCATATTTTGTAAGAAAGTTTTTTTTTTGTTTCATGAGCACAATTTAAAGGTAAGAGGCTCTACGTTACAGGGTAAAAACTTAAAAAGATAATTACAAAAATGAATGCAGGGTGTCAAACTACGCTAACACCATTTATTCACCAGGTCAATCAAAAAATATTTAATTGGAATGATAAATTCACTCAGCAGTCCAGTTTTGCACCTTGACTCTCCATCACTTTCGCAAGGCGCTTTAATATGCCAGGAAGGAGCTTGTTGATCTAAGTTTGACCGAATATATATTAAACTACGTTTAAGCTCCTCAAGAAAGTTTAAAAGCCGCTCATGGCCATAAAACACCCTAAAACTATCGAGATAGGGTTTAAGTCTGGATTTTTTTGCTGAATACGCCCTAACATGGCTTAATTTGACCTCAAAAATTTTCTTTGGAGCAGAAAAGGTATATGGGTATCCGTCATTTTGCAGTAAACCGTAATATGGGTGACATTAAATCCTCAGTGTAGTGCAGAATACTGTCCTTTGAGCAGAGCAGTACTTCGAATAATTGTTACCCTCTAGCGCTGCATTTTTCGAGAATTAGTATCCGTAAGGAGTAAACGTGCCATTTAAAAGCTACTAGAGTGTATTAAATTGCTCTGTCAACGGACATGATGCTTATTTTTTGAGTTGGGTCTACAGTTTTTTAGACATATCTCTTCCTAAGGTCATGCAACTCGTTTTACCAATTCGATGTCCTTATTAATTTAACAGCTTCACTTCCAGATTCGCATACAATGCGCCTAAGAGAAGAAAGTGCACGATCAGATGCACCGGCTGTCGAAAATTGCACTGTTCTTATTAATATAAAAATGGTTCTCTTGGGTCATAAAATTCTATCGAGATTATCTGTAATTATCTTTCTGTCCTACAGAAACATATTTTGATTGTAAGGCTCCAAGGTAATGTATGTTCCCCAGATATATATTTTCTCCAAATCATTACTCGACCAGTACTTCGAGAAAAATACACTGTATTTTTTAGGTCCTAAAGTTTTCTATAGCAAGAATAGGTCAAGAAATGGTAAAGCACAAATGTATTCCGAAGAATAAGGGGGATCGTTACTTCGCGTCGTAACATTTATGTGCAATTACCTGGTACATGACTGGGATTTAATAGAAACGTTGAGTTGGGTGGAGAAGCTTCTAGAAACACACAAAACACCCAATCTAAAACATTAAAAGTGACTGTGAAATACCATAAATGAAAAAATAGACTGCCGAAGCTAGGCAGCGGAGAAAACGGAAATAACCACAGAAGTGGCCAAACATCGCGATTCCTCGGGTGGCACCTGGAGCTCCTAACAGATTGTAAAGGTTATTTCAATGAACTACGGACGATAGAAAAGCTGATCTAAGAGGTTGCGTGATCATTCTGGAGTGCATTCCAGCACAACGCAAACTGTTTTATGTAAATGTTGTTATGATATTTTGGTAAAATGCCGTGAAAGTTTTACAGCCACCTTCTGTAGAAGTATTTAACTGATTTAGAAATTTTAGTGTAAATTTTATTTTTGCAATACATTTTAGTGAAAATAGGATTTACTAGGGGTAGTTCCAATACTTTTTTAATAAGCTATGAATAAAAATATAGCACCGTGTTGATGTAAAATATATATTAACTATTTATCATGGTTAATATATATTTTTTGCTAATCGCGTCTCGTGGGACTTGCTCAAACCTTTATTACAAATCCTGAAGTCGAATACAACATGAAACCCTAATTCTTGAGTCGCGATTGAAAGGCTTGGTCGAAAAAGGCGCGATTTGGACCACTGAGGTTGCGAAGTTGAACTCTCTTCATAATTTTATGAGATAAATCCATGGATAACTCGCAGCGCAATATTACAGATTGGGATCATGCCGAAACTGAACCAAATCCTCACCGTGACAACAAGAGGGCATTACTTCAGCTCCCTGTACCCGCTCGATGCTGCGCCGCCTCCACTGCTACAGAATATCAGTGCCATCTCGATACCAAATCATCATGAATAGACCTCCAACCTCCCTTCATCTCAATAACTCTATAGCAGTGATGAACTGCCAGTACCGGCCTCACTCGATCCGACCTCTCCGACAACATCACGGTAACTATCAACTACCCGTACAATTCTCGGCTCCAGAGAATTTCTAATAGTAAGCCCTGAGATTCATAATTATGCATATCCACCCGTGCTGCGTCCTCGAGCCTCGTATCCAGCTTTTTTTGCTTCTTTACGCGCGTTGATCCTTCAGGATTAGGAATGAATTCTGTCCCAGCCAATAAGCTCGAAAAGGCAGGAACAACTGATAATCACACTATCATTGATATTTACAGGAAGTAAGAGAGTGAGAAGATGGTGGATCATACCTTTCGGGTTAATTACAATCACGCCGGTGTTTCGAGAGGAAGGGAGCCAAAAGGGACGCGAAATAAGACAGTCTGCCATGTTCTTGCTGATCACAGGCATTAAACGGAAGTTGAGCGGATGAATAGTCGTATTGAATTTAGAGCGGAGTTGGATGCCGGTAGGCACGATACCTTTGCTCACGAATTTCTTAAGTTATTCAACTCAGAAGAATTCAATCCTGACCTTCCGGATGAGTCTGGCGGCATTAAAGAAGACGTACTCTTCCAGTTTGATCCCCTGCAGAATCAATATGAAAGGAATAGAACGAAAATGGAGTAAAGGTGGACTAGAATGATATCAGCTTACACAGTTGCCTTCCAGAATTACTTCAAGTCTGGTCAGACTGATCCGTCCGCATTTCCATCTTTTACCTCCAGAGATGAATATATGTGCCATACGCACTTAGTTTTAAAACCCCATCCAAGTCTTTAGGCAGTATTGCGAGTACTACCTGCAAACGAAAAAATTGAAGCTGGAGAATTGCAGTTGTCGATTATAAAGTTGTGCAGTTTGAAACAAATAGAAATGAATTTAGCATTTCTTTGTACTATGAATCGAAGCGGCCTCCATACGACACCCCATCTCGCAACAAGCATTCAAAATCTCTGCTCTGTATGTATTAGGGCTGAGGAATGCCATTAGTCAAAGCAATATTTGTCCACAGAAAGCATCTGTCCGGACCATGTAGTAATAACTCTGTTATCACATGCATATAAACCGTCTGCCGCGATCCTAAATCCATCCAGTGACGCTCCCTCAATCTTTAATAGTAGATTGCTTAGACGACTTATTGTAAAAGCAGTGCTGTCATGTTCGGATCCTGGCGATAAGCAAGATAAAAATATAAAGCAGTAAAAAGTCACAAACTGCATGTGTATTGATTGCAAAAATCCTTTCCTATTGTCATTCGTTGAGGATTTGGAAACTTCTGTAGAATAAGGCTCGGTAGTTTTGACATAAATAAAGCCCAAAGCGCCAGAACACATTAAGAAAGGGCTGTATCCTCCCCGAGAGAAGTGATCAGCAACATGTCGCAGCAATAAATAGTAGGCGTATCGAACAATTTATTTCGAGAGCCATGTTAATGGAATATAAAGTTTCATGGATGTAACACTACACTGTAGATACAGAAATACCACAAATTAAAGATATATCGAGATGAAAGCCACCAAGGAGCCACCACAGTGCTGTGGGGAGTCTTATCAAAATACAGCTCCGACGAAAAGTTCGGTGTTCTGCAAACACGAGCTTCTCAGCCAAGTCCATAAAAGTGGCCTATACAGATGGACGAAGAAGTCATGTTATTTAATAGCGAGAATGGTGGAAAAGAAAAATACCACTTGGAATGTATTTACTCCCTGTTCCTTCCGCAAAATGTACTACCAAACAGACAGTAGAAATATTAGCGATATGGGCTTTTTAAGCTGCTTTTCCGATATATTGCAGCAGATACCATTAACGCCTATCGTATTATGCTCTCTTTTCCCCTGATTTGAGTTATAGAGGCCACAATAGCGGTGGAAGGGCGGGTTTAAGCCCGAATTCATTTAAAATACCATTACTTACATCTATAGAGATCAACTGAGGACTGCTTTTCAAGATATGCTGTAGTACAGCAGATACCATTACCGCATATCAGATTCCGCTCTCGTCGTCCCTGATTTGATTTATGGAAAGGATTGTTAGCGAATGAAATTTTCTTCAGCTATCTCTTTTTACATCACAGCAGCTGCCCACTTTACTAGACAGTAATCGAGAAAGGCCCAAATTTTACCTAAATCACTCTATTCGGGGATGGAATGGCGCAGATAGGAACCAGTACACAAAGTTGCTCGAATGCAGTGGGCCCAAGATCATGTCACATGGGACTTGAAAAAGTGGTCCAGTGTTGTCGTTTCTGATGAAAAAAGGTTCTCTTTGGATGGATCAGACGGTATTCACAGCCACTGGAATGATTTGAGTCGTGATACAGACGTTCTAACACGTTGCCAGCAGGGTAGGCCGTTACTATCGTTAAGGAGGATTTTTTCTGGTAATTTTTTCTGGAATTTGTATGTTGTGACGGAACGACAGATTTCAGACAGTTATGGTAAGTTTATTGAATATACACTACTACTGAAAGCGGACGATTGTTTACCAACCGCGTGGATTTTCAGCAAGATAATGCTGCGATTCATATCAGCAAGGAAATAAATGGATAAGTTTTTGCCGAAAGAATACGGTTAATGAAGTGGCCAGCTCGCTCGCCTGATCTAAAACCAATCGAAAACCTTTGGAGCGTGCTAGCGAGGAATTTTTACGCCAGTAAGCGGCAATGTTCTTTTATTTCTGAACTTAAGACCTTGTTTTGAGTAATTGGAAGGATCTCCATCTATTTCTTCCGCAAAAACTATTGGCGTCTATGCAAAGGCGTGCTGTTGAAGTTATTGTTAAGCGGGGAGACCATACGCACTATTTGTTTGGCCTTACATGTGGTTTTTTTTCTTCAATTGCTTTGAGTTTTCAAAGTGTCGTATACTCTCAGTTGGGGTCAATTCTTTCTCCTTAAGGTGAGCAGTACTATACATTTGTTTATGAGTATAAAAAATACCCCCTTTTACCACTGCATTTTGTACTGCTGAATCTATTTATGTAATTTTTTTAAATTGCACCAATATATTTTGAGTTAGTCCAAATCAGTACCCTGTCGTATACTTTCAGCGGCAGTGTACAGTATATACATACAGTATTGTTCAGCGCAGATTGGAACTAGTACATATTGCATATAGAGGCAAATATCTCTTATATTTATGGATTTACGCAGTAGAGATCCAGAAAAGGAATTCAGAAATAGCTTTTTTTTATTTACAGAAATCATATTCTGAAATGTCAATTAGAAAATTGAAAATTGCACTTACGCAAATTGAAATATGAGTATTACTGTAGTGTACATTGAGTAGGAGCAAAGTACAAGCACCAACCAACATCCTTCCTCAACATGGCTTTGGGTCGGCTCAGAGATCACACTTTCACCAAGGCCACGATCCGCAAGAGGCGTTGGAAGGCGGCCACAGCGCTACTGATTCGATCCCGATCTACTAGGAGGTCACGCTTCCCCCTTGGTTCAAGTGTCATTCTCCACAGCGCTGAACAATTTGCAGCTTACAAAAATGAGCAGTACCGTTACATCCTTCGACGTAATGCTATTTTTGCCACTAGCTTTACCTTCAACTTCAACGCTATAACGGATGCTTTATCGTTGAGCCTGTTTCGGTTCCGTAAACAGGATATCTACCGAATGGTAACGGCTATAAATTGGCCCGTTTGTTGGGTTCGTACAGGCCGTAATCGATACGCCGTGGACCCTTTACTTGTAACATGCGTCGTTCTACGGCGTCTATGTAGTCCCGCCCGATGGATGGACATGGAATTACTATTCGGGCGTCACGCGTCTCAGCTCTCTGAGATCTTCTGGAAGGCATTGAGCAGTTTCTAGATACACGTAGAGATCTATTAATGGGCCCTAATCGTCAACGTTCATCTCTCGTAATGCTGAACGGTACGCGAATGCTGTACAAGAAGCGGTGGCGCTTTGGATAACTGCGTGGGGTTCATAGATGGGACCGTAATTGGGATTGCTCGTCCAGGGGATCATGAGGAGCAACGCGTGGCATACAAAGGCCACAAGAGGAAGCACGCCCTCAAATATCAGGCCGTCAGACTCCGGATGGAATGATACTACATGCTTCTGGGCCAATGGAGGGGCGTCGGCATGATTGGACGTTATACATGAGGAGTGGTCTGGACGAGACGCTTGGGGAATTGCTTTATATAGATGGAAAACAGTACGTAATATGTGTGATTCAGGCTACAATGCGCATACATTTATGGAGGTACCGTTCCAAGGGTCGAACCTAACGGCACACTGCCAAGCGTTCAACAAAGCGATGTCCACGGTGCGCGTGACAGTAGAGTGGATCTTCAAAGAGATCAAACTCTACTGGACCACGGTGGACTTCAAGCGCAAAATGAGGATCGCGTAATCTCCTGTAGGAGCTCTTTATGTAACGGCCATGTTGCTGACGAACATGAGAAACTGCATCTATCCTAACACAGCGCAGTTCTTCAAATGTACTCCTCCCTCATTGGATGAATATCTCAACGGTCAGTCGTTTAAACCGCCCCTGCGGGAGATTTTTTGCTGCTGTTTGCTGCTCCTATTAGGTAAAAATCGTTCGAAAGGTCTGTAAACAGACAAACGGCGCATTCTTTACATAACCTACTTCCGTGCAGATGCAAAGGTATGCATCATGAGCTTAAACTTATCTAGCTCCAGCTTGTCCCTCGCCTCCCGCTCCTCCTTCCTAAAGTCCCGCTCCGCCGCACGATCCGCCACTTCTTTCTCCATTCGGTCTCTATCCAATGCCAACCTCTCCCGCTCGATCTCTATCCTTGCCATATCGGTCTCGCGCAGTGAGACGGCGAGAACCTCCAATACCTCATCCCTCTCTCCATCCAGCATAAGGCACCGCTTGCCCCTTCCCTTCCCATTCTCTCCAGCATCGCCATTCCCGCCACCACGGTCCATTGCCGTTTCCATTAACCGACGACCGGCCTCCTCTTTGCAATTTTCCTGCGCCTCCTTCAGCGTCCTCTCCCCATTCTTAGTCGCTTCCAGGTCCCTTTGCGCGTCCAACATTGCGCTGAGCAGATCCTCCACCTCACCCAACTCGCCGCCCACGCCCGACATCATCCACTCTCTAGCATCCTTCTTCGCGAACGCGTCCATCAGCTTCTTGTAACGATCTTTTAGTTGTTTCGGCGTTACCTTCGCGGAGAGGTTCGGGTTTTGGTTGGCCTTCTCCGCGGCTTCGGCGAATCGCTTTAACACTTCACCGAACGGGGCTATGTGCGCCTTAGACGCCGCCACCTCCCGGACGATTATGACGTCATCGTCGGGAGTGAACGTAGGACGGCGGCCCTGTTTCGTTCCGGAACCGAGTGGGTGTGGCTGCGGTTGAGGGGATGGGGATGGCGGAGGAGTGTGTGAGGAGAAGGGGAAAGAGGACTGGGGCTAGGGGAGGTAGTGGTTACGTTGGCCATGTTGCGAGTTGTTGGGAGGGATGGAGAAGGAAAATTGGTTGTCTTCTCTGATACCCTCTTCCCGCCGAAACGATGCCATTTGTGCAACGTGTTAAGCGTGTAATACTGAAATGGATTTCACTATTTAATCACATTTCAGGAAAACAGTCACATCTTTTCTGCAAATTTCTGCAACGTGTGACACTAGTGTAATTACATTTACTGAAATTTACATTTTGCTTTACTGAAATCTGTTCCGTAAATCATCTATTGTAAAATAGGGTGTTGGAACTACATTATACGGTCTTTACAGAAGGCGTACGGACTGGGGCATTCTTAATTGTATTAATTGGTTTTGCGCAATACAAATTTTTTTTAATTAGTAATTGGATGACTGTGTTTATAGTTCATGCTTACATAAACTTACAGTATTCTCAATCTATAGCCTAACCCCCGACATGGTTGATGGGTGGGAATACTGCACAACTCGTGAGCACGGTATTACTGTACAGTTCGGGTACGGTATGGACGTTACATAAATACACAGCACCAGTGCACCTGCTTGTGTACTGTAGTGTACTGTAAGCCCTTACTGTTGTACAGTACCGGCAATTAAATGCATTTATTTCTGTGAGGGGCGGTCGTCAAGCACTGACATTGTTCATACGAGGGACTACGGGTTTGAGAAGACCCGCACCGTGAGTTACGGTGTACTGAACCCTCTGTTTTTTTAATATTATTCAATCACCTCAAACAGTCCATTATACCGTACTGTATAGCCCAGTTTGTTGCAATTTTCTATTGAAAACTTGCGGAAGCCGTCTATAAATGTTGCACGTGCATACTGTATCTCTGTGGTGAAGTAAAGTTTGTTGGCCGAGGTATAAATTAGTTTACACGTGTATTACCTGTACACCGATTACTTTCGTGAAAGCCAGCAACATAGAATCGACAACACTTATTCCGGGAGTTGGCACAACATTGATAAGTAGTTCGCCTTAAACTTCCCTGAAAGTATGAGGGCTATTGCGCAGACTTGCGTTGCCAAAGCCCATTGATTTGATTAAATTTGGGAATTTTTCTTACTTTCACGGCGATGACCGAATGGTTCAACTTGCACTACCGATTCGCCGAACATCCACTTGACCAGTCTGAAAGCGTCATATCTAGAAAGCCTGAAAGAAACTAGCGGGGCAAACCTAGAAACGAAGTAAATGCATATTTTAAAATCGCCGTTTCATGATAGTCCTGTGTGGGTCACGCAGATACACCTACAATTCCGACCGCTCGTATTCTCTGTACACATAGCACCCATTCTCCCAACATCCTCTCGTCCATCGTCTCCACTCTCCGTTCATCACCGGCTGCCACGACTTCCTAAGGCTTTATGGGAACTGCGAAGGAAACAGCACTGGCTACTATTGCCCAGCTTTCATCCTCCGTCGACATTGCCCATCGCATTACCGCAGCCCGCACCATCAAGAATGCAGTCGTTGGCAATCCTACCAACAAGCGCTTATTTGTTCAGCTTGGTGTCGTCGAGCCTCTTTCCCTAGCCGCCTCCGATGTTTGTCAAACCCTCAACTTGCTGAGCAGGCTGTCGCCGCTCTTGGTTCTCTCGCTTCGATGCTCTCTTCTGATCAAGTTTTCGCTGTCGTCCCCGTTCTATTGACAGCACTTTTTTCCGCAAATGTCCGCACTGTCAATGCCGCTGCAAGAGCCTTGAAAATGTTTGTATGCTCCCACAATACCGATATTGTCTCTCTGGCTCCCATTACCAGCACTCCGCAGGTTGCGGAGCGATTGGTCATGCTTCTTTCCGGCTCGGATGAAGGTATTGCAGAAGTATGTGCTGTCATTTTGTCTAGCAGCGTCCATCATGGGCACCAGGCGAAAGTTTATCAACAAGCGGGTGCCATTCCCCCTTGTCATGTTATTGTGTCGTACCAATCATGAGCGATGTGTCGAAGCGTGCCTCAACGCAATGGCTGCCCTCGCCCGCCAAGATCGATACATTGCCCAAACTCTAGCGAGCCCTCACAACATTAATTTCCTAGTTCTACCTTTTACTAGAAGTCTTCTTCATGCTCTCCGTCTTTCCGCTTGCCGACTACTCACTATTTTCCGTTCAGCAGCTCAACTTCCCTCTGGCCTTGATGCAATCGTTACCACGGCCTTAGTCGGTCTCTTGGATACGGGTGATATTCGCTCGCAACACTCACAGCACTTACTCTAGCGGAACTTGTGCACGGCGCCGAGGAAATGCAGAAAGTTGCAACCAGGAAAACGCGATTGAGTCGTTGACTGAGCTGGTTAAAAGTTCAGTAGATAGTCCGGATGACATGGATACGGATACACCGACTTCAGCAAACCCGGAGGAATCCGACCTCGAAACGTCGAGAAATATGGAACAACCCGGGGAGAAAACATCATTGCGTGCGGCTGCAACGACAGCTATGGCTGCCCTCTGCAGCGAATGCGACGATGCTCGCGAAAAATTCATAAGTGTCAAGTCTTGCCATACATCGTTGACGGACTCTCTGATAGAGATTGCGACGTTGTTATGGCGTCTGTGAAATGTATCCGTTCCCTGACTCGAAGCGTGAAAATCGTTCGACGAGATATTACCCGCGAAGGTGTTGCAGAGCCCTCCTAAATCTACTGTCTGAGAACAATGACGTGAGGCGAGTTTCCAGTGCGACTCTGTGCAATTTGGTGCTAGACTTTTCTCCAGTAAGATCTGTAGCTTTGGAGGAATGCGGTACAATTAAGCTTGTGAATCTTCTTTCATCTGAGATGAAGAGCTCAGAAAGAATGCACTTTGGGCCATAAAGAACCTAATGTTCAAGGCAGATTCTAAAACAAAGAGAACCGTGATGGAGAAGCTTGGTACGACAAGCTCCTGGCTCTTTGTGCGGACGAGCACCCACGGGTCAGAGAATTGGCACTGAGTGTAGTGCGTAACCTCGCTTGTTCCGGTTCTTCTGAAACACAGAGCAAACAACTTGACACGCTATTTGCTGCGACGGGAGATCGGCTATATCTGTTCTGTCGAGAGCGCTAAGAATGAATTCGGATAATTCTGAAATCGCTGTTCAGGCATTGTAGTCGTCTGTAACATTGCCTCTGGAACTGAAGAACACAAGGCGTGTCTTATGGAATCGGAAATTCCGCAGCTACTTCTGCGATGGACATCTCATGCTGACGAGAGGGCTCGGATTGCAGCCGTGTGGTGCGCAACAACCTTTCATCGAAGGAGCGAACAACTGAACCGCGTCGCCAGTCATTCTCGAGACGACCGCAGAGGGTTATCGAGGCGCTCAAAATCATATTGACTCCTGCGACGGCAACATTTATCTTTACCCTCATCCCCTACCAATAGGAGAGTAATGGATCGAGGTGACTCCTCGGACCGCGAATCATTGATGAGCCCAGTGGAGGAACGAAATCGAACTCACTTGCGATCTAACAGCGGCTTTTCTACATTTCACATACGGCAACCCGGCACGGCAACAACTTGGAAGCAAGGAATGCAAGGGCATCCATGTCGGAGCAAGTAGAGAGTCATGGTGCTCCGAAGAATTCGGGCTATGAATGGAGAATTGGGCGATTACGTGCACTGGGTTTCGAGGGGCGCCTTCGATCTCTTGTGAATGATCCGCCACATTGAAGTTCAAGGTAGAGCACGGGCAGCGCTGGAAATGTTTGACTGCAACGACGTGGATCCGCTTGACTACGACCCTTCGACCCTATTAGATTACAGCTCCTCTTTACTCACACGGCAGTCCCAAGGTCTGCCCCTGTTCGGCTACGGGTCGCGGAGAATGATAGCTCTTCCGCTGGATCTTCAACGTAATGTTCTGACGCCGCAAAAAAATTTCTAAACTGTGAATATGTTAGGCAGAAGTGTAATCATCATTGGAAACAGCGAAATTCCGGAGTAGTGCGAGCCCCTGTCTAAAGACTTGTGTCTGTAGTTAGGTTCAGAACAATTTTCTTCGTACCCTTCCCGGTACTTAGTCCGCCGCAGCTATAGACGAATCCCGATCCCACCCATGTAAATCTTCATTTTGTGCGTCTGCCAGGGTGAGTAGTGACTAAAAGTTCACATGAGAAGGGAGCAAAACTCTGGATTGCAAGATTCCGCAATGCTTAAAATGTCCGGCAGCCAGCGACAAGTTCCGAGCCACTGTCAACTTTCTGTACACCAAAAGTGCACTTGGACAAACTGGCTAAGGTCAGGGAAAATCTCTGGGCTTCTTATTTGCCAAAGGTCCATCACAGTCAGTATTGATGAAGATGTACAATACCTCCCGGAACCCTTTATTGAGTTAGTAGGTTGTTAGATTGGTTACAGTTGACTATGAATGCTATGGTAGAGAGGACTCGTCCAGCTGTAAACTGCAACGGATTCACGTTGGTTCCTCAATTAAACCGCCTCATCATGTTTGTTTGCCGCATTTGCTCTGTCATGCGCGCAAGCGGCGGTAATGCGTTGCGATTGCTCTGTTGGTGTCTCTGAGTTTGCACATTAACACGACCACTCGGTTGCGCAGCAACTCGCTGCTTCTTCTGTTTCGACTCGGTTTCGTTGCCCCTGTGACGCTTCTGTCCTCTCGAATCAGCGATTAATCGCGCTTCAATTGCAGCGCGATCCGGCCTACGATTTAAATTGCTGGATCTGAGCGAAGAGTTGACTCAAATTGGGGAGCTTCGCGAGCAGCATTATGGCCGAGAGGTTTCTCTGTTCGGACTCGTTGCCTTCGAGGAGGCACTCGCAGATGGCCACCTTGTCCCGAGGGAGGTATTGCTGTGCGAAGAGAACCGACAATTTCACGACACCTTTTTGGTTCCTGAGACTGAGAAACACGAGGATCACGCTTAAAGTGGCCTGAGCTTTGAGGTGCTACGCCCTTTCTTGATATTGAGCCACGTTCTTCTAAACGATGCTCGAACGACGACCTTCCCGAGAACGACTATGTTCTAATTTGTACTCCAAACTTGACGTTAATTGCTCTCCATCCCGGATCAATTCAAAACCTCGATCAGGACTTGGCTCAGCCTTTCTCGAAGTTTCGGGTTGGGTTGCGAAGAGCGGTTACCAAGTCTTTGAAGTATACTCCTTCGTCCCTGTGCTTGTTCATGTCGACCATCGTGCCTGTAGTCAAGCTTTCTTGATGGTCCCTCTCTTGTACCTGGCAGAAGTTCCGCTCGTCTCGCCTCTGAATCTGCGCAGAATACTGTCCCGAACTGAGTTCATGGTCACGATGGCGACCTCGCCCTTTTCATACAACGCCCGCGAAGTTGAAAATTTTCGTCATCTCCTCTCGGTGCTTTCTGTATATCAGCGGTACTTGCAAGACCAGCCTTACTTGATTGATGGGCCAAGTAGTCAGCGGGCTTACTGCATTCTTGCTCACAATCTCTCTTTTGCAGGGAGATGTTGTTCAGATAAGGCAATGTGGCTCCCATCGCAGTTTCCGTTGTAGACAAGAGTTTGCCTGGCTCTTGTTGGGCCTAGAGTCAGTAAAAGCCGATGTCGTATTGACGTGTCCCTCTGCAGGTACTTGCCGCGATGAGGCATTCACCAATGGCTTTTCTCCAGGAGTTCTGCCTTGCTTCGAGCGGTTATGTCGAACGACCTGGTCTCGATCACCAATTTCCCCACCAGAGCTGTCAATTGCACTCCCTTCATGCGTTTCATTCCTTCCTTTTGAGTTTGGAGGCTCCGTAAACCTTGGACAAACAGCCTCAGTAGGAGCAGGCTCCCTCTCTGAAGCGCTGTTACGCAATGATCTGTCATCACGAACTTGCAATGCTGCGACCGGGGCCGGCTTGGTGGTTGGCTTCGTAACGAAATACCGCGAAGAGGAGCAGGTTTTGACTGGAGTGAGCCGCACCTCACCGGTCCTAGTGGCATGATTCGACCGCTATCATCAGGGATTGCAAGCTCTGGTAGAGGCGGAAGCCTCGGAGCGGCTTGAACAGTTCCATTGGGGGTTGACTCCGGAAAAAGCTTTTTGCCCTCAACTGGGAGAGTTCGAACTAATGATCGGAGGCGGCAGTGGGCTATGAGCGAATCCCAGAGCCTTGATCCTTGGCTTAGTGCTACACTATGCCCAAAGATGATTAGTGAATGTTTCGCTCTGGTAATGGCAACGTTTACGCGACGGTCATCATCCACGAATCCAATTCCATTGCCGTGGCCACTCCGAACGTGCTGAGAAAAACGATTGACTTTTCGCGACCTTGAATTCCGTCAATTGTGCTTACTTCAACGGCGATACCCTTAAGTATTTGATTTTCTGAAAGCAGCCGCTTCAAAAGAGTTACTTGCTGCTGTAAGGACTGAGAATAACAATTCTGTCCTTGAAGTTTTGATTCTGATAAATCTTGATCAACGACATAACTGCTGAGATGATAATCATTGCCTCACCAGAATTGCACAGGGAACCTCCCGCTGATCGAACCTCTTTCGAGTTAGTCCGGGATGTATCGATGAACGATAGAGGACCAAACCGCAGTTGCTCATCAAGGTGAAATGACTGATGAGTTTCCTTTGAACAAACGTTCTCTCCATTTAGCAAGCGTCCATCATAGAAATGGGTGCTGGGGAAGGCAGAAATTGCGGGATGCATTCGATATTGAGTACGGAGCATGTGAACGGAAGACCCAGAATTTGAAGCAACTCTCTCGAACAGAGATGATCCAAGAGCTCTTTGGACTGTTCGATCGGCGGAAATCACTGTGGCGGGCAACTGCTTTGGGTCACCGACGAGGACCAGGTGGGAGGCTGGAATTTTGGTTCTTAGCAGAATTACTGCAAGCAACCGGAATGACGAGCTCAGGCTCACAGCACTGCGCGGCCTCGTCGACTATGATGATGTCGAACCTCGCCCCAGCAGTTCGCATTAGATCATGACCTGATGAACTCAATGTGGAAAATACTACGCTACAACTGTTGACAATACTTGCCGCAATCCTCGTTGTTCTGTTTTGTGAGCTGCATTTGTGTCCCTCACAGCTGACCTAGTCTCAGACAATTGTTGTTGATGGCGCGCTTCCGATTATGTAATGCCGTCAACTGCTCTGTGAGCTCAGAATATGTTTCCCCTCCACTTCCACAGCTTTTCGGATCTTTCCGTACTCCAAGTCTTGATGTAAATCGCAATCTTGCCGCTTCTTGCTGGCCTCCCCAATCTTCGAATTGATTTTGGACAACTCCTGCTGAAGATTTCTTATCTGGGCAAGAGGTTTGGCATCGTCACTTTGAGAGGGTCCATTCCTTGCCGTGCGGCGCTCAACAATTTCCCAAACCTCAAATGCCTTTAGGGCTGCATTTGTGGTACCACCACCAACTCGCACCATCATTGGCGTCGCCTTGAAACCACCTGGTGTTGACAACCCGTCCTCCATTACGCGAAGCATCAATTCATCAACTGCAGCATTTGACGGTGCACAAACCAGGATTCGAACTTTCGGAACCCGCATTACTGCAAAAGTGTCGTCGAAGCCAATTCTAACGTTCTTATACGCTTGATTCTGAGCCCCGGAAGCAGTAACGTAGACATCAGAGCAATAATTGTGGATGTTTCCCTGTCCCAGGGGGACCCTGAATCATCGTGAAGCTGCCATGATCTGAAACGTGATCACACCGGACTGCACCGTTCTCTTGTGCTCGGAAAAGGGGAGAGCAAGATTTCAAGACTTCAGCTATGGTGTCTTTCTGGCTGTCATTTAAGTCCCCTCTATCATGCATCTCGTCAAGAATCGTGATCGCGTAGAACTGCGTTGAAAACAATCTCACCTGCTCCACGCACACAGCTTTGTTGATGTCCACTCCTTCCCGAGGAGCTAGAATTGGTCGTAATACTCCGCTGCAAATCTTTGGTAATCTCCATAACGCGTGCAACTGCCTCTGAAGTGTCGTTGTGCTGAGCAACCGAATCACCTGAATTTGCCGCCCATTTCCAGGAGCCTTATCCAGCCGATCGAATGCCACCTTAAGGGTGAGGGAAAATTCCTTTGGTTTGCGCACGACTGTCATAACCAATCCTAGGGCAGTAAATGTATCATTAACTCCTGGGGTCTTCTTTGCAAACTTCGGAGGTGGTATGAACAATAGTACAAGATCTGAGACTTGTATCTTTGAAACTTCGTAGTCAGAGAAAGTGCTCTTCCTCTTTCCATTGAATGGTAATTCGTCCTCGCAGTAACGCACGGAAATATGCTGCACGTAGCCGACACTTTCCATCGCACCCTCGACTGTGAATGGTGCCCGCCAGGGAGAGGAGGCTTTCACGCCTCACGATCCCACAAGATTTCTTCTTCCGCTACAGCCTTCTGCACTGATGATTGAAATTCAGATATTACGAACGGCTCCCAATAGCTAACGTACTCCTCGACGTCGACATAACTGTGACGACTTGAGTTGACGGAGTCAGGACGAGGTAAGGAGCTGAGCTTTTGAATACTACCAAGTACGTTACGGTAGACCTGCTCCCACTCACGTGGGTGAAGGCGTCGGCGAAAGATGGAAGCGAAAACCTTTCTTTGGCAGCTTCAATCTCATCGTTCAGAGTCAGATGCAACGAATCGTCTTGAGACTGTTTCACAGAAGTCGGGAGCGCTGTCGGACGCATATTGCTGCCTGTGACATTGATTCGTCGATCACTATGGCTCCTTGCCGGTTCTCAGCTATTCTGGTTTTCTTCATAGCCTGGTTCTTCGCTACCAGGAGTTCAAAAGCTGTTTTCCCGCCCCTTGCAAACCGGTGCCCTTCTGGTCGACCTGACATCTCTCGTCAGCTTCCCCTTCTGCGTTGCTTTCATATCTTTGCGGAGTTCCAGAAGCGCAGATGAGTCCGGGCATTTTCAGAGACCGAACATTACTCGGAGTCGGAGGAAACGTGTCTCTCTGGATGCAAATCCTTTTCCAATGAAGGGGTACTTGAGTTCTTCCGTTCCACCACTGCACGGACCATTCTGTCTGCTTGTGGTGCAGAGCCAAAGAATTGATCAATAGTTGTTGTCTCAAGCTTTCGAGGCTTTGATTCCTTTTGAGCCATGCGGAACTGTGATCCTTTGACCATCGGTGCATGGTCACTTTCAACTCAATCAAGTTTCCTGCCTCCGTGATTCTCTGGCACTGATCGAAGGATAGCATTTCTCTGCTCGATTCATGATACTGTACGGCTATGACCATTTGCTCTCGCAAACAGTGAGTATTTCGCCATGATTCCCCAATGCTACAGATTAAATTGACCCACGCGCCACGTGTAGCATTGTCCCGTAATCTATGCATGCTGATTACCGTTAGCGCTTTGCGCAGGCCATCTCTCCTTCCATCAGCGTTCATATAGCTTTTATCGTCTCCGTTTGACTCAAACATGAAGCGTCCCCACACATCCCTCAAATTTGTGAACAAGCGGCAACAGACTTCGCGAAAGACCAAATTCTCGGTAGACTGTTCGAATCGCCTCCAATTTGTAAAAAAGACAACAATCACGCCAACAGCACAAGTCTGGTCTCCACTGTTAAAAAGGTCGTTGTACGTCGATTCCAACAGCACACGATACCACAACATCACAGAGGGAAAAGCCCGAATCGAACTACGATGCCCGAGAGCGTCAATAATGCGCATAGCAGCGTAACAACCGTCAGCCATCATTTTTGCGCTGAGTGAATCGTCCTTCACAACAGTCGCCAAGAGCTTACTCTGTGAGCCAAAACAAGACGCACCAAGAATATTTTGGACTTTCGAAGGGCCGCGAAGCCTTTGTGCGAAACTTCCTTTCGGGCACTGGCCAGCAAATGCGTGCATGAAACGGTAATGCGCTCCACCAATCTTGAGACCCGCTGTTTTGACACGCCAAAAAGAAGCGGTCGCTAATTGTGCTCTGCATGGTGCGTAGACGTCGCTGACAGACGAGCGACCCGCATCAGCTCTTGAAATTTCCTTGGCAAGCTTGACATCTGTCAATGGGCCAGTGTTTGTTTTCCGATCCGCAGCATCCTCTAAACGTGTACAGTCGACCATACCAATGACCATGTGCAAGTCCAGTAGAAGCCTTACTTCGTGTTCGCAGACATGCCCTTGCCTCTCTGTGCCACTGGGCGAATGCATCCCGGCTCTTAAGCTCTTCCATAAGGGGAACCCAAAAGTCTTCTCTTTCTTCTGCGATTTGCATATCTTTGAAACTCTCGACAAGTTTTGCTTCCTGACCTGTCGACATTAAACTTTCTGTTCTCCGCAATGGATAAATAGTTGCCACTTCTCGGGCTTCTACGGATGAACATAAAACACGAATCAAATTGAACGCATCTGTAACCAAGACAACCCGCAGAAGATCCCAGCTACAGTCGCTATCCGCTTCCTCTCGCAACACGGTCAAAACAAAATTCGAAATCATGTGCGGGTTTCGAATGGGAGGGGACGGGCTGAATGTGAATAGAATGCTTCCAATAACCTTGCACCGCACTTAGAATAGCGCTCCGGTCCGTCGATGGCCTATCCGTAGAGCCGATACTCGTATGCGCAATGTACTCAGATCCATTTTGCTGTACGAAATGTGTCTCCTTGTAAAAGAAGTCAAACGCCTTTGAAAGAGGCGGCTTACTCCGTGCGGTCATAAATTTTTCTTGCTCCGGAGATTGTCGGTGCTAGAAGGTCCAACAATCGCCGCTGGGCTACTCGACTTCTACCCTGCTTGAAAGAGGTACAGATTCTTTGCAAAAGAAGTTGCGGCGTCAATTCTGAAGTAAACAATCGGTCACCACTTACAAATTCAAAGATTCGTAGCAGGCATGTGGCGGACCGGATGACAATTTCCTCATCGCTCTCGGTAATCGCGGAAAGGCATACTTTGAACAGCTTGTTCGAGCCGAAACGTGCGCAGAGGTCGACGACGGCGTCACCGTCAAGGAAAACAAAAATAGTCCCAAATCCCTGCCACGCGGTTCTTTTGTCTATGGCGTATGCGGTATTCACGCCCTTCGCGTTTCGCCGAAACTAGATCGCTCAAGCTGCTTACAAACCTTTTGGAGCACGGCGTAGGCCGAGTCTCTGTGGGGATGACGTATTTTCGAAAGTTGAGTGCATAGCCGTTGCGCCCAGGAGTTCACTGCTGGCTTTGGGTGGAAACACAGCGCCAAAAGACCAGATGGAATGACTTCCAGTTTTTTGACGACGGGAACTATGTCCTTCATGTCCAGGGGTGTTGCCTTTGATAGAATCTCGCCGATAATCTCGGAAATCTCTCGTCTGTTACAAATCCGAAAGTTATGCAGTGCCTCTAGGAGAGCGTACTTCTCAAAAAACCCATCGCGATCAATCCCTGGTCTAGAGGCACATACCTCCTGAGCCAATCTCCGTAGTTTAGGTAGCAGTCTCTCAACATCCCAGTTGAGGAAAGCTCGAACGCGGTCCGCTACCACCTTACGGTCGTCAAAGTCATCCAATTCATAGTCGAGAATGGTTTTATGGTATGAATGCAGCAAAGACGACAGCTGCTAATCTGATCGCCAACGAGGTTCGGAAACCTTCCCAAAAGGAAGCTTGATCCTCATCCACGCCATCCGCAAGATACGGTAAGAGCTCTTTCATGAGCGGTTGATGCGCACACCCACCAGCCAGTGTCGGCATCAGGATGGGCCGGGAGAGTCGAAACCTTCCTTGCTAGTTCTTCGAGAAAGGCTGTCGAGTTCCATCCCTTGAGTTTGAAAAAGATGCCAGAATCGTAGCATCGCTCTTGTGGGCGCGGACGTTTCGCATCACGGAAATTACTGATCATTCTGATATGAGGATAATTTCAGCACGGAAGGGAGTTGAACTAGTTGGTTCCAGAATACACAGCGCAAAAAAGACAGTACGTTGTGTTGGGTGGCTGTCTAAAAAGATCAGTGCGAAAGTCAGATCAAAGATTCAACGCGAAGTGCAAGAACCTGGCGACGCGCACGAATCACCACGGATGCAGCAAGTTGACAGCCGCGATGATACACAATGGCTGGTTGTGCTCAGCAATGCAAGCTAAAATCTGCTGGTTGCGAGTGGTTAGCAGCAATTGAAAGGGAGCAATAAAGTGGAGCGATGTTTGTAACGGATGTGCTTTGGTCGGCCGCGTCTGTGAATCAAAATGGTTATGTGGGAAAGGGTGAGGAATGTCAATGATGAATAGCGCTTCGGTAGGGATGGTGCTCGGTGTGCTGAAAGAGTAACGACTGAGCGAGCGCAAGGGGTTTGGTCTTTGCATCAAGAGGGATTGGGCGCAAAAGGAAAGGCGGTCAAAAGCGGCGGCGTTTATCTGTGTAATGCTGAGGTATGCAGGCCACCAGAAAGCTGCAGAGTCGACAAGAAATCAAGGTTGTTTGGCGCGAAAACCAAATAGCTTTGTGTTGCGGTACAGTAATTGACAAAACAGAATGGACCTTTATGCAGTGAACCTTACTGGAGCCAGCGATGTTCACTGTACCCTGTACTGTACTGTGCATAACGTTGGGTTGACATGGATATTTCTGCTTTTTTAATCATTCCATATCTGTAAAGAGTGTACTGCACTGTACAGTGCAGTACACCGAATGACAGATGGCTGCGTCCAATACTCCGACTGCGGCTGGCATTAATCTTCCTGCAGCGCTAATGGTCTCTGCTCCCGTTTGCACGTGGACTGTACAGAATGTACTATTACAATCAAAAATCCCTATTTTCCTATTTCAGCCGTTCTCAAAAATTCCCCAAAAAAGTCATATTTTCGCCACATGTGTGACAGTTATTGGTAATGGACCAGGTGTCCAAATAATAAAAATTTCAAGCACAATAGACGAAGTCATATTGTTGAAAGCACTATTTTGCGTTGGAATTTACTGTAACCAGAAAATCATTAAAATAAAGAAGATAAATATACTAAATTCAAAACAAAGCCTTCATTCCTGCGAAACATGTAGTTTTCAGCAAATAGATCAGCTCAATGAAATTGCAATGCTGCAATGGCCAAGTTTAATCACTGCAGCGACTAATATGTTCAAAAAAATTGTATATTTTTTTCACGCGTATACAGCGTGTACTTTCCTATTTCTGTAAGCTTTCGTTAATATGTAATGTATTCCAATTTACAAAACGCTATAAATACAAGGATAACCTTTCATCTGAACGCTCACCTCCCCAACGGATCAAACAACTTGAGTCCCACCCGCCCGTTCACAACAAAGTACGATCTCCACCTCCCGCTATCCAGGTTTATCCGCGCGTTCCACAGGGAAAACCTCGTGCATTACCGCACCATCTGGACTTGTTCCCACCGACTCTCGGCTACACTTTGAGCACTCCGTTCCAACCATGACTGCAACTCCGGACCGCGCTGCAAATCAATCTCGTCTCATTCGGGCTGGGTTTAAACCGAACCCCACTCGTCGCCCGTTTCAAAAGCAAATTGTTCATCGCAACCCCACGGCCCCATTCCTTCCTACCGCTCCACGTTCCCGCCGCCGTGCATCCGCTCCTTCTGACGCTCGCTCTCTGAGTCTTCGTCCCCAGATCTCTTCCAAGTGATGGACGTCGCCCGGATTCCCACCAACCCCGCCTAGGCGCCGCTGACTCTGGAAACCCAATTCTCACTCGTCGCCTACGGACCCAACCTCGTTGATCGAGCCTAACCTTCACGCGCTTCGTGTCAGGGTTCGTCAACCAACGCCATTGCGAACACCTTCCCCGGACACTGCCTTGGAGCATGTGCCAAGTTTCATTGCTCAGCATCCCCAGTATCGTCGCCGTCACCGGTCCCTCTCGATCGCCCCCCCGCCGCCATCCACCCGAGGACCTTCTTCCCTACTCATGAAGCCCCTGCATCCTGTTACCGCGTCCTGCTGGACCCCTTCTACAGACGAGGATCGGGAGCATGATGGCAACTGGATTGAAGCTGTCAATAATTCGAAGCGTTTAAGAAAGAAGCCTCGCTACTCACCACCAACCGATTGACCGTTGATGCAGAGTCTGGGGCTGTTGAGGTCGATGACGTTTCTATTGTTTCACTTACTACAAAGGCAGCATCGAAACCGGGCAAGGAAGCTAGGTTGTTGAACAAGAAACCTATCGATGTGATGAGTAGAGGTATTGATGTTGAGGATTCAGAAGTCGAGTGGTCTCTCCGGTCCCACAGCAAGCATCAGAGTTGCCGTCCGCTTCTCCACCCCTGTCTCGGATGATGCCGCTGCTACGGGCTCAGCGCGCGTGTAATGTGCGTTGGCATGCAGATTAGAGCTGAAAACTGATGTCATTATGCAACTTTCAGCAAACGGGAGCAGATGTTGGGAAACAAGCTATTTGATTCGCCTCTGTCCCGGCGCGTAGCGCATAGTACAGAAAATTTGAACATCGTTTAAACAACAGAGAGGGTCTTGTCGCTCGAGGAGCAGATGGACCTTCTATCTACAGACCTAAATGACTCAACAGATCAGACAATTATTACTTATAATCTAAGCTGTTTAACAGAAAATAAAAGTCACATCCATGCTATGTTAACCAAGTGTCAGAGCAAGTGTCGTAGGGAAGCACCCACACTGGCAGGTTGGTCGATGTTAGCATTTCCAAGCTCACCAATCAAGTTTCCTGTCACAGTTATTGAGAACGTCAGTGATGAAAATTACTATCGGGCTTCTCCAATGGTAGGCATTTCTGTTCGTTTGTCCAATCATGTGTGACAGGGATCCTGACAAGCGGAAGAATAAAGAATGAAGGCGGACGTCAGTTTCCAACTCGACTTAAGGCTGTACCACTAGTAGCACTCGTGTGAAGAATGTACGACGCCCCTCTGCGAAAACAAGTTGCATAGCTATTCAGAGAGAAATAGCATATGCCGCTACTGAAATTGCGAGACGTTCACTGCCGGGTGATGCAGATTTTTACAGTGTGACTGCACAGTTTCGCCCAAGCCAAAAGAGGTAAGGTCAACTGCACGCTACCTAGCTACAGAAGCATTTTCGTATTGATCATTCGCATTGAAAACTATAGCAATATTCGGACTGGTTTGCCGAAGTTAGAAATCCATAGACCCATATCCGTTGCTAGCATGTCATATTGCGTTGCGCCAAATATGCAACAGCTTGGGTGACGGGTCTGTGAACTGGACAAACATGAGGCACGTGAATGATGTATCAATTCGTGCCATCAAGTAAAATTACAATTCGCCGCAATCGGTGATGATGCATGTCTTGATTACTCTCGCCCTTTGCTTGTCATCCCGGTCGAAGATCTCGGCGCATTTTTCAATTTCCTCGAGAATGGGAACGATTCCTTGTTAATTTTTCCAAATACTGAATGCTTTCCATCCACTGCGCGATAAAGACACGAAGAAAAAATGGGCAGAGAGAATTGGGGAGATGGGAAACTATAGTCAGCACCAGAAAGTTAATGAGCATGTTCGGGGAGGTGCCAGTTAGAAGCTGGATAACGTACACCAATCGGCTCCTTTCGGATCAATGAGTATCATAAACTGGGAATTGTTGGTATGCGGACCCGAGTTTGCCATGCTAACGACGCCATAAGAATCATGACAAAGCTTGTCGAGCTTCTCATCCGCAAAGGACCTGCCGTAGATTGAAACGCCACCTTTGCCCTCTTTCGGTTGGCCTTTCAATTCAACATCGCCGGCCTGCAAGACAAAACCAGGTGCTATACGATGGAACTTGCATCCCTTGTAGGAGAAATTTCGATCGCCGGCGCAGAGCGAGCGGAAATTCTCGCAAGTGCGTGGTTTGAGGTCATTACGCAACTCGAAAATGATGCGGCCAATCGGTTGGCCATCTATGGCAATGTCCATAAAACATTTGATGCGCTTTTTTCGATTCCGTTTCGGCGGTTTAGGGGATTCATCGGATTCTCAACAACCACGGCTTTGCACATTTGAGGGGCGTGGATGGCGAATTAGTCCGGGACTGTGGCAAGGGGAGTGAGAAAGTGGAGAATAGGAAAATGGTGTGACTTACTGCCGTGGTCTGGGTCTCCTGGAAAGGTTGCAGTGACCCTGGAGTAGAGCTGGCTCTCTGTTTCGAGGAAGAGTGACCCATCAGTGTGTGAAAAATCGAAACGCTTTGGAGAGTTGACGATGATGCAACGGAGCGCAGAAAGGTGGAAATTGGCGGAGGACAGATGCAGTTATGCGACAAGATATGACAGCAAGGCGGAGTTGTTGGAATGGCGTCGGGTCGGGATTCACAAAGGCGGTGGGCAGAAGTAAGCGGCAGGTCGCCCCAGGTACAGCGTTGGTTTTTAGGACAAATTGGGCTTGTAGGTTGGATATAACGTGCAGGCATGAATTTGTTGGTAGCACCAGATTGCCGAGCGGGTACCTCGAATCCTCGGATATAACGTGCAGACCTGAATTTGCTGCTAGTTCTAGCTAGATTGCCGATTTGCGCATCCGCGGGAAGCTTCAAGTTTAAACTGTGGCTTCATACCCGACCGACTTTTCGTGCATCGTCTGTACGCTGGCTGCCTCAGCAGATTACCATGGCCTACTTTCAACTTTTCATGCTGCACACTCGTGCAGGGCCTCAGGTTTGAAGGAAAATGGTTTGAATATACTTAAAATGCTTGAATCTCTCTCCAACAGTACAGAGCAATGGTACAGAGCAGTATCGTACAATAGAGTACAAGACCATATCTGGCATCAATATAGCACTGAACAATACTGTACTGTACAGTGTACTGCGAATTGTCGATGGTACCGAAGTGTTACGGCACATGAAATTCAAATTAGATTCGAACTGCTGCGCATTAAGTTTAGTACTGTACCGTTAATGCCGCAACAGTCGCAACCTATTCTGCCGGCCATTCGGTACGTTGCAAAACGCTGTTCTGTATGATGCAGTACTGTACTGTACAGTTCGGCAGGGAACGCTGATCAAGACGTTGATTTACTGTACTCTACATGTTCACTGTATTGTGCAGTACAGGAAAGTACAGAAACGTTGCGGAACTGTAATACAAAATCATTTTGACAAACACTGCTGCGACTGTAGGAAGCGGAATGGACATGCCAGATAAAAACCAAAAGACGCTGACAAGTACTGTACGCTGGCCTCGTGATAAGTGTAACCCGGACGTGGACTAAACGTCGTTCCAATTATCATGAGTTCCGAATAGGATAGAAATATGAACAGGCCCCTAATTTGATGATGGTTTGGGTATCAGTACCCGTCGACAAAATTTTCACGTACAATTACATCTTGATATAAGAATAAGCACGAAATATCAGCTGCTTATCCTTATATCGATGTCATTCCTACACTGAAAGGTGTACTGGGCTGTACAGTACTGTAAGGTATGGTGCTTGTACAGTGGATTCTGTCCTAATGGTCGTGCCAATCACGGGCCACGACTGATCTGACTTGGCAACTGCAATGACTTGTGCCCTAGCTTGCCATGCGGCAGTACTATTGTACTGTACCGTAATGTGCAAAGTGGCTACCGTCTACTGTACTGTACATATCTACTGGTTTATCGCTATCCGAACGCCTTTTATAAGGAATTCCTCACTACCCGATCGGGGCGTTAGAAGAACAAGGAACTATTGACTATGGTGTGCGAAATTGACATAAGTACACCTTTAAATAATGTCGAAAAACAATCAACAAAAAGTTGAACATTTGAAGGCCACATTGGTGGAAAGTGTAAATCAATTAAAGGATTTTACGGGTTCTATATGATTCAAGCCTCTTATTGGATGCTCGGAAAAGCTCGAAATCAATGCGAAATTCTACAAGTACGCGAAATACAATATGACCCACTTCACGTCTTTCCAGTACTATTGCGCTTTGCAACCTACTTTGATAAGCTAGTACGTCGTAGCCCTCCCTTTTTCTCTACCACCTCAATTAAGCGCTTTGGGATGGATGAATACAGAGATTGAATAAATTCCACTGTAGTTCCCGCCCACGCCTCATGCACGGCCAGACGAAGCTTTTACAGTGACTTAAACTGCCGCGAACCACAATAAACACGCCGCGCTAATATACGCCATTAGTTCTTAATTATGTTGAGATCGGGACTCATTGCAGACTATGGTAAAACATAGGTGTCTTTTTCTTCTATCCACTTCAAAATACACTTTGAGGAGTGATCAGCAGCACTTTCCTGCTGATAAATCCAATTTTCAACTAAGTTAACAGCAGCGAAAGGCTTCAGTTTTTGCTACAGTAGATCACAGTAAATTTCAGAGCTCATCTTACCCTCTACAATGAAAAAATTTAAAAGTCCGGATAAGACATTGACCCCAGAGCATCAGTGAACCACCACTCATTTCTCGGCAAGAAAAATCTTCTTTTCCCTACCAATATCATACCACAACTTGCAAAGCCATCAGGGCCGTCTAAGTTGAACTTCTTATCGTCGCTGAATATAACATTTTCCACCGACTCATCCCCCATGTTAGATGAATTTTTGAAAAAGATAGCCGAACAACTTTATGCCTTTCAAGAATAAATGGGGCTTGTGTCATGTGCTGTTACTTTAAGTTTTCACAACAAAAAAAAGCTGCTGTAAGCGGCGCACAGAAATGTCCAACCTCATTTCGTTTTTAAGCTCCTTTTCGTTATTTTCCCCGTCGAGGCTGTGCGAATCAGGCAACGGTGGTCAGATTCCGATATCTTGCGCAGCTTGCGAATTTTTCAGGCAGGTTGTGGGAACTTCTAAGAGCTCAAATAGCTCTGCACTGCACCTTTTGAGCGATTAATTTCCGCTTCAATTTCCCGTAACGACATTTTGCTTTGAGAGAAGGCATCAATTTGGCCCTTTCCAAAATCTGAAAGTGTTAATCCCCTGGCCATTGTTGACAATCATTATAGCTTCAAGGGGAACTTTTTAGTTTATTCTAGGCAGAATTGATGTGTTGAATACTACACTAGGTTGGTCAGTTGGCGGGAAGTGACCCGTAGGGTGTTTGGTTCATATACAATTTCGCGTACTTATGGAGTTTCCCTCTAAAATTTAAACTCTGCTGTTTTAATTTTTTGTGCTCTACGACAAAAACCACAGGTCTGAATTAGCGTTAAATCTTAGTTTTGTCATTCTGGGGTAAGTAGCCATCTTTTGCGTCATGGCACAAATACTAACAAAATTTTGTCTGTACTTACGTGAATTTCGCATACTACTACTGGTAAATTGGGCTAGTCGGCTGGTTCAGGAGCTCTCTCTATTAAATTACTCAAATGTGGGACTGCCACGACATCCCAGAGAATCTTTGTTCCCTTTCACTTTGCCTGCCCTTTTTCGCTCTCCCTCACTAACAACAAGTCTACTCCAATGCCATTGTAGAATTCTTGTAGATTGATTCATGGTAAGTACGTATGTCTAGTACTTTTTTATTGTTTATGCGCGAATAAGAGCTACCGAATGATCAAATCAGGGTCAGCAAATTTGCTGGGCTCGGTGCTCGACGCCTTTTCACTTTCCCGTTGTTTATTCAGGTGCTGTCGCCTAGGACCTCATTTAAAAGGGGCGGATAAGCTCTGAATTTACAACGCAAACCCTTTCAGTACCTCTCATTGCATTCTCCATGCCATCCGGATGAAGACTGTTGCTCCTTAGTTACAAGAATTGTAGTCGTGAAGGCGATGGGGGTCAGCCGTCGACCGCGGGGACCCCTCCGGCGGTGCCATGTTACGTAGTGAAATCCGTACTGACAGACTTACATGTAGAATTCTAATTAAAACTAGGGCCCATGGTCGTTGCGACCGCTAGTAATTGGCGGGAATCCAAAAAAAGGGACCATGCAGCCCAGAAACGGCACTTGAAGTGCACGTATGTAACGCCAATACCCTAACCTGGAAGCCATTTTCTAATTGCTCCCATACAGTATCAAAATCGCCGCTCACATCTAAGCACGGCCAGACGGCTGAGTATCAGTTTGTTGCACTATAACTCCCCTGTACAGAGTTGACGCCCACATCAACTGCTGGAAATGTGGCAGTAACCCGTGAACTGTAATTTAATCGAGGAAAGCCTTCATTACAGTGCTATCTTCATCAATAAACTCCTTTGTGGGTTGCCATTCCGCTTCATGTCTAGGTGTCCCTTTCGACATCGTGAGCCATTGGTATCCTCTACTATGTTTCCAGTGTGCCAAAATCCATTGGACTTCGAAACGTACCTCTTCAGAAGAGACATTAAGGGGTTCGGACGCGGCGGGATGGGTCTTGCTATTTTTTCTGGATGCTCTTGGTGTGGGGTCGTGTGAAAAACATGTACAACCGGGTGAATCTTGACCGAAGCAGGTAAATACGATCAAACTGTATTCTTCCCAATCATCTCCAAAAACTTGAATGGTCCGAACCGCTTCCTACCAAGCTTACTTGATGGCTGAACCTTCGCAATTGCCTCCTTAAGGAGAACGCTGTCAATCCATACTTGTTCTCCTATTTCATATTTTGCCGGCATAAATTTCTTTGCGGAGTAGGCACTTTGCGTTCCCTTGGCGATTTCGTGCGAGAAGTTTGCATCTTCTCGCAGGTCTCCTTTCTACTCAAGTTCGACTTTGTGAAGAAATGGTGCAGAACTTGATTATTAGTGAATTTGGAAGGAAAAATCTTAAATGAGTTTCCTTCCAAATAACAGCGAAGCAGCTTTAGGAAGTAAAAAAAATCCCAATATATCTCGCTCTTTTGCAGTGTCGTTTTCCTATGCGAGTGACAATTTCCGCGAAAAGTACGACACAACTCTTTCGGCTCCTTTTGTACCTAACTTGGTTAGAGTTCTATCGACTGATAATTGGGACGCGTCAACGTGACACCGGAACGGTTTTTCCCAATTCAGGAGCACCAGTACTGGGGCCGCAGAAAGGACGTCTTTCAGCGACGCAAACGCGGCATCACACACAATTTCGTCCCATTTATGTATTACCATCCCTTTTTTCGTAGGCGAACGTAAGTTGGCTGCTATCCTTGAAAACCCTCGGAAAAGACTTCGGAAAAATTGTAGAAGCCCGATGAATCCTCGAAGCTCACTCAGATAGGTTGGACGGGGCCATTTTCGAACCACCTCGACCTTAGCGGAATTCACGCGAATTACATCTTCTGCAATGGATATTCCCATAAATTCCGTTTCCTGTTTCATAAAAGTACATTTTCGGAGAGAAACATACAGTTTTTTGTCTCTTATCCGAGTAAGTATCGTTTGCAGGTGCATAAAATGCTCGTCCTCTGTCTTAGTGAACATCAACAGGTCATCTTTGTAAACTACGATGAAAAAATCAATGAAATCATGAAATATGACATTCATCAAAGATTGAAATGTTGTCCGGGAATTACAGAGGCCCATTGGCATGACATGATATTCAAATTGTCCATACTTCGTACTGAAGGCAGTTTTCTCAATGTCCCCGAGTCTGACGCGAATTTGATGGAACCCTGTTTTGAGATCGAGTTTGGAAAAAAACTTTGCTTCTCCGGGTCGATCGAACATCTCATCTGATCTTAGCAGTTGAGAATTGTTCCATTTTGTAATGCGATTCAAAACTCGATAGTCTAAAACAGCCCTTAGCCTGTTCTTATCTTTCACAAAGAAGATGGATACCCAAAAGGCGACCCTTCTCCAGCGATTCGACGATATAATCCTTCACTGCTATTAGTTCGGCGGGAAATAGCTAGTCCAAGGGCCACAGGGAAGGGGTTTGCTTTTGGATCCGTCTCAATGGCATGATACACATCACGAGACATAGGAAGACTTTCAGTAAGCTCATTCCTGAACACCCCTGAATATCCTACCAATACTTCCTTCACCTTCGTTTTGAGATTAGCAAACATCTTTTTTCCGTCATTCTTCCAATAATAGGTAGGGAGAATAATTTGAAAAAGCTCGAAATCCTCCTTCACGCCATTCTTTCGCAGCAAACTACGGAACTTCTTCACTCTCAGATTGGTTACCTCGCAATAATTTTTATGGCTGGACTCCACAGTGGTGGGTAAGACCAAGTCGTTCACAGTTACTTCAGGGACATGCCAATGCATACCAAGCAAAATATCATGCCGAGAATCCGCGACGGCCCAATTCGATCTATGGACGTGTGACCCGATTTGTAGCTCGGCCTCTATTAGTGCGATTCGAGCTGCATCCTCGAGCTCGTCACAGCGGACTTCAAAACTTCAATCTGAACTTCGTAAGTTAAACCTGAACGGAACTTATCCCTCTTGTCTCCATCAGTCGCGTCTGGTATGGTCAACACAATGTTCCGAAACTCAGAAAGAAACTTCGACACGGAGCTTTTTTGCTTGAGCCCTTGAAGCTTAT
This sequence comes from Kappaphycus alvarezii, assembly GCA_002205965.3. Taxonomy (NCBI): domain Eukaryota; phylum Rhodophyta; class Florideophyceae; order Gigartinales; family Solieriaceae; genus Kappaphycus; species Kappaphycus alvarezii. Next base: position 224,964 of record NADL03000026.1, on the reverse strand, counting down.
CTCTTGCCCGACGAACATGATCCTATGGAACAAACGCTTCGGTAACGGCCTTCTTAAATTCATCCCAGGTGCCAGGGGTACGATTGCCCTGGACCATCGTGTACCACCAAACGGCAGCCGTACCAGTCAGGAAAGATGACGCATACATTATGCGATTTGCATCAGACAATGGAGAAGAATTATTTCAAAGCTGTTTTAAAGTCAAGAATTGCTCCATGTTGTAAAGCCAGGTTTTCACCGTGGGAAACTCTCGCTTGCTATCATATGGCTCGGGCTTGTTCGGCTTCATTTTGATCTCCTCCATACAGGCCATATCAAAAAAACAGAGAAGAAAAATTGCTGAAAATTCACAGATCGGCGCAAGAACGCAATGCTACCAATGCAATACTTGTAGTCGTGAAGGCAATGAGGGTCAACCGTCGACCGTGGGGACCCTTCCAGAGGTGCCATTTTAAGGAGTGAAGTCTGTACTGACAGACTTACAAGTAGAATTCTAATTAAAACTTGGGCTCCTGGTCGTTGCAACCGCTAGTAATTGGCGGAAATCCAATAAAGGGGCTCATGCAGCCCAGAAATGGCACTTGACGTGCAAGTATGTAACGATAAGGCCCTTATTCTGGAAGCCTTTTTCTACCAAATCGTCCCGTACAGTATCAAAATCGCCGCTCATATCTAAGCCCGGCCAGATGGCTGCGTATAAGTTTGTTGCATTAGTACTCGAATTACGCTTATCTATCATTGTCGATAGTCGCAAAATACCTCATTATTTGAGACACCCATGGCGTCCATTCTGCAATAACACACTTTCAAGGATGCTAAATTGTATCTAAGCCCTATCTATCCATTACCTAGAGGAAATGAAATGTCAATAGACGAATGTTGACGATACATTCCCCTGTTACAGTAAGGGATCAAATGGTCCACATTGATCTATTTCGACTTTGTATCATTTTTAATCGAGTTCCACAATAGTTCCGAAAATAAAACCACTGTTTCAAACTGTGTCTACGGTGCTCTACATGTTGCGACGGAGCGGTCTTATATATTTGAATGAATCTATTGTTGTCTGAGGTTTCTTGTTTGCCTTCACGTTCATTTCTTTCTTCAACCCATGGAGGAAGCGCTATGCGTTGAAAATCGGTGAGCTGTCTCCCTAGATTACATTCATTGCCATTGAGTGAGCTCGCACATGTTCTTCTCAGAGGGCAGCTCCCAAAACCTCTCATCATCTTCGTGAACATCAGTGATCCATGTTTCCTCCAATGTTTGTCAAGCTACGCCTTCAGCCATACTTCCCTCTGTAAACTGTTCGAAGCAATCTTCTTTATCAAATTTAGTGAAAACTGACATTATTCTGGTTCTCAGTGCTATTTAAACGATATTCATTGCTAATCGGTTATCTATCTTGTGGAAATCATCACTTTCATCATGCAACGCATACAGAGCCCTCTTATACAGTAAATTTTGATAGCTTGTTTTCCTGCTTCTATCGGTTGTAGTGGTGAAGTTGTGCCAGAGGACAAGTACTGTACTCTTACATTTGCTTTAGAACTGTAAGACCAGCAGCATGGGCTCGGCGATTTTTGAGTAGAAATTAGCTTTCCGTCCTATAATGCGCACTGTGTCCTTATGAAAATGTTCGGACCAGGCAAAGAAAATTCCCTAATATATCCAAGCCTTTTTACATACTAGCAATCAAATTCAAGTTTCTGACTAAAAACGTTTTCAATCAGGTCAGTCGTGACGCATTTCCGGAGAGGGTAAAAGATTCTTTCCGGGATGTACTCATGACGGTCGAGTACATTTATTCGACGAAGCCGGCCTACTTGTGGTGCGAGGAACATATTATTTGCGGCGTCACCGTAGTACAGCAAGGTATCCCCTAGGATCCCTTCTTTTTGCACGATGTAGTGTTGTGAATGCAGCAGGAGTTTCAGACCCGAACGGACCGGGGATAAACCAGTACTGCTAATGCAGTGGTACCTGAATGACTAATGTATAGTTGAGACCTACCAAGCTGTCTGAAAAGCTCTAAATAATCTTGGCATTCAAGCGACATAGTCCCTCGTAATGCACTTGCAAATGAAGAGTGCGCTGTCTCCTGGCCCACTGCGCCGTCACCTGAGATTGCAGATGCCGACTCGCAGGATCTCCACCAATATTATACTACCTGGACCTGTGTTCTGCAAATTCCAGGTTAGTGGTGATGAAAAATGGGAAAGTACTTCTCTTCACATTGCTTCAATCGCAAACCTGTTGGAGTAACTCACAAAGCTCAAAGATACCCAGGTGTCTGTAGAAGTGCTTCGAACCTGCTTCGGCATATAAAATATGAACCATTTACTACGGGCGGTTTTTCCCTGGATAAAAAGTCTGTTGGCGTAGCTTTTTATGAAATAGTTGAAAACACTTTAGATAACTCATTGAATGCGTTATTTATAAAGGTATGTTCAAGGAACTAAAGTTAACTATAAAGCTTTTACGCAAGTATGAGCCAACGTTTTGGATAGGTCTTCTTTCCGCTGTGAGCATGGCTCCGGGCCCTCTTCGCCCCCATGTCCCTTACCCGCTCACTCTGTGCCAAGCTTCTCCACGTGCTTCCCAACACTGCTCTACAGTTCTTCATTGCTGTAGTGAAGTCCACGAAACTTTGGAGAGCCAAGTACTAGAGTGGTGCGTCTTTCAACTGACTGCGATTGACGCGTCTCATCGATTTTGCTAGAAGCAACTATTCCATTCAGCGTAGATTAAGGTCTTTGAAAGCTGAGATAATGTGGACGATAGGTCAAAAGGTTTTCGAGCCTCTTCAGCGGCTAGGACTTATATAATTGAGTGGAACTATTAGTAGAGATTCCAATACTACTTTCGCGTCCCGCTCTTCGAGGATGATTTAAGATCCGCATGGATGATTATGAGGATCAAGTCTGCTACTTTTGTTCGACTCCAGGACGGCGGCATGATTCTCAGGTGCATCTTTTGCCAGCGATCTGTCTAAAACTGCCGGTCATCCAATTTTGGAACCCCGCAGAAGCGCCAAAAGGCTCAGCCGGACAAATTATTTAGGTGTTCATGTTGAAATATATATGTCTGCTCAGTAGCACTGAAGAGCCAACGCATTTGGCTCATTGGTTAGCTTGCTCAACAGGTTAAGGGCATCAGGCATCTTAGGTGTCACAGTTATCTACCCTATGACGCCTGCCCGGATTACTAACATTGATCAGTGTCCATGGAATCTGTTGAACAATAAAAAAACTCAGAGGAAGCCCGTTTCGGTGCTTTGTTTAAGATTGCGGGTGTTTAATAGCTTCACAGTGTTTCCGATCTCGACTCTTAGAGAAAAACATGTGAACTGTCGCAAATGTGCAACTCTGTTGGGCTCTGTGATTGATTCGCGAGCTGTGATGCCATCGGAAATGGCAATAAGGGCACTATTACATAGCGTTTGGTGTAATTGGCGTGGAATAATGTAAGCTGCCTTCTTGAATGCACTGGTATCGTTAGATACCCATTTAGTTCAAGGAAAATTGATTGTAATTTATTGTTTTTTGATGGATGTTGGTATTCAATAGTATATCGTGTTATATGCGTCTTACAGCTTAAGATGAATTATATAGATTCAGATGAGTAGCATTGCTTTGAATGAGTGCGATATTCTTGTATTTTCCCTCCTTTCGAGTACCGGAGAGTGGATTTTGGAATAAAGCAACACAAAAAACAGCAACGCGCGATTCCCAAAACATTCATAATAAGATATGTGTATAGAAAACATCTTCCTCCCATTTTAAAATTTCAAAGCACAAAATGCTACAGGAATAATTAACGCTAGCTCTGCTTTATTGAGAAAGAAGCCAAGGAGGTTTTCGTTTTGTGCAATGGGTCTATTGTTTTAAAATAAGCCATTTCTCATGTTCCGATTCACAGAAAAGCCGGGAGATCAAATCGATGTTTCAAATCCTGGAATCAGGTTACATTAAAACCTTCTCTCGCTTTATGGGGAGAAAAAATTCAAAACACCCTCCCATGTAACGATGCACACCGTAGTATTTCGAAAGTTACGTTTGCTTTTCTCTACCAATCTGTTGAGGAGCGTGCAAAGGGACCGGGAGCTAAAAATATTCTGTAGAAGTCATGCTTTTTGTTAAATTAAGGATAATAGCAGGTAAAAGCTGTCTAAACGTCAGTTGACCTTATCGTGTAAGGATGGAAATAGAGCATCACGTGTTCAATCAAAAATTGTATGCGTTGAACAAAAATCGTAATCCAATAGTTTTTCTTGGTCGGAGCAAGAGTATCGCCGAGAAGTAGGTCGCTTCTGCAAGGAATGAAAGTATCCATTGAATGTAGTAATGGCGCGACTAGATGTAATTATGTTTGAGATCCAACAGCCTCGCTTAGCCGACACTCCAACCTAAGAATCTATTAACAGGAAATTTTTTGCTTTTTGTGCGAAGGATGTAGTCCATTCAGATTGCAACTTGCTGTTTGTGTCTGCAAGATATGTAGAGAGTAATTGCTCCGTTTTACCTTGCTTCCCGTCTCACCGGCAGATCCCGCCGACAGATGGGGCGTATCTAGAAAATGGAGTACCTACTGTAAGCTATTATGACCTCTATGGAGGTCCTACGACATTGGTAGCCAGCCCATAATCTTGTGATATTATGATACCTCTACAAGCCGTAGGTATGGGGTGGTTGGCGGTGTCAAGCACAGCTTGGCACGGTTGTTAGGAAAGTTTTCGGTAAGGCTTTGGTGGAGGTCGGCTTGCAGGAGCTTGGGCGGCGTATGAACAATAGTGATTTTCCCGCTGTCTGTGGCGTCCCGAAGTTGATGGTAGCGAACTTCGATGCACATGCTGCGCCGAGTGTGAGATTGGGACTTGGCGATCTATCGTGCCGCCCATTTGTCCATCCCGTGCAGTGTGGGTGGAGTGGCGGCGACTTGAATCTCTCCGAGCAGGGATCGCAGCCATCGGGTTTGCATTACCGTGTGGCTAGCCGCGATATACTCGGCCTCGCACGTGTTGGTGACGGCTGTTTATCCGTCGTGAGCACCAGGGGATGAGGTTGCCCGCGTGGTAGAGCAAGTTAACGTAGGTGGACTGCCTAGTGTCCTTACACGCAGCGAATTCGGCGTCTGACTGGCTTTGGAGTATATAAACACCTGTTGTGTACAGGAGCCCATAAATTTTTGTGTCCTGTACGTATCTGGTCAATTGCTTGAGGGCTTTCCAGTGTCGTAACACTGGTCGCTCTGTGTGACGTGCGAGCTTGCTTGCGATAAATGCCGGGTCGGGACGAGTAGAGTCAGCGAGATACCGAAGCATGCCCAATGCGTGGGCATAGGGTATATAGTCGTGTCAAGCGCGGACTCGTCAGGCCGAAGTGCGGTGAGTTCAGTGCCAGGGAGGTAGGGGGTGGAGGCAGGGTGACTTGCTTGCATGTACATCTCGTTGCTGAAGGCCTGTGCTAAGCGGGGCTGGGAGATTTGTATGGTCCGCTTGGCCTTGTCTTTCCTGATGCTCTATCCGATAAGATGCGAAGCAACGCCTAAATCCTTGACCGGTATTTGCGTCGAAGTATGTCAAGGAGTTCTTGGTACATTGCTTCTTGGTTTGTAGCTACCCAAAGTTATCTATGGTGACTTCCATAACAATGATATCCTGTCCGGTCCGCTTGCAGTAAATATTCTTGTCGGCTGCCATTTGGTTTATAGCCATGTAGTGTAAGGTGGGTGCGCATACATTTGGCATAGGTACTGCTTGCGTGGGGGTGTCGTAAATATTTCTAACAACCTGGGAGAACAGTATAGGTCGGGCGTTTTCCCTTGAAGGGTGGCATGGTCTCGAGGAACAGAGGGGTTGGTCCCTCGTATGGTTTCGTGCAGGAACGCGTTTTGAGATCCAAGAGGCGTACTGTCATGTTTGTGCTGACTGCCATGGATAGAGTATGCGTATTGCGTCTCTGTCAGCAGTGTGAACCGCAAGGGCCGTGGGGTCGATTTACCAGGTGTGAGGAGATGGCCCGGGTAGCTGAAGTGAGCCTTGTGACCTATGATTTCACCATCGGCGTCATACTTGTAAGAGGAGGTAACGACAGCTTTGTATACCTTTGCACCGTGGGGTATGGTTTTGCGTGACACTGGTTGGAACGTGCCAAATTCGCTGTGCATGGCCGCTTCTATTTCGTGACCCGATTTCCATTGATCTGCATCTTTGGCGAGAGCGGGCCTCGTGTAGCGTGCGAGGTGGAATGGAGAGGGTTAGTGACATTTGTCGGCTGCCCTCCAACAAGGCTGTGGTTCGCCTATGTTCGTCGCATGCGCTGTTTGTGGGGTGGCATGTTGTTGATTCACCGTGGGGTTGTGTTTTCTGTTGGGGGGTATCGCATGATGATGCATTCTTTGCGGATCATAGTCGGGGTTGTGCGGTCGATAGTCGGCGATGCGTGACGTGAGGAGTTTTCCTGTCTGCAGATTGAGTAGGCGGTAGTGTGGTCCGTCCGAAGTGAATAGATAGCGTAACAGGAAGGCACGATTGGCAGACTTCTTCTTGATTTCCGTTAGTACAGGTATGTGACCGTATTCCCCGAACATACGAAACGGTTGGAGGCTGAGGCTGCGCCGTGGGTAAGGAGAGTGCGGCGGTCGGTGTGTTTCCCAAATTCGTCTTTGGATGTCGTCAATGGAACGGTGGAGCGTCGCATTGGTTTTTCTTACCTTATCAAGAACGCACAGGGCCACCGCTTTTCAAATGGCATTTGAGCAGCGTGGAGAGTGACACGTACACGTGACATGATCGTGCAGTAGAGCATCTCAGCGATGGAGTTTTGTTGAGGTGTATGGGGCACCGCTGATGTAGGCTGGTAGCGCACATTACGAAGTGACGGATGAATGGACGTGTGAGGAACTCGTTAGCGTTGTCACAGCGGATGCGGGCGGCAGTCGTACCAAAGTGCCTGGCAATCTTGGCAACAATGCTGCGTAGGGCATTATCGGCGTCCTTGCGTTGGCGTAGCAGGTGTACATGTGTCATTCGACTGGTTACGTGCGTTACTGTGAGGAAGTATTGTTCTCTATCTGGGGTCTTTGTAAAAGGTCCCCGCGATTTCGGCTACAGGGGTGTGTCCGAGAGGAGGGCGAGCTGTCTGTTGTTGGTGTGGTTCTTTTTGGAATTGTACTACCGAGCATCCCTGGCATTAGAGAGGTGGGGTGCCGTTGCGAAGTTCAGTCGGTACCCAAGAGAGAGATAGAGCTTGGCTGTACTGTTGAGCTTAGAAGGGGCTATGTGTTGAGCTTTAGGTGCTAGGAATGGGTGAGGTCGGTGAGTCGGCTCTGGCTAGGCGGGAGTGACGGCAGGTGAGCGGGGTATGGGACGGTGTTTGTGGTTTGTCTGTCCTGCGGCCGCGAGGCTCGTGGGTAGGTGGCGGTAGTACCTTCAGCGTTTCGTCCCTGGTGGGGCGCCGTGGATTTTCAGCACGCGGCTGTTTCGTTGTCTGTGGTGGCTTCCACGTCTAAATTATCCCTTGAGTGTTCTGGTGGGGTAATTTTTCCCTGCTACAAACATGGGTGGGAGCGCCGTGGTTAGCGGGATGCGAGAGTGGCCTTTCGGAGTTGTATGTGGGTGATTATATGTTCCGGTTTGCGATGAATGTTCACCGGTGTTATATAGCCCCCAAATGGTGTAAATATTACCGCGCACTTATTTGCGCCGCCATTATCTGGCGCACAGACATGAGTTTGTCCGTGAAGTATGGTGCGTGCACCAGATGCGGGATTAGGAGTGGATGACCGTGTTAGTGTATAGTGTCTGCACCTTGTGCCCCGTTGTGGGAGATGTAGACCCATCTGACATGTTGACCGTTAAGACATGTAGAGTGTAGTCTGTTGAAGGGTTCTTGGAAAAGGTTGGGTAGCATGCGGAATCCAAGATGCAAGATTCAAATAAGACGTCCTTTACTGCGTAGTTTTGGCCGAGGTCGACTTGCTCGGATTCCATATGATTTGGATGAGGATCCCCCGTTCCGTGATCGAAGTTGGTCAACCTATTGAGCGGTTTACAGGGAGAAAATAAAAGGATTTTCTCATTTTTCCAGTTCCAGCAAAATGAAAAGAAGAGTGCATTTGGTCTTCAAATTTTTCTTAATAAGTGTGGGAAATGTGAGCACAGAAGTTCTTTATTTTAACTGTGCTCTGGCGTAACTGGTCATCCTAATCTTCATATGTCTACCAATGAGAAAAATGGCTCTACAGAGCTGCCGACAGCTCTTCCATTTTGCGTCAGAAACGCAATAAATAAAGATTTTGATTCCGCAGTTTTGCTCGCCTACCGTCCAATATCATTTTTTGATGGAAAGAAGGGAAAGGACTCGTTTATTGGCACTGTATTCAGAGCTGGGCAAGGCTTTTCATGAACCGTCAAGACAACATTATCGTTGATGTTGTCTAATTTCGGCACCGTCTCAGATAGAATAAGAGCCTTGGCGAGAGAACAGGGCCACATGTTTTAGAAACTTATCCTTAAAGGACCACAACAGAGTGGATTGTGAGTATAAATTGAGGAAGCCTCTCTAAAAGTACAAGATAGACAATTTATGACGAAAAACTTCGGTATTGTGAGACCTGGTCATTTACTACGTTTCAAGATCCCTCTAGGGTGAAGCTCGTGTACAGCAAAATATTTATGAAAGACGAAAAGGTGCTATAATCGTAGATTACCTCCGCGCTGTGCTTAATAAGGGGCTCCAAGTATCTTATTCTTTTGGAATTGATACGTTCGCAGACAATTTTACAGTTATGACTGACAAGGCCTCTGTAATGATAGCTACTTGCACCGACTCGAACCGGCGGACGAAATAGACACTCTATTGATTTAGCTGGTACATTGCGGCACACTTTCCCATTCCGAACAATAATTTATTAAACGTATCACTTCAGACAATTAATTCTGGTGTCAAAAGGGTTCAAAGAGCGTTTATACCATACAGAACTGGCCTGAAACCGTAGTTACTGTATGCTCGGCTCTAAATACCGGCTACTGAATCTACTTTACGGTATTATATTTGGATGGAACTTTCAAAAAGCTATTCGGAAGCACCACGTATTGAATCTGGTACTCCTTAATTTATTGGCTACGTGCATGCAGGTGTCCGTCCAGGAGAACCCATTATCCCAACTCTTTTCTAGATTCATTTTTGAAATCGCGGGCCTAAGCGGTGATCAAATAGCCATCAACTCAATCTTTCGATTCTATCAACATTGTGGAAGGGAATCTATGTATAGTAGCCCTAAGATTATTCTGCGAAGAATGTAATCAGGCGATGAAGTTGTTGTATCAGAGGCAATTTTGAGGGGAACCTGGCCTTTTCATTTTCGTTCACATATACTGTGGCCGCAGTAAAGATATGCATTCTTGTCCTGGACCACTCGTGCGACGTGTAATTTTCAACGCAATTACTTGTAATTCTCAATAAATCCCTTTATGTACTAATTAATGTAAGACTAGCATTGCTGAAAGTGCCACATCAGGTGGCGAGGTTTCCCCCTACTTAAGATCTCACGAACTCAGGCATTCTCTATTAAAATTAAAAATCACCTAGTTAAGATCTGAACCCCAAATTTGGTGACTAGCACCACCGAGACCGGGTTAGTCTGGTGTAGTTGTCTAGTTTCTGCCTATTTGAGTGACCAGCAACCCCAGCGCTGTTAGGGATCACTATAGTTAGACACCCTAGCGTGGGCCCGGACTAGATGTCGCCACTCGTGTCCATAGTAGACATACTGACCGTAGTAGTCACAATTTACTATCCCTTTTGTGCGTTTCCCGGAGCAATCACTATAGCCCTAGCTGGCCATCTCTCTAGGCCCTTCCTTCCCAGATTATTTCTTTCGATTACCACCCTACCCTTTACAAGAGGACTCTAGGGCACCTTCCTAGTCCTTAAGAGAGAAATGTACGGTCGCTCTACCCTTCTACACCTACAGTTGTCTAGCCCCTGTATACTGGTTTCCCAAAGAAGCTTCGCTTCTAAAAACCCTACTTGGTGAGTGGACCCTCAAAATCCATTCTACTTCAATGTTTAAAAAAAGCGAGGACATTTTCCCCAAATTTGTTAGAATTAAATGTATCCTTGTGTAAATTTATTTCTTTGTGTGAGTATTGCGTCAGATATTCCCGACTTTTATGGACTCTATCCATCAAGTTCTGCTTTTTGAGTCAAATGTATCCCCATCGGAACGAGAAGTTCTTTATATCCATCGACATTTAAAATTATTGAGCGGGCTCTTGGAAAATTCATCAGAATGCTTTGTGATGTGGAGGGCGATCGTTAGCCAACTGCTGCATTTTTTTGGTTCTATGCCTTACTAAATCACCACGTATGATTTGGAAGGCAGCGTGTCTGTCCCATATCTACTCAGAAGTGGAAGCTTTCACAGCATGGTTTGTATCTTTTTCGTTTACATTTTTTAGAGATAGTTATTTTTTACGAGGACTCTCTGCAGAGTTTCTATTGATTCTTGAAATTTTGGCTTTTCCAGGGAATTTTAGCGCTTCAGTTTTTCCGATACTGCGAGCTGGTATAGTAGCCTCCGTTCTCCATTTCAAATTCTATTCTTGTATACCTCGCATATCTCTTTTTCTGAATCGAAGACAGGATTTTTTTTGTTTCATGTTATTTGTTTGAGAAGTCAATGCTGTACTTTCTGAATATTTATAAAGCCAATAAACAAGTAACTGCATTTTAATGTGAAGTACAGAAACTCGTTTACTTGATGGCCTCCATTCTACTTACTGGTCGAGTAGAGTTTACTATGCGACAGCCGCAAATTTTAACGACATGAATACCAAAATGCAAATTGAATGCACACCAGCTACCATATATGCTAGTTGAATTAACCTCTCTTGTTCCTCCTTTACGTTAAATTATCTTCAAACAGTAATATTACCGTTACATTTTGAACGGTTTCAATTAAAATATCACCACAAGAGTGTATATTTCGTGAATTCAATAATAAATCACTACACCTAGTGCATTTATAAGTCCTGAGACCGCAGCAGATATCCACGGCACTACACTAAGCGTTTCATATAATGCGATTTGGACCGATCTTATTTTGAATGAAATTTGCAGGGTATCTTTTTGAGAGACAGCTCCCGTTCCAAATATCCCGGGATTCCAATCATCGTCTGTTCCAGTCATCACGAGAACAATGTACTGTACTGTACTGTACAATATGGCGCAAAAGTCCTGTAAACTATCTTGCAAACTGCAGTATGTCAAGAATCCCTGGATATAATGCGGCGATAACACTTACACATTGAGAGAGATATTAGTATCTTATTTTGCACCTACAGGTGAACTCGGAGTCTTTTGACAAAGCACCGTTTGATCAAGAAGCTCTGGAAGGATAATTGCTACAAAACCCCTCACACGCAGAGTTATTGGTAGCAACGGTAACAAGTTTGGTACCTTTTTCATTTTTGACGTCGCTTTGACTACAACAAAAATATTCTTCTAAAATTCCATCAGATCAAGACCCCGCTACCAAACTTCGTTAACTGAAAAATTCCAAAGAATAAATTTATTAGCGCCAGAGGGTTCGTGAATTTATCCACCATTCCGAGTTTGAGGTCATTGGACTTAAACAAGGAACCAGGTATTTTCAACCGCTGCTTGCTAAAAATGGATGATATTTATGATAAAGCTCAGGCATGTTAATATCCATAGCCTCTGATCAGGACCATTGGGTGGACCCAGCTCAATAACATATCATTTTGAACGTATTTATAGGGAGTTCTGGGAATTTTATGCTAGGTGTTTCAATTCTTCCAACTCGAATTACGAACTTTTGATACGACTTGGAATATCTTTTTTAAAGATATCGATAGTTTGGGGATTGCATATGTAACCAATTCATAAAATATTGGAGAATATGCCATTTTATTATTCGCTCTTCAATGAAGAAGTGAATGCTATGAAACTATTACGTCATTTGCTCGATTCATTCGCGCCCATTTCCATCAATGGTTGCCTTAAAATCATCTTGATCAGAAATGGTGAAATTCCCCATGCTAGTAACTATCAGCTTTCAGAGATTGAAACTTGCGAATGGAATTTCGAGAAGTAAATTGCTGAAATAAGAGAATATCCACGGTGGGCTAGAAGAATAGCTTCAGATTTCTTCAACCGGGGCACTCAGCGATGAAGAAATTTGCATAACGGAGAAAAAAATATGATGGATTAATCCTTTGCTCCTTTCAAGATGCTGCTGGTCATGAAGCATACAGTTACGCAATTGATCGGCATTAAAACGCCTTGATTTCCACAGACTCGTGGAGTAAAATACCTTACACAAACTCTAAAAGACCTTTGTCATACAAATGGGTATTTTGATATAAGCTTTTGAATTATCACAGAGAGAAATGACGCAATGAGGCCATATTTAGCGTTAGAGGTCAATTATAGGACTCTAGCCTCGAATAAGACCCGAAATGCTTGTGGGGCTCGTTTTTGTGGAACAAGCTTTTGAGTTGGGAGTACATAAAATCCGTGTGTACTTTCTAATTTTAGTAAGTAATTTATTGTGGTGGTTATCGTTAGGGACTATTTGGATCATGAATCAAACTCAAAGAGCTCCTGGAATACTGCAAGTATCGATTTGGAACAATATTTAGCGTGAAAATATTTATTGAATTCATTTAATTGTAAATATTACAAAAAAGTGGTGGCATTTTTGTTACGGAGTCGAATTTTGTTCTGGAGTTGTTTAAAAATCACCACAAAAATGTTGAAATGGAGGATTGAAACTTTCCCTACTCGATGCACACATCTTATCTGCCGCTTCTTGAGAAGAACAGTTGAGCCGTAAGTGTCATGACCACTCTCTTTTGTCTGTCGGCGAATTTTTACACATATGAGTTTGATCTAAACCTTATATTTATTGCAGGTACAGCTATAAAATAGTATGCTCATGCGAAACGTCACATGGCTCTCAGAATGGTCTTCACGTGTCTAGAGGGATTCAGAACTATGATATTTACTTGCACGAAATTATCTGGACAGTTTTAAGGCTTTCTCGCATGTGTTATTACAGACTATGCAGGTTAAAGGGAGAAAAATAAGTCCACAGCGGGTTTTATAATCAACTTTGATGGGCAAGGAGAAATTGGAAACGCTTGGGACCTTCTATTGCATTGTCTTCTGCGGAGGCATAATATGTAGCAATGTCTATTTAAGCTAAGAAATTGAGTGCAACGGAAATGTTGGGAATTCGAGCAAGTGTGTAATCTGATATTTGCATATATTATCCCGCTGATCCCAATTTTCATTTAAAATACTGCAGAAATCGATTGCTAAGCAAGGAAGCATCTCAAAAGAAGGAGCTGAAAGTTATATTGATAGCAAGCAGTTGATGTAAGTTTTCATCATATTATTCATGTATTCAAAGTCGTTTGCATGCGTTTGTAGTGCTTTTCTACAGTAGCCAAAGTGACATATATTCTAACCAAGTCTATTGATGATGATCCTGATGGCCTAATTGATACGCATCTACGATTGCTGCTAGAAAAGTTTTTTCGCTGATCAAGTTTTTCGGATGTATTTTACTGAGAAGAAGTGTTTCAAGTTTGAAGCGATTTACTTTATGTCGTTCTTTCAATAGCCTACCGAAATTTAAGTTTAGAATTTGTGATCACTGAATCAAGCACCTGAACAAAGCCTGAGTTTAATCTCTCCCTCTCCAGTTTGCATCGCATTCTTATCGGTTCGGGTTAACCTTGACTCTGAACAAGCTTCATGTGCGATAAACGGATCTACTCATGTGCTTTTTCTGATTAGAGCGAAAATGGACGATGAATGAGAAATTAACCTGTTATTTGTATAGTACTGTTCGTTTGTGATGCATTGAAGAGAAGGGTCCGGGGCATGAATTGCTGGCGGTTAATTTGCTTGCGTTTGTATTTGCTGTAGTATTGTAGGCGTGGCCACGTTTACGTAAATACGCAAAGTAAGTACCTGGCAGTGAAAATACAAGAAGAGGTCTACAAATCCTCCGTCGAACTGGCAATCAATCCGGGCAACCAAAGAGTCCGTCAGAGTATGGTGAAATAAAGAAGGGGAACCAAGGATTGATAGTGGGGCGACGTGTGTAGAAAAGTTGCTAAGCGAAGAAAGAGGTCAACTAACAAAAAGGCACAGTTCTGGGGGACAACTCGCCTGCCCCTGAAGCTTTTACTTTATTCGCAGCTCAAAATTATTAGTAATATTCCTAACTACACTAAACAATAAAAAAACTGGTCCAGCAACTGAAAAGTTACAAAGAACTGGCCAACAATGAGAGTTGACAGTGGGGTCAAGCAGAAATAACAGATTTACAGTTCCTGATTCTTTAGCCGATGAGAAGATAGGAATGTGTGGGTGATAAGATTTCTCGCACCATCTGTAAACCACTTTCGAACCTGTCGCAGATGAACAAACCCTCACTTCATTTTTGTGCGCCAAATATTAATGGTTACTTGAGCGTCTCCAGTAGCAGCGTGCAAGCGCTAGCTCTACCGGCACCGCAGACTCACTCCAACCTTTGACCATGACACCAAGTGATACATCAAAAAAATTTCTATCTGCTTTCGTAGTCTTTGCCCCCGAAGTTATGAGTGTAGTAATCGCAATAAGTGAACATGAGAAATCGCGTCGAATGGGAAATTTGCATCAAACGTTCAACATCCATCAATTACTCACCCAATGCAAAATCCAGTACTGACACGCCGAAAACAGTTGCTCTCCTCTGGTTCGTCCTCTGACAATATCAAATAACCTTATTTCGATAGTCAATGCGTTCCAACGATCATCTTCCCACATTTAATTAATTTGAGGCCAAAATTTCACTATTAGAGTCCCTAGCAGCATGCCCTGAAGACAAAGGAACCCAATACTTTCCTTTTGCCTGCCAATATTCTCGGCCTTTTTTAAAAAACCTAAAGAGCCACTATAAAACAATATGAACTTTTGGGATGCTTGGTATTGTCCCAACTAGTGTCTCGGGTTTGATTGACTATGAATTCGAGGTTTCTGCAATACTGCGTGACAAAAGCGTGCGAGATTTTTCGGTGGCGTGGCCGAGCATTGCGGAGATGTATTATTCACGTAGCCTTCTGAGATTCCATCACCTTAGTGGATCAATTCTCCGACATGTATTCGCATTGTAGATGGTGGAAGTTTCTGTGCGCGGCTTATCAAGATTGTAATCTTCAGAATGCATTCTAAACTGGATTTACCGGAAACTTTGAAGCGCTTTGAATCTTTTTCTTCAATTTCTTTGGCGAGATAATACACTCAGGGATCAATTATCTCGGTATTTGGCATGAAACAGAGTATTTTTTGCGTCTAGCTAGCTTCTGGATCTTTTTTCAGACGAAATAACACCTCCAAAGTACGCTCTCCTGGAAATAGCGCCTTTGTTACCAAATCGAGGTAACACACGGGAAATACTGCTGGCTAGGAAAACTAAAGAGAAAGCAGATATTTCGACCTTCCAGCTCATCGCTCCTGTAGATTATGTGTTATGGCGTGTTACGCCTAGTGAACAAAAAGCGCAGAATTCTGCATTGGAGGGACATCTAACTTGCTCCTTTGTGGGTGTGGTAATTTTGCGCAGTTTGAAAAGTTTATTGCATAGAGGTTTGTCAGCTTACTCATGAAGCCTCGATGGACGCTGAGACGAAAATGATTTTGCGCGGTTTCACTGCGTACGTAAAATGAATATTAGCGTGATTTGCACCGGTGCATCGCACCAAGTATTTCAACATTTTTTTCTGAACAATCCACCCCAGTTCCCCACTTTGTCCGGTCATTTGGTATTTTCTGTATAACCCCAGTCATATGTTGCCCTCACTATGGGAGTCAATCATGAAAGTTAGGTCTTGACCATAAAGTTAGTGATATTAGGTGTATTTTTTTGTTAGTTCGATAGATATTAGCCAGGCGTGAGGTATAGAAACAATCGCGGTAGTTCTAGACAGTAGCTGTAGTTTGGTAGCCGTTAGTTGACATAAGATTGTACTGCCAAGACGCTCTTATGTCCACGTTGTCCACATAGTTGAAAAGTTCTTTTGATCGCTTAAACGTGTCACAGTTCTTCCCCTAAGACGTGTGCCACATGTTCCAGTGGGGGAAACGTCTATGCAGATGTGTCCTGGTGGTCCTACTCGGCCATATTACAGTCCTTTCAGTATGAATGGCCCTTGCAGAGCGTCGAAAAAAGTGTCAGAAAGAAGACCAGAGGCCCATGCTCGAAAAAATATCCGAAAAACAAGTTGGACACGGGTATTAAACCAAACTTGTAGTTTTCAAGTGAAAATTTTAAGTAAAAGGGCAAGGGGCTCTTAGGAGGGCGAAAAGGCCATCCGATACAGAGGGGATGTCAAGCAATGATAGATATAATAGATTCTTTACGCAGTTGATTTTCACGAAGATTGCATGAAGATTTCTCCTTTACTCCTTACAGTAGTGGTACACGTTGTGAAAAGCGCTGTACAGAAATAGCAAACGGCTGTCACATTTGTTCATTTTGTGAAGCAATTTCACAAAGATTTCGCGTTTGAAGCGACTACGACATCCACAGGAATGGCGGAAAGTGCGCTTCAAGTTGCTAGTACAGTATAGCAACTTCCTTTATCAAGCCGCTTCGATCATGTTGGACCTTCCTTCTCCTCAACTGAGACGGCTACCATTACCATCCACTCCCGCCGACCTTGACCTTCGCGATGGTTCCAAACGAAACATTCTCTACCTCCTGTCCCCTCCAGCCTCGTGACCCTCTATCGCTTTCAAAGGAAGTCGTACCGCTTTTCTGCCACTAACGACCTCATCATTGTGCGAGGAGTAGCGTCCACGAAAGCTCACAATGCTCCATACAGCAAGATCGTGGCAGCGTTTGCAGTGGCGTCTCAGAAAGAGAATGAGAATGAGGCGCTAACTGTCAAGAAAAGCAGCAAGAGCATTCAAGATTGTTACAAGAAGCTGCAAGACATCTTCGACAAGAGAGATGCGAGAGAGAGCTTGATGTCTGGGGTTGGTGGTGGGGATACTGAGATGGATGAGTTGCTGGGTGCGATGGCGGAAGCGCAGCAGGGTATCCACGGGACAAGAGCGCCGAGAAGGAAGACAAGCGTCGCAAAGAAGCCTACAAAAGAAATATTCGTAAAGCAGATGGTTGCGCGGTTGTTGGTCAGGAAAGGCAAGGGTGGTGTAAATGTTACCGACGTTGTGGATGGGCTAGGTGAAGAAGAGGGGCCAGTGTCGAAGAATATGCGGTTTAGTAGCAGGCTCAGTGGGGAATGGCAGGGGAGCTGTCCTCTTTTGGGAAGGCTCTGAAGGAAACGGACATTCTCAGGGTCCAATTCTAATAGGAAGGTCTATTTCTAGAGTGCGAGCGGCTCAAGATAGAGCAAGAAGAGCGCGAGAAAGAAAGGGTACTCCGAGATGAGGAAAGCGAACGCGCGATGAGCTGGAACTGGACAAGTTCAAGCTAATGATAGAAATGTTTACGAGTAATCGTGAGTAGATATAGGCTGCTTATTGATATAAAGGAATCCACTTTGACAATCCTGAGGATCAAGAAAGTGCAGAATGGCCAGCTGAATCTCAAATTTTCCCTGCTCCCGCGAGATCCTACGGTGCTGCAAGCAAATCGCGGGTACCCGCACCGGCGACCAAGGAGTCCGATGAGCGGGACAAATACTTTACGTTATCTATTCTTGTGTGCAATGTATGCCTCAAGGGTCGGAAGGTCGCACTTGAATTACTGTCCAATAGTTCTCGGGTACACGCAGGCTCGCAGGATCTTTAGCAGTAACGCAGCTATATACAAAGCTCCGACAAGCGATTTCGACAGGCGAAATTCCGTCTTGAAGTCCATATTTGTCCAGTACAACTTGATATCCTTGAATAGCCACTTTACCGCCACCTTTGCCGCGTACATGGCTTTGTTGAAGGACCTTTGCGCAGCAGAAAGATTCGACCTTGAAACGGATCATCCATGAAGGACCTGAAGTTGTATCCAGAGTCCCATAGATAACATAATCCTTTTCAGCTATAAAAAAAGCTCTGATAGTTGCTCTTCCAGTCCGCTGCGAACATACGGCTTCAGTCGTACCATCTTCCTCCAATTGGACCAGCGGCATGTAAGATGAGGCCGTCTAGAGTAGTTACAATCTGGTACTTCAGTGCATGCTTCCTCTTATGCCCATTGTAAATCAAAGTTGTTCCCGCTTTCTCCTCGGAGCCAGATACCAGAACAGTTCCGTCTATGAAGCCCTCGCAATTACCAGTGCACCAGTCTTTCCATGAAATGCTCTGGAATACATCCCAGTGCGCTCATTCACGTATTCCGGTGATATTTTTTCCATGATGAGGTGGCGACAAGCGTTTAAGACGCATCGATGCCTTCCCAGAACAACTTGGACAGTTGCGAATAGTACTTGCCAAATAGAAGTTCTAGGTCAAACCATCGCGCAGAGATGCTAATCGTCGAAACGCAACGCATGTTACTAGCAATGGACTACAAGATTATCTGTTTCTAGACGTCACTCTTGACGTAGCAGGGCATCTGAGAGCTAGTACTATACGGAAGATATCGTTCTTCTGAAATCTAAATAGTGCAAGGCCTGTAGCATCCTGAAAGCGTCCAACTTGAAAGACAAGGAGGTAGTTGACACATGTCGCTCGCGCATTTCATAGCACTCTTTCTTCTGTTTCAGAGACATACTGAGCAGCCATCTCAAATAGAACGTGGGAAGACTTGGAAGGCGTAACTGGACTTGTTTTCTGCGACGCTCAATTGTAGGCAGTATAGTTGCCCACACTACCTGTAGTGCTTTGCTCTGGAGTGCGAATGATCGGACTGCCTGCGGAGAGGCATTTTTGGGAAAAGGATCGTGTTGCTAGGGCAAGGGAAAGTTGGTTGGTAATAATCACAACTCGAACTGATTTCTTACTGCATAAAGAGTCATCGGTGATTTCATTATATTCGCGGGTCCCGCCTTTATGATTTTCTGGCTTACAGATATCGGCATATCTGGTTGCGAATTTCTCACTGCGTAAATCCTAAAATGACACAGAAATATTTACATCTTTTAAGAGATATTATTCTCCAGTTTGTCATTCGAAGTGAAATCTGAGGTTAAAAGCGGGACTTCAAGTAATCATTATGCTCTGAAAATCATAAGAATAAAAATACACTCAAACCCCGAAATGTAAGTACCAAGGGTGCCAATTTGGGTCCTTTGCTCTCACATTATGCGCTTTTCAGGACAATTCACCATTGGGTGCTGATTTTTCTATTCTAAAAATATAAATCACTTCCAATCGCATGCTCATAGGACTTGTACTGGGTAGCAGGTAGCTCAAAGCAAACTTAAACAATATTCTACACCTTTAATGGTAAATCAAACGAAACTTTACGCTTAATTTACTTAATAACTCCACTTTGAACTACAACATGAACACAATTGTTTACTTAATCTTCTCAATAACAAATTTTCACTTGTACTTCAAACCACTTTAAAGCTGAGACTGTGAGAATAATTTTTTCATTTTGCCGAGTACGATATCCGTTTTTCCATATCTGATGCCAAGCTCATGTTTCTCTCATGTAAAAGGGACAAATGTAAATGCTGTCGACATTATGCCCTCCTTTTTGACTTGAAATTAACAGTCTTAGGGTCCGAGACTACAACGCACTGGAACAGCTTTTGATAGCGTCTTTATCGTAGTGCGTGCGATGTTTGCAACGGATCATATTCCGATGTCACTGTTATTTTCTGTAGTGCTACGAGACCGCATATTTCTGGGGAAGAATAGAGAAAATAGGAGGATTCCTACGGAATCTGAGAACTAAAGCGTATTTTTTTGGCATTGGTTGCAGTGACGATGACAGTATGAGGTTTCGTAATCGTCTGCGGCGGGACACGTGAACGTTAAATAATTATCTTTACTGCAGGGGGAATTGGGTTGGTTTACTGTGAGTAATGGAAATTGGGAGTCTTCTGTACTTGTAATGAAACCATTGGCAGGACCTATATTGCAAGTGCTTGAGCTTGTGTACCAACTAAAAAGTAGTGGTAGACCGGTTGACAAGCAATTACTGCAGTGATGTTTTAAAAAAGTTGCATTGGCTGTTGGTCCACATAAATGGAAGATATTGACCCATTTCAGAAAACCAAATTTGAAGTAATCAAGAATTGTTGTATATTAGAACCAAGCATGTTAAATAATTAATATTAATTATTTTAGTTGATTTTATTATTTTCCAGGATTAAATTTGAGATTAAATTAGATGAAGAATCTGAGAACCATAGATTCTGAGGCTGACAAAAATTCAATTGATTAAAGAGGTAGGTGGAAGAGATTTGTACTGGTGCTACAGTGTTAAATGCCACTAGATCAACAGAAAATAACAGTGACATCGGAATATGATCCGTTGCAAACATCGCACGCACTACGAATATGCGGTCTCTAATCGCTAATTTACTTTAATTTGCATTATTAGAGCAGAAAATAACGAAAAAACACCTGATCTTGAGTCAGAAAGGAAGATCGCAATTGACCAAGTACTGAATTGAAACGTGGAGGTCTAATATTCACCTCATACGGTCTCAACTCTTCATAGAATAAATAATTTTCGGCCAATATCTACAGGGGTGAAACTCGTTAAATACTTCCTGTATCAGGTAATTTTTTAGTAATGTCGCAAAACGTAGCATGATTGGCTACTGGATTGCATAGTATTTAATGTTACTAAATTACTGCAAACTGAAAGCTAGTTTTGTCTGCGGATCAAAAGTAATCTGTGTTTTTCAAAATTAATGTTATTTACAGTAATTTATGGTTTACAGCGTAATTCAGAGGGTTCAAACTACTTTGGTTAACATATTTTAGCATTTTTTTTGTTGTGGAGAAATTGGAAAATAAAACGGAAAGTGTCGCTACTTGAATCTAATTTCCGATTTTATCTCACCAAAGAACTATCTATAACAGTGCGATTGTACTGGTCAAGAAACGGAATCCTTTTTAACTCCATTATTGCGGTTTTGAGACTACTACTTTGATCCTTAACGAGAAGTTTTCGAGTTATCCAATAGTTGGGAGTAATTTGGTCGCCTATGAGGTAGGTTACTATTAAAAAAAATGGGATTATTAGATTAGATGAAGCTAATTTTGACCCAATTTAGTGCTCAACATAATGTTAGGAGAACATTGAGAGTGCAAACTGCGTTACAGTTTCTTTTCGGAGTATAAAAATATTGGCCCAACCTCTTTTCTTAATTTTGGGAGCCCTTTTTTCATTTCTTTTTGAGTATCTATTACGGATTACGGGTGAAAATGAAATTAACGCAAATGTTTTCTTCAATAACGGTCATCTGTGGATTCATTGCTTCTTCATGTATTTTAAACGGATTAGAAATTAATGTCTAGATCTATTGAAACGAATATACAACGGTGCCTCTAAAATAATAACTTTGTTTTCGAAAAGCATGCGAAAAGCGATACAATGTTGTCTAAAAATGTTAAAGGCGTGAAGTAAAACTTTTGCGAATCTTGTTTATTTCCTGAGTACAGAAACTAATGAAAGGAGTTAGACGTTTTATTTTAAGCTTTAGCAGATATACTGTAATATTTAAAAAGTTTGGCAAAATTTGGATTGATTTAGAGTCCACATCAAGTACGTATTACTGCTTAAAGTATTGACTAATTTCATTGGTGAAGAACGAGAAATAGTTGTTGACTTTGTTTTGAATCAATTTTTCGCTTTATAGATTTTCGCTAAATATTTCTGCAACTATTTCTGAGTGTAATGAATAGACAGCAACAGAACATCAGATACTGGATTTCTGTAACATCTATTTTCTGAAATTTACACAGCCGAGTACTTAATCTTCAATAATTTTCGTAACACCAATACGGAGACAGATTGCATCAAGAAACAATACAAACCTAGGCTGACTTCGTCAAAACACAGCTTTAGCTGTCAATGGGCGAGGTTAAAGCTTGTTATCCCTTCCCACGATTATCTGCAGGGGCCATGGCTCAAATGATGTGAGTCCAGAAGTCGACAGTAATTTCTTTCCATCTTTTGGCCGATTTGCACTGAGGATTATGTAGAGGAAGTACGACGTCTCACACGGAGTTCTGACCCCATTTCCAGTACTTTCCTCCAATTCGTGTCTCAACAACTGAAATACCGCGTGTTTTTCTCTCTATTACGATTCAACCATTCGGGTATAATGCGAATGGTATCAGTTATAGGGTGCTCCGAATAGAGCATGAACATTCAGAACAATGTGTAACATCGCATACCCTTCTTGTAGTTTGAGTATTTTTTCGCCAAATAGCTTCTCCGGCGCATTGTTCAGATGTAGAACTACTATTCTGACGAAATGCTTTACAGTTATTTGAACTTTCTTGGAAATTATTGGAATCTTTTCAGGAATCACTATGTGTTAATTGTACCAGGGTTGAATATGGGGTTTTGGAGGGAGCGTTTTTCTTCGATGCTGGTTGGTGCAGAAAATAAGTAGGTGATACATAACAGGTGTATCATTTCCTGGAAGCGCGGGGTAAGCACTATTCGATAAGCAACAAATAAAATTGGCCAGTTCACTGTCTGTACTTTTGTCAATATATATACTTTTGCATATTTTTTAAAAGGATTTTCTTTCAGTACTCGAATTGGTAAATCGCATATTGACCAATGCGAGTACTGAAATTCTACATATCAATTGACAAAAAAATTATATGAAGATCAACGAGCCGCTGCCATTCGATTCATCACACTACCTTTATGGATTAAAGCGCGAGGGAGCTAGGTATTAAAACTGTTAAATATCTCAGGCGAACACATCTTATGTATAAATTACACTTATGCATATGGATGCTTCGATATTTATAGATATTACGAAATTAAAATTGATACTGACGGAAATTTTATAAATATAGAAGTCATCTCGTTTTTTGGATGAACCTCAAAGATTCACTTCTGAATTTCTGTACAGCTGCTTAAGAGCATCCAAAAATTTTTAATTCTTGAATCAAGCAGGTTAAAATTTTAAATATCAGGTTTCGACATATTTTGACTCTAAACCACCAATTTTTTTCTAGCAGTTACAAATCTAGTTCAACTGTACGTAAAGATTTTCTCCCAGATATTTTATGTTATTTTTGAATTTGTCTAAGAGCTTTTTTAGTTATTTTAAGCTCTCAACAACAACATTCTGTCCACTATAGATACCGACTAACTATTTTCCCAATTTTAATTCTCTAATCCTATGTTTTGAATCATTTTGAATCAAATTTTAATTATAAGACACTGTTTGGTACTTATTATACTCCAAGTGCTGCGCAATAAATTACCTCCAGGCTTGAGAACTCTATAAAGCGTTTGTTGGTGCTCGGACACAGTAGAAATAGAATGTGTACCCGTGGATTTGGAGTGAATGTGATTTAT
This sequence comes from Kappaphycus alvarezii, assembly GCA_002205965.3. Classification (NCBI taxonomy): domain Eukaryota; phylum Rhodophyta; class Florideophyceae; order Gigartinales; family Solieriaceae; genus Kappaphycus; species Kappaphycus alvarezii. Next base: position 201,468 of record NADL03000026.1, on the reverse strand, counting down.
TTTACTTTTATTTTTTTCTAATAAGATGGAGCGTGCTTTATTCAATTTTGAAGATGGCACGAGGCTCCTTTCTTTTTCTGTTCATTCTGGCTCAACTTCTTCCACAAGAAAATTCGAGCCCGAAAACTTTTCTGATAACTCTATCAGTAATCTGTTTCAACCTGGCGCACAAGTACTAGCCCCAATGAGTGAGTAGATTCCCTTCCTCAACGACAATCCCAATTCCGGTAATAGAAGGGTAACTTAGAACTACATCGAAGGAAACTAAACACGATAAATATGTGCTGAACTTAACGTTTTAGAAGCCAAGAAAGCTAAAATATTATCATATCAGTGACTCCTTTGTTGTAAGTTTGCAAATTTCTCAAAATATTCATAATTGAGAAAACTTCCAACTATTTTCAATCCTATTAACAATTCTCTTTTATTGAGATCTCAAATTTGATTACCTACTGACTTAACTCGACCTAAATACTTCTTTTCGAATACTCTGCAACACTTCCATAGTAATATCGGAATAATGCACTTCTTCGGACCCTTCGAAACCGCTTTTCTGCCTCGAGAACGGATTGTACCTCAGTAATATCTCGTGTGTCATAAATATTCGGCATCTGATCTGCTTAAGAACATTAATCATAGATGAGTTGTTCCCAACAGAGCAATTTGCTGTTCTGTGCATAAAAATAGTTTCAAAAGGACAATAGGCACAAATTGTAAATCTGTAGGCATTCATATAATGAAATTTACACATTTTTGTGGCATTGCGACCCCAAATTGCTTTCTGAGCCTTAAATTAATTCCAATTACATTAATTAGGACCTTAACGGCTGTTCAATTAGAAACAGAAACAGAGTTCAATTATAAACAGAAACAATATAAACAGAAATTCTTTCGGACATACTACAAAGAAGAGAGGTAAGGTTGTTAAAATGATTTTCAAACCAATTCGAGGACAGGTGTGTATGCATTGCTCCTCATGAAGTTTGTGAGCGACTCTTTACCACCAAAAGCAACCCTTACGCAATATTAATAACTACAACCAGTACCAATGTCTCGTTTTAGACTCTCTGACCGCATCATCGCTAAGAAATCCACTGCAGGACGCAAATGGCTTCTCCAATTTATGCTAACAGTACGGCACAGTCTTCAGTACGGGAAATATAACAGCTTTTGTCTAATAATAAAATATTCTTCGACTTTCTTTGCATTAAATGAAGATAACATGCTCGTTCTTCCTCGGAGAATAAGGATATGTTTGATTTACTTCTCCTTTCACATTAGAGCATTTACCGATCTGTACTGTCTGCACTACTTTCTTTTCCATAAGAACGGCGTTTTGAAGGTCATGAGAGCTGTAAGATAGCCAAAACTGTGAATTCATATTGTACAAAACAGATATGGCGCGGATCCAGCATTAAGCTGTTGACTCTTACTCCGATATCTGTCTTCCCCAGTTCCTTAGTGGTATCTTCTGGAAGAGATGTCTGGGAAGTAGGGACTTAATCTGTCAGAGATATTTTGAGAAACTCCGGAGACTTTCTTGAACTTCTGGGGCAAAATTTTGTCTGACTTATTAGAGCAGGTGTATTGTGGGTCCAACTTAGGGAACATGGCAAGTAGAAGTTATGATAAAACGAACAAATTGGAAACTGCATCCGGTTTATGGATCGCACAGTTATTCGTACATCTCTTCCTTCTAATTATATGTGGTAACCAGTGACATATAAAGGACAATAGAACAATCATGCACTTAAATAAAAAACTATCTTACTCCCTAATAGTCCGGTTGGCCATGCGTTTGGTCCTTTATGAGGGCGAAATCAAGACTGAGCTTTGAATATATGCAGTGCCCTGGATCATATATAAGCAGAGGTTCTACCGATGAATTTTGTTCAATATTTTATCTACGTTGATAATTGTTTCAAAGACAGAAGCTTTCTGTCAACCCTTGTGCAGGTATATATTTTATATGTAGCGGCGGAGAATTAAAATGAAGCGATGGCCCGTGTAAAGATCACAGAGGAATGGTTCTAGAAAAGGAAAAAGATATGCTGGCCAGTTACGTACTTAAAAGGAAAGATGAGAGTGATCTAATCACTAGTTGTAAACATGTACCTCGCCGCCATGTTACTGATGAACATTCGAAACTTCTTTTAACCAAACCACATTTCACGGGTTTTCAACAGCAAACTTCCAGCATTAATGAGTACCTCGGCAGGACGGTAACTTAATAATGAGGCCGCTCCACGGCGCAAAGCTATACTGGGGGTCTTGAAGATGGCTCGGTCCTCACTTCTTGAGTGAAGTAAATATGTCTTTCAGCATGTATAGTAGAATGTACTTTTAGGGTCCACTCACCAGATTGGGTGTTAGAAGCGAAGCTTCATCAGGAAACCAGTCTAGCGGGGCTAGACAGCAACAGGTTAGCAGGGTAGAGCTACCGCAAAAGAGCTCGTAAGGACCTAGGAGACTTCCCTAGGGTCCTCTAGTAAAGAATAGAATGGTACTCGAAAAGAAAGAAATCGGGGAAGAAAGGCGTAGAGAGATTTTGAGCTAGAGTAAGCGATCTTATTCAAAGAAACGCCAGTTGATGCGAAAATCCTGATAAGGCAAAACATATGGGGCGGAATAAAGCCACCAAGAGCGGATAACTTGTTAAAAAAGCTACAGGGTGGCGGAATCGTATGTATGTTTCAGTTGTGAGTTGACTGAATGCGTAATGTTGCTTGTCTTTTTAATGCAATTTTCATCCAAATCGAATTTTTGTGTCTTGTTTGAGTTCAATTGTGTTTCATTCGAATTGTTGCGTGTCTTGTTTTTTATTGAAATTTTTATCTAATTCGGAAGCAGGTATAAATACAGCAGACCAGCCCTCCAAATTTAAGAGAAAAAGTAACAAGAAGAAGAACAATGAACTGAAGAACAGATTAGACCCAACAACTGCCTAGCCAACCGCGTACTCGCCGTTCAACTGGTTATGAACACTATTTTCTGCTGATCACTCAGGCGCTTGCGTCTGAAATAACAGGTTAAATGGCCCAAATCTGGCGATTACTCCAGTTTCGAGTGCCCCGAAATACCGAGGGACGCGAGGTCCGGATCTGGTGTCGATTACTCCGAAGTCAACTTCTGAAGTGACGAGGTAAGACCCAATATCATATCTTTGCGTAATATTTCGTATTTTTTCCTTTATTCTTTTAGTCAACGTCCGAAAGAGTTAGTAGATTGTGACTCCTGCCACTGCGTATTCTATTGACACGAGTAGCGACGCCCAGTACGGATGCACGCTAGTATGTCTAGCTGTACTGATTCCGAGCAGCGCTAGGCTTGTCGGTCAGTGAACAAGGCAAAAAGTAGATAACTGTACAGGACTACCCCTGGCTCGATAATGCTGGTCAGGTAATTGGTGGTTCGGGTCTTGGGCCGTTGATTCTTGATTGTAACGTAGACTTATAAGGTCGTGAAATCTTAAATAGTGTAAGATAGCGCCACCTAGTGTAGCACTATCAGCCATGCTAGCCTAAAAACATAAGGGGATTAATTGGGAATTAAAAGTAATTATCTGGTCAATTTAACGTGACCCCAGTGGACCAGGGCAGTACAACCTGTCCATGCTGTAGGTACAGCATATGCGCGAGAAAACTAAAAAGGCTAGGTTCCCAAAGCATGCTATTCTGTGCTTCAATCATCAGCTCGAACTTGTCTAAATCAAATTTTAAGTTCCCTCGCACTCAGCGCGTCATTTCTCGCGCTATTTAGCGAGCTATTCGATTTCCATCTAAATCCTTTTCTCTCTGAATGCACGCTCATCTCTCTTTAGCATGACTTGGGCAGCCTCAGACTCTTTATCACCTCCTTAAACGCGTGGCATGCTAGGGTCATTATTATTCTTTGAGATGAGAATTCAGTAAGGATACATCCGCGCTTATCTAGTAAATTACTTCGTTCAGTGTGTAGAGCTGTAATTGCTCTCAACTCTTTCTTGAAAAGTGTAGCTGAAGGAAAAATCTCAGCAATTGAATTCATTAGGGTAGCACCTGTCATGGATTCATCTTCCTCCAATACACGGATAGTAGTAACAAGTCCCTTTACACTCCGTCCATGGTGTCAAAAACAGATTGCTGTAGTATACCAATAATGTTTTTCCATTTCGGTTTATAAATACTGCGCCAATATTTTGCCCCGATCCCAGAGGGTTCTCTGTCTTTTCAGCTAGATTGTTCATGTCAGATGGAAAATATTTTACCGCCTCAAGTGACGGAGGAGTTTTTTTGGTGGCTGTTTCTTTTTTCTAATGTCGCTAGAGGTTGCCCTTCAGTGAAGGATTCGGTATATTCTGAATAACCTTCAATAAAGCATCATGTCGGAAAGGCTGTCATGTTGACAGAGTTTGGCTCCGTTGACAATTTTCAGTAGAATCAGACCGAACAGCTTATTGAGCACGTATGAAACCCAGCCTTCCAAAATAGTTGCACGAGTTTTTAGACACCACTGCACCTGAGGAAAAAGCACCCAGGCTCCCGTGAGATTATTCTATAATTATGGACAGCTCCTAGGGCACCGGGGCTAATCCTGCGTGCTGGGCAAACCAGAGCTTTCCCCACTTCAATTTTTAAAGTCCGTAATATACTTCTTATAGTCTAAGCTATTTGAAGAGATCAACCATGCCTGTAACTATGGTCGCTGAAATGATTGGTTTTCATTTTTCTTTTTTGACGTTTTCATTTTTTCAATTTTTGCTCGTATTGAAACAGATTCTGGAATTTGAATACTCTTGATGCTCCGCCAAAGACCGGCATTTGAGGGCAGCACCCGATATCCTCGTTTTCTTGCCTATTCGTCACTTTGGTTCTGTGATTGTTTCCTTGCCGCCGTGCCAGATGCATCGGAAACAAATTACTATTCTTTATATTTTTCCCCATGTATTGCCCTTTTGTAATGCGTAGAGGTGGGGAAGTAAAAAGTAACTAAAAAATCACACTAATAAATGATGCCACGAGCGACAATAGTACAGTATAATTCACCATGGCTACATTAAAATTATGAGCCATATTATATTTCACAGTCTCCTTATGAGAATTATTTTGAGTAAGGAGTTGGTTACATCAAGGGTAATTATGTCCTCATACGGAATTGATGCCATACTGTAGGGTAGTCATATCTCAGGAGCTAGTGTGCTCGTGAATTAGTTCCGTTGTTATAGAATTTCTATATTTGTTCACTAGATTCAATAAAGTAAAACCCTTTGTGCTAACAGCTACAGCTCCTTTGCTTCTTCGCCCAACAAGGGTGAAACTCGGGCAATAATCCATGAAAAACTTTGTGAAGGAAGGATCCATTTCTGGTTCTCGATGAGGATTATGCATTGCTTAATCCTTTTATTGCACCGGTAAAAGTCGAGTCACTCTACAAATTAACTAGGAGGAACAATCTGTCACTAAATTATAGTTTCATCGGAACCCATTTCTGCGTCTTTATAAGTTCAGTTCTGTTTCCCTACCGTTTCCACGCTTTTACCACGAATTGATCTACAGAGAGCTTTGAAATAATTAATTATTCATAGAAGGAGGAAAATTAGTCCCATATATACTTTTTTCGTTGTAACATAGCCTTAAATCACTCTGACGTTAGCTCCATTGGTCCTTACTTTAATTCATTCACAGATTTTGTCGTCATATTTCGGAGTTTTCTAAGGATGATACCCAATCACAGAACCAAATATGGGTAAAAGTCTAGTTATTCTCTGAATTAGGTGTTCAGTACTGTCAAGGGCGTCTCACGGTCACGTGGCTATTTCAAGCATTTCTACACATTTGGTAGCTCAGCTGGCAAGCACTTCGTCACCTCGTGCAAAAAATGGTTGGGTTTATGGTCAGGAGCTGGGTTCGAATCCCACCGATTTTCGTACTTGCCTCTTAACGTCGAGTAATAGACCTCGCGTTAGTGACTGTCAATACAAGTCGTTCATCCTGTCAAAAGACGGAGCTACCATAGCCACGAACCATGGAGTTCGGGCTGGGAACGTGAGTTGTTTGGGGGAGGAAGAAGTGGATAAAAGGCATCCAGACGAACCGGCTTGGAAAGAACAATAAACACAGACAACTTTTTTCCACAGCACCAGCAACGACCCAAACGACAAGACGAGATAGCGGTGACAAGTGCCTTGCCATCTTTGAGGTACTTGTTTGCAATATCTTCAGTAAACTTTTGATTAAATTTTCGGGGTATTTCTCCATGGTTTAATCTCAAACTGTTTCTGAAATTAACGTAATTCTTTTTTAGGAGTTACTTTCTTCCCATACGCCAGCAGCCTACTCTCTTTTCTGGTCATACCAGAGAAGGAAAATCCTCGTTTCATTCATTTGAGGATCACATTAAGACGAAGCGCCGGCGCCCATTACCACTACACAGCTGCAGTTCAAGGAATAAACGGTCATGATACTTTCAACTATGACACCACCAGGTTTATTTTTCGCCGTCAGGCCAACAGCCAGAATATTTTTTCCATAATTGTTCTGACTCCCCTCGCGTGTTTTATTTTCTCCTGTTGTTGCCGCATTCTCATCAGACATTTCGAGCGAAAGCTATTTCGGTTCAAAATGTTCAGTGTGATGCGAATGAAAAGTCGCGATTCGCAGAAGACAGCTAGAGAAATTTTTATGTTTTGGAGCGAGGAGGGGTCGGCTAGGTGGCCTTGCCTCCCCCCAACGGCCCCGACGCCTCGGGTTCTAGCTGTATAAACGAAATCCGAGCGGCCTGTGGCTGAGAATTGTCAGTACAGTAGTGTAATACTGTACACTACTGTACTTGATCATAAAAAAGCATTAAAAACTAAGAGGTAAAAAGGTAGAAAGTACAGTAGATTACCCTAAAAATCGTCATAGACATTACTAGAAACACAAAAAAAACCTTCCAGCAACTGCTACCAACAGTAATCCGTCCTCAAACTGCAATCTGGGTGCAGTTTACAGTGAGCTCGAGCAGCTCAAGCTAGAAGTCAGTCAAACCTTGCACACACCCTCCAAGTCGCAACACAGACATCCCCCCGGCAACCAAGCACCAAGCAGCCGAGTTTTGAAGCCTTGCACTCCCAAAGGCTTCCATCTCCTTCCGCACACCGTCTCTGCCTCGAAGCTCAGTGTTGATTCAGGACAGACAAAGCCTCCGCGACTGGCCCATGTACTGAGCGGGTAGAAACGAGGAAATACGGTTTTATCATCATCCCAAGCTCCCTCTGGACTAGTAGGATGGTGATACCAAAAAATCGCGGTTGGGGAAAAGCCGGAAGGCGGATCGAGGCAAATATCCAGTGTGTTTTGAACCAAGCCTGGGAGCCTTGGACTTAGTTGAGAATATGTAAAGTGAAAGGACGCACTGCGTTCCTTGTCCACAAGAAGCCACTGGTGAATCATTGGTTGTAAATCGGGGCGGCCAGAAGATCGAGATAATCCCGCGAGCACTCGGATAAATGGCACAAATTCTGGGGGGGTCCAATGGCAGAAGATACGTGTTTCCGTGGGTGAAGAAGAGTCTAAGGTCGGGATTAACCGCACGAAGAGGCAAATTCAAATTCCATGTGGGTGCCTATTAATCATCAAAACAAAAAAAATCATAGGGCACCAATAAAAGAGATCGAACGGTAATTTTACAGTGATCCTAGGCCTTCAGGTGGCTCGGGCGCAAGACAAAAGGAACTATCTCCTCGAGTGGATGGCGCGGCGGGAATGGCGACCTCCGTATGAGATGAGCCAGTATCGGGGATGTGCCACTTTACAAACACGACAAGGCCCGTAATAGCGGAACCTGGGGGCAGGCCGATTAGCGGCAGATGTTAACGCCTGGCCATATGTCACCAGAACCCAGTCCCCTACGTTAAAAATACGAGGATCTTTCGAGGTTGAATCACCAAATCTACGAATCTGTTCCTCTCGACGCTGAGCTCCAAGAGCGGAGGAGGCCAGAAGTTCCAACTTGCGATGTGTATCGGAAGCGCAGTATATCAAAGCGATGGGGTCAGATGGACTCATGCGCGGAACTACTCCGAACATCAGTTCGAACGGCGAAGCTCCAGCGGAAAGGCGACGGCGTATGTATGTATGTACGGCGGTATCCATACAAGACACGGTGAAAACATTCTTCTCAATCTATCCCTTGACCGACGACCATATTCTTCACGGCGGTTTTGATGGTTCGTACCATCCTTTCCGCTCTACCATTATACATGGGAGCATAAGCGAGAACAGTGGTCCACGTTATTCCATGTTTATTCATGGAATCCGCCATGGTGGCAGCGGTGGAGCACCCAGCGTTGTCGGAGAATAATAGTCTTCGGGGGACCAAAGGGTGTAGCTTCACTCTCTATGAACTTGGCGACAGTTGCGGCCGATGAGTCTGTGGTGGCAACTGCGATTGGCCAACCTATCAAATGCTCGACGGCGATGAGCAGATACTCCTTTCCTGCGTTTGAAGTGGATAGAGGTCCCGCAGTCGATCGAATAACTTTAGAAGATATTAGTCAATGGTACAATCAAAATTGTGCGGTACGGCGGAAGAGGCCTCGTCTTATGAAACCCTTCGCAAATTTTCTCGAATATTTGAATGTTTCGGTGCATCTGCGGCCATCAATAACGGTCGACGACAAATTTACTTGTCATCTCCTTGTCCCAGTGTCCAACATCGTCATGAAAGGTTTTCAATATCGCCACCCTTTCGTTCATGAACGGTACAGAATTTAACTCGTTTCTGGTCCGTCTAAGAAGCTCTACTACCCACATCATGAAGATTTTACCCATATGCTTGACCGAACGACGCTTTTCCTCATCATCAACTCGGATCTTCAAACCTTTCAAATGAAGTTCGACGTAGAGAAGGAAAGGATCGATTGTGGGGTTCTCTCCAGTAGTGGCAGAATACAGTGCCATAACTAAGTCTCCTTCACTAGGTTCAGAGGTAGGAGACGAGCGGGAAGGTTCTGCACTCGAGAGGTAGTCATCTGCTTCGTTGTTTGTAGGTAGCCTGTAGTCTACCTCGATTTTATACTCCGCAAGGAAGTCCATCCAGCGCGCCAGCCTTCCGTGAATGTTGTTTTTCTTGAAGGCATAACGAAGGGTATGATGGTCGGTAATGACTTTGAAGGGCTCCGTTGACAACCGATACACCCTCAATCTCCTTAAAGCCAATGTGACGGCGAGGGCCTCCCTCGCAGGCGTAATAGTTACGCTCTGCTGAGTTCATCGTCCGGCTTGCGTCCTGCACAGGATGAATCCTACCATTCTCCTTCTTTTGGGCTAGAAATGCCCCAACGGCGACACTAGAAGCGTCTATTTCCACAATTAAGAGGGGGTCGAAGTCCAGGAAGGCTATAGCCGGCGGAAAATTAGGCTTCTCTTTTAGAGTTTCGAAGGCGGCAGTCATCTCTTCATACCATTCGAATTTCTTGTTACCCAAAGTTGCTGCGTGAAGGGTAGCAGATATTCCGGCAAAATTCTTAATGAAACGACGATAGTACCCGGCGAGGCTAAGAAAGCTACGCAAGTCCGTTGAGTTGGTAAGAACGGGGGCCCTCTTGATTACATCAATCTTATCGTCGTCGACGCGGACTCCACGCTTGTCTACGAAGTGACCAAGCATATTTACGCTTGGCATAGAAACGCGCATTTTGTAACCTGGAGTTTAAGTCCTGCGTTCCCGACGGCCTTGAAAACGACATTCAAGTGATTACTATGCTCCTATATTGAATTCGAGAAGATCAACACATCATCTGGATAGACCCGGGCGAAGGTAATGTATTTCAATACATAATTCATCATGCGCCGGAATGTAGAAGGCGCGATCATTAGACCAAATGGAATCACCTCGAACTTGGAGGTATCAAAACGACTGACGAACATAGTCATTTCCTTACTTTCTTCGGCCATGCTGTTTTGCCAGTATCCCGCAAACAATTCAAGGGTGGTGAAGATAGAGATACCCTTTAGATCGTCGAAGATCTCCTCTATCCTGGGTATTAGCCAACAATATTCCTTCATTTTGCTGTTCAGAGTGCGATAATCCACGCAGAAACGAGGCCCACCGTCCTTCTTTGTCACAATAACGACCTGAAATGACCACGCCGACGACGCTGGGGTGATGATCCCAGCATTTAACTTCTGTCGATTTCTTGACGGGCGATTTCGTTGTGTTGAGGCGACATTCGGCGAGCCGTGTGGTAGATCAGGGTAGGGTCCTTCATTTCAAAGGAATTATTCGTCAGCACGGCTCCAGGACGTAGCTCTTAAATAGTCCAGGCGACGATTCCCGTGTCGCAAAGCAAAATATTTATCTCACCTTGCGTTTCTTTTTTCAAATGAGCGAGTAGAGCTCTCAGATCATCACGCATTTTCTCTTTCTTTTCTTCTTCATCCGTGGTACTTCCAACACCGGTAGGATCTCCGCTCGATTCGTAAGAGCTGTCCTTGCGGACAGCCAGGACCAGTTCTTCTACCGACGATTCAACCACTCCGGGCCGGCGTTCGAATCAGACGTGAAATCTTCACTGGAAGTACCTATCTCTTCGCCCGACCAGTTTCTTCTCGGTAAACTTAGTATCATGCCGAGCTAGAGCACTTCCCTTCATAAGCAATGGTAAACGTACTCTCTGCGACCCGAAATCCATAATCGTACGCATAGATGTGAGCGTGGGAAGACCTATTATGATGTTGAAAGGGGACTTCTCCATGACGAGGAAGTCTAATTTCGCGGCTTGGTCTCCGGAGGTCGTCGGGACCTTGACTAGCGAACCGGCACTGGAGAGCTGTCACCATTCGCAACAGTGATCCTTTTAGACGCATAGTTCGTCTAGAGGTAGAGACGTCGAGACAACTGAGCTGACATGACGTCCGGTACGGCTCTGTAGTCTAGTACCGGCCCGACCTCGGTACCGTAAATTTTGGTCTCAACCAAACGGTAAAAAAACGAAAGCCTGAATTCGAAACGACTGCGACACGTGAAATGGACTGTTTTCCAAACAAACGACGCATAACTTTGGTAGCTCCTTTAGTATCTCCACGAAGAAGCTGACCAAATGTCAATCCACAATTTTCGTTTGCAAGATCGGATATAACGTCGTATTTGCCAACGTATTCCTGCAGCTTGGTTGAATTCTTCTTTCCACCGTTCGGTTTCTTCGCCTTCTTGCGGCTAATGATTGGAAATTCTTCCGGGGGTAGGACTGTGCCCGGCTGCACAGCGCGAGGGTGGGGTCCAGTTACGAGAATAGATATCGGAATACCTCCATGGTTTCCCTGTCGCTTTTTTTTGGGTAGAACCTCTCTTTCTGCATTGCTTATCGCGAAATTGACTCCTTCATCTTGTGACGAGTCTGTGTCAGACAAGTCTTCCCGGAGGAAATTCGCTCGGCCACTTTCTTCCACGTCTTCTTTCTTCTCAGTGGGGCCTTCTTCGCTAATCGCTTCCCTTCTTCTACCGACAGACCGGCACGTAGCATCTACGTGACCTATCTTTCCAAAAAAGGAACAGCGGGTATTACGATAAGGGTCTTCTTAGTAATTCAATGCGTTATGGCCAAGATTATTGCAGTAAGAGCATTAACGGACCTTATTGTTCTCCCTAGGTGCTGAGTAAGAGCCAGCCCCGTTGTCTCCCTTAGTCTTCTTTAGGAAAAGAGTCAACTTGGAGAGGTCTTCAGATAGAGCGTCCACCTTGTCTTCGATGTTTCTCGACCTCGAATCCAGACGAACCAGGAGCCTTGCGGCTGAAACTTCAGTGGTAAGACTCGAAGGACCATATAACGATACAATATCAGAGTGAAAGTCTTTCAGCGCGTTGACGATCACGGAAAATCTTTGGGTCCCCGGAACGCTAAGAAATGCTGCTGTTCTTTGTGTCGGCAAGCGACGTTGCGAAGGAGTCCGAGCCTAGCGATGTTATTGAACCTCCGCTTCTCGTAGAGGCGTTCAATTTCCCTCAAAGAACCGAGAATGTCTTTTAGCTCAAGCTCAACTTCTAGGGCTTGAAAATTACGTCCTCAGGGTCTTTGTCCTTCACGAAATGCTCGAGAGACTTCTGGTCGACTTCGACGTAGTTTTTCGCTTCGAGGACGAGCTCACCATTGAACACAAATTTGTAGTAGTAGAAGTCGAAAGCTGCGCCGTCTAGATATGCGAGGAGAGTAAGAGCTTTCTCCTCGTCGGGTTTGGTTACCATCGCGACAGTTTCAAAGAAAAAGAAGAATTTTGCACGTCGCCCGTGCGGTCGGACACGACCGCGCTGGTGCTGGGAGTATCTGCCCTGCGCAAGAGTACCACACTGAATACTAGTTTTCAAGTTTTCCAGTGTCCTTACAGACAGTGCTGGTTTCTACGGTACAGTACGGATTTTATTTTACTTCTGCGACTATTTTGGGTAATTAAGTACGGAGAACACATAAACAAGCAATATTTACTCATCTGTCATTTGAACTTGAGTCGAAGATCTAACGATGTGCCCGAGACCTTACAATATACTGACGTTGCGGACGTACCGATTTTTTTGCTTCAGAAACACTGTACTGTACAGTACTGTACAGTACAGTATCGTTATATCACATGTCCGTGAGGGGCATCCCTGCCCCTCATCCTGAACAGATTGAGTGCATCCACGTTCCGCTGCTCTGACACTGCTTCCTTCGACCTCAACACGGCCTTCTGGGTCTACTCGAGCCCATCACAATCAAGCGCCAGTTATACACCGTCAATCCTTCTCATGGACCGCCGACGACGCCAGATCCCCAGGCCATTTTCCAAACCTTCCTTTCGTTTCCCACGACGTACTGTGCAGCTCGTTCGTCGCCTTATCGAAACCCAAAATTTGCAGCATCTTCTTGTAGCGCTCATCCTGTTCCTCCTCTTTATCCTATTAATTCTCACCCTCACTTCCGATGATAACATCTCCGCTTCTTACTCCTCGATCCTTTCCACTAATGTCTCCGCCTCTAAACCGAACCCTCCCGCTTCGTTTGGAACACATGCCGTCACAGGGTCCATCCATGACCTGGAGCGATTGCTGCAGTCAGTTACTAACAACAGCGCTCACGGAAATCTGGTTATCACCATAGCTGTGAATTACGCTTACCGAAAGTTAGCCCTCAATTTTGTCTGCAACTGAAGCGACTGCATCTTACTAACTACATCATAGCCATGGACAAAGCTGTTTATCACTATTTGGCTGGCCGACGCGCTCAGGTCTTCTTTTACGATGATTCCCCACGCATCTCCCGACGTTTACTTTCGGAGAGAGATATTTCCGCCGAGACATCCCGCGACCTCGAAGACGTCTTTGGAACCGCATCTTTCATTGAGACGTCGCGTCGCAAGTCTTGCTAGTTCTCAAGGTTTTACGTCTGGGCTACTCAGTTGTTTTCTCCGACGTTGACGTCGTATGGATCCAGAACCCCGTTCCACACCTCCTTGAGTACGACTCGGACTTTGTCATCCAATCTGATCGCGCCCACGATAACAAGGACACGGCTTTGAATTACAATATCAACTCTGGATTCTATCTAGTTCGGTCCTCAAAGCGTGCCGTCACTGCCCTGCAAGCCATTGTCAAGTATGCCACGGCCATTCGGCGCCGAACAAAAGGCGTTTAATTACGTTCTATGCGGTGCTTTCAAAGATCATCATGCCGGCCCGGGAATTCGCGTCGGCGCAAATGAATGTTCATATCGGAGCATTGGTGCCACGGCAAAGCTGCTCTCTTTGGAAATGTTTCCAAATGGCAGCGACCAATCTTTATGGAGCAATGCAACCAGTGCTTTTGTGGAGAGGTACCCTAAAGTGGTGGCTGTGCATGCAAATTATGTTTCAGGCAGTTCCGAAAAAGTTCAGCGGATAAAGGATATGGGGTTTTGGTTCCATTCCGAGGAATCGCTAAGCATCGACGAATGTGCACGTCTCCCAAGTCGGTAGGAGTCCGGCATTTCCCGACTAGAGGAGACATCAGTCCCCTCCCGATTTGTCTAAAATGACCCGGTCCCTAAAAGGCAGACTGGCTCGAGGCCATACGCAGGCTGTAGGACATGATACGTGAGGCGATTGTTTACTGATAACGCTTCTCCGGATTCCGATCTCGAGATCCATCGCCAAGAAAGATGTCGCCATTTCGACGCCATTGTCTCATGTACTAATCCACGTAAAACAAGCTGCTACGATCACCGCCACGTCTAAATCTTCGCAAAACTTCCGCGCCCACATCCGAGTCAATGCTCATGGCGAAGCAATCCAAGTCTTCAAAGCGCATCACGCCCTCCTTTTCGGTGTCTAAAATCCTCTCCGCCGTTTCAACCTTAACACTGTCCTCCGTATACAATGGATACGGATTAACAAGTGGCAACCTAAGGCTTGCCATTTTCGTACCAAATTGCATTACTGCAGCGGGCACTGGAAGGAATCTGGCCTCCCTCTTGGTCTTTGTGCATACCAACTTGTAGAGGTCCATCACAGTCATAACCTCAGGGCCTGCTAGTTCTACGGTCTTCCCCACAAAGCGCTCGGGATCCCTGGCAGCAGCGACGACAACACTGGCAACATCATTGACCCAGACGGGCTGTATACGTGATTCACCATCGTCCGCCATGGGAATAAACGGCAACTGCATGACGTTATTTGCCATCCTCGTAAGCAGTCGATCTTCAGCACCGAACATATCAGCGGGGCGAACAATAGTAGCATCCGGATAGATATGTCTGATAGCCTCCTCTCCCTCCATCTTTGTCTTCATCCACTCACTCGTACAGTCCTTCAACGGAGGCACCGTGGATACATGAACAAAGTGTTCAACGCCTTCCTCTCTCGCAATCTCCGCCATTCTTTTCGTAGAGTCAACATGAACATCCGCAAACTTATAATTCAGCGTTTCAAAATGTTTTCCAATAAGGTTGATGGCGACACCCGAGCCTCGTAACGCATCGCGGACGGAATCCTCATCACGGAGTTCAAACGGTACGGGAACGACCTGGCCCAGATCACCCATGACTTTGAGGTGGCGGGAATACAATTCATCGCCGCGAAATGGCACGGTCACTTGAGACCCGATGCGGCCTAATTGGTTTGTCACGTAGCGACCCAAAAACCCGGTGGAACCAAAGACGGTAGCAGCGATACCTGACACAGAGGATCGACCTCCGGAACCACGCGCGGCAAGAGATGCTGCGGCGGTGAGGGTTGACGATGCCATGGCTGTGGAGGAATGCGTCGATAAGGGGGTAAATGCGGGGGATGCTGCGAAAAGAGGTAGAGAGATGGTCCGAGCTATGCATTGGATTAATGTCAACGAAAATAGCAACTCTGTTTCGTGGTTTTTGTGTTTGTTCTGTAAGCATAATTACAGTAAGGTTGTATTCAACTGTACTTTCCAGGGACCAGCTAATACGGTACAGACTCTACCGACCTGTACTGTACTGTACGCTTCAGTACTGTACAGTACGTACAGTATGTTACGGGCAAATCGATCCACTTGGCATTAGTCATGGCGAATCACTAAAGCTCTGGCTACCGTACAGATTGAGCCGGAGGTCATCGTATTCCAATGACTTTGCTTGCCTATCAACGCCAGTCAGCAGAAACTCGGCCCACTGCATCCTTGAGGGAAGAGAGCAGAAGGGAGAAGAGTGCCTCACTCACGATTAGTCCTGACAGCCCTTTCTGGTACAATGAGCCAGGAGCAATTGGCTCCGGCATTTGCGACTCCCAACGGCCACATATTCCGATACCGACTCTCGTCATCCAAGTCGCCCTTTGTTCGCGTTTCTCAGCCCTCCGTTACATGCCCTCTACCCATCACACCATCTTACTCCAGACGCCCCACTCATGTGCTTCGCCTCCCCACAATTTCCGTCGCCAACGAAGCAAGACCAAAGGATAAAGCCGCTTCGGCTATTCAACTGAACAACCAGTATGTCAGTGTTCCTGCAGAACGTATCCGCAATATGCATTATTGCACACATTGATCACGGCAAAAGCACTCTAGCTGACCGCCTTCTCGAAGTGACTGGAACGGTTTCGGCCAGAGATATGAAGGAACAATACATGGATACCAATGCGATTGAGCGGGACCGAGGTATCACCATTAAGCTCAACGCAGCTCGTATGAATTATATTAATCCTCGTGATGGACTTAATTACGTTATTCATTTGATTGATACTCCGGGTCATGTCGACTTTACGTTTGAAGTATCCCGCTCGTTGGAGCTTGTGAGGGTGCTCTGTTGGTTGTCGATGCGTCTCAGGGCGTTGAGGCCCAGACCCTTGCTAATGTGTATTTGGCACTAGATGCCAATTTGGAGATGATCCCCGTGCTTAACAAGATTGATCTCCCTGGCGCAGAACCAGACAGGGTAGGTCGTGAAATTGAGGAGGTCATCGGATTAGATGTCGAATGCCATTCTTGCATCCGCCAAGGCTGGCATTGGTATTGATGAGATCATGGACGGTATTATTGAATACATCCCTCCTCCTCCCGATAATTCCTCTTCTCCCCTTCGCGCGTTGATTTTTGATTCTTACTACGATCCGTACAGAGGCGTCGTTGTATATTTTAGAATTGTTGATGGACAGATCAGAAAGGAGACAAAATTAAGTTTATGGTAACCGGGAAAGAGTTTTACGCAGAGGAAATCGGAGTCATGACCCCCGATCAGCAACAGGTCGAGACACTCAGATCTGGAGAGATTGGCTACATTATAGCGGGCGTTAAAACAGTCGAAGACGCCCGTGTGGGGATACAATCACGTCAGGTACCAAACCTGCAGAGGAGCCCCTACCGGGCTACCAAGAAGCAAAACCAATGCTCTTTGCGGATTGTTTCCTGTCGACAGTGAGCAATATAACCATCTCAAGGATTCCTTGGAGAAGCTCAAGCTGAATGACGCTGCCCTACAGTTTGAAGTTGAAAATTCCGCTGCAATGGGTTTTGGCTTTCGATGCGGCTTTCTAGGGCTTTTGCACATGGATGTTGTGCAGGAGCGATTAGAGCGTGAGTACAACTTGGACATAATCACAACTTCCCCATCTGTGGTGTACTCAGTGAAGCCTACCAAAGGGGATGAATTTTTCTTGGACAATCCAGCAGACTTGCCTGAGGCAACGAAGCGAGAATATATATCCGAACCTTACTGCAAAGTTGAGATAATTACCCCTGAAGAATATGTTGGAACGGTACGTTGTGAACATTCAATATTGAGACCGTCTATATCTCCCAAGTTGATAAGGGGTATTTTCTAACATCTCCTTTGTTTTGTGTGGTGGAGGCAATGCTTCTACATTTGTTTTGTTCTCGCTTGGTGGGGCACAGCTCATGGAGCTATCGCAAAATAGACGGGGCGAATACGTTGACATGAGGTATCTCGTTCAAGGTCGGACAACCTTGGTGTATGACATGCCTCTGGCCGAATTGGTTAATGATTTCTTTGATCATCTGAAATCACGTTCCAAGGGTTACGCGTCAATGGAATATTCTTTCATTGGCTACCGCAAAAATAACCTGGTGCGACTCGACGTCGCTATCAATGGCGAGTCAGTAGATGCGCTTTCATGCATTGTTCATCAAGACAAGTCCTACGTGGTGGGCAAAGCATTGGTGACAAAGTTGAAGGAAATCGTTCCGCGTGCTCAGTTCAAAATCCCTATACAAGCAAGGATTGGGGCCAAAGTGGTTGCCAGTCAGCATATATCTGCTCTGAAGAAAGGTAAGGTGAAACTTTGGATTGACACACCTTTGGGGCTCAGAATATCCGGCTGGAACAGTTGAGTCAACTTTGGAGCTAACCTACACAATTTTTTTCTTTACTCCTTGTGCTGCGCAACTCCGGCAGATGTGACCGCAAAGTACGTTTTCAAATTTCACGAATGATTCCAAAGTCATCTTGTGTGGACATATTAGTACTAACGTGACTCCATTATCTGTCTGTGCTCACTAATCTGTGACTTTCCGGGAAAAACCAGGTGCTACGGTGGTGATATCTCTCGGAAAAAGAAGCTTATCCAAAAACAGGCAGCGGGTAAGAAGAGAATGAAGGCTGTAGGAAAAGTGAACGTGCCTCAGGAGGCATTCAAAGCGATGCTCTCCATCAATGGTGATTAGATGTATCAAAGCTGTTTGTATGACGAAAAGTTTTGCGGCTGTCCGACCTGGGACAAACCTGTGTAGCGTATTACAGGAGACCTTTTTGCCGAAACCTCCCTGAAATTGATATCAAGTAGGAGTATGGAGTGATAATATAACAAAGAAAAGACATGTCAGGGAAAAGGCATGCACTGAGAATGATTTCCATGCGACAAAGTGAATTCAGAGGTTGAAACGCAGACATGGACCTACCTAACATAGAGTCATTGCCCTCTAAACCGCCGCTATGATAGTATATCAAATCCTCACCATCCGTCGCAATTCTGCCTTCCTCCACAGCTAGCATAACTTCCTCCCAAGCTTTCGGAGCGTAGACGAGATCGAATTGATAATCGCGAGCAGCCCTACACATCTCGTGCCAAATGTTCAATTTCTCTATCCTGATATCGGCAAAGGTGCCGCGCAAGCGTGGCCTGAGGACGCCCGGTAAAACGGCTTGTGTCTCGCCGGACATTTGCTGCAACCATCTCATTTGGCGCACCAAATATCGCTCATCTCCAGATACTGGGACGGCAATCACTGTGGCGATGTGGTGTAAATGCTTATTAAGATAATAGGCGGTGGTGCCTGTACCGGCGGGAAGGAAAAGAATAGGACGTTTCAAGGCTAGGCGAGTAGATTGACGCAGTTGTGTGATTTGTTGAACGAGTTCATTGGCCAGGAGTTGAATGCCTTGTTCTGCGAGTGGTGTAGCGGCGCCCTGAGGAATGATGAGGGTATGTTCAGGGGGTTTCAAAAAGCGGTGGAGGTTGTGAATGGCGATTTGGGGACTGCGATCTGAGAAAAGGGTTTGATAGGTGGAGGAGGAGAGAGAGATGTGATGCATGCCTAGAGCGAGGGCGCGGGAAAAGTTGCCGGGGAGTTGGGAGAGATTTGGAGGTTGAGGACGGGTGATGTAGGAGAAGGGGATACGCAGGTGGCGGGAGAGTGCGGCGAGGGCGAGCATGTTGTTGGAGTGGGGGCCTCCGTAGGAGACGAGGGTGGAGGGAGAGGGTTTTGCGTGAAGAAGGGAGTATAATTTGCGTGCTTTGTTGGCATGGAGAGGGGGAAGGTGTAACAAGTCGTCACGTTTGACGTAAATGGGACGATTGCGAAAGGTTAGGCGGGATAAAGGGGTCGGGGTAGTGCATGTTGGAATGGTGCGAGGGAAACGAGGGTGGCGGAGAGGTGGAGAGAGGGGGGGATGGAGGGAAGGAGGAAGGCGGGAGGGGATGGTGTGGGAGACAGTTGAGGCGGTGGGTTGTGGATGCGGTGGTGATAAGGACGCGAATGAATTGGCATGGTGCGTTTGTGACGATGAGAGGCGTCTCAGTCTGTCGCACACTCGGTCACTGCAGCTTTGAGAACGGCGGATCGTGGTGACGTGCTAGACTGGCAGAGGAGAGGTTGATGCGAGTCGCAGGAGATCAACGCATTGGAGTAAATTCATTTTTCGAGCTGGATACAGAGTACTGTACTGTCTCTTTCCACATGCATGAATCATACTGTCGCTGAGGAGCATCGTGCTTGAATTAAATATTGCTACATACAGTATTGTACCGTACGGTAGTGGCTCATGCCTCCACTAGCTAGGTCTCTGGAGAGAGGAATTTCCCAAAAGTCGTTGACTTTATCATAATCCCTCCTGCCTGCGACCATTATGTTTGCTACTCTGTTTGCGACCAAATTTTCGGAGATGGAGCACGAATCTCTAGTCCAACAACTGACTACATCTCTCCATGTGATGAACAAACCAAAGGCATTATTCGCAGCACTAGTATAATTCTCAAGACAGGCAACGACGAAACTGTCCTTGGATAAATGAATGTGACACTTTATTTTGGATATTCCACAACGATCTTCGAAACCAGCCATGGCCAAATCTCAATGATACTAACAGACGAGTCAATCACCTGTGCCTTGTGGAACCATGATGACCACCCACCTCGCTTCAGCATAGTAATCTCCCGCCACTCACTGTTTCCACAGCATCCAGCCGAATCTACCGTTTCTCTGCAAACACAAAAACTTTCTACCAAAGCATCCCTTCATTCTACCCATTCCTCACCTCGTTTAAATCCACCACTTCTGCCGAAACTAGCAATCCAACAATAAAGCATCCCCGCTACCCTCCCAAACACTACCCGTAACGCATCCCGGTCTATTCATTACCCATATCCCAAAACCATGCCCACTCCCCCTGCCCACCACCCCCCATCACCTACGGCATTATCGGTGTCGGTCTCATGGGCATGGAGCATATCCACAACCTCTTGTCCCTCGATGAAAACATCCTCATCACCTGTATAGCCGATGATTACCCTCCCTCCTCCACACCTGTCTCTCCGAACTCACCAAATTCAGTCCCTCCACTGCCTCCACCATCAAAACTTTCCCATCCGCCAAACAACTCTTCCTCGCCAATCTCTGCGACCTTGCAATCATCGCCACCCCCAACTTTACCCACCACAAAATCCTCCTCGACGCCTACAATCACGCATCCCTCACATGCATATCCTCGTTGAAAAACCCCTGCACCACAATTGCCCACTGTCGTCAGATCCTTCATCTCGCCAAAACTCGCCCCGGCTTCACCTACGTCGGCCTCGAATACTCCTACATGCCTCCCATAACCCGTCTCATCTCCGACACCCACCACGGTCTCATTGGAACTCCCCGCATGGTCGCCATACGCGAGCATCGTTTCCCCTTTTTGCACAAGGTTCGCAACTGGAATCGCTTCTCCGCCAACTCTGGTGGAACCTTTGTTGAGAAATGTTGCCACTTTTTCGACCTCTTCAACCGCATTCTTCACCCCGACCTGCCAGTCTCGGTCATGGCCTCCGGTGCCCAGGATGTCAACCACCTGAAAGAGGTCTACGATAATGTCAAGTCAGATATCATGGACAATGGTTTCGTCATTGTTGACTTTTCTGGCGGAAAAAGAGCATGCCTTGACTTGTGCATGTTTGCAGAGGCCAGTCGCTCGCAGGAAGAGGTGAGTGTGGTTGGGGATAAGGGAAAGTTGGAGGCGTTTCTACCGCAGGGGGAACTGAGGACGGGCTTCGAGGGAAACATGCATGCGGTGACGTCCAAGTTGAGATTGTGAAGAACGCAAGCGTAAAGTATGAGGGGCATCATCACGGGAGTTCGTTTTTGGAACATGTCGATATTTTAAAGGCTATTCAAGCGAGTAAGCGTGGACAACAGTGGACATCTCTACTTCGGGTTTACATGCAGGATGTTAGCGGTGGCGGTGGGGATTGCCGCGCAATTGTCCATCGTGGAAAAAGCGGAATTGGAGGATGATGAGGTGTTGACCACGAGGAGCTTAGTGGCAAGAGTTGGACAGTAGAGGCTCTGTTCAGAATATGTCTTTACGCCGCCAGTGAGATGGATGAGGTTGGGAGTCCTTCAAAAAGGCGCCTTGACCTAGCGGCTGAACCTTTTGACTCTCTGTTTGATCAGCTTTCTGCGCAGCATAAAGGGATAGGCCCTTCTATCAGCTGACCTTACATGATACCTGCCTAGTTGAAGATATCCAGTCCCATATTGTCCCAGGCAGAGATCAGCAAGAATCCTGCTCCAAGAGACTCAAAGTCGCCGCACTGAACACGGCACAAAGTAATGCACAGGACGGTCCAAAAGCGGTACCATCTGCCGCAATATCCCAAGACACACACCAATCTAGCATGAAGACCATTTCATTCCCATCCTCTTTCCACAACGCCAGCCGACTTGCCCCCAAAAACTGAGTTCACACCCCGCACCAGCCGGCCGTTCAATGACGACAGGGTCTGCCTTAAACATTTGACTTATAGCCGTTTGTCTTTTGACTACCGCCAGGTTATTCAAGCCATCATAATAAAGCTTGTTGACCACCTCGCGGTCTGTCTCCGAGATGTTTGCACGGAATGAATCGCGCGTGCGACGAATCGCGTACTCGCGGAAATTGTAATCGCTGAATCTCGACCCGTGGCGAAGCAAAGCTTGTACAGTTTTCGGACGTCGCTGGAACGGACGCTCATTTTGGGCACGTCGGATGCGGTTGCGATGGGACCGGCTGTCTGCTGGTTCTGAGACCACACGATGATAGGTGCTGAGTGGGGCTGTTGAGAGGGATACGATGTGTGGTGGCACGCGAGTGGTAAGTTTATAACTTTTGGAATTTTTTTGGAAAAGTGCACTGACAAGTTCAGAACTACCGATAGTGGTTGCTCACGTTACAGTGACCTTATGGTACGTAGGTACTGTACAGTATTGTACTCTCGACACTCTCCGACGGCGGTGGCGTGGGCTAGTCAGGTATTCTACATCGGATGCTTTGGCAGTAGAATCTTGTCGAAAGTCGTTACATTGATTCAGCTATCCACCGTGAACAAACACTTTTGCGGTTGCGTGCAAAGTCGTTTTGAGAAGCTCACAAATCTTGAGGAAAGAACCATCAAACTCTCAGGGCACCTTGCCACAGATTTCGGCACTCACTAGGATGCCCTCCACGAAGCGAAAGCAAGACGATGACGCCAATCAAAAGAAGCGTAATCGAAAAAGGCAGCGCAAAAACAAGAATGCCGACGGCGCTGAAAACCCGACAACTGAAATTTGGATGGGAAAACCAATTTAGCAAAGACAGTACCGAAAGAGCAGGGCGAGAACCTGACAAAACCTAAACTGGACCAGGAGCAAAATCGGCACGCATCCAAGCAGAAAGCACTCCAACTACTGAGGTTCCGGCGGAAATGGAGTCTCAAAAAGAAGAAGAGGGAAAGAAAGCAACCCCGACAGAGAAAAGTAGCAAGGAACCAAGCAAGATGGAAGTCGCGCAGTTGACTGAAAAGGATAAGGCCACCGATGGGTTTTGACGCAGCGCAGATTTGACGAGCTGGAACTCTCGGACCGCACATTGAATGCACTCAAAGACATGGGCTTTGAACGGATGACAGAGGTGCAGGCCCGCTGCATCCCGCATGCCATGGCTGGCCGAGATGTCCTTGGCGCCGCTCGTACCGGTTCCGGTAAGACCTTAGCATTTCTTCTGCCAATTGTAGAGCTTTTGTCGCGTGAAATGGACGAACCGTAATGGCACAGCGGCAGTTATCATTTCCCCTACCCGCGAATTGGCATTGCAGATTTCAGGTGTCGTCGAGGATGTGTGCAAATATCACTCTCAGACGTATGGTATTGTCATGGGGGGTGCTAATCGGAAAATGGAGGCTGATAAACTGCAGAGAGGAGTCGCGCTTTTGGTGGCTACGCCAGGGCGATTGCTGGATCATCTTCAGAATACCCCGGGGTTTGTGCACAAGAATTTGCTAGCTTGATTATCGATGAGGCTGATCGATGCTTGGAAATTGGGTTTGAAGAGGAAATGCATCAAATCATAAAGTATTTGCCAAGAAGAGGCAACAATGCTGTTTTCTGCGACGCAGACGACGAAAGTGGAAGACCTCGTCAAAGTTTCATTTCGGAATAAGCCAATATACGTTGGTGTGCATGACAAGGGTCCTGTTTCAACAGTGTCGGTCTGGAGCAGGGATTTGTCGTTGTCGCCAGCGACATCGCTTCTTGTTGCTATATACATTCTGCGCCGCAACTTGAAGAAAAAGGTAATCGTCTTCATGTCGAGTTGCAATGCTGTCAAGTTCTACTACGAGCTTTTGAATCATGTGGATATCCCTGTGTTGGATCTGCATGGGCGTCAAAAGCAGAACAAGCGGACAAGCACATTTTACTCATTCTGCAGGGCCGAAAAGCCATACTGATCTGCACGGATGTTGCTGCACGGGTCTGGACATTCCTGCTGTGGATTGGATTATCCAGTTTGATCCACCAGATGAGCCCAAGGAGTACATTCATCGCGTCGGACGTACAGCTAGGTGTAAATGCAAAGGGTAAGGCGCTTCTATTCCTTCTTCCGTCCGAGCTTGCATTCTTGCGCCACCTCAAAGCAGCGTGTTCCTTTGAACGAGTATGAGTTTCCTGAAAAGAAGATGGCCAAAGTTCAACCACAGCTCGAGAAGCTGGTATCCACCAACTATGCACTGAACCGGTCAGCCAAGACGCATATAGGTCCTACTTACAGGCGTATGCGAGTCGCGGGATCAAGGAAATTTTTGACGTGCACTGCTCGACTTGAATGCGGTGGCGGCAAGTTTTTGTTTTGATACTCCACCGAGAGTGAATCTAAGCATGATGGGTAGTGCGAGAGCCCCACGAAGGAGAGGGGGGAGGGGAGTTGGTGGGGGTATAAGAAGAATGATAAGCTTCGGGATATTATTCGGCAGCAAGGAACAGGACACGGGTTTTCCGCCTCAAATCCTTACGGGAAGCGGAACGAGACGGACAAACGGCAGTTTACGAGGTAGTTCAAAGGATTGATGTATTGTGTAGTTAAACATGGTGCCAAGTTTCGACCTTGTGTTGAGCGTCCCACATGAGCTTTTTGTTGGAATTTGGGAGTCTTTGAGATCGCGATACCCCTTGCATAAGATAGCGGAAGAAACTGAAATGTGAAACAAGAAATTGACAGCGAGCACCACCGTGGGCGTTATTACTTGCAAGCATGAGTGTGAGACGCGCGGTATGACAGTAATCTGAATTATGTGCCGTTGAACACGCCATTGACAGCATTTACATGTAGGTTGGAGAACGTTGAGAGGGGTTGAGGTATCGATTTCCAGATTGATGTGAGACCATGTTGGTGAATTCACAACCGGCATCCTACGAAACGAGACGGGCTATGTGACATTCTGTCTACTGGGTGTATAAAGTGTTTGCATGGGACAAGAGGTAGCAGAGATTGCACTCTGGTTTCCGTATCGACGTTGAAACTTGCGAGGTTCCGGATTGAATATAATCAACGTTTGAATTGCAGTGAGCTGCAAATGCAGTTGAGACCAATAAGTGGAGCGTGGGGATAAGGAGAACAATTTACATGCTGGGATCTGTAAGCTGTACTTGACACGCAAGGGGCTGGGGGCGAGTGAGAGCAGTGGAGTTAGGCGTTGAGCAGATCAAAGTCGTCGACCTGATCATTAAACTGAGAAACCTTTCGCTTAATCTTGCTCGTATCGACCCAAGTAATAAAGTCCTCCATATTCCTCGTAACCAACATAGCCGGGTCCTTGACCTGAGTCGGTCCGATTCTAACATGGCCCTGCTCAATAAGGGTAGTAGCCTCCGTAAGATTCTCTGCAAACTTGAGCCTCATCATAACGACTGGCAATCGCCGTCGACAAAACGCGCTAACGGTGACATGTGCGCAAGCCTCAAGTCCTGTTTTCATGGAGATGAGGCCGAGGTCGTACAGTTTGGTGAGGAGGTCGTCGGTTCGTGCGAGACGGACGGGATCGTCTTGCGGAAGCTGCTGGAGTTTGTGGCAGAGGTGCTTGATTTGACCGACTAGCTTGGTGTACTTGTGGTACTCGTCTGTGTCGTGGAGGTGGTAGCGACGGGCGACTTTGACTTCGCGGAGATTGTTGTCGCGCTTCCATTGGAGAAAATCTGAGCGGCGGAGGAGACGGTACTCGTGGTGCTTGAGCTTGCGCATTGGGGGAGAGGGGTGTTGGTGGTGCGAGGAGGAGGGATGAGAGGTTGGTGCTTTAGGAATGGAGAGTGAGGATGGGGAGGGTAGGTGCCACTATATTGGACAGGGTTTCACAGTTGATCCCACGGCGAGACTTGAGTCTGTAATGAATGGGACTGTGGCCAACAAGCTGTGGGAAGATTTCTTGAGGAAGAAATTACAGTAGCTACAATAGAGGCAATACCAACGCATCTTGCGCTGCCACAGCCTCACCCAACTGAGTCCAAGCACCCAACCCACACCATTCCCGTGACGCCCCAGTAAACCGCAATACACTTCCCCACACCATCCCGTCCGCTTTACACCGTGATACTATTTCAATCTATCGCCATTACCCGCCAAGCAAGCTCGACCGGTACGGTCTGCGACACAACGAGGTCAAATTCCTCCCACACAACCCACAGCACCATCAACTGAGCCCTTTGCCACACGCCCTGCCCACGACCGCCTCGCAAACACCATACACAACCCCCACCATCGCATCACCCAACCTTTACACCCGTCAGCAACACCCACTCGCCCTGCACCACCGCATCTTGCATAAACACACCCCTCTTCGCATACCACATCCTTACCTCCTGGGCCTGTCTCACCAACACCCCACTCACCCAATTCTACCCCCCTTCCTCACACATCCCACCAGCAAATCCGCCAACTCTTTCAACACCCCAACCACAATATTCGCCACCACACATCGAACTTTAAACCCTCACCACCTCCCCTTGATCCACGAATTCCACACACCCCGTCACCTGATTTCGTTTGCATTGTCACGAGCCATTCGCACAGCATCTGCATCCACATCCACGCCCACCGCGGTGACCGCTGCAACGGCTTTTACAGCGACGATGGAGAGGATACCGGAGCCGGTGCCGTAGTCTAATAGTCGTTGGCCGGGTTGGAGTGTTTGTAAAAGCCAGGTGATGCAGAGTTGGGTGGTGGGTGCTCGCCGGTGCCAAAGGCGAGTCCGGGTTCCAGGGTGATGTTGCGGAGGTTGGGGACTGGGCGTGCCATGGGAAGTTGATGATAATGTCGCCGAGACGGATGGGTTGGAATGACTGTTGCGATTCGGTGACCCATTGTTGGGGCGGTTTGTCGTGGAAGGCGGATTTTGAATGCGCAGGGTGGGTGTTTGGGGAGGTTAAAGTTGGTTGCGATGGTCATGATGAGGGTTTCGGTGTCGGTGGATAAGGGGAATAGGGCGGTTATTTGGTGTTGGTCCAGATGGTTGGGGGGGAGGTTGGGACTCGGTTCGCCGTATATGGGCTGTTCTTGGGTGTACCGCGGTATAGGTCAGTGGGTGTGACGGAATGTGCGCCGAGCGAGTTCGAAGAATGTCGGAGAGGAGGCCGGCGTCCGTATCAGGCAGTGTCTCGATGGTGATGGATTGAGAGCCATTGTGGGGGGGGGGAGTGAGTAGGGAACACGAGTTGTATGCAAGGCGGAATCTTTGCCGCTGGTGGAGAGGATCTGAGTGGATGCGATTTCGATGCCTTGGGTTGGGCAGAGCAGTATTGTACAGTGCCGGAACGTACAGTGCACAACTTGCGATATGCACCAATGTCTGCATTTGATCCCGTTGATTCAAACTTTAGATCCGATTCTCCGCAAAAGGTGCAGTGCTTGCATGTCGTCAATGTCGTCACAACGCCTCCTTCAACAGCTGCGTGGCTTGCAATAGCGCGGCGAGTAGACCACTGCGCTATTCCAAGCCCCCGCTTGCTCCTACTTTTTCTCCTCCGCTTCCGCAACTGCCGCCCGTTGTCTCGCTTGTCGTCATTTTTATCCTCTTCCTTGCTACACAACAACACATCACTCTCCTCCTTTTCACAACAACCGCCCCGTCAGTACCATAAAACCCTTTGACAATCTCCCTCCCCTTTTGCATCACCTCCGCAACATCCGCCAAACTCATTTCCTCCAAACTGTCCGCAAACAGCCTAACCCGAATCCCCTTCCCCTCCTCTTCCAGGTACCCCGAATGTACCCATCCTTCAAAACACAAGCGCTCACCTCCGAGTGCCTACTCCACACCCTCACCCTCTCCCTCTCCCCCACAATCCACGACTTATCCTTATGCGCCAACAACAGCGGATCAAACCGCCCCACAAACCTCACACCCCTCTCCACCCTCTCCACCCCGCCCCTCACCATCAACATCCCCCCTCCTCCGTCTCCACCTCCTGCAAAACACCCTCCCCCATCAAAACCCCCACCGCCCTTCGACTCACCTCTGCCGAAAGACCCATCCAATACCGAAAATCCACCTCCCTACAAGGTCCATATGTCCCAAAATACCGCCTCGCACACCACACAACCCCCTCCTCCACCCCCCACCCCATTCACCTCCCCCTCCAACCGCCGCTACACACACACGACCCCATCCCCATCCCGCACCACACGCTCCCCATACCCGCACACCGTCGCCCATACAAACACCGCACACGCACACTCCTCATCTCATCCGTCATATCCTCCCCCTTGCATGCAAACTAGCCTCCAACATGGCATCCACATCCGTGGATGTCACTTTACACCCCTTTGATAACTTTGTGCGCACCATGTCACATACCTTGTCATATACTCGCCTGGCTACTTGAGGTATACTCGTACGGTTTATAGTAGACAGACAACGCGCCTTTACAGAATCTCCAACCGCGTTACGCACATGATACAAATCGGGCCGGTTGATATAGTGCAATGTGACGCGATTTGCCCAAATGCGAGCGACATGGAGATCAGACGGGTATTGAAAAAGCGAGGCAAGGTGCAGACGGGACGGACGTGGGGCGGGAAGACGGAGCCAGTAGGATAAAAGCGCAGAGTCGAGGTGTTGGGATTGAACGGCGAGAAGGGTGTGGGTGATGGTGTGGAGTTGGGTAGAGAGGGTGGCGGTGGTGGGAAGAGGTGGGAAAATGGTGGAGAAACGAAGGTTGCGAATGGTGGGGTGGTGAGGGTGGTTGGGGGAGAGTTGGACATTGATGAAGGGGGAGTGGCTGCGCTGCGTAGGGTGCGGTGGGGGTGGTGGAAGGGGGGCTTGACGCGAGGGGTGAGGTGGAGGGGTAGGAGATAGGAGAGGGGGAAGACATGGAGTTGTGTTTTGAGCGGCTGGTGGCAGGTTGCGGTTTCAGCGAGCTTTCTTGGAGATTGTGGCTAGAGGGATACTGTAACAGGCGGGTCAAAATTGGGGAAATTGCGGGACAAAATGAAAGTGCCCGAATTATTCGTCCAATTTTGTTGCATGCGGCCAGGCCACACTTGCAGCCAACCACCAAACCACTCATGGCAAGCCGCGCCCTGTTTGTTGGTGCAGCCCCGGTCATTTTTTATCTTGTATTCTTTGCCTTGCCATCTCCATCATCGCCCACAATTTGCTGTTCACATCACTCCAAGTTCTCCCCTCCCCCTCAAATTCAATACCAATTCCCTTTCCCTTCCCCCCCAAACCCCGCACCCGACCCCCAACCTCCTCGCAATCCGCAACACCCGCCCATCTCATCCTCCAAAACCAACCCCCCTCCCACCCCCCTCATTCATACCACAGAAACACAACCACACTCAACACTCAACCAACCCACAAATTTAACCAATTCCACCCCCTTGCTTACACCAAACCATGTCCGAGCGACCGCCGGACGCCACTTCCGCAAGCTCCACCGACTCATTCCGCCCCCCCCCCGTCTCGATAACACCCGCATCAAACCCGGCCCGGGCGCCCTACCCACCGACGCCTTCGATCCGCTCAAGCACGAGGACTGGGAGCAATTCTGGTATCACATCGACCAATACTATCAACCCGTCAACCAACAACACGTCCAATGTTTACGCTCCATTCCTGTCAACCCGTATGCAGCATGTCGCGATTCGCGTCTCCGCTTGCCGTTATCACCACATGCATCGTCGGCAAAACGGGACAAGAAAATGCTCCCCGCGAATGGAGAGGGCAGTTGTGCGGGGAGTTGGAGTTTGGGGGGGATGAGGGGGGGATGGGGGGGGATCACTGCCGCATTGAATTCGTTTCCGTATACGCATCGTCTTGTGGCCGCGTTGTTGGATGGGGGGGAGGAGGGCGTGAAAAGTCTAATGTGTCGTTCAAGACGAGTCGCACAGGGGGGATGTGGGCAAGTTGTGGATTGGTGCTGGAAGGGAAAAGGAGGTGCGGGACTATCAGGTCGCGTATGAAGAGAGGATTCGGAGAGAGTTGGTGGAGAGTGGACTGGTGGATGAGGAGGAGGATGATGAATTGCAGAGGGTTATCAGGCAGGAGCAGTGGAAGTTGAGGGATGTCAAGCAGGGCGTTAGGATGAGGAAGACTGCCTTGTATACCCAGGTTATCGGAGTCGAGTTGCGGGCCCAAGCGATTCGGAGGGAGATTAAGAAGCATCATGATCAGGTGGAAATGGCCTATTTGGAACGCATGGAGCAAGTTGAAAAAGAATAAGAAATCTAGATCCAAGTTTCAAAAGTTGTTGCAACGCATGTTTGGCCACTACAAGGATAAGGATAAGGCAGCCGACAAGATGAAAAAGGCCGCCGAGACTATCAGCAATGGCAGGTTGCTCACAAATGGCGAGGAAAAGGGGAGGTCCATGGGCAAAAAGAAGAAAAAGAGGGGCGATGTTGTCGCCCTCAAGGCGGCTCCTCGACGCACCCAAACCTCCCGAAGAAGGGAACCAATTGATCCAGGGTCGCACGGCACCGCTTGGTTTTCACCCGTTTTCATGGTCTCAACGACCGCACTAATAATTTGTAACTTGGTAGTTTAATACACATCTTGAGCGTTTTATTCGTGCGTCATCCACCGTCAGAGTCTACTGGAACCGCGGTTCAAGTCTCTCCGATACCGATGGTGTACGTCAGCCACAGCGCGTTGCGTTGGGCCGCTCTGTCGCCTCATTCTCGGCTCCCCCCCCAGCGACCCCTCAAGATTCCTACTGTTACAATTTGCGCACTCAGCGTCCCACAAATCAACCGCACACACATCGTCACATCCCAACCACTTCCCCATCTCTATGTTACAGCCGTCCACTCTCAACAAAGCTAGAGTCCTGAATTAATCTAAACACATTCTCATTGTCAGCACCTGCATTGCGATGCGAAGCAACAGCAACAAGCGAGCCATTGGGCGGTCGCGACTCACCAGCCTGTGCCCACTGGAGCAACTTTGACGCCACGACATGACACGGAGTCCAATTCTCGCCGACCTCTCCCCCATTCATAGAGCGATGCAACGGGGGTCCAACACCTCCGGCACAATTGCCACAACGGCCGATTCATCCGGCAAATCGGTACCACAGCACCAGCCAACAAGCGAACCATCTGATGAACCGAGGCCTTTGCAGCGCCAAAGCCCAACAACTTTGGCGCCATAGTCGCAGGCAACGCAGCCACACTTCCAATCATAGACAGCATTCCCCCCTCCGCCATAAACAAACTGGCCAACCTTGCAGCGACGAGACTACTCTCCACGCTTGTACGATACATATACTCGCTTGTTTCAAACAAATCATGATCGCCAATACCGCCCGTGGCATACCCCAAGGTAGCATTCGCAACGACATCAAACTTGCTCGCACATGCGGCTTGCAAACATTTAGTGGCGATTGCAACTTGAATACGCGGTGGGGCAGCGGCAGGAAGTGCGAGACTGATAGGGACATGTGCGGTGGTAGGTAAGGCGCAGCCGTTTACACCACCGCATTCGACGCTTGCGTCGTAGAAATCAAGGGTGTAGACACGCCATTGGGCGTCGAGAAAATGTGAGACGATCTCTTTGCCGAGGGTGCTGCCGCCGCCAAAGACGAGAATGGACTTGTCGCGGGAGGGGGATTGAGACATTGATGGGGGGATTGCATGACGGGTTGGGGGGGAGAAGCGGGTGAAGCGGGGACGGGTTGAGTGAGGGTGGGGTGGAGGGTGATGGTGTTTGGGAGAGGGGTGAGGGGGAGGTGAAGAAGAGGGGGGGCGGCATTTTGTTGGGGTTCGGGTGCGTGCTAGGGTAGGTTGAGAGGGCGGATTCCAAGGTGGCGACAGGGATGGCGAAAAGTCGCTCTAGCTGTATCGTGCTATACACTATCGGCGGGAGGTCGATTAATCTTTTCGTGAATTCAGGCTGCGTTTGAACTGTACACAACTGTAATGCACCGGCTATATTGCATTACAGTATTGTACCGTTGCAAAACGGAATTGGTGTACTGTACAGAAATCTGTTGTGCCATAACCACACCACTACTGTGATGTGCACTTTTCTCATGGCTTTTGGATCATTCAAGTGCCAAAATTCACTTGCCATCTACTGAGCAATGATCCTTCAAGTCTTCGAGTCGGGTCAAGGTCAGCAGTAACCTGCGGTAAGAGGACTGTCGTTACCGTGACGGATACATTCGGCTCTGCGCCAAACCGCTGCCACCAGCTCTATTCAAAATCTGAGTACACTACCATACTGCGCCTTCGACCTGCCTCGATTTGTTTACCCACATCTTGTCCAAAAGCGTCAACCCCAACAATTCCAATTACGCTCCGCATTGCTCCACAACGAAATCCATCCAATGCAGCGCACAAGCCTCGCTTCAACAGCTTCCAACGCCTTATCCCGCACGTCCCCCTCAAAAGTCAATGAATAATTTATATTAGTGTTAACATTCCTCAGTCAAAACACTTGATCTATCTAAAAACGGTCTATCAACTCCGACGCTTTAACCAACCGTTCCTTTTGCGCAAGCAACGTTTTTCTTCTCTTCACCGTCTCCGGATCCTCCTGCAAAAGCGCCTCCAACGCATGCTGCGACGTCCCCACCTTGAGTACCAGTTCATTCATCGGTACATGCACCGCATGTGCCAATGGACGAATGATGTTTGTATCCACCACCATCACGTGATTATCAACAAACCGCTTTGCCGAAACATCCCAATAACACCCCAGCATCGTCGCCATATCCTCCGCCTCTGCACGAATCCGCTGCGAGCTTCCCGAGCAAATAACTCTCATACCACGCCCGAAGCATGTCCGACACATTCTTCTCCCGGATATTTCCCCGATTGTCCCGCCCCGCGCCCAGTGCCAAAACAACCGCCTTGTCAAACCGTTCCAGTCGCTTTGCATTCACAGCGTTCAAAAATTGTTCATTCATAGTGAAAGGCTGCCCGACTTCCCGCTCAAACACAGCCCCAATTTCCTTGCGAGCCTCGCCTTCCAGCTTTTTCAGAACCTCCGTGATGATCTCGTGCATTTTATGCCGCAGTCCCGGAAACTCGGGCGCCAAACCTGCCAGTATATCGTTTGCAACATCCGCAACCAGCCGCCGAACGTCAGCAATCAACTTGTTGGACGCCCCGCGCCAATCTTCCACATATTGTGCCACCCGAGCCTCGAAAATTCTGGGTTGAGAAACCCGGGGAGCTCGCGACCGCGCGAATTTCGAACGTCCTTTTCAACTTCGTCAATAAACTTGGAATCGCCTTCAAACGGAGGCCGCGTGTTTTCAACCGTCACCTTGAATTCGTCGTACAGATCTCGAACGCGTGTGCAAAGTCGCAGATTGGCAGCCCACAATCGCTTGTCCACGTACCGACCCGCACTAGACTCTGTGAGCAAATTATTGTATTCAAAGATAATCCTCATTAGCGTCATGTTGGCCTCTGCAGGCGTTTCCCCGGCACCTTGTCCAAGTTCTTCCAGTTCTTTTTTGGCCTTGTCCAACAGGCTGACAATCTCCTCGCGCATGCCTGGCAAGGCATCGTAAACTCGAGATACAAGTACGGCAGTAAGTTTCTTGACCAAATTATCGACGCCAAAATATGACTTGTCCATGGAAGAAAACAGTCTATGCTCTGAAAAGAAGCGCTCCTCGTTCTTTCGGGAAACCTGAGTGGACACATTCTCTTCAACCTCCCCTGGCTCCTATTCTTAACCATAACGTAGCCGAGCTTGAGTGGTTTCCTCTTGTTTGTCAAAACGGCGGCGACTTCATTCTCGGCACCATCGTCTATGAGATCGGGTTTGGTTATAACTCCAATAGTTCGTTGACCAGAGGGATCCGCCCTGGATGCCCATTCAAGGGCC
Source organism: Kappaphycus alvarezii (assembly GCA_002205965.3). Taxonomy (NCBI): domain Eukaryota; phylum Rhodophyta; class Florideophyceae; order Gigartinales; family Solieriaceae; genus Kappaphycus; species Kappaphycus alvarezii. Next base: position 167,683 of record NADL03000026.1, on the reverse strand, counting down.
TCAATGGTGGCAACGTCTTGCGTTGCCGGGACGACGACAAGCATAATGGTGCGTTCCTGGGACACATAACTCTGAATAAGATGGGTGACTTCGCGAATGGCGTTGCGGTCTTGACTGTCGACAAAAGGCAGGGCAGACATAAAATCGCTGTTAATATATGAAACGAACGCTGTTAGCTTTTCGCAGGGCAGGGAAGGGAGGGCAGGTAAGGGGGTGACAAGGACCAACCCTGAAAAGAAAAGTAGAAACGCCGGCGAGGTGATAGCAACGTACCCAAAAGTCTTTGTGCGAATAATACCCGGCAAATCGATAATGGTGAGATTGGGGGCGCCAGTAGCAGCAATCTGGACAATAACGCGCTCCTTTGAAAAACCACTGGCATACCTGGGATCAGACAAGGAATCGGCCCTGGCAGCGATAGCATCCTCCAATTCAGCCTTTCCATCCAACTTGACGGGAGTCTGATCGACAGACGTGAAAATAGAACCGACCCAAAACGGGTCTCTGTCGGGGGGCGGTGTATCGGGAGGTAAGTGAAGATCATTGGGGTGAGTATTGGACAAACGAAGTTCGATAGCGCAGCGAGTGGTCAAGCCGGCACCTCGCGGTAGAGGGATGGAGCAGATGGCTTCAAGAACACTAGACTTTCCCGAGGATTGATCGCCGATGACGGCGACTTGCGGAATGGCGATGTCTCGTTCCACGCCGCATGCCCTGAGGTCGTAAATAAGTTCCATGGCATTGCGAGTGCCGCGCGCGACGGCATCTGTAAGTGGTTCGGTCATGGGGGAGATTGATGGGAAAGTGGGACGGGATGCGGATACGGGTGCGGATGTGGTTGGGGTGTTTGTGGAAGGGAGAAATGGGGGAAAGTATGAAAGATTGGTAACAAGGGGAGAAGGTATGGTGCGGTATGGTGTGGAGGGGGGTTGAGGCGGTGTGAGGCGGTGTGAGGCAGGGGAAGATTGGTCAAGGGCGGGGTTCTTGAGTAATGCGCAGCGGCAGGACTCGGGGAAGTGGTGGAAATGGAATTCAGTTGGCGTGATGCTGATGCCCCTGTGATGTGGAGCTGGAGAAACGGAATAGATATGCAATTTTTTGCGGGATATCTAATGGTTTCCTGTTTTGGACGCACAGCAAGGATCAGTGCATGTTTTTTTCTGGTATTTTGGGAAAATATGGAGGGGCATCAGTATAAGACCCAAGTCATGAATGCCGCTTGCATTATCCAATCGGCACATGCCATCAGTCAATGGCATGGGCCCCGCGGCGCTCCAACTTGAGCAATGATGATGTCAACAACTGGTACTGTACAGTACAGTACAGTACAGTACAGTATCATACCGTATCTAGACCACATCTCCCGTACACCATCCTGATCCGAGGCCCTCCTACACCACTGTATTGATCTCCATTCCGCTTCCAGCACTGTCCAGCACTGTCCAGTACTGTACAGTACATACCGTACTGTACAACACAACATCCTACCATGCTGCCAAACACACCACTCAACCCTCCAACTCAACACGACCCACACGACCACCCCCATCCCCGCCGCCAACCTCAGCCCCACCGTCACACCCACATCCCCAGTCCACGCGCCTCCCACTCTACTCATTCTCCATGCCATCCATGGCCCATACCACACCAGCATAACCCCAATACAAGCACGCTCAACAACACCCTCGACACAACGCCCCCGCTTCTTCGTCCCATACCAATTCCTACGTCTCCCACATATGAAACCTATACACCAACACAAACTCGTCTTTCACATTGCTGCTTTTGTGACTCGTCAACTCGATTCGCACAGACAACTCTACACGACTAAGAGGCACCCTATATAAAAACCCCTGGTCAAAAAAGCAACCACTCACCTCCTCTCTCTCACACACATCTTTCATATCTTCACAAACCATTCCGCTAGCTATCTCACCCCACTCTCCCTTCCTACTACCAAAATACCAAACCACAACCGCTCAAACGTTTACCCGCACATTCAACTCATGCCTAACAACCACTACCGCAACTCAAATCCACCCACATCTACAAACCCATCCATCCCCTCACCACCCAATCTCTCACAATCCCACCACCTCCTCTCTCTCACCCAAATCTACCCTTAAATCTTCTCCAATGTCGGAATTCCAAGTAACCCCAAGCACAACTGAAGCGTGTCCGCAGAAATCTGGCACAAAGCAAGCCTCGATTTTCGCAATTCCTCCCACTCGGCGTGTACAACCGGGCATTCCTCATAAAACTGATTAAACCTGTACGACACCGTTTTCACGTAATCGCACAACGTATGAGGCAGCAAATCCTTCTCAAGCTCCGTCAACACTTCAGGCAACCGTAACAGCACCTTTGCAAGTGCCCTCTCCCTGCCATCCACAAACTCAAACCTTACATCACCCATATCCCTCTCCCCATCCATTCCCGACGCCAAAGCAGCCGTTCGGTATATTCCCTGCACACGAGCAAACGCGTACATAATCGACGGCGCTGTATCACCTTCCAGCTTCACCATCTTGTCAAAGCTGAACTTGTAATTACTCGCTCGATTGTTCTTCAGGTCCGCATATTTGACCGCGCACAACCAATCACTTCAGACATATACTGCAACTCTTCCTCACTTTCTTTTCTGCAGGTTCCTGACCAGCCTCTACAGCCTTCGCACTCTCCTCCTCCGCTCTTTTCTCCATCTCACCGCGTGCACGGTCACGTGCCTCGTCCAAAAGTTCCGACAGCTTCGGAGCTGCCCCTGATCGCGTCTTGAACTTCTTCCCGTCCTCGCCTTGCACCAATCCAAAGGGCACATGCTCTAGGGATACCTCTTCACGCAGTATCTCGCTTTTACGCGCCACTGCAAATATCTGCTGGAAATGCAAGCTTTGTCCAATATCTGTGACGTAAAGAATACGCTCAGCCTTGTCCACTGATGACCTGTACCTCACTGCAGCCAAATCTGTCGTCGCATACAAAAACCCGCCATCTGATTTCTGGATGATCACTGGCAGCGGTTTCCCATCTCTCCCCTTGAACTGATCTCCCTCTAGAAATACAACCATCGCACCCTCGTTTTCAACAGCGAGCCCCTTTTCCTTTAATCGTTGACAATGTCGGGCAGGAAAGGATTGTAAAACGATTCTCCTCTCTCTTCCAGTTTGATATCCAATCTGTCGTAGATCTTTTGGAATTCAATCCTACTCAGATCGCAAATGAGGTTCCATGCTCGCAAGGTATCAGGGTTCCCACCTTGCAGTTGCACAACCTCGGCAAGCGCTGCTTGCTTAAACTCGGGGTCTTCATCAAAACGCTTTTTCGCTTTCCGATAAAACTCAACTAGATCTCCTATTCTCGCGGCAGCGATTTCACTAGTGCCACCAACCTTCTCCTCGAGCAGTTCCGGACACTCTGTCTTCATATACGTAATCAATTGTCCGAACTGCGTCCCCCAATCACCTGTATGGTTAAGGCGAATTGTATCATGTCCCAAAAACTCAAGGATCCTCGCGAGTGTATCCCCGATAATGGTACTACGCAAGTGCCCTACATGCATGTCTTTCGCAATGTTGGGACTGCTAAAGTCCACGACAATCCTTTTCGCTGGGGTTCTCTTCTTCACCGCCAACCTCTCTCTGTCAAGCAACATTTCCTTGAGCTTCCCATTTACAAACTCATCAGTTAGTGTCAGATTGATGAAACCTGGTCCTGCAATAGAAGGATCTGTGCACAAGTCATCAATTTGCAACTCTGCCACAATCTTGGCTGCTACGTCCCTGGGCTTTACCTTCAACTTCTTGCTGAGCGCCATTGCAGCATTGCACTGATAATCTCCAAACTCTGGCTTTGTCGCCGTCGTTAACTTCGGATCGTTGCCTGCATCGTCCCCATAGGCGCGTTTCATGGCATCAACGACACGAGAGGCAACCACATTGCGTGTATCCATTGTCGGATCCATGAGTGTTTCGCTTACCGGAGCCGCAGTAGTAGCCTTAGCCGCAAATCTTTGAATACGGGACGGCTTGGTCTTCGGCCGGCAGTGAAGAGTTTGTTGCAGGATTGACCCAAACTGTTTGGAATGCGAAGGCCGTGGCTCACCGGCGGATGGAAGACGAAGGCGGTGCGGTACATTTATATCGGGAGAGGGCCCGTTGAGAGGATACGTTCCGGGAGAGTGGTCGACGTGGCTCCGCTTTGCATCGCTGGATGATCTTTAGAAGCTGAAAAATTAAAGTACTGTTGAATTGGACCAAACTTTTTGGAAAATCTAAATATTTTAAATTGCCCAATGTCAAAAATAAGCTGTACAAGAAGAAGCAGGACGCCTTCGCTATAGGCATACAGTACTGTAGAGACCAAGTCCTGGACATTTCATTCTTATTCTACTGTACTGTTGTCAATCGTGTCAAAGTTGACAGAGGTAACACCTGGCGAGGAAGTAGTCAGGAGATGAAAGAGTACGTTTCCTTAATTCATAGTGATAGTGGGAGCCGCTATCAGAGCTAGAGACAGAGTATGAGCGGATGTGAGATAGCATTCGCTCATAGAGTTGTAGCGCGGGGCGAATGCAAAGCCGAAGTTGTGTGACGCAGGACTAATGCAAAGGTAAGCGACGTAGTCGAGTAGAACTCGATGACTTGACGCGTGAGGCTATAAAGGATAGAATAGCGGTTCTTCCCTTGGGAAAGATAGAAGGACAGCCGACGGACTTGTGCCGATCAAACCTTGCCTATTCATCACCCCATTTACCCCGAGCGCGTCTCCTCCCTTCCGCTGACCTCTAATACGTACTGCTTGAAGGTTATTACCGGAAATTTGACACCTGCAGTGCTGCATAACGCCATAGAACACCCCCCCACAATACGCATTACACCCCCAAATAAAAACCTATCTGTCCGATTTATTCAGCGCTCAAAGTAACTACAACAACGTCTCAAACGGGGCGGTAGTTGCAGAACACTGTGAAAATCTGAAACTACCTATGCTAGAGGGGCTGTTTGGGGTCATATAACACTTGACTTTTATTGCTTCCGAAGAGAACTTAAAGCCAGTCACCGACATTCTAATAGTCAATAAAACGAAGTTGGCTTGTAAAAACATCAGCGGTGCGCTTATGTATTGAACGAACAAGCTTTTCTATTACCTCATCGCTCATGGACTCCCGTGCATTCTCAACAAATTACATCAAATCCTTAGTCGTTGTAAATTGCCTCTTTCCTGCATAAATTGCCCTCGCCAGTATGCCCCACAAATTTTCAACGGGTTCAAATTAGGAGAGCGTGAGAGCCACTTCTTATCTCGAACCCCAGACTCTTTTAACCAGTTGGATGTGTTGGCGGCTGAGTGCTCAGGTGCGTTATTTTGCTGAAAAGTCCAATTCAACGACAAACTATCGTCTGCCCATGGAGGAAAGGACTTCTCCAAAAACTCTATGTTGCGGTATGCGTTTGGATTTCAATTAAATTCATTTAGTTTTTCTTTCCCACAAGAGCAAAATACAGCTCAAACCATGATTCCATTTCCGCGAGGCTGCCGCTTTGATAGAACCAATGATTAATTTCGAAAATCGTGCCAATAGTACTGAAAAGCATCAGGGCCATTGCAGTTAAACCTTGTTTTATCTCTAAAAAGAGATTTCCCGCAGAACTGACCCCTCCTTTGAACATAAATTTTTGCCCATTTGATCTGCACATTATTCAGTCAATGCTGGAATACGCAAAACGCGTTGATATCGAAGGCTCGCACAGTTAGAGAGATATGTAAGAGTCCTACTGGCAGAAATGGGCAAATGAAGGGAATCTATGAGCGCGCTTGAGATGAGAAATGAATTTGAAGCTGTCTTTTTCGTCCCTTATTGTCACTCTTCTGGGCTTTACCAGTTTTTTACTTCATAAGAATCAGGCGCGCGCAGAAATTGTTTAGATTACTCTGTGTGATTGTTTGAGCTGCGATGAGACTACCGAGATGGGTTGGCCAGCTATTTTGAGCGAAATTGCCTGAGATTGCTCTTCTGGGAATAGTTGGCGGCCACGAGGCATTGTAATTATTTGGAACGATCTACAATTGATGCAGCGTAAAAGCAAAAGGGACTGCGATTTGCGTGGAGGAGGATTGGCATTTCGTTTTGCTGTTCTATGTCTCTAAACAGCCCCATAATTAAATTTCGCTCCATCACTGTGCAGTAACATATGTTTGCAGTCAAGTGGGCAACGTTTATATTGTTAATTTTAATGCTGATTACATTGGGAGATTGGTGTTTAATTTTTCAGAGGCCATGGTGTTTTAATGCGAGTCATGGGGGCTCTATGGCGTCATGCAGTATCTATTGCATTGTACTCAACTGTGCAGTACTGTACTGTACATCTCTTGCTAAATACACTTTTTGCACTTTGTCGAAGGACCATTATACAGTACAGTGTAAGTAGCTTAAGTTTACTATAAATAATAACTGAAGCCTCCGCAAAAAGTACAAGGACCGTGTCTTCTCAACCCATGAGTCGAAGTTAGCGCAGTCGAGCGACTTAGCCGTTTGGTACAGCTCTGATGACTCCCATATTTGGTATCAGAGTTCCGAGAGCGGATAATGAGTCAACAGCTAATCACATCCGAGAATTTGGATCATCTCATCGCGCGCTACGCCTAGATTGCGTGTCCTTTTTGTTCCGTGATAATCGAAATGTGAGGAAGGAGACGTTACAGAAGACTAATCCGTTTTAATTTGAATCGGATAGCGATTCAGGCTAATAAGAAGTAGCGGATGAGACAGATGAAAAACTCACAGCGTCCTAAAAGGTAGTAAGTCCACCGACAATGGTTAGAAGTCATATGCATCGAAAAATACAGTAGGAAAATTGGAAGAGCAAAATTGACTATTTGGACGCTAAAATCCCTCTATCTGTCATTGAAGGGGCTTACCGACTATTCGGATGTTATTGGTACTTCATTTATGTCCGTTGAATTAATGCTCCAAACTCGCGTCGAAACAGAGGTATGATTCTTCAAAAGCAGAATTACAAGGTGGACGGAGTCATAGGCTCCTACCTTTCGTTCATGATTTCTTTAATTGCGGTGGTAGATAACGGTGCACAAGCGATTTTATTCAGCACCATCACAATCTCCTAATCTTGCTTGCAAAATTTTCGTCCGATATCAACACTGGTTATATTTTTTGCTATTCAACAGTCCCCTCCATTTTCGACATGATCTTTAGATTGTTTGCTATCGGTCACTTAAAGATGTGCTTCCACTTTCTGGGCGTCGTTTTCTCTCCACTTCATTCCCTCCACTTTCATTATTGATCTCTATGTCAAGTAAATCCCCAAATACCTGAAGGAATATTTTTACGACCTGCAATCCGTATGCATTACCAGGACGACGCAGTCACAGCGAAAGGATCAGAGAACCGATTACCGGAACAATACTTCAGGCAAGTCTCACTAACTATACTGAAGAAGATAGTGTCGGAAAAAGTGTTATGATATGCTTGGCTGTACCTAGATGATACAGAGAGGAAACGGAGGGGCTACGATCAAGAGGGGGAAAAACAGGAAGGGAATACCGCACGAAAATGGCTTTTTCATCTTTTTCGTGTTGGGTGACCTCTTGCTTTTGCACGAGGCCTTTTTATCTGCGCCGAGGAGTCTCTAGATGTTAGGGAGAATTATTGTACACTAATACTGCGTCAAGCACTGACGCAACTATTGCGTGTGAGTACTGAATTGTGGTGCTGACTGAGCGCGTTAACAATTCAGGCGCATATCTGTGATAACGTAACCTTCTAACAGCTTTAAAACAGATCAAGAAGCGTGGCAACGATGTTGCACAACAAATATTTCGCCTTGCGATGTGTGCTATGACTTAACCCATTATTCATATTCATACAGTGGGAAAAAACTAAGTCAAAAGACTTCGGACCTTACAGAACCACCGGGAGTGGGTAAATGGACATGATCTGTTTGTCAAGGACGTTAAAAGTACAATGCCAAAGAAGCTATTCACAGTAATTTTGTTGACCTTCCCCAACCGTGCTGTGATCTATCGGAGCGTATGGGAATCGTTTCTTCCCTGCAAGACCTTGCTGGAGTACTTACTGTTACTTCTGTTTCCTACTCCACAAACTTTAGGAACTCACAAATTCTGATTCCGGAGAGCTGTACTCGTTTATCGATATGTGCAACTTCAACCACTTCTACGTCTCAAATTTTGCGCATTTCGCTGCTCCGCTTCTTCTTGAGACAACAAAATAAGGACCCAATTAGTATAATACATATGATGGTGCAAAATATGTAACTTTTTTGGATTTGAAGCAAATTATGGCCTCCTTCTATGTCATCGCTTTGTTGCGTTCTGGTTTCCGGTATAGCCTGGAAAAAGGCAAGCGAATGTTAGGTCGTACAAGTAACGGCTTCATGGACACCAATAACCTATTCGGTATTTGAGTCGCTGCTTGACCGACCAAAAACCTAATTTCAGACATTCAGAACAGTAATATCTCGCCCGTGTATGGGCTAAGCTACAGCTTCACCCAATTACGCAATGGAGATATATTTACCCTGGGATCAGAACGTAGCGCGCCTCGCTGTATCCATAACTTGTCAGATGCATCGGAAAGGCTCGCATGCTTGCTTTTCCGTTTTCTAGAATTAAATTACGAAAACCATTACCCTCTTGAAGCTAAGAATCAATTCACACATGGTTTTTCCCGAGTTCCGACTGACGCAGAGCCAGAACCAGTCGACGCTGAAATCTTGTGTTAAGTAGTCCGCATATCCCGGGTGGCGGTAAAGTCGAAGAGCTCTTTTGGTTTTTTTGGATCATAAATTGGTTTTAAATAAGCTACAACGATTATTTGGTAGAAGATTCACGTATGTCCCACGGAAAAATCCGGAAATTTGGAAACAACGGATGGGAATTCTGAGCCATCCGAAAAAGATCTCTGAGGACACGAAACTCATGCCGATCACGTCTCAAGAATTTTTGGAAGCCCGAGGCACCCAAACGCTTTGGCGGAAGCTCGCGGAAGAGGTTAGAACCCGCAAGTTCCATTACGCCCATGACCGACACGGCTTCCTGGTTCGGCACTCCATGCTCGACGGTGCTCTCCAACGTATAGTTTCATTTTCTTTGTACGCGCCCCCTTCCCTTGTCTCAACTCCTTTGCCTCGGTGACCATCCCGCATCTATATGTATGTACTACCTTCTGTGCCTCGATTAGGGAGGCAGTAGAGTGGGGAGGTATAGGAAGCAAAAGTACCAGATGGTTTGGACTTACTGTTGAATCAAGCCACTGGCCTTGAAAGAAACCTAATTATGTAGCACAGAGACGAGACGGGTAGCAAAGAGAAGTCGAGCCGCAAGATAAAACTAGGTTCTGTTGTGCAGAGACGTAGAACGAAGATGTACCACAAAACAAACCGAGGTAGCTAGTGCAGAGACAACGAAGAGACCACGAACTAAAAGGAAAAACATCCTCATGCTGGTCTCCTTTCCTGAGCAAAGTCTTTTTTCTCGCCCAAACGAATTGTAGGGTAGCTCCGAGGTGGTTGGCGACGAAGATAGTGAAGCAGAAGAGATAAGTCGTTGAGCAGACTTAGCGGACTGGGGCCATAACATGATAGATGTAACGAGGAGAGGGGGCGACGTAGAGAGAGAACGAGAAAATTAGAGAGAGAGTTTGTGAGGGACAAACAGAAAGAGATGGGAGAAGAGAAGGTGGTGAGAGGCTTTACTCAGACAGAACAATGAGGGATACCGGGGCTTATAAAGACCTAGATGCGCGTCGAATGGTGCTTCCGGATGATCGAAAGAAGTTTCCAGACGCCATGTAGACAACGGTGGGGCGCTAACACTAAACATGCTTGAGATGATCTAAAGTAGATCAGCTCAAGCTTGAAGCGCTGAAACGTAAGGGTCAAGTTCTAGGTTTACTGTAAAACTACAGTAATGCCTATAAGGCTCTTCGCGGGCTACGATATGTCAGAAGAGGCAACATAAATTAGTTACACTCACGGTGGGGACAGGTCCGGGTCATTAGGCAAGAAGTCACGTAATGCACCACCCGGTGATGTGGGCGATTTAATAACTGCAGTACGTACCCGCCAAAACATCAGCCAATACTAAACCCTGCCCCCTCCCACGTCCACAATCCTCCGTCATTCTTGCCACCCCACCGACCACGAGCCTCTTACGCAGCGCGTTAGATGGCCCCAACTCATCAACGGGGTTCAGCAACACGATCGCAACTCCACGTGAATGTTCTACTCGCATCGTTGGGAGTGGTACACAATAGACACTGATCACTTGAAAAGAATAAAAACAAAAACAGTACACTACGGAAAATACAGACGACAGATATACCAACCACACGCAAGAATATAGCCGCGATATCATTGACAAACTGCACGTAGAATGGCGATACCGAGTGATATTCATTTGATCTCTACAAGGCTCGGGCTGGGCAGACAAATCACACGAAGAGCCAGTACAAGCGATGGAAACAGCTGACTGGAACAGTATTCTAAAGAACACACTTCCAATCCTGCAGAATATATCGCTCTGCCCAATCACATGTCTTCATTGCCATAAAATGGATTCTCAAAGGCGACTTTGTAGCTGTAGCTTCGGATCTACGACCATTATTATTTAAAGATAAAGAACCCTGCATACAGCACTTGGCGCATGCACTGTAATGTGCTAGGCAGTACACACTAGTTGGTGACTGCATTTTGCCCAAACCCCTGCTGGCATGTGGCAAATCTATTTCCACATCCATTCCCCAGCTGTCTGAAAAAAATCGGGCTGAATTTATGAAAAACAGTTCAAAAAAATCTCAAGCTGGGCAGCGGTATCACTACTGATAGAGTTGCAATAATTATACAGAATAAGCAATTTTCGACCGGTCACTTCACTACTTTCATTTTAACAGTATAAATTCATTTCAAGCTGGAAGCTCGTCAATCAGTTTCATTGCGATACTCTTTTGCCTAGGGAGAAGCAAAACAAAGGGGATGGAGAGAACATTTGAAATATGCTGGCGTGTGTCCTACAAGAAAAATATGGGGTCACTATTGATTCTTTAACCAACAATTGTACTATAGTTACTGACTGCGAAAGTTTAACGGCAAACGTTGCCCACTCATCCGTGAGCGCTAGAGTATCACCAATGGACCAAAAGTGTATGAGCTGTATGTTACACCAAATTAATGCTGCTATGCTATGCGTTTGGATCGTTAGCAACGAATACATTTCTTACCATAATACACAATCATTTTCAAGCAATCAAGACTGTTGTATGCATTTTCAAAAAAATGGGATGGATGGGAGATTCTCCAAGGGCTTTCATCGAGCATTTGTCCACGTTATTATCGACCACTTGGAGGCTAAAATAGTAGTTCACAATCTCTGGCTAGTGGGTTGCTTCTTACACCTTCTTTTTAAGGAGATGCAGTTTATATGAAATAATTCCAATAAGCAGGACTAATTACGAAGGCCAAGGGCTCTCAATCGAGAAATGGCGGTAATCTCCGACTTGGGTTATAATGTTCTGAATGGGCAGTTGATGAATTTCAGTTCCGTCCCTGATCTCCCTTCTGCTGACAGTGGCAGTATGGCAACTCTTCCGCTCCTCCCACGATCCGAGGAAGAGAAAACTATCCCTCGTCAACTTCGCGGACTCTCACTGCAGTCCAACGTACTATTCCGATGAAATCTCACGCTATGAAGCTATGGATACTGGTTTTCACTTAAATGATCATGATGATTTCGTGGAAGATGGCTCTTCGGCTGTTTCATTTTGGATATAGAGAAGGGCTTCGTACCCAGCGCTTTTCAAAGTGGTAAGTCGAGTTTTTTTGCCTATTTCTCCTGTGCTAGTGAGCCTGTTTTTTCTGCTGTAAACAAGATTGTCACATAAGATAGGACCAGCCTGAAGCGCGAAAAATTAGACGACATTGTTGTAGACCATTCTCTTATTCGTGAAGCTAGTATCTCAACTTTCAGCTATAAGTATACTAGTATGGAAGTGAAGCATTTTCCTTGACATAAATGTAGCAATATGGAACTTTAAAGGGATCACACACCCGTTGGTTGGGGTTTTAGAAGCAAATCTTCTTCGAAAGATCTGCTAACATGCTAACGCACTTAGCTGTCTAAGAGTACTAAGAGGGTTAGCAGGGTAGTTCGACTGTAGTTCGCGCTCGAAAAGTAGGAGAATGCCCTACGCTCCTCCGGTAAATTTCTGCTAATTTCTGTTAGAAATAATGGGAAAGGGAGTAAAGAAAGGAAAATAGGGTTTTTTTAGGGTTTTTTAGGGGATGAGGGATTTAGGGGATTTAGGAAAAGGTGGTTAAAGGAAAAGGTAGCGTGACTACTCCGGCCACGGTTCGTAGAGAGTCTACCCTGTACTCCTATATAGGGTAGCTCCGACTACTGTAGTCGCTCGCTAGATAGATGTAGCTATAGTGAGCCCGTGCAGCGCTAGGCTTGCCGGTCACTAGCTAGGAATCAAAGTTGGCTTCGAACTTCCGGACTACTCCGGTCACAGAAGTAAAAAGGTAGACTTTGAATAGAGATTTCGTTGTTTAGTTTACTGTGGGGCGGCTAAGGCCGGCGAACCTAAGTAGTAGAAGTGCCACCTACTGTTGTACTGTCAGCTAATTATTCCTACAGCAATTGCTAAAATAAAGAGATACTCAAAGGAAAAAGAAGTAATTGCCAGCGACCTTATACGTGGGCCTTAAATGTGGCACCTACACGTGGATTTTTACAGGACAGCGTGTCCATACTGTGGTAGATACAGTATGCGCGCGAAAATTAAGGTCCAGGTTCCCAAAATAAATTCTGATAAAACAGCGTGCTTTTGTGATCAGCCAACATTCCATTGACTCCACGCGAAAGCTGCGAGGGCTGAGGCAATGGACAGTTCAATGGTTTTGACGTCGGAAAATGTGACAGTAGTGACAGCAGAGAATGCGGTGGTGGTAAAGGGGGACAATCTGCGTTTAGTACTTCCTTACATAAGTTCCCTGTGAACAAAAAATTATGGATCGATGTGCATGAATAAAGATTTGATTCTCTAGGCGTCTCCGTTAATCTGCGATCAACATATGAACAATTGAGTAAAGAAAAAAATTGCGCGACTCTTGGTCACCTCTACTGTCCGCCAAAATGTGACTAGAGTACCCTTATATTCACAGCCACTAACAGTTGAACGTCATTCAAAACTATGAGCATCAATTTATTGAGATTCGGAAATGATTAAATACTGCTTTACACCAGGAAAATGGTGAAGGCGACGGCGGTTGACGGGAACAGAAACATAATGGACGACAAGACATACAAGGTTGGTCAGGTACTTCCCTCTCTTCGACGCTGAGGAAGTGCTATTCTTTCTAGCGACGAAATTGGCCACTTGCTGGGCACCCATTTCAAACCCCGAACTAATGCAACCGGAAACATCGACACGGAGGGGTGGATGAATACTGTGAAGGGTTCAAAAGGATTCATAATGACAATTTTTTCCGTCTCTTTCTGGAAGAGATGAGGAAATGGGCAGCGCGAGCGTAGCAGGAGGAATAAAGGCTGATTAAAGAGACGTCCAAACCGTGTGGGGAGAAAAAAAAGTCTGGATACTTATGGGGAGACGCAGATGCCTGGTGGAGGCCTCTAATTTACAACACAATTCAACACTTGTTATTTGCAATCCTATCTTTGGCAATGCTATATCGCCTGCTTTACTACCTACCTCTTTCACTATTCATCCGCCATCATATGCCCCTACAGTCACGTTTTTTTAGCTCTGTGGATCTACTTACGACATGATGGCACAGCTCTACATTTGCACTCTCTAGTCATTCTTAATAAAATGACCATATGCATCTGTGACTGCAGCATAGATTGGAAAAAAACTCATTACCAACCCAACTCAAGTGCTGTGCGCACTAGACACTCATCCCCAGCTCAATCCTGAAATCTTGCGCCGGTAGTGCTTACATGTTGGTAAATCTCATGCAGAATCACTGTTTTGAGGTCATCACTGTCTGTGAGCGTTTTACCAGTAACATTATTCTACCAAGCAGTACTATATTTCAAGACAAATCCTTTCCGTCTGCATTCTCATTGCCATTAATGTCTTTACCGCGGACAGTCTCGGTAGCAGGCATCGGCCTTCACAGCGGCTACCAGCAAAACGACATCCTTGCCTGTCTTGCGAACAAAAATTAATTACGGGCGCCCCATCAAGGTCGAAAACCCACTTGTCACCCTCTGGAGATCGGCGATCTTTGCGAACTTCGCAAGTTCATGTGCTCGCCAGCATCTCGCTTATGTTGCACCTTCTATTGACGCCCTCCTGTGTGTCTAAACTTACCCAGCCTTCAAGATCCATTATCGAAATTCCAATCTTTATCGCTTCACTCTCTGAGGCTTATCCTAGTTCACCCTTTTTTTACCACTCTTACATTGACCTTATCGCAAAGAACTTTGAAATCGAGCCAAAAATGTTTCACCAATCCTATTTTGACCCACGTCCAAAAGTTCTTTTAAAAATTACTACGGAATTTTGTTGCGTGGGCACCTGGACGTTCATGTGTAATGATACCACGCTGTTACGCGAAGTTCAATGCCCCAATGGATTGTTTGGGAGGCCAGACCGCCGATTTGTGCAGCTAAGGTCCTGAACGGAAAAAAAGCCGCGAAACAGTTGGCGAACATCTTGGTAAAGTTGGAATAAGGCAGCATGAGTCGGCTTCCACGGCAAGATAAATCAGTCGCTTCGTAGCCTGGATGCGCGACCCCCGGACATCCTGGTCTGCAATGGGTCCTATGAGTCGCATACCATGCCACATGTCTCTGTGGCCCACGACATCTCAGTCTCACCGCTATTCCAACGGAGCCTTAAGTACGAGGGAACCTGTGCGGCGCGTGCCGTCGCAAATGCAGCGGGAAGACAAAAAAAGATAATCCGCGTCCAATCCTAAGTCGTCGGTAATCCCTGCAAGGCAATACCAGGACGCTGACGAAAATATGTTCTGCTCGTTTTCGGCTCCCAGGGACCCTCATCTTGTACAATGTCCTTTGTCACCAACGGCTAAGTGCCGCTGTCGCGACCACCAGCGGAACCCCTATCGGTCGACTTCAAACCCAACTTCACAACAGCTGAATCCTGGTACATAGGCCACGTCTGCCTCGTCTTCTCCCGAGCTTTCAATCGTCTGGTGAGCAATGTCTCCATTACAACGGATCAATACTGTACCTTTGTCACATTTATCCAAAAGCCTACACGTGTGATGTGTGCAATGTCCTTAACTGTAAAGTACTTTGCTGTACCTCTGTACTGCAGGAGAGATTACTGTACTTACGCAACTGTTTGGCTCGAAGTCACAGTACTGGCGAGGCACATCCACTGTAAGGATACTGTCAGCAGTGATGTGCTGTCGCCCGATTCAGGTCGCAGTACTATACCATGGCTTCCTCGGGTGTGCAGTAGTCGTCGAGAAGGCAAGGAGGAATTGTTCAGTAAACCGCTACCCGCGCTTGCCGATGTCATTCGCCCACACGCCCAACTACTTTCAAACTCTTTACCCCTTCCTTTATCTACGCATCTTCGCTCGCACGAACTCCTTCCAAAGAGCTTGGGACTGTCCGTGTGCCGGTCTATTTCGCAGTTGCACCACAAGTACTGTATCATGTTGTGTACTGTACAGTACTGTTGTCGGAACAGTCTGAACGACTGATATAAGGACTGTAAGATTAACTTGGGTTGATGAGCTGTGATTAGCTACCAGAGAAGAATCTCAAGTCAGTACAAATTGCTGGGTCGGGTGCCCTCGGATTCGGGGCCCACCGCTTTATTATTACTATACTTCCCACCCTCTGCAACTGGAGCTTCAGCAAACTTTCCGGGTCTGACATTATGCTAGTGCTAGCATCAATCGTTCGCAACCCTCGGAGGTCCAAGGTCAAGCCAATGATCTTAGCTTGGACTCCTGCATTCATCGTTGGAGACCGTCAGCGCAGCACTACCACCTCCAGTATATTGTAGCTGTATGTCCCATGGACAGCTTTCCCATCAGCTGGCGTCACTAGCTCAGCACTACCGCCTCCAATTTATTGTAGCTTTATGTCCTATGAACAGCTTCCTTATCAGCAACCCTCACTAGCTCAGCAATACCGCCTCCAGTGTAGTGTGGCTATGCATCCAATGGTAAGCAACCGATGCAGGCTCAGCGCTTCCGCTCAGCACTCGAGCATCTTCGTGGGACTACCTTTATTCATCGCCATTCTCATCCGGGATGTCTGGGCTCTGGCCGACTCACCACTCACGCCATATGGCATAGTCTAGCGGCTCATGTCCATTCTAAACTCTAGGATGGGTGTAAAAATCGCAGTTGTATGCATACTGCATTCTTGTTTCGACGGCAATTCATCAAAAAACGGCTACATTCGTCGGCGCATTGTCAACCAAAATTATAGTGCGGTTCAAAAAGATACTGTGACCTCCTAAACGCTCGGTGTGCCTGCAATTTTTATTTATTAACACCTTTTCTTGTCTACGGGGGAGAGCAGAGAGAGAAGGCAAATGGAAAGTAAAACCAAGAACATCAAAAAAATGCTTGTTCCATAATTGGTTCAAAAATATAGCACCGTACCAAAAAGATATCACTAAGACAGCATTGCTTCATCTGGCGGATCAAAAAAGCGTAATATCGTCACAGCAGGACGATAGACTAGAACTTTACTTTCAATCTTAAGTTCGTGATGAGAGGAATTTGTAAGCTTGATTCAGAGTGGTTCTGAGTCTGAGTTCTGAAATGATAGTTTACATCTCAGCTCTTGCCATTAAGAGCGCTCTCATTCGTTCTATTTGATTCGGAAGTTCGATGTTCATGGCCGGAAACCTCGGCAAAACTCCAACGAAGAGTAAAGATGGAACCAATCCTTCTGATTTCATAGTATCGTACATAGCCTTAACGGCGAGACGTTAGGAAATTTATATTTCAATGTCAGGCTTTGAATGGCGAATCTTGTGGTAAATAAGGTGTAAAAAACCATGGTAACCTTCATCGGAACCAATAGAATTTTGGTTTGTCAACAGCAGATAGGCTGAGTTTAATTCCATTCGATTCTACCAAATCTTTCCACGCTTTGAAAAAGAATTGTACACCTCGGTCCACTTTCGTTCTTACCGAAAATCCAGTGTGAATTGTAGCCCAGCACTCAAGACAAGAGTCCCAAATAGATTCCGTACTTTAACTGTGTAGTAATATAGCATTACCGAAATGGATTTGCGTATCCACGATATGCAGTACAGGATTTTTTTCAAGAAATGTAATATCAAGAGCTAATTCTTATTTAAATATGAATACATAGGGCGTACTAACATGGAATGATCTGGGCATCGGTTCAAAGAGCTAACATGTGCGGCCCTGTTTAGATACCTCCGAAATCGAATCTTGCATCTCAGGCGTTGCCTCGGCTGATCTAGATCTTTTTATCAGATTGTACAGCTTTGAGGCAGATAGATGGAAAATGTGTAAATGGAGGGGCTTTAATTGAGACTTTGTGTACAGAACTTGAGAAAAATCCCACCCGACGTAATGATGGCCGTGTTCGCGTGTGATTGACGTAGCCCATCCATGTATTATGGACACAAGTAGGCTGTCAACGTTGTCTGCAACAAGTCCAAATTTGTCTAAAGTTTCCAGGCCGATCAAAAATGGAATACTTGCATTAACTTCGACGTGTATCGGGATAAAAGCACCGTCAACCATTGTAATACGAGTTGCAATCTGTGCAAAGCTTGAAAAGATTCCATTACCAAAATTGTAAGCAGTTTTCACGTGCCTAGGTTTTATCTAAATCCCAATTAGGTCACAATATGCCTTTGCTTGTGATTTTCCAATCCCTGATTTTTGAGCATCAGTGTCGAGACACATCCCATGTAATTTCTCTGAAATGGAGTGCTTTGGCAATTTTCTGCTCTTGGCAGTTTAGATCTCATTTTTTACGTAATAGTTCTCCAATTTTCTTTGCTTCCGTGGAAGAGAGACACATTTCACGTTATAAATGGGAGTCTTCTCGCGTTACCTTACATTTTGCCTTTCGTTAGAAGCACTTCGGCTTTTTTGCGTACCCCTAGTTAAAAATCCTCGTCATCCGAAAACGATTGGTCCTTATCTGAAATTTGCGAGAATATCTGTTCAGGGGCATACGTTGAGTCATCTTTATCCATACTTTCATTTTCAGATTCTTCAATGTCATCATCACTGCTGACGTCTCCGGAGAAATCCTGAGCAAATAGTATTTCTTCATCAACTGATTGATCATCATGATCCAATTCCCGAACGAGCTCAAAAAGTACGCGTTTAGTGGCTTTGGTCTGTTCTTTAAATGAGTTTCTCTAATAGTGTTGAACTTTCCGAGAAAAATTCTCAGCCACTGATTAGCGACACAGAAAAGGTACAGCGAACACCCTGTGGGTCTTGGTGTGTGTGTGTGTTGGTTTTCTCATTTTTTGACGGTGTTCCGTTCCAAGACGAGAAGAACTGCGCACCGCGCATTGCACTACATGCTGCAGTCACTATTGCGGAGAATAGTTTGTGTAAAGATCTTTGAAAGGACAACAGATTCATGGCGGATGGTTGGCACATTGCGTTCTACGAAAAAAAATCATCTTGCGAGTAATGGATGGATTACTCAGAATCTGCCCCAAGAAAAGCATTGCGATAGCGAAGTACTCTAAATAACCGAGTCCTTAATTCATCAAAAGCGAGGAAGCTATCCACAACATAACCTTTGACGCAGTCCACCAGAGACTAATGAAACTCTGTGGTCTGTCTAATACCTTAACTGAAAACCATATCAATATACCCTTTTACCGGTACAAATTAATGATGATTTAATGTTTCGAAATGTTGGGCTTTTTTTCTTTATTTTACTACTGTACGTCCTCTTTTTTGAGCAAAGTCAATCATTTTTTCGTTCATTGCTTTATTTTCTGGTCCTACTGTAGACACTTTTCAATTTCTTTCTGTTTTCGATTTGTTTGTTGTTTAAACTTTGTTTTCATTTTCAATTTGTTTTTTCAATTTATTTCCTTTCTTAATTTCGGACTCAATTTTCACGCAAGAATCATTCTTAATTTTATAATTCAATTTACTCAGAACAAGATCGAATATCCAGATTGAATTTAACTGAATTAAATGTGAAACAACCATTAAATGTTTCTTTTCAAGCCTTATGGTGCTGTAAAAGTAAATATCTCTCGAAACTCCGTTTGCACTCCTGAAAGTACGGTTTTTTTTGTTTTGTAAGCGTTTCTTGTGCTTGCGGCTCTGGAAGTAGTAAAAATGGGCATAGACCCGCTGCAAGTAACATTGCAAGCCTACAGCTCTTCTTCTGTACGGACACACATGAAGAAGTAGCCTTAGAAACCCCAGCCCGGTCAGCCAATCGACGGTCAGCTTTGTGCCATAGGCTTAGCGGAGATCTAGGAGTAGATCTGTAAGCAATTTTAAGCGTAGAAGGATCTGTATGATCAATTTCTGAAACAAGATAACGTGGCCACGTGGAAGATATGAAATCTGCACTTGACCTGAACCTAAATTAACCCGTGTAGAACCTAAGACTGATCCTCAAACTGCAGAGACACATTTCGTTACGATATTGGCCGTTAGCAAAGCCTCGGATTGGTCTGAGACAAACATTTTTCTGTGCCACGTGTATATTTTTTCATTAGCCGGCGAAATCGGGACATTTGGCGAAATCGGAGTGACACTCGTACAGTATTTGCAGTGCTCACAGTAAGGTTAAGAGTGATAGTGACAGACTATGAAAGCTTTAGTGGTAGTTCGGTACACTGTACTGTACTGTTACAGCTTACTGCGAAGACTGTAAAGCACAGATCAGGTTGCTTGTCACACGAACACTGATGCCTCCTGGGCCTGGAGACCAGGCCAGGGGCACTTTATATAGACTAGCGAGGTGCTGTAAAGTCACTAATGTACGACCCAACTGTGCACTAAAATGCATCAAATGCAGTAATTGAATTGAATGCCGTAGTTGCATTTGACACGAATGCATTAATGCAGTAGTCCGATAATGCAACTGTCACTGTACTAGACTGAAATACACGTACACATGCCACGTACTAATTGAGCCGTAACATTCGTACCTTGTGCACTCCTCGCGTACAGTACATCGCCCGAAAAATAAAATATCAACTTGAAACACACACAAATTCAAATCGAAAAAAATCGAAAAAAATCACGAGGCAAATTCAATCGCAAGAGGCATCGACTCAGGCAATTTTCCCCGACCTCCCCTTCGATTCCAAATCCAAATCAGCCCTACAGGCCAGCTTGGACGTCTGCGGTACTTGGTCCGGCCTGCTTGCTGGGTTGACTGCTTGCGATTCGAATTTGGTTTCCCAAATGAAGCAGCTTCTGGATGGTCCTGAAAACTACATGCCTTCTTTTTCCCTGGCCCCTTTAGCGTTTCCTGTTCCTCTTGTGGTCCCTGATACTTTTTGTCCCATTCGCCGACCACTAGAATGCTGTAGTCCCACCACTTCCTCTTGGCCCGAATTTCCCTCACGAACTGCACCTCCCCACTTCCTCGGCCAGAGGCACCTCCCGCACCACCTTTCTAATGAAGTGTTTCACTTTCACGAGCCCCATACTCACCCTCATCATGAATTTTTTCCCTTCTATCAACGCCTCGTATGCTGCCCGAATCTTTTGCTCTGCCATCCTGATGTTCTGCAATGAATTCAGGCTCTGCACTGCAGCATCCCCCTTGCTTATGTAGCCTTCTTGGCCATTAGAGCCCTGCCACTTCCCTTGCAGCCCCTTGTAAATGCTGACCGATTTCAATTTCAGATCAAACATTGGAATGTTGATCAATTCCAACTTATCTCTCCAAAGCTCCTTTCCTCTTTGTTTTACACTGTACGTTTCTGTCCGGGAGAGCTGGAGTGGCCGCACCCTTTTGAAGGGAAGCGATCTAGTCACCTACGTTGTTTTCATCCTCTGCGTGATGCATAACCGAGTCTTGAGGAATAGAACCTCCTGGCTGAAGCTCAGCACCCCGCTGACTTTGGTCCGGCATTTCTGAGTTTGGGTTCGCTCTTGTTCCCGAGCGAACCATGTTTCTTCCCTTAGGCGAAACTTGACCTTCTCAGTCAGCAGGTTGCGACCCTGGCTCTGATTTCGACTTTTTCCGAGAATGTCTCCTCTTGAACCGTCAAATGATCGCCTCGTGCGCACAAACTCTTTCCCGGGAGTCCCCTCCCTTATTTTCGGCTTATTGCTATTGTTTATGGTGCCTACAAGAAGTCTGGATCCCGTAAATCCGAAAATTGCCCTTCGCGGACGCAACAAGAAGATGATTTTTTCAAAAAAGGCTGGCCTTGCCTCGGACGTTGGATGCCGTCCCAGATTCTGAAGACTTTCGTACCTTGATTGCACCCTCGCAATGACTATCTCGGGTAGTCGTGCTGGTAAAATCGATTTTATGTTACAGCTTGCTGCGAAGACTGTAAAGCACAGATCAGGTTGCTTGTCACACGAACACTGATGCCTCCCTGGGCCTGGAGACCAGGCCAGGGGCACTTTATATAGACTAGCGAGGTACTGTAAAGTCACTAATGTACGACCCAACTGTGCACTAAAATGCATCAAATGCAGTAATTGAATCGAATGCCGTAGTTGCATTTGACACGAATGCATTAATGCAGTAGCCCGATTATGCAACTGTCACTGTACTACACTGATAATACACCTGCACATGCCACATACTAATTGAGCCGTAACAGTACTGTACTACTAGACCTTTGGCGAAAATACTCATTTTCTCGATATGACAAGAGAGGGTACAAAAAAGTAGTGTTAAACACGAAATAGCAGTGCGCCAACGTAACATCCAAGTGTTACATAGTACGAAAAGTTTAATAAAAGAAAAATTAGTTTTTGCTAAAATTCTATGGTATTCAAAAAAAGATTTAGTGATATTGCAAAGAGTACGCAAATTGGAAAATATTCGAGTATTGCTGTAGAAACCTTCTTTACGCGCATGACAGTTTACATCAAATGGTTTCTACGGTGTCCACTGCAGGAACCGACTAAAGGGCTGGGAACTAATCAGATGATCCACTTCGTTCACGTGCAGCGGCGTGCGCGAGCAAATAGTCATAGCGATAGACGACCAGATGATGCAACTAAGGCGCTGCCATACAGGCCGGCGCATCAAGCCTGCATTCGTATTAAATCTCCGCGCAAATCGCAGGATTAACTCCTTAAGCAAAACAACAGTTTATGGGGCAGGCACACCGAGAGAATCAAACGCGATCGATTGGAAACGTGAAGTTCGGTGCACGGGTCGGGTGTCGGCCGGTGCAAGGGGGCGGCGCGACAGGCTGCGTTCCAGGTCCCGTACCTTGTCACGTTGCGCCAATACAGCAGCGCCGCCAACGGCCGTGGCCTTGGTGCGGACGGCGTCTTTGAACGGGGAGCCGACGGAATGTCACACGCGACAGACCGTGTCTTCGTTGCTCGGATCGGTGGGGGGGGTTTAACAAGGATATCCGCGGGCCGAAGCTCTGTGCCAGGGATGAGGAGAGGCATTTTGTACTGATAGTCAAGATAGAAAGAAGTTTAATGCATTCACTATCTACTGAGTCTGGCGGCACGGAAGACATGGCACGCGAGCGCGTTGCGAGGGCGTTTTGACGGTGTGTGCGGCCAAAACCGGCAGGGTAGAGGTCGGCCGCGTGATCGCCGGGGTCCATGCTTCGCTTGCAATGCTGACAGGTTATCGGGAGTGAGTCAGTGTAGACCGGCAATCCTAGGTGACGGGGTAGCATGACGGTCCAGTGGGCTCTCGTCACCTTGGTAGCATTGGTAGGGTGGGCCTGGAGGAAGGCGGCGGCGGAGCTGTTCGGAAGGCAAAGCCACGGATCCGGTGCCTGATTTCGTCGGCACTGTGTTGATCCGGGCTGGGGGAGGCTGCCCATGCGTCGTCTTGCCAGAAAGTCTTGGCCTAGGCCTCGTGCTGCACCCTTTTTAGTTGAGCCTGGATGTTGTGGTGGTGTGGCAGCAAGGGCGTTGAGGTCAAAAGGTCCAGGTCAATGGAGTTCGTGCGTCCAGGAATTCCAAGGCAATACTGGCGGAGAGGCGGCCGCGCTTGGGCCAGGAGCTAGGGAGTAGTGCTCGTATGGAGGAGGGTGCTTCTGCAAAGCTTGATTTACTGAATAGCTGAGCCAGTAGTAGTATTTCACTTGGTAAATATGGGTTTACTGTATCAAAAATAGTTTATTGTGTTTTTGTGCAGAAAGTTCGTGTTTACGTACTATTACTAAATTCTTTCTCTTTAGTCACCAGCGGCGGCCCTTGACCACCTGCGGCAACTAATCTCGTCGACCATATGGTCTACCTTTGCAACATCGATCCTAGCGCGTACTCCCAAGCTGGGCAGAGACGAACTTCAACTATCTCAGCTTACACTGTCAGCTAGGCTTGTACGCCTCTTATAATACATAAAGTAAAGATGATTATACATATATCTTTAGTGTGTTAAATTCGGCCATTAGTCAAGAGGCCTGTCATTTCTGTAATGTCGGTCATCTCAGGTATCTACTCAGTATTTGAATTGGAGATGTACTGTACTACTGTACTGTTCTACTGTACTTACTCTACAGTAGTAGTTGAATCCGTCTTTACTCATTAATTTTCTTCATTACTTGTAAAGGGCCACCAAAATTGACTAGCTTTGGAGCGGGAGGCAAACTTCTGCATGTTGCGGGCTACGACCAATCGCTGAAGCTGCACACGTGGACCAAATGGCATAGCTGAGCTTTTGATAAAGCCGAGAGGATACCTTCGCCGCAGGGCTTCCGATACGGGCCGCGATGGCGGCCGCATACTCGTCGACCACCTTGGATGTGGTCTCCAATGGGCATCCCAGGGAATCACAGGCTAGCGGGACAAACTGCCAGCCGAGAAGCGGGCGTCCCGGTGAAGCATGGCCAGGAATGGCGGCGATTTCGGTCGCGAAGTCTCTCAGTTTCCGTCGTTCTGCCGCATTGGCGGCAGCGCGCGCTTCCCGGGCTCCCCTGGATAGGAAGCACCGTTGGAAAGGTGAGGAGACTGTGATGTCATACGCAACCGAGAGAGAGGGCGTAGGGTTTTCCGGAGAAGTAGTCGGGTGGACGACTATGTCCGCAGGTCGGGCGTCCAGTCGGGGAAGTAAATACGAGACTTCATGGTGGACGCCAGCTCCAGCGGCTTTGAACAGGTCTAGTAGTAGTTTGGAACATTGTCTGCGCCCGAGCGACGATCCTGCTTGAAGCACTGGCCCTTGGTATTCACCCTGCATCGCCTAAGCGCTGCCTGAAACTCTGAGGTTCAGTTGGTTCGGAACAGGCCCCGGGCTCAGCAGTATACAATCCAGGCTTGGAATAGCCTTGGGCTCAACAGCATTCAGGCCAGGCTTGGGACAGGCCGAAGCCTCCCTCATGTCCGGTCTGTGTAATCATCTTTACTTCATGTACATGAATAAAGATGATTACATGTATTTTCCGGTACAGGCAGGCGGTTCTTGGCAGCTACAGCTGCATCCTTCACATTCTCCGCTCGTTGTCGAATATATTCGGCGTGATTGTTAGCCGTGGATCGGACATCTTGCGCTTGTTTACGAACTTGCCTCGCTGAGGTGCGAACGGGCGTTGAACAGTCGGAATTTGGCAGGGGATTGCGCAGTTAGGACGGGGAGAAGGGCGAAGGCTGGTAACGATGAAAGCGGATGAGGGGAGGGGGGCGAGGGGAGCCGATTGGTGCGCAAATGCTTGATCTGTGAACAGAGGAAAATGGTGGAATCGGTGGTAGTGCGCATAGCGGAGGGGTTGGTGGTTGGGATTGAACGGGTGGGTTTGGAATGTGAGTAGGGGAGGATAAGGACTCATGTTCGAGGTTGGTGGGTATGATGCCTGAGTGACCGATGTCAGTTAAGATGGGTACGATAGCAGCATGTTTAAATGGTATTGGTCCCGCGATGGGTGTTCTGGTATTCTAAAGTGCAGGGGAGAGGATTTGGGTTATGATTTGATCCAGGATCAATCGCTCTTTCTCTCGCACTGCTCTTAGCGGCGCCCGCACAATATACAAAACTGAACAGTAGATGTTCCACGAACGTTGGAAGGATCGAAAAGTAGGATGGGTCAAATAGTCTGATAGGTCGAACACTTCGAATACTTCGACCCATCAACTTCTGATAGAGGGACAAGTGTGGGTGCTGTATATGCATTACTGCTTACAGGCACTGACTGCTGTGTCCAGAGAGAATCAAGGCATCTTAAGGCGGCGTAGCTACAAAAAATGGTAAAACTAACGAACTAAATTAAGTTGGACTCTTATTGTAGCTTAGTAAACTGACATTTGCTTCACCAAACCTGGGATGGACTACTTCATTTGCAGCAAATAGTTTCTATGGTGTCCACTGCAGTCGGAATATAAGGCTATGAACTAACCGGATGGCCCATGTCGGTCACGTGCAGCGGCGTGCGCGAGCAGATAGCAATAGCGATAGACGACCAGAGGATGCAACTGAGCCGCTGATACTCACGCCGGCGTATCACGCCTGCAGTCGCACTATACTTCCGCGCTATTCGCGGGATTAATTCGTCAAGCGATACGATAGTTTGGGGGCAGGCGCATTGGGAGAATCAAACGCAATCGGTTGAAAAGTGATGTTCGACGCTGATGTTCGATGCACGGGTCAGAACGACACCCGGCAAAATTCATTACACTAATTATTACAGCTATAACTGACGTTGGCTAGAACTGAGGCACGACACGGCACTGTTTCGGTAGCTTTGGGTACAACGGCTGTTCCAAAGGTTCCAGGATTCGAGTCGCTCTTTGTCACCGAGATCCTAAACGATAATTGAGTCCTACGCAGGGTCGAAATCGTTGTTGTCTGTTATTCCTACTTCAGCCATAGCGCTATAGGCTCTACACACATGCTGTTAGGTTTCCTGATCCATGGCCCACGGGACGTAGTTATAGTACTTCATATCAGCGGTGAAATTCGCCAAGGCGACATGGGTACTGTAGCAAGACTGTTGCAAGGTCGGGGTCTAACACTGCGGGCTCAATGCGCATTTTCGCTTCAGCTTCGCCCGTCCCTCTTTCCACTTCTGAACGCCATTTTTGCGCTCTTCACCTCTGCCCTCTCCGTAATCCTAACCCTCCTCTGGCAATCTAAATGGCGCACCATTGATAGGCCTCCATTCATCTCTGACGCTCACTACGATGAACATCAGAGTCCTATCTTCGCTGTTACCACAACTATGACTGCTCTCTCAGGCCTTTGTACCGCGTTGCTAACTTGGATGGTGTCCCAACAGTGGGCATGTCGGAGAGTGGACGTTGCCAACGCTCCGTGTGTCTTGTCAACAACCGCTTGTGGGCTCTGCCATTTGCCGTTGCGCATTCGTGGACCCTGCCAACGTCTCTTCGCAAATGTTGCCCTCATTTTTGGCCTAACCGCAACCGCTTTTCTGCTGCTTGGTGCCGCGGTCAACACAAAGGCCCGTTTACATACCATATCGATAATGGCGGCGTTTGGGAGTAACCTCGTGTGGGCCGTTTTTGTGAGCATGACGTTGGAGTCATACGAGGCGATAACGCTGAGAACTACAAGCAAGTTTGGTGCGTCCTAGGAATGCAGTTCAGCATAGTTTTGAGCTTTTCAGCTGTAGCGGGCATGCTAACTATGCATCGTATCGGGCTGTACTTTGGTGCTGCTCTTTTGGAGTACATCTTCGTACTGCTGGGAGCTGTTTACCTAGTACTCCTCTCCTTCCGGCTTCGAGAATCGCGAATCATGGCTACAACTTCTGAAACTACGGAATACCCCTACCTCCAAAGCAAACCGGGCTAAGTGATGGAGCAAATGAACGAGAGGTGTTAGTACGATAAGAGGAACCGCAGATAACCGCATAATTCCCATTCCAGCTATGTCCCAGCGTGGTACACTTCATCGCGTTTTTACATAAGACCAATACAGTCACGCAAGGTAATCGACAGGCGAAAACCGCGCATTGTACCTGCACTCGTGTGAAAGATAAGCAACCCCGCCTTTGGCATGTACACATTAGAGAAGGGATGCATCTAACCACCTACTCCCATCTACAGAAAGTACGGCACGGAGCTCCGGGGAGGAATAGACTTATGTTCCTTTGCGTCCTCCTTAAATATCTTAAATTCCTTGTTGAGATTTTCGTCGAAGCTCATGATCGCAGCTACATTTCCGCAGCGGTAACAGTAGTTAGGGGCAGACCACACCGTCACAATCTTTTCATCAAACATGTACTTATATCCTTCTTGCACCAGTTGATGCGCACGACAGATCAGGTCAAGTTTGTTGATATGGTTGAACTCTGTAGTGACACGGGCCCCGAACAACCATCCCGCCCCTCTTGGCGATACAGCCCATGTGGCAACTTCATCCGGATCTGACCACATAAGATCACAAAATGCACCCTCGGGTGGAATTTCTTGACGACGATCGATCGTTCGAATTTGGTCCAGAGTTCGTATGTCCGGTGATAAGCCTCCGTGAACGCACAACACAGCACCGTCAATGAGCGCGGCAATGGTCAGATAGTCAAACACTTCACAGCAATACTTCCATGCATTTGCAGTACCGTATTTTCGCTGACATTCGTCGTAGAAGCCGTAAACTTGTGTGATCTGCCTTGATTCATGATTTCCTCTCAGCAGGTGATATTGCCGGATAGCGGGCCTTCAAACACAGAAGCAGGGTGAATGTTTCCAAAGAGTTGTACCCGCGATCGACAAAATCCCCATGAAGACGTAATTAGTATCCGGTACATCACCGCCCGTCTTGAAAAGATTGAGCAGGTCATGAAACTGGCCATGGATATCGCCGGAGACGGTGCAGGGTGATGAAATCGGCTGGACATTGCTCTCTTCAATAAGCAGTTCCTTGACGTAGTCGCACAGCTGTTTCAGATCCCACTCGGGCAAAAACCGCCTCCCTTTACCTTTGCAATCCATCCATCCAAATCCATACCCATTTTGTTGAGTGAACAAGGAAGCAAACGTGTTAATCTTCAAGGGTCAAGAGTCAAGGAGTGCAAACAAGGAGCGTATCTCCGAATCCCGAAACAAAACGACCACAAGAAGTTCAGAGGTCTTCAAATCGTCGGCTCAACGACGGCGATCAAACACACTCCTAACAAAATTGTTTGGAATGTACTAGCGCTCAGTTAATACAGACACAAAGGGAAGCCAATTTCAAAAATTCGGAAACTTGTACGGTCTAGTGGCAGGAAATGGCGGAGCCGCAACCTTGACGAATCAACAAGCAGTTATTAAGGGCGAGGTGGAATGTTCCACTTTCGGGTCGAAAATTTGAGCGAAGGGTTGTGCAGTCGAAAGAACCTTTAGACTCGAGCAGGAGGCGGAAGGTATACCACCGGGGGGGGTGGGGAAAGGGCGGTGGGGAAGGAAAAAGAGAGGACAAGTGCGGGCACTCTTCCTAAAGGAGATGTTGTCTAGATGCAGAAGGAGGGCGGCGGGGAAGGAGGGGTGTTGATAGGACCCGGATTCGAGTTGAGTGGAAGCAGCTTTCGCGGTGTGAAAAGCGGTCAAAGATAAAATGCAAGACGGCAGGAGGGGATTGGAGCGCAAGTAGGGTTAAATCGTTCCAAAAGGCAACGCAGAAAAAAATAAAAAAAGATAGCATATGAAAAAGATTTTGGACGGGTCTGATGGTAGCTTCAGTTTTCATACACCGCTTTGGCGGACACACCACCACAGGTCCTTACGGTACAAAAGTCCAGGTGAGATGCGCACTGCTGGACACTTGTTTACAACTCACCCAGCTTTAATCATCAACGCCAGTCCCTAAATAATATCCCAAAATACCTTTTATTGCCGTCGTCAACACTTCAAAAAAATGAACAAATCCAAATTTTAACGGCTGTAAGCATGGCTTACAGTACTGTACACGGTCGAAAAATGGACAGCATCCACGTCACACAAATCATAATTCTACGCCCGAACTACCGTACATCCTGTGACAGTACAGTAATACCGAGCTGTACTGTACTGTACTTTTACCGTACTACAAAGGACAAAGTACTGTACAAGCGTCCTGCTTACATACATTACAGTTTCTGCTGTTCCGTAAAGCACTGTATGCCAGTTACTGTAAATATTCTACAGTACAGCACTTTACAACCAAGTCTTTGCTACACCGTACACTGTACAGTACTTTACTGTACATGCGGATCAAATCCAAGCTTTGCACGATTGCCTCATCACCGCACGCTTGACAGAAACACCTAAACTCCCTTCACGATCGTCTGTACTGTCAAGACGCTGCTGTCCTCACAACATTAAGCAGACCTCATCAAAATAAGGACCACACAGCCAAGTGTTCAGTTCGACATTCAGACAGTAACAAGTATCCTGTGCATTATTGTACAACAATTTACAGTGCTGTACGGTACACCAATGCCCGAGGTATCGCAGCAGTCAATCTTCCTCTGCAACGCGGTACCGACTGCCGCTTCGTCGAAGAAATGCCGAACCATCTATCCAGGTCTCTTCAACCATTCGAAGCCGCAAGCAATGCAATTACTTTTCGCAGCACCCATCAACCTGCTTCCCCGTCCCGGTTTCTGTTCAGAGTGATCCTCTCGCCCCTGTCTCCCTTTATCCCCCGTATCCACCCTCCCCCCCGCTCAATCAGCGTCACCTGTCAAAGCTCTTTTCTCGTCCCTTTCCCCTCCCTGACCCCTTTACATTTCCTACCATCGCCTTCCCCAATCCACCGCCTCCTCTGATTTCCGTCCAGAGCTTGCCGGCTCTCTCCTGTGGACCGTCGGCTCTACTTTGGCTTCTCTGAAAAACGCCGATGGGGTTCGGCCGTGCTTAACCTCCTCACCTCTCTTCTCACCTCCCTCGGTCTTCCCAGAACCTTCTGATGCATTGCCACCGCCCTTCACACCCTCCCCTTCCTCTTCCTAGGCTTCACCATCGACGCCCTACTACGCAACGCAAATGGAGGCAGTGCCGTCTGGGCTCTCGCGGCAGGTGTTTCCGTTGCTATGTACGGCGCTATTTACGAACTAGGACGTCGTTCCGCCTCTGGAAAACGCGTCGCCGATGGTGAAGAACATGTCTACACTCTTTTCGACGACTTTGCCGAACGCCGTCTTGAGCCCCGAGGAATGTGCCATCTGGTGGACGTACGAGCCGCGGTTCGGAACGATCCGAAAGCGCGACGATTGCAGACTCTTTCGGATGAGCGATTGCGCCGCTTTATGCGCAATCGCTTCCCGAAGGCCCGTCGTTCCCCGAACGGGTTTTATCGAGGTGTGTCTGTAAGACAGACGACAGAGAGATCCGCGTCACATCGTCCGCTACTGAGTCGGATGGGAGGCCGAAGTGAGGTGAGCATCATTCGGGCGCTTATTCGGAGATGGTGAAAGAGGCTCTTGGGGACGCTACATCTACTTGTTTGTTCAGATGCACACTGAATGCCGCACTGTGTGGCTTTATTTGAACTTGTAGAGATGTATGACGTCGTAAGCGATACGAGCGCTTCACAGCTTTGTCCAGAGCAACTGTTCAAAAAGCAGTGCAGCTGTCATCCTGTATGCCTGCACATGTCGACAAGAATATTGAACTCTATTCACTCGTTAAGAAATGTACTAGTGGTTACTATGCCTCTTATCTGATGCGTACTGCCTTGCATCTCTGCCCGTAATCATCTTGCGCCACGTTAGTAGTACCGGTCAAAACGTATGAATAAAGAACCCGGATCTCAGCTTGGCTCAAACCATGTTGATTGGGGGGCATGATTTCCCCAGCATCAGCGACTTGCATCAGCAAATCAACAGAGACTGGGCTCAGAGCGAACGCAATGGCGGCTTTCCCCTGTTCCACACTGTCTGCCAAACAGGAGAGCCCTTGATGCCGCCGACAAAGTCAATGCGTTCACTATTGCGAGGATCGTCAATAGCGAGAAGTGGCGCAAGGACCTTATCTTGAAGGATTGCGGCATCGATGTTATCTGCGGGATTGTCCGAGGAATTGTCCGGAAGCTCAAGTTCGTACCAAGTGTCTAAGTAGATGTACACAACATGTTCTTGTGAGGGCGGCTCTGTGGGATCAGTGGACAGTTTGCGAAGGGGTCCAACGGATGAGAGCAGGTTGAGAAAGTCGGATAGATATGATTGTTGAGATCGGTGACAACACGGTTGTAGGGTAAGACGTCGAGATGACTGGCGGGAAAGAAGACGGAAAGAAAGTAATCAGAATCAGCTAAGGGAGCATCTGGGGGGAGTAGTTTGCGGCGCTGCTGGGAGACAGTGGCGCACTGGCGGCGCGATGGTGACCGTCGGCAATATATGCGGTAGGTACATGAAGATCGAACAAGTTGATGAGAGTTTCGGATGTGTCGTAGGAAGGACCACACACGATGACGAACGGAAGATTGGTGAGATCGAAAATGGGACTGTGTGTGGAGGTTTGGGTCGATATGAGGCTGTTTATGGCGGGGACATCACGGTAGGTGAGGAAGATGGGGCCAGTCTGAGCGGAGAGATGATCGGTGAGAAGGGCGCGATCCTTCTCTTTGGAGGGACGGGTGCGTTCATGTTTTTTGATGGTGTTAGAGAGATAATCGGAAATGAGGGATAGGGTGACAAGGCCATACTGTGTGTGTGGAGGTGGATTGGGAGTAGATGTAAAGGGTTGGGGTGGAGGGGCGGATCAAGGAAGAGGCTGTTAGATCGGTAAAGGCTTTCTGAGCAGAAGTGTACGGGGAGGTTGAATATATGGCGTCGGGGCGAGTACCGGGATAAGAGATTTTGGATTGGTAGTATGGATTTGCAAAGCTTCCGCGGCGGTAAGGACGTCGTAGGGAGGGACGACGACATTGGATGCCGTGGTGTTGGAGATCGGGATCAGAGGACGAAGAGGGTGGATGTGCATGATGGAGACAGTTGGATAGAGAAACTTAATTTGAATTTCGACTGGCGTTGAAAACGATTAATGGTTTTAGACGTTTGTTTATAAAGTGTGGATTGCTAGCAGTGAAAGGTGTCGACGGTTGTGCTCTGTGGAAATCGACACATTGCCTCCGTGGTCGTGCTGTCGACTGGAGTACAAGAATGTTGTACCCGCGGTGGTCTTGGCAAATGTAGACCGCGTAAGTACCGTACAAGCTCAGTACGAACTGTACAATGTTCAACACTGTACCTCTGTAACCTCTGGCAAAGAGTCGACAGAAAATGCCACACGGACGGCCGAATGTGTGACGTTTTCCTGTTGAATTATTTGTCAAAAATATGAAAAGTTTGATTTTCCTGGAAAATGGTAAACTTGATAAATTTTTGGTGCTCGGCTTCATTGACTGGCTGTAGCAGGATGGTACAGTATACTTTACTGTATTTCAACTCAACAAATGATCATTCTTTGTAGTCTCGATTGCGTGGAATCTCCTGTTGCGAAGAGCATTGTGAACTGTACTGTACATCACGGTACAACGCTGTACAAGCGATGTAGCCCTCTGCAGTTTACTGTACATGAGTCTGCTCAATGTGTGCAGATCACCACTTGCATCATTTGACTTGTACAACAAAATACCGCTGTAAATTCTAGAAAATACAAATCTCAAGCCGGCTTTCAATCAGCAAAATAGAGACCAATTTTGTTGTCTAACGTAGCTCTGTAGTCAAGGGCCCGTCCTTCCAAGTTTGGGTCAGTACTGTACGGG
Source organism: Kappaphycus alvarezii (assembly GCA_002205965.3). Taxonomy (NCBI): domain Eukaryota; phylum Rhodophyta; class Florideophyceae; order Gigartinales; family Solieriaceae; genus Kappaphycus; species Kappaphycus alvarezii. Next base: position 134,872 of record NADL03000026.1, on the reverse strand, counting down.
GTCCGGGTTGTACTGTACAGCAGTACATTGGTACAAGTGTGGGTAGAACCAATCGTATTGCCGCCAATACTGCACTGTGGAGTTGTGTACTCTTGTCTGTACAGTACTGTGTACAATACTCTCGCCGTCACTTTGGTAACCAGAGGCGGTATGAAATAAAGCCAGCATCGTTTCGGAACTGTCGAGTGCATTGGGTACATTTCTGCAAGCTGATTATTGCCAAATGAACCATAGCGCTGCACTACCTGTAATGTACTGGACAGTACAGTACTGTACAGTACTGTACTGTACACTGGTGAGGCTTGCCCAAAGGTATTCAATTGAACCTTGAAACTTTTGGAGAGCGCAGTCGGCAATTAAGCGAAAGTTGTGCGCTTTGCAGCGTGAACCAATGAACGCAGATTTAGAATGTCCCAATCCAATGGAGACAACGTGCCAGTTGTAACCGACCAATCACCACCAGTAGAAATTGTCCAATCACAAGAGAATATCCAGTGGTTTTGGCATGCGACGTCTCGCTTCCCTCTGTTTTTTATTTCATTTTTTGACAAGATGTGGGCAGCATTTATTTAACATTTTTTAGAGGGGGAAATCTAAATAAAAAAAATTAAAGCCAGCTGCAGTCATCGCCTGATGGTGCCGGTTGCCGCATTGTATTTGAACCAATTCGTCATAACCAATTCTATTCTTTAATCTATGCTGTTACTGTACGTTTCCCCGCTTCGCATTTTCTTCTGCCTTTAAACCCTCTCCCCACCCCCCCCCAGCTGCAACCTCACCCTGCCTTTCCACCATTCCCTCCCTATCCTCCCCTTCCCTTGCCAACTCTCATTCCCCCCTTCAACTCAAGTTTTCAAATCACCCCTACCTCTCTCGTACAACTTATCTCCCTTCTAAAGCTCTCTCACCCTTTTCTCTCTCACGCTCCCGTCACAAGTTCTTCGATACCCTTCCGAAACCTTTCAATCATCCTTTTCGTTTCGAAACCACTCCCGCAGTATGCCAACTCCTCCACCATCCCCCGATCTCTCCTCTTCCCCTCCACCCGACACTCTCGCTCTGCCCTAGAGTACATCCCCGCCACTTCCCCACCGCCGAACCTTCCGATTTCGGAATCCATGCGTAGACTTCGCGACCTCATCCAAGCCAAGAAGCTCTCCCCCAATTCTCTACTTCATTTTTCCTACAATGGTCGTGCATACTCCGCTACCCTTCTTCCTGACGGCACTCTTTCCTCACCTGCCCCTCGTCCTCAAGACGCCAGACTCATCCCGTCTTTCACAAGTCTACTCCTCCCCTTCCGAATTCGCCTCCGAAATGGCCCATCTTGCTTTGTCTCAGGATCCCAAAATGCCCAGACCGCGGGGAAGAGTTGGTGTCAACGGTTGGGATGAGTGCCTCGTTGACGGCCGCTCACTAGCCTCGTTGCGAAGTGAGATGCTTCGTGAGCGCAAACCGACCCCGTCTGCGCTCCATTACCCAGCCGATGCAAAGGACAAGCCTGAGGCGGTGTCGAAGAAAAAGGTTTGGGTGTTCAGCCAGTCTCGGAAAAAGCTGCGGACGATGTCAGTAAGAATTGTGCAGACGAGGGCAAAGAAAAGGAAAAAGTAACAGTATCGCTAGGGAAAGGGGTGAAGGAGAAACACGAAGATGCGACTGTTCCAGAGAAGGAGGATAGGAGAATAAGTGGACGTCAGTCATAGGGAAGATGGAATGCCAAATAGAACTGATGCAAGGACAGATGATGTTCCGGTGGACGAAGGTGGAGCCAAAGAGGAAACCTAAACTTGAGCCCCCATTACCGCGATCGCCTTCATTAGGAACTATCGATGATAAGGAGGATGAAGAAGGGAGGGATGGGGAAGGAGTAAATCCGGACATAAGGAAAGTGACTTCGAACGACGACGGCGGGGTGAATATGATCGAAGCTAGGGAAAGGCCTAATGGATTGGAAGTTAGTAATGCGCCGTGACGTGATGCAGCGAGAAGAGGACGTTCAGGAGGAAGGAGCAGATAGGTAAAGGAATCCGGTGATTCTGAATCTGCAGGGGGGAAAGGTTCTCTGACAAGAACCAGAACCATGTAATGAGTGCGAAGTCGAACGAGGAAACTGATGACAGAGGAATCCCGCTGTGGTGAAGGCTGGCGAGCAGGGTTTGGAGGCAGAGCCTGCACCAGAGGCCAAGGGCAATCTGAAATCGTAGGAGAGCAGAGCAGAGAATCCATTGGGAAACCCGAGAAGAGGAAAGCAATACACCCATCAATTCTCAAGTCCCTGCGAAAGTACCTAAAGAGGTCGAAGATACACCAGTTCAGGAGAAGCGAAAATCTTTGTATCAAGCACTAAGAAGAGGAAGCGACCGGATGGGATGGAGTCGGTCCTAGTGAGGCTAATACGCCGACACGTCAAGGGCAGGAACGGTCAACTCGCCGGCGCGCCGAATGGAACAGGCATGGTAGAAAGATTGAGATTCCCACCGCCACTGAACTGGACACGGAAGGCCTCGACCCGGAAGCAATGGAAGCTGTTGCTATCGCTGCCCAGGCAGAGAAAGATGAAGCAAACAGCCGAGGAAGGCGAACTACGCGACTTGCATCAGGAACGATTAAGCAAGTTGACTACAAAGCGGCAGGGAATGCACATGGCTTGAGAGCGTTTTCACGAGTAATGAAGATGAGGTTGAAAACAATCATAGCGGTGACTCGTATGGGGAGGGAGGACGGGCCGCCCGTCGACGGGCTGTCAAAATCAAACAGTGGCCCACAGAGAAAATCAAACCGCGTGGCCCGAATGAGAAACTGCAGAGAAGGACCAGACGTTACATGAGGAGCATGATCATTTTTCCCCTGGAGCAGGCAGTGATGGACGTGGTGATGGTAGCGCTGGTGGTTCCAAAACGATTTTGATGCTGGATCTGCGAGCGGTTCCCGAATGAATGGTACTAAATTGGACGGGCGAGACCGGAAGCGTGCGAGAACGGATGCCAGGAAATATCGACACATCTCATCGGAGGCTGTAGAATTTGAAGGGTACGACCGGTCGTATTATGGCACTCGTTCGAGTACAAGAGAAGATGCCGGTGCCCATGCTGACGGTACTGTCGACACTGATGAGCACTTGGATGACATGGACATCGACACACTGACTATATGGAAGACGATCCAGAGCAAAGGATTGACGCTCACGGTTGGACAGGTAGTGACCTGACCAGCATTGGAGAGGCGATTGGCCGGGCAAGGTCTACCACTGATGATGACATTCTTAAGGAACTCAAAGCAGACAATGAGTGGAAATCTGAAGAATACGAATCAGAGGGTGCGTCGCTATATCCGGAAGGCCGTTGGGCATATCAGAGAGAACAAAGTTGAACATTATGACGTTGCTGAAGATGAAGATGTGACTGAAAGCGAGTTGCTGGCGTATGTGGCAATGGATACGTGGCGGGTTCAGAGCGGGGGACCCACGCCTCCTTACCCGCGCTCCCAAGCTCGCACTCTGGCACAGCGGAAAAAGCTGAAAAGAAAGGGCGACTCGAGAAAACACGTCGCAAAGCGCAGCGAGAGGTAGACGACCTTCGTCACAAAATGGACTGCGAACTTGAAGTACGCCGCAAGGTAGCGATGGACGCGGCGTACGTTGAGGTGCTGCTAATTGAAGCATCGAAAAGGCTGCCGCAGAGAATCAAGAAGGAAGTGGTTGGAGAAGGTCATCGAACGGTACAGAACGTGGGACTTTAGAACACGGAACGAGCTGGACAAGACGAAAATTCTTGTAAGTCACCTTCGTGGAGAACGAGAGAGCCCAGATATTTTGCCGGCGGCCCAGAAAAATTCTACCGCTGCCCGTTCTCCAGAGAGGAAGAGAAATGAAAATGAAAATGGTGATGTCGAAAAGGAGGCGAGGCGGCCTGGAGAGAGCGTTGTCTCTGACGAAAATATGGATGTCACCCATAAAGAAGAAGCGAGCCCTTCTCAGAGACAGTTGGAAATGGAGCGGCTGCGAGTGCTGATTGAGACGAAGGAGGCAGAGGCAGAGGGATATCAGAGAGCTTGTGAGAAGGAGCGGATAAGATTCAATTCTTTGATGGAGGCTAAAACTCGTCTGGAGGGAGATTTGTACTTGAGCAAGTCGAGTGCACGGTGCATGCGCAAGGTGGGCCATCAGCGATTGCTGGTCCTAGTCATCATAAGTCGACCAAAGATGTATCTCGAAAGGGTGACAACAAGAATGGGACGACCGGGGTGAACCGTCATTCAGGACATGCGAAAAGCAAGTCTAATAACGGAAAGCAGTCGTTGGGTGTCAATCCCGCCATCGCCAAAACAAACCGTCGAATTCTAACAATCCGAGGGCCTTACACGGGAAGAATGGGGAGACGGCGAAATCCTCGAAGAAAAAGTCCTCCGGTAAAGGTTCAGGCGGGCAAGGAGAGAAACACTAGTTAGCTGAGACCCATTAATGGCGCTGGTGAAAGTTAAACTTTGGTAGTTTTTTCTTGAGGGAGACAGTGAGGTGTAAATAGTAAGCAGGGTAAAGCTTGTACAGGGACGATCAAAGAGATGTTTGAAATGCTGCGAACGATGAGTCCTTGTATTCGGCTGAATTAGTCGTCAGTGGGAACGTAAAACCAGCGTTCAGCGTAGGCTAGGGTCACAGCCCCACCCTGCGTTTTGTTCGGCAGACGAAATGGTGATTTCCATGGCCCCTTGTGGTTGTTAGCGGATTATGGCAGTAGAATTAACGCATGTATCTCAGTATTGGAGAGCAGGTTTATATGCCAATTCATGAAGCTGCGATAGAGTTACTGCTCTCTCCGCAGGTAGGGAAAGGACAAGAAGGTTCATGGCGTACCTGTGCGATGCCTCTTTGCGGCATAGACCTGGATCAATTCCGCGAATGATCAATTAGCATAACCCCAGCACCTCTTTGTATTGATTGCAATTTGCTTCATCGCATCTAGCTAGACACTTGCAAGCACTGTACTGTACAGTACTGTAGTTGCACAACCCATTTGGCTGCTTACACTGTACGGTCGTTCTATCAAGCGTTTCGAAATTTTCTTTTAATATAGCGTAAAGCATCACCAGCAGCACGACACTGCATTCCTTCCCTCGCTGATCGGGCAACTAAGGAAACAATCCATGCAAGCGCATGAACAGCACTTTCTTGTAGGATAGGGGATCTGCAACGCTGTACATGAAACTGGGAGCGTGGAATTTCCCATATCCATTCTTCTTGCAACTGGAAATAGGATTGGACTTCCGCATGGACGAGAAATTCCTTGTCGTAGTACTACGCAGCGTTCCGGGTGATCTCTAGATCAATTTTACATCAAAGAAAACCTGAAAAAACCCGATTCATGAACGAAAAACTGCCTTCAAAATACCAGTGGCGATTTCATGAGCTTGAGCACGGACGGTGGTCAGATTTTAACGCAATTTTGGGAATTTCCCATTTGCATAGTTTGGGGAACGAGGGGAATTTTGGTTTATTTCAATGCCCGGAAGATGTCGTCTGTTATATCCATGGGCAACATACAGGCGAAGTTTCGAGCAAAATGAGGAGTGAATATAGCGTTTGGACGATGCGACCATTTCCTAGTCAATGAAATAAAATCAAGAATTGAATGTAGATACTGAATGCATTAGACTTTTTTATGTACTGTACTTTAGGCTGCAATCAAAAGGGGCTGCCTCTGAGCAATAGTGTGCGTCATAATTATAAACGAAGGGGTTCTTCCTGAACTACTAAACTCCTGAAAACAAACGACATATCAGCTCAAAGCTGCTAGCATGCTGAGTGCATCGGTGGCAATTAAATTTGCTTTAAATAAAAATTAAAAACATATTTGAAAAAACTGGTTTCTTGATGCCCATAATTATAACTCAGAACAAATCTGTGAAATGGGGGGTTAATTTACTGTGGTAGATATGTGGGTTGGTGCCCAGTAAATTTGTACCGGAGCGTAGATACCGTATATTGGCCAAATCTGAAGAACAAAGTCAGGCTTTACTGAACTTAGTAGGGAATTTTTGCCCCTTTTGAGTCCAGTACGGCAATACAGCGCCACACCATGGACTTCACAAGGTTTTACAGGGTTTCTTCACGAATTCTAGTCCAACTATCAACGATAGATTCTTTGAGCTCATGGACAGAACTAAACTGCTTCGCATCTCTGTAAACATCCCTAGCTAACACTCCGTAGAGGTTCTTTATAAGATTTAGATCGGGAGAGCGCGACGGCCATTCTAAAATCTCGACATTTTGTCGTCTAGCCACTTAGTGGTAACCCTTGACATATGAATGGGGCAGTTATCTCGTTGATAAATCCAATTCTCTCCATGACTCATTGAGGCCCAGGGCAAGAAGTTGTCCTCTAAAATCTTAATATACTTCTTAGAGTCCTGGTGACCATTCAAAGAGACTAAATCACATGAACCATAAAGCGAGAAGCATTCTCAAACCATCATACTCTGTCCCCCACCATTCCTCTTGGCAAACACCACATCCTCTTTGTCTAAATCATGCCAATAGCATGCTAGACTGTTTGGCGCATCAAGATTGAATTTTTTCGTTAGAAAAGATGACAGTTTTCCACTTCGAAAGCTTTCATTGTGCCATTACCGTCGCCCACTCCACCCTTTTCTTCCTATGGCCACTTATCAAGAAAAATAATCTCTTCATCTTGTGATACTGTAGGTTATGGTCGTTCTATAACATGCGGAGCACAATAGCTCTTGAAAGGTCTAGTTGCAAGTCCTTGCGGACGCGACTAGCGCCATCTCCGGTCCCTGATGCCTCTCTAATTACGCGGCGATGAGTAGCCTCGGAGTACTTTTTTTGGTGTTTCGCTCCTTTTCTGGGTCCCATAAGTACTGTACAGTACGATACTGCAACATGTATCATCCCCAGCAGTTACGAAATTTGGGTCGAATTTAATATACAACAGAAATAGAAATCAGCGCCTTAAAACTGGCAACCGATGATGTAAAGCTTAAGTTTGGATTTGACCTGGCATTTTTTCGCTCCAATAAAGCCAAATTGTACGACAGTGAAATGGAAGTGTACGCATCGATCCTAGCTCCCAGAAGAACTACAAAAGGAAAATGCTTTTCTAATGCAGTGCTGGCCAAAATTAGAAGTTTTTAGGGAACTACCTGTGAAAAAGAACAATATGGGAGTATAAAGAGACCACTGAAGTTGCATGTATATTTTACGCTGATGAGATAGCGCAAACCGTTTTAAAAAATGGTGCTTTCCTTTCCAAAATATCAGCAAAATATGCATTACTGTGGACAAAACTATAAATCTACTTCACCTGCCATGAAAACTCTTCTGCTTAATGCCGTTCAGTACTTAAGCCATTCCATTAACACTACTTCTAACCAACCTACACCTCTCTGACATAGAATTCACAAGATTGTGAAGGGTTACTTAATCTACTATTCCCACAAAGCAGCAAAGTTTCCTTCAAAGAGTCTTCATGTCGAGTTGCTTTTGATTCTCATAAACATACCGATTAAGAATGCCCAATAGATTTTCAACGGGATTCAAATCTGGAGAATACGCAGGCCTGTCCGATAAACGTATAGGCTCCTCGCAAAACCAGTTCTGGAAATCCTTGAGCGTTTGGCTGGGGTACTATCCTGTATAAAAGTCCAACCAACTGGTAAGATTTCTGCGAAAACTAGCATTGTATCCCTCAACATCGCATGTAGGACTCCTCATTATTAGACTCGTCAAAAAACATACCTGGATCTTCTCTGTTCCTGGAAATGCTCCCATACCATTCCACTCCATTCTCCGCAGTGACGATTCTCAAAAGAGGGGAAGTATCACTGCTATCTTGCCAACGCATCGCCATACCATACGGAACACCCAATATAAACTTCTTTTCATACGATCAGACAACTGAATACCATCGATGAACACTTCAGTCCCTTCTATCTAATCTAAATTTAATCCTTTCATTTTTTTTCGTCTTCATTTCAGGAACAGCCGCAAATTTTTTGTTTTAATGATTCTAAAGTTCGATGACCTCTCCCTCTACCTCTACCACTACTTCCTGGTATTGATATTGTTTTCCCAGCGAGCCAGTCTGAGCATCTTGACTTATTTTGAATTCGAATAAAATCGCAGCGGGTCCCATAATGACTAACCTAATTAATAGATAAATTCAAAGGGGATCCACCGTCATACGGCTTCATACATTGCCGGGAGCCTCGTGATCAGCCAAATTATAACCCAAAAAGGATTTAGCCGCCTATAGATACTGACCGACACCTTAGCCTACAGGCCCCAAGGCAACAAAATGTGCCTGTATGACCCCATGCAGGCCGATTTTTCAGCCGCATCATAGATTGACTGAGTACGATACCTGAGTTTTATCTGAAGCTTGCAGTCTTTCATTACAGATAGCAATTCTGTTGCATTTGTACTTCATAAACGGAAGCATCGAGTATTTAACAATGAATTGTGCGGGTATTGTATTCTAACTGCAACGATTTTTTTATTTAAAAGGACCCTTTCCCATTCATTTTTGCTTCTCTGATAATTCGACGGTTATCCAAAGGTCCTATCTTTCGGGGCCTTTCCGTTGTAATTTTTGTTCCATATAATTCCTCAAGCTTGAAAAAGTTTTTATATAACCCTTATGATACCTTTTAGCGCATCCGTAATCTCCTTTAGCAATTTTGCTTTATGAGTGAATGCAATACGTTTGTCTCTTTCTTCTTCGTCGCGTTTGCTCCAGCAGAAAATTTTTGATCAAAATTTATTGATGCTTTAATTGTCCGTCGATGCATTAAGGGTCTTATAAAAGTCCTGCTGTTCATTAGAATTTCATATTTATTCATTATAATTCGTTAGTTGGCTGAAACCCTTTTCAAGAAATGGTTTTATAATTTTTGGCCATCGTTCGCGAATGATTTGGTCGCATATTGGAAATTAAGGTCTATTTTTGAAAGTAGATTGCTCCATCATATTCAAAATCAGGAACCTCATAATATAGAGCTGTATGTTTAATACTTCCCTTCATATTTTGCCTTGCCAGTGGGAATTCTCTGCAAAATGAAACATTTGCTTACTACTGTAGTACACAGTTCACTCTCATCATTGATTTAATTTGATACCGCAAAGGGGCCGGAAAAGGTTGGAGCAAATAAGAAAATCCCTTGGCCTGTCAACCGTTTGTTGCTGCAGACGAAAACAGTAGAAAATGAAAATGCATGGAAAACGGATAACTTTCAAGCATCTATTGATGATGATTGTAAGCAGGTCATCACAGATATTAATAAAAACGACCCCGAATTTTCTGTTTGCAGACTGGTTACGGGATCCAGGAAATCCTAGCACCTCAAAGCCACCCGTAAAGCGAAGCTGAAAGTACATGTAATCATTCAGGGTATTCATATCACGAAACCACAGGATCTTAGTCTGAAAGTAATATACTCAAAGCTGCTACCGGCATCAACAAAGATGTAGCTACTGTTGTAGAATTGGGTAAGTATTTCGAAACTAAAGTATTTAAAGGGGTGAAGTCTTCTGCTTACATAAATTACTAGAAGTAGAAAGGTACTTATTTGTAGAAGATTTTGTTGAATTTAAATAAAAACAGGGGTGAAAAAGGGAAAAAAGTATTGCGAAAAAGAAAGGGCTAACAGCACATCATCTGAGGAAGGCAAGAAATAAAATGAGTCCAATACGAATGTAGCTGGATAGATATCAGGTGATGCGGGAGGTGCCACGGCCAAAGCTACGCATATTGCGATGGTACAGTTACAGGCTGATGGAATCGATGACTGGGCAAGTGGAAGTACAAGACAAAACAGAATTACAGCAGATCTTCTCGCAGTTGAAAAAGAACACTTCGGTCTTTTATTTCCGTATCGCGAGCGCTCTAATGTATAGTAGAAACGGAAGAAATGTAAATTGATGTTGGAACTGGAGCACAAACGAGTTAGCCACGTTTATCCGCCCGAGCCCCCCTTTCTAATTTACCCCCTCTCTATCCAATATTACAATTCCCCTTTTGTTGTTTGTTTGTGATACTTACTCACACTTGGCTCCCGGACTCCGGCGTCTATATACAAATAGGAACTTCAAGGTTGTCGTTGGTGACAACATCCTTATCTCCAAAGTAGATATTCAGCACTGCTGACCCACTGCTACCTCTTCTTATCCAGTGTTACACCCTGGTGTCTACGGTTCTTTGGAATCGATCCATGCCAAGTTTCTAGCATTCCGCGGACCACGGTCCGGCCTTACAACCCGGAGGACAAGTATGCCGTCCAGCTGTCCAAGGAATCCCCCGCTCTTCCAACCACATTTTTCCTCGCCGTCGGCGAGCTGTGCTACTGCATCGCAGGGTGCTTAAAGAGAAAGACGGACAGCGGACACCCTGTGGGTCTTCGTGTGTGGGTGTTGGGTTTCTCATTGTCTGACGTGTTCCGTTTCTAGACGAGAAAAAACTACGCACCGTGCATTGCACTACAGAAATGTTTCGAATGTCACTGAAAATTAACCTTCTCATATCGTTAATCCAAAATCTGAAGAAGAAGTAACCAGAGGCGCCATCATTTACCAATTGAATTATACTACATTGACGAAAGAGGGAGCACGATGCATAAATAGGACAGTAAAATCGCGTGTGTGACCGCTCGAGAGGCTCGGCTTATCCGTTTAATTTTCTCGGTTTGGTTGCTTCAGAACTCGAAACACAAGTAGAGCGTAACTTTTCGTATTCCCTGCACTGCCGCTTTTTCTAGTGAAACTGTTCAGCTGATCCATGCTTCCCCCACGTGTGGTCAAGAAGTGCACCATTCAATCTGTTTCTATCCTCTTTCGAACCTACTGACGCTGAAGCTCCATTCTGAAGAGCCAAAATAATTGTTTTGCTCCTTTTCTTCTACGCAAATACCGTTAACATTATCGTCAATAACTCCTATATTTTGTTCTTCGATGTTCAAAATGCTAAAAATACAGAATCTTTAGCAAAAAGTGCCACATATTTGCTGAGCCATAAGGCTCCCGGTAGATGCACTATGGAAAATTGTTTAAAAAGAACTCCAACTTCTATTTATTTTTAGTTTTTCCCTCTTTTTTTAGCACTACACAGGTTTTGGCTCAAATATTTTGTTTTTGCAATTTTCTTTGTGACGATGTACTACGGTACTGGTCACCCTATAGGATATTCCGGGCCACATCCGACAACATCTTTCAAATATTATAGTGCACGAAATTCCTATACAGAAGAACCCTTTTTTCAAGTGTTTTCAAAAATATTTAAGCAGTCGAACTGATTTTTCGGTAGAGTGCCTTTTTTGTATAACTATTTACAGGAGCCAGTTTTCAGTTTAATCCAACAATTATAACCTGAATTATTGCAAAAAAGACTACCTGGGGGTTGAAATTCCTATACGCTATATAGCCCTTAAGTCCAATTAACTGCCTTGACACGGAGCAAACAACGCATTAAATAGTCAATCTTGCCCTTATGAGCATCTAAGACATCCCCGCAGCGATTCTTCATACTCTGAACGAGGTTGAAGCAAGTTTCCGTGTTGATGCGAGCTCATTCTTCCAAAACACACTATTTTAGCTCCAATGCTGTAGAAAACTGGCGGCGATTCGCAAAGACACGTCGCGCAAGCAAGCCTCAAAGATTAACAATGGAATAGAGATCCGGGCTGCGCGCTGGCCAGGCATAACATCCAAATTTTTCTTCTCAAACCAATTCCTTGTAATGTTCGAAGTGTGAATACTTGAATTGTCCTGCTGGAATTTCCAGACTCCAGTTTACATCGTCGTTGCAAAATAAAGCAAATGAGATTCCAAAGTACTAATATAACTCTGCGCATTCTTCTTTTGAACCAAAAAACCTGAGTTCGCTTACCCCTCGTGCATTAAAAGTACCCAATAACATTACACTTCCACCCCCATTATGGAGACACGATAAAAACTCCTCCTGCTTCCTAAGATCATGTCAGTACGAGTCAAAGCCGTCCGGATCGTCGAAACTAATTTTTCTCTCATCAGAGAATACTACTTGCCCCCAATTCTGTCGCGACCAGGCATGAAGATGACGGGTCCATTCCAATCTACGTTGCTTATGTTGTGCGGTCAGTAAAGGAGCCCGTTTTGCCTTCTTGAACTTCAAATGTGGCTGTGCAGAAAGTATTTGATGTGCGCGACGCTTAGAAATTGGTAGATCGAGCAACTATACGAGCTGAGATGCAGAGCTTTGTCCTTTTGGTGCTTCCCGTACGAGGGCTCTGCGACTTGTGTCAGAAAGTTTTGTGTTCCCGATTGTCTTTGTGCGCTTTCCATAAGTTTTCTTGTCCGCCATGTATCGTTTGATACTGTCGCGATGTTTTCACTTTGTTGAGCAATTTTATGCGGGCTTAAGCCCTCCTCCTGGAGGGCATCAACTTGACTTCGCTGATACTCAGTGAGAAATCGCCCGCGGCCATTTCAGATAAGGAAAGGTGCTGTAGACGGATAAGGTGTTGGAATGGATCGAATAGAGCAATTGAAGATGGTTTACAGTACTGTGCTTTAGGAGTGCACTGTTTCGTTTGTTGTCAGATTGCCGTATAGGAATTTCACCCCTTGAAGTAGCCCTTTTTGAAATGATTTTGCAAAAAAATTCCGGATTATACTGAAACTTTGCTCCTTTATATGGTTTTATGAAACAAACATCCTGCATAAAAATCAGTTCGATTGCATTATTTTTTTCGAAAAACTTCAAAAAATGGGTACCGACGTATAGGAATTTCGAAATCACTCGGCATTTCCCCCCTTTTCGCAAATATCCTGCGTTCAGGATGTCGACATACCGAGGGAGATTTACAGTAGTCCAGACTCCCGCAGCTGCAACCCTATTCGCAATGTCTTGAAAATGTGGAATCCACGAATGGTGCGCTGCAGAATTCTATGTGCTGCACATTTCCATTCAATTGGTAACCGCGTACAGTATTGAAGATGTCGTTAACGCTGTTGCCACGATGCAGCAATCCGCTGTACCAACGATATGCGCATACCAGAGTTTCCTCAAAAGTGCCGGCACCGTCCTCTCCATAAGCTGCCACATTCCTGCAAACGGCCCCTTAAGGAATCACCAATTCCAATGCCACCAGTCTCCCAACCCGATACCGCCGTGTCACGACCACATGCACCTCCCTACCCCTTGGGCACATTACCGCCCATCCCTGTAGGATATTTTGACCCCGCTCTCTCATTCCAACCCCGTAGACCTTCCATTGAGAGCCCTCTACACTCCCAATTCCACTAGGTAGGCATGTCCCCATTCTTCCCACGCCCATGCTTTCACCCATCCATGTTGCTCTCCAAAAAGCCACTCCAGTCCACCGCGCAAGCACAGGAACCAGATCCCATTCACCGCTCGTCCCAAATCCCCCTTATGCCCCTACCGCAGTCCTCCATCAGAGTCAGGGACTCATGAAACACCGATCGTCCCCTCTCCAACAACCGCATCAGGCACCCACACCTATGTGCTCGCGTACTAGGTGGACAGCCACCTGGTCGCAGCCAGTTCCGAGTTTCACATTTGGCTCGAGCAATGGGTCAGACGTTGCTCGGCTTACATAAGCTCATGCTACCTGCTTTATTAAAGCTGCCAAACTTCTCTTTCAAAAATAAGCCGCTCACATTACTGTTATTGCAGTGAACAAGCAACTGTGACATAGCAGCTGATCCCAAGCGGCGGCCTCCTGATGATTCCACCGTCTCACGCGGAGCGCCATCGGCCCTGTAGCCGGTATCACGGCCCTGCTTATCTGACTTTCCGTCAGTTGCATTGAGGACGGTGATGCCGTTATGTCGGCCCTTCGCCTCGCAGTAGTTTTCACACAATTACCGCTTTCACTAACACCAGACATGGTCTATTGTGAGTGCTCTGCTAATGGTCTCCAAGAATCATCCCTAGACCGCAAGTGATGACAGTGAAAATTTCCTAGCTATAAACCGTACGGCAGATAAAGACAAAGCCGGATTGGTTCCTCTCGTCCGCAAATACGCGCATCCTCATCTATTGCTTCTGTTGTTATGCTCTTCATGTTGCTTTAATCCTCATTGCACCTCGCATGCGTTCAACTGCGTGGCCTCCATTCGTTGTTAAATATCGTCACATACCACACGCCTACGATCGCTCGTTTGACTGAGTGAAATACGTTCCCACATGAAAAGGGCTGTGCGTTTCCTATAGAGAAACGCAGGCCTAACTTTGACACCTGCGGAACCCTCCAGAAGGTTCATCAGCAGCTGTTGTTCTCCTCGTGATCTAATCCTAGATCCGCAGCATGCTGACGACACAGACGTAGCCTTTGACCAATGGTGCGCGCACGATGGCGCCGGGGGGCCACCAGACGGACTCTGCTCAGCGCTTAGTAAACTCTACGCGACTGTTCCCCCTGCGTTCCATCTCAACATGTGCCAAACGCTCATCTTCTGACTCAATACCACCCCTCTGACGCGAATCGCTTTTGTATAACTTCCACGCATGGCAATGTTCCCCGAATGTCTTCGAACTGCTCGAACCCGGTTGGAACGCAGATGTTCGCTTGGAATTTCTCCTTTTAAAGAATGCTTCGAATTGGCAAACCCTAGAACAGCTCCAAAGTACGAACTATATCTACGTGTGGCCCTTGCAGTCGATTTCTTCTGCCTGGCCTCGCACCTCAGCACGGTTCATAACTCGCGCTTTCCTATTTTGTTACCGGCTGCGTTACTGCTGCCGCACAGAATCTAGAAGCTTGTCATCAGGATTCGACGCGAAGTTCAACGGCTTCTGACTCATCTCTCGAGCATGAGAAAACGCCTGCCTACCCGTCTGCATCCCGTCGCCACTGCCTTCCCAAACTCGCAGCCCCATGGAACAGCTGCCGTCGGAATGATCGGCTTCGTTCCCGCCCGCAAAATTCTGGCCTGGTACTCCGCCGCCACAATACTGCACTCCTTCCGCTGACGTGTCAGCCAGCCGAGGGCTTCCTACACTGTTCACTTGGGTCTCTTCGCACCTTGCTGCGCGCTTCCTGGCTATCTAAATCTGTCAATCCGTTCCCGCTTCACCTGGCTTCATTGTGGCATCCCAGTTGGTGATTTATTAAGTCAACACCAATAACTGTCTGGATACAGCAGAATGTCCTCGAACGAACCCATGGGAAGCTGGATGGGTGGGTAACCACGACCGCCCCACCACTCTTCAAAGTAATTGCGACATCTGTTTCCGCTCCGTGGCCAAGCTTTCCGGCAAGGCTCCCGGTTTCGCTTGAAGAATTCCTGCCGGGCTTGTGTGGCACTGCTCGCCATGTTCTGCAGTGAAATGCGCATTGACGCGTGGCTTGAAGAGATGCAGTTTTAGAGCTTTACAAGGGACTAACCTGTTATTGATTTTGCACGGCCACACCAAGTGCCATCTTTATTTGGCGCACTCTGCCATCAAAGTTAACAATTGTAGTTATCACCGCCCAACTTCTCGTCACGAGCCTAGCAGCGTCAGAAACCACGAGCAAGAGAATGTATACCTTTCAGTTACTCTGCAAAACGCGTCCCGGGCCAGGTTCCACCTTCCGCCTCCTTAACAAGCCGCGAACATTTCCCTCTCCAGTTCCCAAACAAACGGGGATGTCAACGATCCCAAACCCTCGCACTCCGGGCAAACGACGCCTTTATAGCGCTGCTTCGGGTCATTGCCCGACAGGGCGCGCCAAAAACCAGTGCCGGAACAAAGATCGCATGGCACTTTACCTGATCCTATACAATTCTTGCACACATCATCATTGTTTGATGCTTTTGGTCGGCGGCCGAGGTGGATTGCGGTGGCGACGCGGCTACGAAAAGAGATGCGGCGGAAAGTAAAGTGCGGCGCAGGAAAGTGCGGCGGGAGACGTTTGGGCTGGTTAAGGCAGCATGTGCATGGTGGAGACTTGGGAGTGTGCGGTTTGATTTGGGAGAGGATTGGTGATGAAGGTTTGGGTTGGAGTTGCTTGGTCATGATGAATTGAGAGTGCTCGCCGTCGATGTGACAGCGGTCATGGATGGGCGGAGTGAGAAGGTATTGTGGTCAGGTCGTGGTATGGGTGGTCAAGGGGAAATGAGAGAGTTGAAGGTGAGACGTGGCGGGGAAAGAAACATCGCGTCGGGGGCGAGGAGAGTATGGTGCGATGGCTTGATAGGGATGAGCAGGACTAGTGCGCACAGCTGTCCTCAGCTGAGAGGTGGCTTTGTGGTGACGAAGAATGTGACCTGGAGATCACGGATCTTGCCAGACCTGACACCACAAACAGTTGAGTACTGCAATGTGTACTGTACAGTACATATCTGTACCTGTAATATGCATTGTATGTGCACTGTGTAGTACACAACTGTACTGTACTGTTAGTGTCCGGTTAGTTCTTAGCCGTATAGTCAGTCTTGCAGTGTACACGATAGATACTCAATGAAGTAAAGTTTCTTCTCCTCTTCTGTACTGCTTCTGTACTGCTCAGTACTGTACGGTACAGTGCGCGTCAAAAGTAAAGAATCAGGGGTATCTTCCAGCACTGAAGCAGCAACTTGAACGGTACGGCACCAGTTGGATTTACCCGTCACTTCTCACAGTGACCGCTGAGTATTTCTAGTCGGATACAACCACCTCTTCTTGACTGGCTACACCCAACCTTCACTTCATCTCGCTCGGCGCCCGCGCACGGCGTGGGCGCCGGACTTCCATCCGGCTGTTCCTTCAGAAGATTGCCGTCACGGCCGCAGAGCTCTCGCTGCAACGTTCTTGCCGATGGCCACATCGAGTGGATTGCCTCTCCACGCCCCCAGCGCACGTGAGACGAACTGGGAAAGGTGCATAAGGATGGCTCTACTACTCGAACAAGGTTTGCAATGTCCACCGTACCCTGCCGCGCTTAAATCCACCGTCACTTTGACGTCTAGCGACGGGTTGTGGTCTTCATAGCCTTGCGGGCTGGTCGTCAAGCTCGCTTGTCCGGAGTTCTCGCTGTTGTCGTCGCCATCTCTATCTGTAAGCCTATGTGCTTACAACGGGAGTTTTTCAAGCCTCCTGAATCCTCGATTCAGGTGGTGTAGTTTTTCCGGTCCCTTCCTCGCTTGAGTGGGCAATTGGTTCAGCCATTGCCCGGAGTCGCCGTCTAGTAGCAGAACACGCGGTTCTGTGTAGTGCGGACTTGTCGACATTCAACAAAGCGGAACGAGTTTTGATGATGGGTACTGTATATCCGGAAAGCTGCCGCCAAGCTGAGTACAGCAGTGCTATTCAAATTTGCTTTTAATAAAGAAAAAACAATGCATATAAAAACCAGCACATTTTGTCGATGTACTCCGGAGCGTGGTCTCCTAACCTTCCCAGCGGCCAAGCACTTGCGAGAGAATAAGGGATAAGGTAAAAAAAGGCTTGGACTAGGGGAAGGGAAGCCTTGCGCGGCGACGCAGGCGGAAACAGAGACAGCACAACCAACTTGTGTCGGACTTTACTCTGTGGTACCCTCTTAGTGTTTTTCGAGGGAGGGACACTACTAGATCGCGAGAGCATAAATATCCAGACGGTGCGGCGGCGCTCGGGAAAAGGCCGTAGCCCCAGCCCATTGTGAATTTCAGTGAAAGTGCCCCAGTGCATGTCTGTGACACTTTTAAGGCCCATTTTTATATAGTATCACAATTCATTTTGGCGGGAATGTCCAAAACAGGAAGGCCATAATTAAAACTGGTGACATAATAGCAAAGCACCGTGCGGCATCCATCTCCTTAAGCATATGCTTTCGCATTCCATACACTCAAAAATGCTCGCGGAACCACTTTGAACGAGAAGGAGAGAGGAGCAATTGATGCCCTGGTTGCCATAAAGATGACGCAACGGGAGATACATCGACTATCGGTCTTACATTGGGCTATTCTGAATTCGAACTTCACTTTTTTTGGCCTTGATTCTGTAATTGAATTGGATCAATGCAATTATGGACCCAATACATTTACGTGCACAGCAAAATAGGACTGGGCCAACGCAATACTGCAAATGCAAAAATACATTGGTACAATATAAAAGCTTTTACTCGTCATTAAGGCATTCACTCTTCTCGTCCACCTCTTTTTTCCCACAAAATAATCTCTTTTGCTCTAAACTATAGGCTGCAAATCATCACTAAGCTGCCTCTCTTCCCAACAACCATTGTAATTTAACGACATGTCCGTGCGAACCATGGCCATTCTGGCAAATTGTAACTCATTTGTATCTCTCTGCTGATAAAAATCGTGCACAGCTGCAGCAGAAAGTCTTGGAAAAACCACCTTCCTGGATTAGGCAGCTTGCGGCTTCCTTCAGTCCACTGATTACAACGAATAAACTCATACTTGTACTATTCCCACCGCGAATGCCACGTATCCTTGATTTTCTGAATGATAAATGAATCAGAAGGCTGAACTAAATGCGTAACATTCGGAGGGAGGATTTTGAGAACAGTCCGAATCTTTGACAGGCATAGATGAGTTCTATCGTCAACAACATACCCAGAGCAGTTATCAACAATTAAAGTCCGCTGCTGACTGTTGGAATGGGAATTTATAGCCCTAAATTCAGACAGACATGCCTTAAATACTTGTGCTTCCATCCAACCCTTAGATTCAGTCCGGTAACAAACTCCTGGGACGTTTTCCTCCAATTATTGAATAGGGTAGGAACGATTACGGTTTTTGAAGATGACTATAGGCACCTCAATTCTAGCACTGACCCCACCCGTAACCAGAACCATCATAGTAATAGGCTCTCCACCTGCGACAACATACGAATACGAGATATCGTTATCCCACTTGAAATCGAGCGTTTTTACCGTTTTCCACGTTGACCAACGAGTGCGTTTCGTCTGCATTCTACATGCAGTTCTCATCTATCGCCTTGGTTTCGAAACACATTTTAAGTTCTCCCAAATGGAAGGCAACTGTTCGTTCGAAGTGCCTGGTCTTTTCAGGGTTTGTTATTAGCCTACCATTTTGCGCCTGTAGCACGATGCGGTTTGGGTTCATAAAGTGCTGCATCCAGCGAATAGAAAATTTTTTCATTATAGGGTAACCATTATCAACCTTCGTAGAGTGAAACGGGCTTCCGTATTCTGATTGTTCAGTAATCCGCTTTGCTTGGATTTAAAGCACTAATGCGGAGAACTTCACTCCTCATTTGCAAAGAATGTCGAACTCGGTCAACAGATTCTTCGTAAAGCGCAGCCGCCCGAGCAGATCGCTTACGTCCGCGACTAGAGAGGGCCTTAAATCTGGTCCTCCTTACTACTTCAGTTGTGTCACCTGAAAGCCCGTTGCCGCGCCCGGATTATGCCTTAAGCTGAAGGTTCTGTTCTCTTTTTTCCACTATTAACTTTTTTTGCAGATTTGCTTTTTTGTCGGCCGGAAAAAACGGTGAGAGCTGGCGAACAGTTCTATACATCAGCGATAATTTTCCTTCTGATTCTGCAGATTTGACCATCCACTTGGTAACATTTTATCTATCGGCGAATGTGCATACATGCACTTTACGACGTGTAATCCTTATGAACTCGGCCTCGACGTCGCTGGTTTGAGATTCACCGTGGGGAGTTGGTTGTGTTTGCTGCGTCAGGGGGGAATATTGGTTGTCCCTGTTGTTTGTCTGGGGTTGGCTGAGGGGCCCGACAATGGCCCTTTCAATGGGGCCGTGAGTTGTAATGCTTCGAAGAAGTTGATAGTCGGGGTGCTGAGGTTTGTATGAAGATGAAGATTGTGCGTTGGGTTGGGATTGTACGATCTCGTTTTGGCGGACTTGATTTGCGTGGCGCTAAAAATTTTCAACATTACATACTATCTCAAAGTAAAGTTGGTATGACAACAAAACTTCATTGAGGAGGGTTCATATATTAAAATGGCCTTATCTGATTCTGCCCCATATTAATTTCGTGACCCAATCTAAATCCGGTATTTACTGTAGCAAAGAAGATTGGAAGCTCGCAAAAAGGGTTTAAGATCGGTTGTGAAGGACCGTGCCGGGTACGGAGCAAAAAAAAAGAGTGGGGAGGCCTCGCAAGTATTCCGAGGCTACAAATCGCCGCGTCATTTGGGAGGCCTCCAACACCGGACATGGAGCAATCCGCATCCATAAGGACCTGGGACTCGAGCTATCAAGGGCGACAGTACTGCAGATATTGCAGCGCAAACTCCAGTATTGGGAGATGAAGAATTCTTTTTTCTTGACTGATGCGCATAAGAAGGACAGGGTGGAGTGGGCGATAAAGATGGGGGAATATGGACTCTTTCAGTGGCAAAAGGTTGTCTTTTTGGATTAAAAGGAGTCTTATCTTGATGGCCCGGACGGATTGGCATGCTATTCACATGTTATTGGCACAGATGAACGCGTCTTCTCGAAATGACAAGGGGGTTCAGAGTGTGATGGTGTGGGAATGCTATTCTTTTTATCGTTCATGTGATTTTTTGTTTACTTACGGGCGACAGGAGTAATAAAAGTATAAAGAGACTTTAGTGGAAAATTTGAAGCATTGGGCGACTTTTATACACTTGGAAAATTGGACATATCAACAGGATAATTGCCGTACCATGTTTCTAAAGCTACAAGAAGTGGTTCGAAGACAAGAAAGTACAGCTTTTGGAGTAACCGTAACGTACGTCTGATTTAAAACCAATAGAGAACCTCTAAAGGATTGTTTAGAGGGATATATATGGTGATGCCAGACATTTTGTACTATAGTGGAGCTTAGGGAGGCTTTCATTGACAGTTGGTCGCGAATTACCGAGGCAACGCTGAAAACCATGTTAAATCCATGGTTTGACGTTTTATTGCTGTGTTGAAGTACAATAGAGCAAAAATTTCGTAGCAATTTCAAAAGTAGACTCCGGAAATCACAAACTGCAATTTTTACTTAGTATTTTACAATTAAAGCACGTCACGGCGCGCTTTTCTACGTAGCAAATGGTCTCTAGCTACCAAGCGGGGAGGGGCCTTTGAATAAAGGAAAAAGCCGTAGCATATAATGATTTGTAGCAATTTGGCCGCAAAATCAGACCGCTCTTCGCGGGAGCGGAATTTTCTGTAGGAAAATTGTTCAGAACTATGTACCAGACATAAATCGACCTCCACAGGCAAACAACATTACTCCCGACCCCATCCGCAATCCGCTGCACCCACATACATCTACGAACATGCGCCCACCTCCATTCGCAATTACGCACCCATCTCCGTCTCAAATCCATTGCACGAACCTCTATCCCTAGTCGTGCAACCACTTCCGTCCCAATTATGATCCACCTCCGTTCGCACTCTTGCACCAACATTCATCCCCAATCAACTGCACGCACCTTCATTGACAATCTTGCATGCACCTCCATTTGCGATCCACTACACGCACCTGTGTCCCAAATCCTACAATACTCCGATGACCAATCGGGCACCCATATTCATCTCCAAGCAACTGCATCCAACTCCATACACAATCAACTGCACTTACACCTATCCCCAATTAACTGAACTGAAATCCATCCCCAGTAATGCACCCACCTCCACCGCATTCGTGAATCAACTTTCATCACCAATCGTGCACCGACCTCCGTTCGCACATACTGCATCCCCAATCCACTGCGTAAACCTCCACCAGCGCTCGTGAATCAGCATACATCCCCAATCTACTGCAACCACATCTATTCACCATCCACTGCAACCGAACTCATCCATAATCCACTGCACTCACCTCCACCGGCGCTTGTGAGCCGACATCCATCGGCACTCGTGAACCCACATCCATCCCCAATCGTGCCCCTACCTCTATCTTCCATCAAATACAACCATCTCCATAACCACTTCAATCTTGCCTCTCTGTTCTCTTCCTTGACATAGATGAAGGAAAAATTCCCACCAATAGTGGAAAGCAACCAGCTGCTGGTAAGTTTGCAATAGAAGACGTCGGACAAAACGACAAGCGGTGGGGAGGAAGATGCAAAGCCTTTACATGTCTCGGATTTACAAAAAAACGACGATCTAGATAATCGCCTCCGTGGACTGCTGCAACTGGCACCACCTGCAGTCGCTCCAATTGGTGTTGTAGGACAAAATATAAGCGATAGATCGCCGTTGACATTCCTTGTTGCGGGTAGAATGGGTGTATCCGGACATGAAACCACTCCAGCCCCTCTTGAATGCGTCACTGCCCAGCAGAAATACAATGCCTATTCGTGGCGGTACCGTTAAGCGAAAAAAAAGGAGGCCGCGGTGTGGCGCAAAGGGGGTACGTAAGGAGGCGTGCTAATGGTTTTCCTCGCAGCGAACTGAAAGACTACTTGAGCTTTTACATGACCGCCTTCCCCTGGCCAAAAGACGAATAGGAAAAGGTAGCAAAGCTACTTGAGACAAGATAACCAGCACAAGGTCGCAAATCAGACTCCCTGCGACGAAAATATTCTGCTCTCTGCAGGACAACGACACCAACTGGAGATCAAAGTATACATCCCGAGGTTCTGAAAGCCATGAAATTCGGAATCAGATGACAGAAATTGGGGGGGGAGACTCAGGGGAGGAGTTCACTGAGGGCTTTATTGAGGAAACCGCGCCGTTTCCGTCGATGCATCCCTAGTTACAACCACTGTACGAGAGTGAGGAATTTTTTTACCAGATATCGAAGATCAGAAATCTGGTGGGAATTTTACAGCAGGAATTGAAGAGAAATGTTTTCCTGGTGTGACTACACAACGTTATACGTCATACCTTTCAATTGTTTGGAAGCGAAATACGATGAATAACCGGCAAAATTTTGAGAAGAGCTCAATAATTTATTCAGTTCAAGCCTCAATTGCGCAGAAAAACATGCGCAGGAATCAGGAATACAGGCAAAGAAGCATTTATCAAGAGGATGATCGTAGGAAGAGAAAAAAGGAGCCTAGGGGAAGGGAGGAAAGGCGGGTGGAATAACGAGAAATCAGAGCAGAGGACCGGCAACGTAGTGAGAGATTGGTACGAGTCATTATGATTGCCTTAATTGATCTGCGTGCTGAGGACATGTTAACTGACCCAGACCAAAGTAGGGAATCCTGAGCTCTACATGATTCACCTCCGCACTTATGTGCGGTGTGTAGCTATGCAGTACCTAATTGACTCCTAATATTCGCGAACGAAGGTTGTACATCAGCACCATGCAGACCAGAATTGCTTTCCTCTCTCCTTTCTCTTCGTAAACAAATCTATCTTTGATTCCTGGAAAAAAGCCCTAAAACGCCCTCATTCCCCACTCTGACCATTTTCTGGCAGATGTTGCCTGGGCTAATATGGAAATTGATTCTCTTGTTCCATTACTTCCAACTAAACAGTCCTGAGAAGACTTGATTAGAAAGGGGTACTTATGCTTTGAAAATGAAGAATGTACTACGAGCTGCCCTTCATGCTCATGGAACGAGCGCTCCAGCTTATCATATATTCCCCCCCATGCCGCCACAGTTAAATCATGCATAGCATCAGGAGCACTAATCAAACATGCAATAACAACTCCGCTCGGGGCAAAAAAACACGTTTCTTACATATTGATCGTGCTTCCAGTCGTTAAAGGACATATTATTTATTGTATAGTCTCTAGATTGTTCTAGATACAGTTTCAAATCGCCAGCAACACAGAACACACTTCGTAGTATGGGTGTTTTGAGTAAAACTCCCTTTGGTATTCTGCAATATCTTGCCCAGACGGCATACTAACCATGGAGAGTGGATTTTTCTTGAATGCTTTCGGAAGTATTCGACGGTCATGCCTTAAAAATAGAACATACTGACCCTGTTATTCCAAGCAAAATGCATTGGACAAACTCAGAACCTAGTTCTACACCATGTCAAAATGAGACCCAAGCAGCGTGTTTCTGCCATGCTTCTCAGACTTCCCTCCCTCCGGGCTAGATTAAGCCAACTTATTTGCCCATGGTTTGACTATGGTTTATAATTATTGTACAAAGGTTCAAACAGCTTTAGCAAAAATTAAAAAGATCGATCCTCAAACCCCGTAAGAGTAATTAAGGATTGGTCATATCCTGATCCCAGAAATACAGCGAAGGTTGAAATTCTAGGGTTCTGTAGTGGTTTTCTTCTTACTCTGCGGTCTCGCTGGCGAAGACCTTCCAATGAAAGTAGTTTTTGGAAATTGCGCCGCGATTTGTTGCTGTATGCGTAGTGAGTAGAATGCTAGAGCTAGTGCTGTCCCTGAGAAGCCCATTAGAAAGAGATGTCTTTGATTAGGAGAAGCATTGAAGCATGGTCAAGGAATTAGGCTTGATGTCCTTTTGCAGTACTCAGATCGGTGGGTTTTCCCTTGATCGGAGTGCTTGACTATGAGGGGGCAGTATGAGGAAATGATTGACAATAGTCGATAATCATTTTGCGACTTGTGATTTCTGGGGTGAAATGGCATGAATCAGTAGTATACCGGCATACTGTAGCTATTTTCTACAGTAAAAAACTGTGGTTTCTGGAGACTCCCAATAGAGTTCACTTGAGGTGTCCTCAGTTGTTTTGATTCTATAAATGTGGACATTAAAGAGTTTTTCATATGTATTTATTTCTTATTTAAAAGCAAATTTGAATAGTACCACTGCTTATTCAGCTTGGCTGCAGGTTTCAGGCGATATGCCGATAAAGGTGCATTGTTCATTGGTTGGGAAGATACCTCTAATTCTATACTTCTGACGCGCACTGTACATTACTTTGCGGACACATAACGTACAATTCTTACATGATGTACAGTTTTGATTGGGCTGTGAAAGGTGTTCTACAGTAATGAGTGTGGGGTTTGGCTGAGGACAGAGTCGCAGCAGACTTAGAAGGGCGTTGTCAAGGCAAGGCAATGAGGGGCGGCCAAAGATGCCGGCGTGCTGCCTCTGCTTATGCTATGGTCACCCGCATTCCCATTTTTTATGTAAACTCGCTTTCGTTGCCACTGCTGATAGCGCTTTTGTTTCGATTTTGCTTTTTGCATTGCTGCCTATTTTAAGCCATCCGCCTGTCCGCTTGATTCTTGATATTGCACTCGTACTCTGCGGTCTTATGTACGTGCTCGTATTCTGATTGCGTCTTCGCTGGTTGTTTCATGCATTCCTGTACATCTATGCGCGCTTGCCGAGAGGATCCTCTGTATTTGATCAGTTCCCTTTTTGATTCCGATTCTTGTTCAACTCTAAATCCAGATCCACTGGTATGTCTATGGTGTAGTGCGGGAGCCATCGAACAACAGTACATTGTCTGCAATTAAAATACAGTGGTTTCGACAAGTGACGAATCGGAGGGTAGTGGGCCACCCCCTCGGGTAAGTCGGCGCCGTCCCGAAATCACTGTTCCCTTTATTTAATCTTGCACCGGTAGGAAATTTGACCACAACTGGAGCAGCCGACCGAAACTGAGGTGGCTTAAATGGCTTTCGCCTAATTGCACTCCACATGCCATACAATGCTGTGGTGTACAGTACCTGGCACCGTCCCAGAAAGACATTTACCCATACGACTTATCATCTAGATAGAAATACGGCTTCAATCACATTTTTTGTGTTTCGGCACCCAAAGTTATGAATAAAAAATTACAGTAATCTAGACCCAACATTCCTGTTCAAAATCACATCAGTTGACAAATTAGTCAATATAACCTGGACCTAGCAGTTTGGTTGGCATTCACATCTCTGGCGGAACAGTCAATACCGAACTTGACAAAGCAATCTGGGTCGCAAGAAAATAATTTGAAACAACAGTCAATAGGTCAAGTGGACATTGAAAACAGGAATGAAAAGCGAAATATTAAAATTCAGCAATATGCTAATAATTTGTTGACACAAGTAAACTCTATGTAAAAACCTGTGTAGGGAAAAGCGGAGATGGTTTTTGTATCAGGGAGAGAGAAGAAAAGATCAAATTAAGAAATGGAATAAACATATCAGAACAAAATCACATGCCGAGATCAAAAATATTTGTCAGATTAAAGAGATACAGATGAACTAAATCATTTACGGTTGTAATGAACAATGTGTACTTGATGTTTTTGCCGTCCTGCGAACAAGATTCCACTATTCAAGGCCTTAAAACGCATCAGTCTTAGTAAATTGTTGAGGGAAACCACTTTTGTAAAAATGTCAGCAGGTTGTCTAGAAGACCCAATATGTTCTAATCTCACAACGCTTGTGGATACGAATTCCTGAAGATGACATACTTTCAAGTCTATCTGTTTTTTCTTGCATATATTGACAATTTGGTTGCCATAGACTGCGCAGAAGTGATGCACATGAAAACATCAGTTGCGGGGTACCGCAAATTTGACCTCCACTGCTGACAGTGACAAATTTCCCGGTACAGTTTCTGACCCAGGAGATATCTTTCGCGCAGGACGAAAGCGCTATGTATTTTGAATCTTCTTGGGTAAGTATGAGAATAGATTGTCTTGCCTCCAGAACACGGGAGTATTGTTGACCGCGATGATAAAGCTAGTCCTAGATCTTCTGGTCTCTCTACACCCCCCTAGTCGGCTTTGACAACTGAAACAATAGAATACGCAGTCATTTCCTTATTTGACGAAAGTAGAGTCCGTATAGTTTTGTCATGATGAGGTATGTCATAAGAAGTTTGAGATATGTGGCGAGTGGGTGCATGGAGGTTCCAAGCGAGAGCAGAAATTGAAAACGATACATAGGGCCTCGTACTCACTGCGATGTCATTAAAAGCGCCGAATATGAAGCGTTAATCAGCATATAAAGAAAGAGCGAGAATAGGCTTATTTTCTTATGTCGGTAGAATGTCTGCGTTAAGCGGTAAAGGATTGTGTAAAACATTAGCTTACTGTAACCCAAACGATTTGCAAGACGCGAGATAGATACTGAGTTTGGTTGAACTTAGTGAAGTCTAGGCTCCGAGATATTTTCCATCTGATTATTGACTCAAGAGAAACGAGAAGTTTGATATCGAAACGAGCGGGAAGTCTATCTTTGAAATAAGGCATAAGCCGTTGTTGTCAGAAGCAAGAAAATATCTTCTTCTACGATTGTGAGCAAAATGAACAAGCTTGGGCTTCGAAAGAAGTAAATGTGTGCATTGAACTGAGAAGGATAAAATACCCATGAGCGGAGACAATTGTCAAGAAGGTAGGCACATATTTCGCCACTTCTCTTCAGTAAAATGCTTCTGGTGCAAAGCTCGGACGTCAGGACCCCAATTTGACACTCTGGGTGTGTTCTTGTTTTGGAAGTGCTTCCTGGCTACCATTGGAGCCAGAAAAGAATAAAGGGAAAGATTTCAGTTATGTTGAGAATCGTTACGTAACTTGGAAGCATGAGATGCGATCAGTGGTAACTTGGCGATGACACTATGCTATAATGTCGGATCAGGGGGCAATCGGCCACATCTCCTCAAGTTTTCGTCGGAGACGTCCAGGAATCACTGTGCCTCTATTTAACTTTGCGCCGATGTGCAATTTGACCATAACTCTACCACTTGGCCAAAACTGAGGGCTCAAATAGCATTCGCCTAGTTGCCACTATATATGCCATACAGTACTGTGTTGTACAGTACCTGGTGGTGGTGTCATTAAGTATACTGTATGTGGCGTAAGTTTGTATTCTTGCTAAAGTATTAAAGTTAGGAAAGTGGCGCTTTATAACCGTACATTTCATGTACAACCGACCTTAATAGGCCATGTCATGGTAACAGCCGCAGGCGAAGCGAAGCAAACCTGCGGCTGTTAACGTGACATGGCGTATTATGGCCGGCTCCATAAAAATAAATATTTACAAGCCCCGTGTACCTTCGTGCGGAGCGCGCGAACAAGGGGACGCTATTTTTTAAGGGTTTCAAAAAAAGTCCGAGACATGGTTGGTTGAGGGCGGTTAGAGAGCGGATCATATCTGAGAATATAAAAGCAGCATATTCGATACCACCAGGGCGGTCTTCGTCGGAATATGCGTTTGCGCCGGTTCACAAAAATTGAATAAATGTCAGGAACCAATGAAATAAACAGTTTATTAATCATCTCCGCTCCCGTCCCCTCGCTATCCATCCCTTCCAATAGCTAACCAAGTAAGTCTTTAATTTATGTGAAAGCGCTATAGATAATGCATTATCTATAGCGCTTTCACATATCATTTCAAAAGGGCGACGCTCTAATTTTTCGTGCACTGTATGGTAATAGAGCCTGTAGGATAGGACAAAAGACCTCTGTAGCAGAAAATCGTGATGCAGAATTTCTAAAACATTGGAAAGAGCAATAGACAGGGTACAATTTAAGATGTGAAGGGAGTAGTGCGGACAGTGACTGTGTGAGGGCAGCAGCGCATCACGTAATAGGACTAAGGCGGGTAAAATGAGGAATAGACAACAGAGTCTTAGCAATGAGGAGTCGCAACTGCAGACGAAAATACCAGAACCATGTTCTGTATTCATGTACTATTTATGAATTAGCTTGGTTTAAAGTAGTAGAATATTTCCTGCATATTTATTGCCATGTATAAGACTATTTAGAAGTCAGTAGAGTTATTGGAAACCCTTCATAAAGCAACTATCGTAAAGTAAGATGACGAAATGAAAACACTTTGGTTTTCGACAACCTTTTCTAGACGGTTTGTATGGAATTTTAGTTCTGAGGGAACCGGGGACGAGAATAGAATAGTGTCCAACGGCTCTAAACAACTCCATGTAGTTAGTTCACTGATGCTCTGGATCAATGCCATCCCCTAGTTCATCCATTCGATTAAGTTATGTTGAGGCCGAGGACCTGTGTCGATTGCACGACACACTTCGAAAGATGATGTCCACATCAACCTCAGCAGAGGATGAATTCAGGCTGAAGGGGAAGCCTTGATTGGCAAAGCTGCAGATTTGTGTCACCTCATCGACACATGTGTCTACGGAATGACACATATGGCCATGGACGAAGTTCGTGATGAGATACATGTGTCAATGGGGTGACAAAAATACCCCAAGAAGATTAACATTGCGAACTTTGTATCGCTAGTACGAAAAGTAAGATGAGGACTGCGTTACAAGAGAGACATAGATCCAAAGCGGAGGAATGTGAAATTGAACCTGTTTCACCTACACGACACATGTGTGTGTGTCGGCGGCCTAAAACAATTACGATAGTGGATCTCTATTTTTTTGTTATCTCAACCTACATCAAATGTGTTAGAGGGGCGAGACAAAATACTAATTAAAGCATTACAAAGTACAGGGACGATTCTTCTGTGTCGCATTAGAGACACAGGTATGTCGGTATTGCGATACATATTTGAAAAGTGGCTGTATTTTATGAAAACTACCCGAATGGCCCCCTCTCGACCTCATTACCCTCTCCATCCACGTCCTAACCACCATCAGCTCTTCCCCTTCTTCATCATTCCCATCCGCTGCTCCCGGTCGTCATCGCCCCTCCGCCTCCATAATACGCTCGCTCCCCACCGTTGTCATCGCTCCGCCTGCGATCATATCCACTGGTCACCACCATCCGATTGTGTTTTCCGGCAACGTCGTCATCGCTCCCACCGCTCCCAAACCCCCCCGTTCCTGACATCCGTGTTACTCGCCACTCAAACCATCCGATCTTCATCCGCACCAGCTCGCCACTCCCGTCATCCACACCCGCAGACCATCATCCCTACCCGAATCCGAACCCGAACCTGTTCCCATCCCTTCCTGATTTCTGGCCGCATTAATCCCTGCGCTCTTCCGATACTTCCAAATCGCTCCTCCGGCCTTACCCAAACCCTGACGCCCCTATCGTGCCAGTCGTACTACCACCCGCACCATCAAGCCCATATTAGTCACACCCTTGCCAATAAACAAATCATCCAGACTTGAAGTGTCGCCCACATGCCAGCTCCCGCACTATCACGTCGCTATTTATCACCCTGCGCCAACTTTCACGCAATCACGTCGCCATTTTCGCCGTTTGGAAAATACTCGTAAAGTCACATTGTCATTTGTGGCCCTCGTGGCATCATTTTGTCCCTTATTTCCTGTCTGCTCGACCCGCCTAAAACCGCGCCCTCGTTATCTCATCCGTTGGCACCGCTTACTGGTACATAGAGGGGGAGGACCGGTCGGTAATGTGGTACGCGGCCCTTCTATTGTAACCGTCGGGAATGAATCATGAGATGCAGATCTTGCTTCAAATGTACATTTATACCGCGGGTTAATAACTGGCGTCAGGTTATCGAGCACTGGAGAGAGGGTTGCAGGGCTCTCAATCTTGTTTCAACGTTGAAATACTGGCCAGAGAAGGCCAGAACGACTTTAATGAAATCCAAATACCATGAGCGAAAACTTATCGCCGAAGATTATGAACGGTTTGGAGAACGGGAGCTTGTGGACACTTACTACCCTGAAAAAATACCGAGAAACAAATTGAGGAATACAGTATGAGCGCGGAAGAGGGCCGGAACGTCGCAAACATAACATTTCATTGAATAAGACTACTATTCATCACTATACTCCGGTAAGCAGTTCATGCAGTACACATTGGTGATATTCACGATATCTTCTGATTCCCAAGTTTTGGAGTCAATATAGGCATGGACGCATGTGTTATGGAGAGGGCGGGAGCAATACGCACATGTTAAGGTGCACGGCCCCGCAATTTTTACGGTCGTGGAGTCAAGCCACCTACAGTTCCCACATACGACATCTCCGAAATCATCACGGGCAGTATGCGCGAACCCTCCACTCCTTTGAAAGAGTCCTTTCCAGGTACTCTTTCCTAGCTTCTTTTTCCTTTTCTGGACAGCCAAATTGGACTCGTATACTGCAATCATGCGGTCTCCCCTTATAAAAATGCCTTTTGCTATTAGCTTCCATTCCCTTGCTGATGTATCTTTCGGATCGAACTGAGTCATCAGAATAAGCCTTTCGTTTATTTAACCTTCGAAAAAGATATAGACGCAGTACCCTCATATTTCGAGAGACAGAGGCGGGCAGTGAGTTGAGTTATTAATAATTCTTAAAGGCGCTGTCCATCTGATTGGAGAGCGGATCTTTCTAAGAGGTACCTGCTTGAGACTTCATTAGGACGGGAGGCGATGAGACGATGTAAGGGTACTGGTGGACTTTGCATGAGCGGGAAGTACGGGACAATTACCCAGTGTAGGAATCCGGGGAACTCCACACCATGATACAGCCAATTTATTTGTGTGGCAGCCATTGAGTTTATCAACCATTTGATGTGACGAAGTGGAAACTGTACCTGACTAGAATATGTGTTGTGGCGGCGACACAAGAGATATGTGTTGTGCAAGCGACCCAAGAGCATGTGTCGACTGCCATACACAGGAACAAGCGGCACTGCATCCCGTATGAACACAAGTGTAGAGTGTTTTGTTACGGTATCGGCACATCTACTTGTGTTGAAGTACGGACATACGTGTAGAGTCGATGCATCGATATAGGCGGTATGTGTCGGTCGGCGACACAGGAGGTATATGTAGATGCATCGACACAGTCTGTATGAATCGATGCGTTCGATGCATCGACAATAGGTGATATGTGTCTGTTGGGTGACAGAAATACTTGGCAACAACAGAAAACAAATCACAACTTTAATTCAACTGGACTTGCTCACAGGCAGCGGTCAACATCCACTCCGAACCTCCTCTCCGACAATCTCGACAACTTCACCGCTCTTCCCTCGCCTCCCATCTATGTGGGGGTTCCTTGGGTGTGAACCAAACCATTGCAAAGTACCCCCAAAAAACACTGCCGGTTTACACTACTTGGCCTCCTCTGCATCAGCTTCCGCAACCTCGTTATCCTATTGATTCTTTTCCTCATCTTTCTCCTCCTCTTCGTCCGTCTCACCGTCACACCCTTCTTCGTCAGTTGGAGTTATATCCGTGTCCTTGTCACTCCTCCATCATCTTCACCGTCCTCCACTGCGCCCTTCTCCTCCTCGCCTTCTGTCGTCCTCGTTCTACTCTACAAACGCATCCTAGAAAGATTTTCCCGGGCGGCTGGTGATTCGTTTCCATCAGGAGCTTGGTCAACGACTCCGATGTTGCCACCGGTAGGCATCGCGTTTTCTTCAGTGCTTTGGCCGATATATTTACGGGTGCACTTTTAATTGCGTAAGCCTT
This sequence comes from Kappaphycus alvarezii, assembly GCA_002205965.3. Taxonomy (NCBI): domain Eukaryota; phylum Rhodophyta; class Florideophyceae; order Gigartinales; family Solieriaceae; genus Kappaphycus; species Kappaphycus alvarezii. The sequence goes on along the minus strand of NADL03000026.1, from coordinate 102,754 downwards.
CTAAACAAAATATGCGGAAGAATATATCGCACTTGGAAATTGACGTGTCGCCGCCTCCACCTTGTCTAGATGCAGCAATCCGGACATTAAGTACATTGTTATTGGGACAAGGAAGTCTCCCAAGACTCTGCAATAAAGCTTAATCACTTTGTCTAGAGTGAGATATACTTTCACCGTGGCCTCCTCGATCTCCGTCAGTGCCTCCCCGTCATTCGAGTCATCGTCCCTAACATTCATATCCACCTGAACTCTCAGTTTTTCTATCTTCACACAGTAAACGCCAAGTACTCACGTGGCAAACTTGTCAATTATTGACCAATATTCCTCGCTAACGCCGCATGTCCTCGTAGCTGGCAGTAATCTCGACCCTTCTCTGTATACCCGCGTACGCCTTCTTCCAAGACATGCTCTTGGCCTTCCCTTTCAATTCAGAATGCAGTAACGGGATGTCACCACCTTCTCGCTGCTGCCTAAGCAGCTCGCCACTTTCCTGTTCCAAATTAGTGAGGCGTAAATCCTCCGCCAGCTAAATCTTTAAGCGACGCACAATGGTTCGGATCGAGAAGAGGAAACCTTTGCTAATAGACACCTCAAAAAACTTCGCATCTTCTCTGAACTGCTTCCAAATACCGCCTCCCTGTTCTAACTCGCCTTCCTTCTCAATGCTTTCCGCAAATATGTTCAGGTCTACGACGGAAATGTACGAGTCAGACGGCCAAACAAGTTCCCTTAACGCGTCGCAAAATGACAAAAGCTCCTCTACGATGGAAGGCAAAAACCACACTAACGTGTTTCTGGGTCCTGGCGGGGCTCCAATCTTGATCCGTTCTTCATCAATAATCATGGGATCACAACTCAGTAACTCCTTTGCCACCATGCGAATGCAATCAACAAAGAGCGGCTTCCAAATCTGACCGTGAAATCAATTCGCATAGAATCTGTCCACGGTTTGGTACTCTGCGCAAGTAAGAGGCAGCCCAAGGTGCAAAAAGTATGGAAAATAAGAAGGCCAAAGCCATCAGGGAGGCTACCGGTGGAAAGCAGAGAGTGATCAATACGATACACACGGATAGCCCTACCACCTCGTTGGATCTCCAGTACGCGTCCAATTCTCTTCTGCTGTTCACGTCTCGGCTGTGCTCTCCTTTTCATGCCTTTGATCCTATTCTTAATGAAACTTTCGTTTGCTGTAAATCAGAAAAAGATGACTTGATCAATGTTACCTTCACCCCGATCTTTAACAAAGTTGACATCATCACATGGAACTCTGCAATGGGGAGGTCGTGGTAGTTCACTATTCTTTCCATCCTAATATGCTCCAATTTCTCCTCCGCAGACGAGCACTCCACGTTGCTGAAACGACGAATCAAAGCGTTGTCAAAACATTCTTGACGCTGTGAGAGAAACCCTCGCTGCGTCCATCAACAACAAAGAAGAAAAACTGAGCGAATAAACTAGTACTGAGCTAAATCGTGCGCTCGTTATTTCCCGCAGGCGCAAAGACTTCGAGGTCAGCAGCACAGACCAACAGGTAGAGACTGGCCGTTTCAAGGTCATGCGCCTCGGGTAAATACGGATCGGAGCGTGGAAGGTCACTCGGTTGACACGTTTTTTTGGGCGTGGACGCTAGGTTTTGTGTCGAAATGATAACAAAAACCTGTCGAAAAGGGGAGCAGGGGTGCAATTGAGAAGGTAGGAGAGGAAGCGCGGTGATTATTAACTTCGACGTATCGAGGGGTATACCGGTGGGTAGGTGGTAGGGTCATATGAACTGTGTTGTGAATGTGCCGCAGCAAGGGGCTTCACGAGGTGTTGATGCAGTAAATAATTCATGTCAGTTAACTGTGTCAGGGTGGAGACACATTGTTTGGTCTTATATCGTGTGGGGCAACATCCAGCCTTTGGCTAATCGTCGGGCAAAATATCCCCATTTACAAACTTCTGAAAGTTTAAAATATTTTAAAAATACTTGGAGGCGCCTAGAAATATTTCTGGGCGTAGCTGGACGACCCTCCTAACAGACCGCGCTAGGGGGCTGTCACTGTCGGTTAAGTCCACGAATAAATAACCTAGTGTGGTATACTGTACCGTGTAGCTGCCGCCCTACAGTATTCGCCGCATGTGGCTCATCATAGCAATGTTCTCAACCCAAGTAATGGGATGGAAGTTTGTGCCGTTAGCCTTCGACTCGCTTCGATCGCCGTCTGCGACGACTTCGAAGGTAATCGACGAATACGCTACCACTGTCGCAACCCGCAGCGGATGCTCGACGGGAGGAGTGAAGACTTTAGAGTTATAAGCAGCTTAGTTTTCCGATTTGGTACACGTGTGCCGCATACGTAGTATGACACGCCCCAAAACACACATAGTTTAGCCACCTTACTCAAACCTATTTCTTTAGGTTTGTTACAGTAGGGTAATCAGGGCTTTGTATGTTTCATCTACATATTTGTGTGGTGAATTAAATGATTTTATAAGTAGGTACAGAAATTAATTGTGTTAATTTTTTGCAAGCGTTAAAAATCAGCCGTCAGAATCCTGTTTTTCTAATTCTCTAGCGTAAGCTTGTCAGCAAATTTACGGTAATTTCTCCAATGTAAAACCATATAGTTGCTTATTTCTCCTCGCATAGATAGGGTTGGAGCGTCATCTTCTCGGTCATTCAAGATCAAATAGGGACCAAAAAGAAGCCGGTTGCTTCGAAGGCGCGGAATTGCTCGAATAAGAGGCAGTTTTTTGAAACAAATAACTTAGTAGAAGACGATATAAACCTTTTTTGTTTAATTTCTAGGTAAAACAGCAAGCGCTTTCACATTTTCTGAAACTTTTCATTAATCTCACCTTCCCAAAATTCGTGAAGAGCAGCGACTTTGATTATGATAAAGAGTAGTTCAGGCTGTGGGATGAAATTTCTGTCAGGAAAAGTGAGAAAGTGCTTCGACACTGAAAATGTTTATTTTTCAGACAAAGTAATACTGGTAAAGAGTAGTGAGCGTATCGGAAGAAGAGGTAGTGAACGCTGTAAGCAGAATGTACTGCAAAATGACGGAATTTTAGGCCTACACAGCAGTAAAGGGCTTCTTTCTTCGACTAAACGCTGACGTTTCTGAAATGGTAGCGATAGGCTCAACCGCGGGAGTTTTTGACAGTCTATAGAAAGAATGTAGCAAGTTAGAGATATTTGAGGCTGGGAATAAGTTCCATTAATATTGTCCTCGACGATTTCGAAGCGAGAATAGTCGTTCTGCGACGATTTAATGGAAGATTCATTTGCATTGTTAATTTTAAAGAAAGATAGAAATTTAATAATAAGCCTTTCGGAGCTGAATGGAGGGAAGAAAAATAACCGAATAATTGATATTCAGATAAAGTAGCGATAAAAAGTGAAGTTGGTTTAGGTAGAGAACTTTTTAACGTGTTTATTATGACATTGTGCAGGTCCTTCCACCATTCTAGTAGGAGCAGATTGGAGTGGCTTTAGTTTACTTGAATTGGAATTGAAATTGAGTCACGGTTGACCTGCTTTTAGGAGCTGAATACGGCCCCGCGAATCTTTCCTATCATGTAGTCCTTACTTTTCAAATAAAATACCATAGCGATGAAATAGGCAATTGAGCAATATCTTTAAAAATATGTATAATTCATTCAGATGTACTGTTGAAATACGAAATCCATTTTTACGTTTAAATTGAACGTTTTAAAAATTGAAGTCTTTATTGTAAATAAATACTGATGTCACTATGGAAGAGTTCTTTAGGCCAAATAAAACTCATTCTCATTACATCAAACATAAATCAAGCGAGAATGATGTTCTATTCTAAGCATTCACGAGCAAAACTTTTCCCCAAATCAATACCAATGCGTGCTTTTTGAGGCATTTCAGCTACATGGCGCCGGGAAATCCAGACACAGACAGCGAACAGATTCTACTCACAAGAAATTAAATTAACTAAAGCATTTTCATGCTCGTTTATGCCACAGTTTAGCGCTTAATGTTAGGATATACTCATTGAATACAATCATTTAAACCCGATAATATTGATGAGAATTGCAGATCAAACTTTCCTTACTTTTTTGATTCCATTTGGCGACGATTATTCCTAAGTGAAATTTCTCATTTTCAAGAGTTTCAATATATTTTTTAACTGCTCAAGAATTATTTTTTACTTACTTACAACGTTTAAAGGTTAAGATGTACTTCTGATCATAATTTCAGTGATAAATAATGGAGTCCATTGTTGCAGGCTAACGCTTGTTTAATAAGGGGGATCCCCTGTCAGGAGTTGAAATTTCATCATGTCCAGATTCTTTCTGTTGAGTTCTCTATCAGTAGTTCAAACCTGTAAATTAGCGGTCACTGCAGTCAAATCCAATACATGATTCGTTTTTAGAGGCACGAATCGCTCTTAAACTTATGATAAAAGACTTACATCTCTCTGAAGCGGTGTAACTATGAAACAAACCACAAATCGGTTTACACATCTGCAAAAGTCACAAATAGAGTAAAATAAAGGGTTTCCAAAAAATTTTCGCTGGAAATTTTCTGAGAATAACTGGTGCAAACTGTACAAGGTGATTTGTTTGAAAAAATTCGTCATTAGAGTCGATTTGTACGCCAAAAATGCCAGAACCAAACACTTCAAAGAGTTTCGGAACCCACTTTTTTGTAAAATTGAGCCTTTAGAGTTCTATTAAGACGCATAGTCCTCTTCGTTGATGAGAATAACGAAAAAAACACCGCTTGTTTCTGACCAGCACATGTTGTTTCATTTATATTACTGGCCGATATTTGCTTCATACTTCAAAACCGAGCGAAAGAATCTAATAATATTACGGAGGGCTGATCACGAAATGGCACTGCTGAGGAAAAATTGTCCATGTTGAATGTTTTTGCGGTGAAGAAAGGGCGTATTCTATTAGAAGAATGATAAATAATTCTGCAAACTCTATTTCGATCTACTTGAATTTATTAAATAGATCATATTCTGCCAAAGAATAACACCAGACGGGGTACAGCGTCCACTGATGAAGCCTATAGATGCTTCATTCATCAATATGACGGCGCTCAAGCACTTGGGGTATTCGAGTCTCCTTTGCTCTCTCCCACCGAAGTGGGAAGTTTTCAAACTCGTAGTTGAGCCTGAGCTTTTTCCTAGGCTTCCAAACTCCGCCAGAAAGTAAGTGCGGCGGTGTGTCTCGGATCCCAGTGATTTGGCTATCAATATTCCTGGTATAAGTCGGAAAAGTTGGCGCGGTTCTGTTAAGGTCTCAAACTGCAAATTCTACTGGAGTTCCGTAAGGTGAACCCATCCAAGTTCGAAGCTGCTACTACTACTTCTCTAAATTTAGATAGAGCATTTTATGGAGCAATGTTTTTCACTGACAGAGGTTCATTTTCAAATCCCTATGTCAATGGAAATAGGTACCCTGGACCGTAGTCTCAATGGGCAGTGTTGGAAATAATTCATGTAGAACCGATGCTTACGGCGCCATAAAGTCAGATGTAGACTTTTGAAATACAAAAAAGAAACGGGAATAAATGTAACAGTGGTGATAATCGCATGATGGTATTCAATCGGCTTGGAGATGCGAAATTTTTCTCCAGGCTTGATCTAAAAGGAGGATTTCATCAGATAACTGTGAAATCAGAGGACATCGAAAATTCTGCTTTCAATACAAGTTATGGGCAATTCTAATAACTTGTTATGCCTGTGGGACTTTGCAATGCTCCTGCTACATTCCAAAAGTTAATCAACTAGATATTTCACGACTGCATAGCTGTTTTCTTGGTTGTTTACATGGATAATCTTTTAATCTTCAGCAAGAACAAGGAGGAATATTATGAAAATCTCGAAATTGTTTCGCAGTGACTAAAGGAATATGAGCTGTAAATATCCCCGAAGAAATGCCCTTTTTCAGTATGAGCTCGCGTTCCTGTGTTTAATCGTTGGAAAGGACGATATTCGTGTCAAAAATGACAAGGTCTAAGTCTTAAAGAATTGGCCAAACCCTACATCTTTGACGGAGTTGAGAAATTTCCTTAGTCTAATACAATTTTTTCCGTCGCGTCATACTAAAGTTCTCCGAAATTGCTGTGTCTCTCACAGATCTGGCGGAAAAAGGTAGAGGAATAGATAAATAGGATAAATAGTGTGATAAAGCTTTCCAGAACTAAAGGAAGCAATGACTTTGGCTTCAACTTTAGTCGCTCCTAATTGTTAAATGCCATTTTGTGGTCATGTAGACGATTCGCTGCTCGCAGTCTGTGGAACTCTGACAAATTTGGGTGAGACTGGAAAAATTCGTGTAATTTCTTTCTATTCAAAGAAGCCTTCACCCTATGACTCGAAATACACTGCAAATGACCGAAAGCTTCTGGGTTGATTAATTTTCTGGGAGGTTCAGATGCTATCCTGAAGGGTCAGATTTAGAGATTTTCAGTGACAACCAGGTTCTTAAGAGATTCTTCACAAAACCGAAGCTGCGTCGGAAATAGATATATTGGTTAGAAACTCTGGGTAACTTCGGAATATTTCCAAACACACTCAATGCCGGGAATATTCACATCTTGGAAGACGCTTTATCACGATCTCCCACTGTAGTGAGAGGAGATCATTACACCTCATTGAATGACGTTTAATATACCTTCCTTGATATATACCAGATCATTCCTCGGTATAATGAAAAGCTGTTCGTCGGTCCAGTGGTAAAATTTATGGGAAGAGGGTCGCCACTGGTTGAGTTCAAAGGGCAGAAACTTGGGAAACCTCTGCCGATGTTCCGAAAGGAAGGTTCCAGGCCGTTTTACAATGGAATTTTGTGTATGCAGCGAAAGTCAGAGTCCGATATTTTGCAAATTGTTCACGACTAAAAAGTCGTCTGAATTTTCAAATTTGCACTGACACTGTCCAGATTAGAAAACTTACATTGGAAACATAAAAGCCGGGATTGTCGAAGGTACTATGAAGGATGTCTTGCTTGTCAGTAGTATAAGGACTCTAATCAGAAGAAGTTGACAGATCCAATGTCGTTGGAGTTTCCTGACCGCAGATAGGGATCACTAGCCATAGATTTCATTGTGTTTGTGTGTGTTTCACTGTGTCATTATGACGAAGAGCGGTCATGATTCAATTATGTCTTGGGCTGATCGACTTACTCTTCGAGTTCATTTCCTGAAATCAAGAACATCGGACACTGCTGAAGAGACGTCTAAGGACTTCTTTTCAAGCATCTTTAAGAAACACGAGTTGCCGCACGATATGACCATAGAGGAGTGTAGCAAGTATATTTCAAAGTTTTGGAAGACGCTGATGAATCTTTGTGGTTTGAAGCTAAGAATTTCTAATAGCGGACACATTCAAACAGATATTTTTTTCAAAATTAGGAATAGGATGATCGAGAACTATCTTCTTTGTTATTGCTCGTATCACCAGAAGGACTTGGATGAACTGCTACCTACTGTAGAATTTCCACACAACTCGGCTGGGATCGATGAGCTGGGTATGTCACCGATTGAGCTGGACCTGGGATGGACACCTAAATCGCCATTAGAATTTTGCGATAGAAGCAGCATACCTCTTCAGAGTTTGGACAAATTTCGAGTGAAGCTCAAGATTTCTCTTGAGGATGCGAAATTTGCCTACAAATCGCAAAAGCCCGTTAATCTGCTTTCAATTCCAGGCAATACAAGCTTCCATATTATAAGGTCGGCTCGAAGCTACAGATCAATCGTTTATTGTTTACTGATATGTATTCTACGTCTCAGGATTCGAGAAAGCTTAGGGCGCAAAGTTTTAGGCCATTTGTGGAAAAGGAGCTCATTGGTAAGAATACTGTTCAATTGGATCTCCACGATTACTTTAAGATCCATTCAGTCATTCATATTATCCACAAAAGACCACATATGGAGCAGCAGTATGACATTGCCGTACCTATTCCCACTGTACCTGAACCATATTTTGCCTGAAGACCAAGAACAATAACCTGAAGCCATATTGTGGCGCAAGAAAATTGGTCGTGAGTACATTTTCTTGGCCTTAATGTAGTGCAATGCGCGGTGCGCAGTTTCTAGTCTAGGAACGGAACACCGTCAAACAATGAGGCAAACCAACACACACACACACCAATACTCGCAGGGTGTTCGCTGTCCCTCTTTCTCTTTAAGCACCCTTTGATGCAGTAGGACAGCTCGCTGGTGGCGAGGAGAAGTGGAGCTGGAAGAGCGGGGATATTCCTTGGACAGCTGGACGTTATACTTTTCCTCCGTGTTGTAAGGCCGGACTGTGGTCCGCGGAATGCTAGAACCTTGTTATGGATCGATTCCAAAGAACCGCAGACACCAGGGGTGTAATAATTGACAAATAAGATGTAGTAGTGGGTCAGCAGTGCTTAATATCTCCTTTAGAGATAAGAATAGTCACCAACGACAACCTTGAAGTTCCTATTTGTATATAGAAGTCTGGGGCGCCAAGTGTGAGTAAATATCAAAAACAAACAACAAAAGGGGTATTATAATATTGGATAGAGGTCGAGGAAATAAAAAGGGGGACCCGGGCGGATAAACGTGGCTATAGCCAAAGTTACCGTTGGCAAGGTTTCTGCAAAGGCGGAAGTTGGGAGTCAAGTTCAGAGCCAACACCGGGGTGGCTGTCTAATCTGGGGCCCTAGTGGCCAAGTAGGTATAAATACTAGTTAGCTAGGTTAGGTTTATCTACGACGGCGGGGTGAGTGAAGGTAGGGTCAGCCAAGTAAGGGAGATCCAAGCTAGAGATAAGTAAACTCGACATGTGGCCCAATAGGTGCTTTTCTCCAGCGAAAATATCAGGTCCAATTTGGGGGCCGAGTGGTCCAGATTGCAAGCCCTCAACCCCCCTAGTGGTTATACTGCACCCGAAATAATAGTAGGCGACAAGCGAAAATTGCCCTTACTGTACAGTACAGTGCCTGCTGGCTAGCAGTGAATCAGATCAAAAATAAAGATCACCAAAATCAGCTCTGTCGAAAGCATTACAGTATGAGTGCCAATTGCACTACACTTACTGCGTGGCATGCCACTCTATGATGCCTAGTCGGAGCGCGGTCGGAGCGAACAAAGGATTCCGTTCACATTACACCTAACAGATCTGCTTGGTTACTGATGCTTTGCGGAAGTATATTCGAAACAAAATGTACTACCGTAGTATCGTTGACGAGGAAATCAATAGTCCGGGACTGGAAATAGTGGCACAAGTTCTCTATTACACCACTGTGTAATACAGACTTGCCTACTTTCCGAATGCAGTTCTCCGCTGCAAAACGTTGCAACAGAGAACTTGGATATGGATCTCGTTCTATGAATTGGTGCTAATCCCACAAGGGTTTATGAAAAATCTTTTTATTTACGAATAACCACTTTGTTTAACGTAGCGACACGTTAGAGGTCTTTATCGTAGAATATTAAGTAGTTAAACTTGATCAGTATCTATTCTCTATTTGTTACTGTAGTTTTTCGTGAGTGAGCTAGAATCTACATTTACTACGCTAGAGCTACAGTAGTAGCTGTAAAAGGGGGGGTTCTTATGGATTCTCGTGGGAATCTACCTACACTCTATTGACCCTTTGCTTCCAACTTTCTGAAACACACTGCCAGTGTCTCCTCTAGTCATTTAGCAGCGCTCCGGCTGCCTCCCTCTCTTTTTCATAGGATTGCCAAAAATGATCGGATGACATTCCTTGAGCTCTTCGGTAGTTTCGAGATCTCGGAAAATGGTAAGGCCTGCCCTGTGGGAGTGCATGAGCCAGGGAGTGCTCTTCCGTGGTGATTTGAGTGCTATATGGCATTTTTTGTTGCACAGAGGAAGTGTTGCCTTGCAGTGCTGTTGAGCGGGAAGATGTACCACTAGCTGTTATTTAAGGCTATGGGCTCAGAGAGGTATGGTGTCCTGTGGCAAAAACAATCACGTCGAATGAACAGTAAGTCACTGTAATTTCAAGAAGATGGTTTACATAAATATGTTACTGCTTTAGCTTTTAATTGGGGGCATTACAGTGCTGTGATCAGTACCGCATAGGCTACCCTCGGTACGGTATGTTCTGTAATGCAAAAAAATTGCACCCTTCGAAACTTACAGCTACCGTAGGAGTTCATAAAAATTAGGTTAAAATTTACGAAATTTTTAATGCCTCCAACGTGTTCCGTTTTGCATACTTTTCCTCCAGAAAATTAAATATTTTTTCGATGAGCAAGAAGTCTTCGACACTGCTTCATATATCCTGAAAAGCCATGGCCGGCAGACTGCGAGGCGTTCTATGAGCAGCACGTATCCACACCCTCGCCATACATCTGCCTTCCTTAACGACCACAAGTGCACCGGTGTTCGTGAGTTAAGGAAAGCAAATTTCCAGCTACTGCCAGACAGAGCCTGCAGCCGCCTCACTGAAGCGAAAAGGGCGTCTGCACGCCACCGCTTTTGCTTCGCAGTCAAAATTTCTGAACTTCATTTGCATTCAAAGGGTATATTCATCTCGTCAAAAGTTTCTTCGCTTTACTTTTTTACCACGACGTCTGATCCGTTCCTCGCCTTTGTTGCCGCAGTTCCTGTCCTCTCCCGAAGAAAACCAAGTAAGTCGCGCCCTTGTGACAATGGCGTACGACTCAGTTCGCGCGCAGCTTGACAAGCTTCTTGGCGCAGATCGCAATGGCCCGCTAACAGCTGCGAATCAACCTTCTGTTTCCTACACTGATTCCTCCGTCTGCAAGCATTTTCTCCTAGGTTTTTGCCCACATGATTTGCACATCAAACATCGAAGTGAGCCTGGTTCTTGTCCAAAGGATCACTCTTCTGTTGCGAAGGCCAAATTTGACAAGGATAAACAACTAGGTAAGCTGACATCTGAAATTGCACGTTGGACCAGAGATCTGCTTTATGAATGTAAGGCCATCCTGGAGGATGAGGAAAGGAAAATAAGAGGCCATGCGAGAAGGTTGCAAGCCACGTATAAGACAAGTGGTGACTTATCAGGACTGATGATTCGAAACTTTGATACGCTGAAAAAGTTGGGGATGGTGAGCCCAAACGCGAAGATAAGGATTCTAAGTGAAATAGATGAGCTAAACCCTATGGTTGGTGATGATGATGGTGAACACGCTTCCGAGACTGCCAGTCATGAAACAAAGGGCCCGAATAGACAGACTCAGCAAGGTAAGGAGGCGAAAAAATCCCCGAAAAGTGACGACAAAGGAGACAACGGTGATACAACGTCAGATCAGGATGATTTGGATGTTGATGATGAAGACGAAGATGACGATCTCGACGGATTTGGGGTCATCAAGGTTATTCCTGCACAAAGTGAGATGAATGCGATGTCTGCATCAGACGCAAATCCCGCAAATAACAAGGAGTCCTTTCAAGCAAATGAAAAGAAAGATTTCGGTGATGCAGACCAGGAGAAGGTCATTTCGAAGGAAGACACTGCAGTCGAAAACAGCAATGATCCAAAGTCTGAAAGAGAAGCGGAGGATTCTCCGAGAAAAAATGCGATCGCAGCTCTTTCGCGCGATCCTGAAAATCTGCTCAGGCAAACAAAAACACAGAGACATCCGAACAGAATGAGATTGCGAAGAACGACTCGAACAAGCAGCGGACTAGTGCGCAGAAGGCTGAGGTAGGTCTCACTGGGACTCCAAGCAAAATGGATGAGTTCTACAAGACGGGTAAAGGGCCCGACGGCTTACTGATGCTTGATAGAAAGCAGAGTCTTCGCGTTTGTGCGTGCTGCGGTGGGTTTATCAGTCTGGTTGATGCGGAATCGCGACTTCTTTCCCATTATGGCGGTAAGTCCCATCATTCTCTTGCGCAGTTGCGCGAGAAAGTTGCCGAACTGGAGAAGCAAGTTGCTGTTGATAGACGTCCTGGTGATCGCTATTCTCGTGACTTCACACGCCGTCGTTTCGATGATCGTGATTCCACATACTCTCGTCTTGATGATTACCGTCGCGATAACCGACGCAGGGAAGATTACAGTCGAGATGACTATAGCAGGAACGATCGGTATTCTAGGAATTACGATCGATTTGATCGCTCTCGGGACACCAACAGAGATTACGGGCGTCGCGGTTACGGTACTACTGACTGGTACGACCGCTCGATGAGAGGGCGCGATAATTACGGTCGGGATGATCGCTATCGACGTAACGAAACCGAGCAGTATCGTCGCGACAGAAGAGGTGACAGGTACGAAAGTGGGCGCAAGCGACGCCGTCCTGGATCTCCGGGTTACAGCCGCCAACGTCCTCGCTATTGAGATTGGTCATGGTCCATGGATTTGGTTGCTTTCTTACAAATCTTCTTTTCGCTGTGCGTGCGTGTCCTCGGTTGCCCGAGGCCGCGAGATTCTGAGTTTCGTGCTCATTCCGAAACTCAACACTCGCCTCGACACCGAAAGTGCATGTGCCAAGGCTATGTGAACATGTCTCCTATTGCGGTAAGCCACTGATTTTGTGAAACTGGTTGAGCCAAGGCATTGCGTTGAAAGATTACGGGAGGAACGCGGCCGAAGACAGCGCCAAATGATACTCGTTACCTGGTAAGTTGCGGAGCTGGCGTCACACTGCGATTGCTTGTAGAGGTATGTGGGCTTCACGAAATAGACTGGTCCCTAGCACAATACATGACTCAAAACAGAGAATCTTGAGGTTGACTGCGTAAACATTGTTTGATCTGCGTCCGCAATCTTGGGTAGTACTTAACTCTACTTTGCAGGCAAGAGGCTGTCACCAAGCAGTCTGAAGAACATGACAAAACGTGGCAGCGAATAGTTGCTAGACGCCTGCTTGCCGGTCACGCCTCGTATCTAATACATGGTGGTTACCTGAGGAAATCGTAACGTTTGCAGACAGTCCCGTTTCTCTCCAGCGGAGGTAACGTAAAAGGATGTTGCAACGAAATTCTTCCCAAAGTTACGTCAGTCTTGGTGTCGACTTCGCGGGCAACCCAGTAGTGGAGCTGGAGTCACCCTTTTACTTTGTCACACCGTGTAAGGATGCTGTCTCCGTTGATGACAGATATCTGCACTTTGCACATGGAAATTCATTATTTTGTGGGACCACCCGCTCCTTTTGAAAAGATAACGGGCCATAATTGAATAAATGAAGAGGATCTAGCCCGGAAATCACCAACATCAATCCGGCGAACAAATGCTTTACCAATACAAGACGAGTACCGCCGCCCGTGCGCGCTGCACTTAACCCTTTCGTGAGATTGCCTTCCTCGCCTTGGCCACAACTTTTGCCCTCAGTAATTTAGCCTTGGTGTCTTGCATGAAGCCCATTGCAAAGACTAGGTCGAGCCATATGACGATGGGGGCGGCTAGTATGGACTGTAGGAATGAGTCTGTGAGAGCTGGCGCTCTACCTTCAAACGCGTAATGCCCGACGAATTGCGAAAACCATCCAATGAAGTTTAGGGCACCGGCTAGCGGGACAGTCCCAGCGGGGCCGGCATAATCACACAAGGCACGAGAGATGGCATAGAAACCGAGCAAGAACGGGGAGTAGAGGAGACCGATTGTGAGATCAAGTACAAGGTAGTAGATGATGTAAAACAAGGTAACTACCCGTGACAGGTCATCCGCAGGGATGGAAGCTTGATAAGCGACAAAAGCGAGAGTGTGGTGATGACGATGGTGGGAACAAACACCATATGAATCCTCCGGTTGATGGTGTTGGAGTGGTAAGAATTATAGAACGCAAACTGCCGTTCTAAGCTGAGCAGGCTCGAAGCACGCATGTTGGTGAATTCCGTGGCTGGTTGGTTTTTTCCCGAAGAAGGCCAAGGTGTTTTGTTGATTGTCCGCAGCTGACGGTGGCGAGAGCTGAATGAAAGGTAAACCCCTGCGCCAAGATACTGAATCGTTACTTTTCCAACCAGAGAAATTAGTGTTGCGATTAAATCCGGAAAGTCGATGGCCCGAGAGACAGGTCTTCAGATGTTTTGCTCAATCAAAGCCTTGGGATTTAAATTTCCGCAACCGAAGTGCTTTGGACTTCTGTTTGAGAGAGTAGGGCGTGATTACTGGGTTTTCCCGAAACCAGCTAGAATTCCAGCTAGGACATCTCCTGAGTTGCGCCCAAATACCTCATGCGGCGAGACTGCCCAAAAAATGCCATTTTTGAAAAAACCTCAAAAAAAGCCTATCGCTCGCAGCTTCCCAGTTTAGAGAGCGGACCTTTGTCAGGGCCGATGCGTTTAGTGAAGACGTTTGAGCAACACTGATACCGCAGATCACTGGCATCCAACTCTCTGAAAAGTCCCACGACAGCGAAATATTACGATTCCCACCATCTCACAGAGCAAGTTCTTACGATAATGCACTGAACTCAGTGGGCAAGCACTTGACTGGGCAATGAGCGACGTCCATCTTCCATTCAGCATCATCTGGGCAACAACTAGATCTAACGACTTCCAAGTTCCACGTAGATGATGTTTCCAAACAATTGCAACGTTGGCCCTTTGGTCAGTAGGGATGGAAGGCTATAATTTCTTAGACTTTCCGGAGGAGAAAAAGAACTTGTCCAAGGAGATGGCCCCTTCAGCCCCGTTTCTGGCCTTTTTGCTTGCCTTTCGTCCAGCACTCGGTTTAACGATTGATTTCCGAATTGGTTTCTTCACCCCTCTCATGCTCTCCTCCCTGTGCAGTCGCAACGCCAGTTCCCTATCTCGCCTTTCTTGTAATCGTTTTTCATGGTCCAATTCATTATCCCGCACCGACTTATTCCCACTGTCCTGCAATGTATCCTGTTCGCTTGCAGAAAGTATCGACTAATACTCTCATGCGCGGACGCGCGATCAAGAAAGTTAGTCCCCGTCAAGCCGACAAAGTTAATAGGAAACATAAACTGCTTCTCTTCATTCATCACTTTTCTTAACACGCCAATAGCCAACTTCAAAATAGCCTCGGTCCTTCCCTCCGCGCCTGCCGCTGGCATGGGGACGGACCTCGAGGCACTGACCATGGTTCCCTGTCCCCCAGCCTGCCGGACTCGAAAGCTGATAACAAGTGTCCGTGCCTGTCGATTATGGAGCTCCGACTCGATAGCCACTCGCTCCGCAAGTTCCTCAGCTAGAATAGGGAGCCACTTCTTCTCCGCCGGTTCCAAACTCATAGCACGCTTAAAGCTTTTCGCGGCCAGCAGGCTCTTTGTCTTATCTCTTTCCTTAACCTCCGTCTCATCCTCCCCACGAACCGAGCGGTACACAAACTCTGCAAATTTTCTGCCCAGCTTGTGCTCCAGCGTGTCCATACTGAGTTGCGTCGCCTCCCCTGCGGTGATGACGCCCATTTCTCTACCTCCTTCCCTAGCTTGCCGCCTAATCCGCGCAACTTTCTCAACGGTACATCCTTGATGAGATCGGCAATGGCTGAAAACGGCACGACGGTTTGACCATCGGGCTTATTCTTAGCACTGGCAAACTTTGCCAGTAGTTTGTTGACACTGACCCCTGCACTAACGGTGTAACCGCAATCGTTGAAAACCCTGCGACGGACGTCGATGGCAATATCCGCGGCATGGATCAAGCGCAAGTCCGACTCATTTCCCATATCGATCTTTCCTCCCACGACAACTATTCGCTCCGACTCTGCGGCTACCGGAAGACCGTTTCGAGCCCTACGATCTGCCTCGATTGACACATCAATGTATGCCTCATCGATAGATGCACGTTCCAACACAGCGTGATATCCGTGCAATGCTTTTTGCATAGCATGAAAAATATTTGCCGAAGCGGCGCGATATCGTGCAAGCGATACCTTTTGGGTATTCAAGACATCAGGATCTGGAGAAAGGTCTGGGTCGTCGGTGGGTTGGGCGTTTCCGATGGTCTCGACGTACACGAGATGAACGGCATCGCCGCAGAGTTTGCGAATTTGCTCAACAAGCATGCCACGTTTTACGCCCAATGCGCGAGCGGGATAACTTACGGCGAGGCGCTGGACCATTGTATGACGGCCAGTGGGGTGTCGGGAGGGAGTTTTAAGCGCTTGCGTTCAACTTGGGCGTAGAAGCAGTCCAAGTCGAGGTGAAGGATGGAGGAGAGGGTGGCATGCTGTTGAATGACACACAAAGATGGGCGGTTGGTTATGTTGGATTGGAGGCGACGAGGGAGGACGAAATTAGTTGTAGGTTAAGGGAAAGGCAGGGGCCTGACGGGTCGCATCGATGGACGGAGGATGTGGGGAATACGGCAGGTTGTGGATTCCCGCGAAATAATGAACAGAGTCTCTAGTATAGCCAGTTTTGCTTTTTGCTATCTTACAGTTGTTTACAGTACCACAGAATACATCAAATAAAGTATAGTATTTCAGTTTGGAAACAATTTGTATCCAACAATTCATTGGTCGAGTGTACTGTAATGTGAAATATTTTGGTGTATAGTGTATCCGTCATATAGGTACAGTACTACGCTGTAATGCTCTAGGTATACGTCCAGTACAGTCGAATTGCAATCATCACTGTCGCAACCCTTGGTAAACTCAAAACATGGATTTCCACGTCCCGTTAAAAACAGCGCATCACCACGACACACGGCACCTCAGGCACCGTGCTTAACACCACCATACCGCAGTCAAGTGCCAAATACACACTCAATACAATTGCATCCACCGCACCTCCGACTGCCCTTCCAACTCAGCACCCAGTGGACGCCCAAACATCACCACCTCTCCACCGCACACCCTCCCAACCACCCCACCAACCACCCAACATCTGCAACACCGTGTCCCCAATACAATCCCTTCACCCCACAACCCCCCTCCCATGCCCACAAGACACATTTCCACACAAGGTACCAGTGTACAGTCCCCAATTTCCGCCCCTATACCAAAACACCCAGTAATGCACAAGTGAAAGCAACACTCACCCACGCTTTGATTACAGTGCAGCGCATAATGTCAACAGGCGGACAGTCCAACGCTCGGGTGGACCACAGCACCGCCTGTGGCGTACACGCGCCGGCACTGGCGTCAAAGCGACGACATTTCTTTGCCTTGCGTTTTGCGCTTTCCTGTGACGGGACAGTTTTATGGTGTATCGCTGTGTGACTGGTGTGGTGTGATTTTGGGGGGGACATTGGGGTGTCTGAATTGCGTTTGTTTGCTTGGCGACATTTGGATTGCTTTGGTGCCGTGGATGCCGTGGTTGGGTTGGGACGGCTGGGTTGCATAGTGTGAGGGGTGGTGTTTTATTTGATGGGGTTGGAGGCTTTGAGTGGCGGTCTAGTTGGAGAGAGTCGTTTGGATGGATCGACTGTCCTTGTTACAAATTTTGTGTACATGGTGATGCGTGATTGTCATCCCGAGGCTTGGGCACCAATTTTAATCAATAAACTACCGTATAGGCAGTGGGGTCAAAGGCGAAAGCTCATGTGAACATAAAGCCTTATCGATGAATTCAAGTCTTGAAGTGTGTTTTTGTACAGCCCGCAGATTTTTTACTTACTATATGCCAAAGGACTCTAGTACGTTGGCTTTGAGCAAGATAAAATGATAATCAGTTTAAAACTCCTTTCTCACTGGACCGCTGTGAAGAGGGGACATTGAATCTTGTGTGCCCATGTTGCAGAGGGGGGGAATGTGGGGTGGTTTGATATTTGAAAGTATTTCAGGTCGGTTGGGGCAGAGTGAATGGAATGCGCCCAGCAATAATGCAGTATCTAAGCCACTGCCTTGTACAAAGTTCGGTACCCTACCATAGTTTCATATCAAGATCAGTTTCCCGGCATCTATTTCCATTGGTCTCGACGGCTACGACTCTAGTGGCCATGCGCAGAAGCGGTACAGTAGTACTAAGCCCCGTCAAGCGCCGTCTGTAACATCTCCGCACGAATACTGCCTGTTCGCCAACATTCAAACAGAAACATCTGCAGATACCATCTGGCAATCGGAATCGGATGGTCAGCGTCGCATCGATTGGTAACTAACTCGGCCACCATGCCTCTTTTCTCGCTTGGTCAAAATGCACTTGTAACAACGTTGGAGTTTATCCATAAAATCCAATAGGCAATTCCACCCCTCTACATCGATAGGGTCGTCAACTCCCCGCACCATGGAACCACATTCGTACTATTGCATGCGAAAAGTGATGCAGATTCTCAGTAGCTTGATCGACCTGCCGCACTATGTGGAGAGCTGTTATCAAGTGTTATATACAAGTTGTGAGACATTAATTGCTGCTCTTCTGCGGCCGCTCCCACTTTCTCCAAAGTGCACAGAGAACGTTCCTGTGTCAAGACGGCGAGGTCAACATAGTCGGTAACCGTTTCGCGCCCACCCTAGTTTTTTAAACGCAGTCAGGGCACTATTTCGGCAGCCAGTCTTTCTACAACTCACGCTGCTCCATGGCTGGCCTCGCAATCTACCTCGTACCCATTCAATTGAACTTATTCAAATACACCTTTCACCATGACAAATGCTTATTTGAGGGCAATCGATTTCGAATTACAATAGGATCTGTCCCGCTTCATGATTCCCCAAAAAATAAATTCTACGCGATCCACCGAACGCGACCAGCGCGCAGAGTGACGACACAACCCCTTTACGGCAAGTTCGACGTTTACATCTACGACGGCACCGCCTGTGAATCCGAACCGACGCCCGATACAAGGCTTGTCCCGGCAACTGCAGCCTGGCATACGGCCACCATCTACCGCTAATCTACTCCGGAATATCGATATATGGATTCGACCAACATGACAACTCTCCCGGCTGATCCTTTTTGAGTCAGATATGCCCCAATGACTGCCTTACTAGGCCTCACTGAGTGGAATGTGGATTTAAGCGCCATCACGCCCCAACGGAAATGATCAGGGCAAAAATGTACAGAGAATAATCGCGGAGATTATGCGATACTCTTGCACAGTATCAACCACTGGTTCGAAAGCAGTCACACGTCCCGCGAATGATCCTTCCAATTGCTGCGCACAGACAAACAGAATATGTCCTCATGGAACTATCATTCTGCTACCGTTTGCTCTCACCGGAGGTACAGTCGTTCAGATAAGTACATGGACCATTCGTAGCAATTTTGCGCAAGACCAGTTCGTGTTGCTGCCCATTCTTGAGAGTCTTCATCATTACCCATCACGCATTTGAGGAACATGACTATAGCGGCAAACGCTCCTAAACAGTCAGTTGCCCGCCCACCCCCATCAACTGGCCATTGATTCCGGTGCGGCCGATAGAGCGATTTCTCCTCGACTCTTGCTTTAGAATAAGACGGATTACTGGTAGTGGTAGCGCAATCGGTAAAGGACTGCACATTAATGCCTCAAGTCTTGACACTCCGAATCGATCTTTCCATCTTGCGCCCTTGTCTTGGAAGTGTTTTGTGAAAAATGTTGCTGAAGGCCCCTGTTTATAACCTACTGTGCTACCCTCAACCTGTGCCTAGTGAAATGAGTCAGCAATTCCACTTGCCAACCCATCGCACACAGTCGCCAAAGCCTGCGTCTCCAATAACAGTCACAGACATATGATACAAATCCACGTACAAATCCACACTTCCCCAAACCTTTCAAACCAGCCGTTCATCTCCAAGTCCACACGCAACTCAACGTTTCCGGGTGGCCGAAAGTGCAGCCTGGGATGCATTCAATGCTGCTTGGGCCGCCCTTGCCGCGGCCTGTCCTTGCCCATTCAACGTGTCCTTGTGAAACCTCCGTTTATGTTTCCCTAAACTAGAACTCTGTGTAAAACAGCTGGAACACTGGTCACAAACCCATGGTTTCTTTTTCTCATGCACTGCGGTGCGATGTGCCTCGCGCGTACTAGAATCCGCAAAGCTCTTATTGCAACTCGGGCACGCAAATTCACGCACCATCAAATGGACCGTCTTAAAATGACGCTCCATGACATGACGCCTCACAAAGCTCTGAGTACAAGAATGCATCAAGCATAAGAACCTCCCCCTGGAGTCTTTGTCACCTCCCTCACATCAGGATGTTCCAAAAACTGATGTTTCCGAAACTCAAGCTCCGTTTCAAAGCGACGTGCACAAGGATGACAGTACAACTCTGGAGGCGGGCGTGGTGGAACACGCGTTTTAGACTTGTGGCTTTCATGGTCACGGGGCTCACTAGGTGGCTTTGGAGCGCTTCTGGAAGGCACTGGGTCGGTACCGCAAATTCCATAGACAAGCGAGGGGTCTTATCAAACGCATCGGCAGGAGGAGGCGTAGATGTCGTCCAACCATCCTTTTGTTGTGGGACGGGGTGTTGGGCGGCGGCAACGGCGGGGTGGCCTTGAACGGGGGTAGGTGGAACGGCGGCGCATGAAGGGCGAGGGCCTGGTTGTGATGGTGCGGATGCGAGGGATCGACGACAGCGGCCGGATGTGGTTGAGGAAGCGAGGTCTTTGGATGAACGGGTTGCGTACATCATGGATCTGAGACGGGGGGCCCGTATGATGCGGGGGGGATGTGGAAAGTCGGTGTGATTCTTTGAGGCGGTGCAGGAGCGACAGCGGGGTCCGGAACGTGGCCTCGGGCTGTGTTAACGGGGCGTGAGACGGGCCGGGGTGAGAGGATGGGCGCGGGTTGTGAGGATGGCGGGAGTGGGAATGGGAGTGATGATGATGTGTATGTTTGTGGTGGCGGCAACGGTGGGATGGTGAGTGTGGGATCGGTTTGGAGACTTCTTCGTTGCGATGATTGCAAGCGTTTGCTCTGCAAAGAGAGTTTGAGGAGCAGCAGGAAGAGACACAACGACGACATCCTTGGGCGGGAAGGCTGGCTCGTTTGGAAGGGGGTTGGAACTTTCGGAGGCGGGGCGAGGACGTTTAAGGAATTGTTGGGGCGGAGGGTAAGGGAAATGTTCATTGAGTTGTTGGCGGCGTCGTCGAGGGAAAGGTGTTCGACGGTGTAGCCGACGTGGTTCATCATTCCTTTGATACGAGAAAGGACGGAGAGCACATCGCCGTCTGCATCGATAGGGTATGCACATGACACACATTGATCTCGGCGATTCGGAGTACCCATATTGAGTGGGGAGAGAGGGTGAAAAAACCAGGAGGGGTTGAAGCGAAAAACGGAAACGAATGCGATGACAGCGACTTGCGGCGGGCGAGACTTGCAGATGATGTAGGCATGATTGGTACAGTAAACAGTGCAACTGGTGGTAGACGGTTAAGTGTTATTCGTATCTGTGGCAATGCCGTGGATGCCGTGGATTTGGCAGCTGTAGAATACTTCGATTTCCTGGAAATCGTGCTGTAGTGTCTACAAATTTTGTGCAGTGCGCCCGTTTTGGTCCATTCATATTCCGCTATTTCATTTTGTGCTATACCATCAGCGCTATTTCAAGAAAAAGTGAAATGAGCTGCCCCAGGGCTAGTTTTGTGCATGATTGGGAAATAGGTTTGTATTGAAAAAGGGAAAAATTGATGCATGCAGCATGAAAAGTCGACGAATATTCAAAAATATACCGGTGCCATTTGACCGAGTAGTTTGGACAGTGTGTGATCATTTTAATCTACATGTGCAGTACAGAATTCGATTGGTAGACAGTCAATGACTGTTGCAGGATTAAACGGCAGAGTGTGCAGCGTTATCGGGAAGTGCGTTGTCGTAATTCGTTGCAAGTTACGGATAGCCATACACTGGTATCTCCACCTTGGCACGAGTGCAATTCGGCAGCGCTAGTGCAGCCGCCTTGGGATAATAATCAAAAACTACGGTAATTATTGGGCGGGATCCGCCATTCACCTGCAGGTCTTGTACTGCACTGTTCGGTATGATGGACTGTACTGTACAGTACAGTACAAACACAGCAGGGACATTACAGTCGTCCGCATGTTTCCAAGCCTCTCCCAGATATGAAGCACTGAAATTCATACTAACTTGGAGCGGTCGCACAAAATTCAATACATTGGTCCGACTGCCGACTAGAAGCATTGCGGCCCGAACCACCAAGCCAAAACGAAAGATGACGGCTTTGATCTTCAACAGATTCCGTCCGATCTCCAACCTTGACGTAAATCCGCTCAGAGCAATCCATTCTTAACAATCTCTCTGCCACCCTCTTCACTCTCTCCATTTCAACTCCCACCGGCATCCACCGCACCACATGAACCTTCTCCTCCGCCTTTCCTCTTGTCATCATCACCTTGACCAATCCCTGCCGCAAACTCCCGCCTCTGCCATCTCCCCACTTGCCTAATTCAACATCACCATACTTTCTCCGCAACTCCTCCATCCGTCCATGCCTTCTTCCCCCCTGCTCCTCTCCCAACTCTCTCATCTCCTTTGCAATCACAACTCCCAAGTACCTTCTCTCCGCGTAAACCCTTTCATCTTTCCCCACGCTACTCCCATCCAACACCTCCAAATTTCCCAACTTTCCAATCGTCACCATCCTTCCACTTACCCCCATACATCCCCTTGTCATAAACCCGTTTCCTTTCACCCTCAGCCTTCTCAATCTTCTCACACTCCTCAACCCCTCCACCACTCCCCACCCCTTAATCTTATTTTCCTCCACACTCAACACTTCCAGTCTCTTAAACAACCCCTCAAACCCGCCCTCCCAGTCCTCCAGTCCATTCCGACTCACATACAGCTCTCGAAGCCTGCTCATTTTCCCCAACACTCCTACCACGTCCTCCCACCCTATGCAATTCCCATCCAAATCCACCACCTCCACCATCTCAAAACCCACCTCAGCCTCCCACCCCATCAACCCCTCAATCCACACCCATGCAACCGCAGCTCTTTCACACCCCCCACCACTCTCACAATCTCCTCCACCCCCTTCACGCTCACAACACATCCGTTTAAAATAATCTCCTTCATCACCTTTCCTCCGCCCACCCCCTCCAACCTCTCCCCTTGCAACACGTTCTCCCTCAAATCCAACACTTCAATCCCTGGAAACTCCTTCAAAATCTCCACAACCACCCCAATCTTTCCAAACAAACTCCTCCCAACCCTCAACTCCTTCACACAACTCAATACCTTCCCAACCCCTTGTCCAATCCATCCAACCCCCATCCCACTCACATCCACCCTCTCCAAACCTTCTATCTTCCCCCCAAACTCCCCATCCGAAACTCCACCACCCCACCAACCCCCCAACCACATGTTTCTCCTCCTTGTAACTCACATCCCCCGCCTCCCTCACATACCGCTCCATCACCGCATCCAACAAATAAACACCCCGCGTCTCCAACTTACTCGCCTTGACAAAACTACCCCCCGTCTCATGCCGCGTCTGGAAATATCGCTTACCCTCTACCACCCCATCATGTTTCCCACGCGTCTCATCATCCCATTCAATCCCATACCATATCTGATCACCATGCGACTCCACACTTCCAATATACCGAACCGTTCCACGCCCACCCTTATGTTGCACCCGGTCATTCAACTGCACCGCCGCAACTACCGGCACAGCCACCGTCGCTGTATTACCACCACATGATGTCCCACACATACCCTCAACGGTTGAAGCCATGTGCACACAAGTTGTGTACGACTCACAGAATGCCCCGTGTGTAGAGTCTTGTGTATCGAGGCGCGTGATAATGTGTGCGGAAAGTAACCTCTTGCGAGATGAGGCAGGGATTTGCGACCGCGTAAAGACCTGGCGATTCCGTGAATCTGTGACCGTGACCGATCTGCACAAAGTTGGAGCCGTGGCGGGGCCCTGCCGCTTGGTATTGGCTAGGCTGGATTAGTCAGATTCGAACAGGTTTCTACTTTCATCGATTCTCTCGATCTGTTACGTGATGAAAACTGTAAAATACTTTTAATTCTTTTGTTTTTATTGGAAAGCTTGTTTACTAATGCAAACCAATGTTGGGATGGTGACTGTTGGAGCCATGAAATCCGTCCCAATTCGACCTTGACTCAGAATCTCCGGTCAGTGACCGATGACTGACAAAAGAATGACGTGAAGGTCGGCAATAACCCTGGCAATGTCACGTCTCGTGCCCGACCAGTCATCACTCAGCAGATACCTGCGGCCTTTTGCAGTATACAGTAATGCAGTCGAGGGGAAAATTGGTTTTACTTGAATGGGTGAATGGGGCTTACAGTCGAATGGGTTTGGTTTACTGCGAGTAATGGAAAGGTTGGAAGTCCTCTGTATTTGTAATCAAACCATTGCCGGGACCTATATTGCAAGTGCTTGAGCGTGTGTACCACCTAGAAAGTAGCTGGTAGACCGGTTGACAAGCAGGCTGCGTTGGAAGTGACCATCAACGCCGCTTGTCGTTGGAGGAGAATTGTCCTCACCCTGGAGTATTGGTCCAGGCTCGGTTGGCGACTGCTCGGGCTACCTCCGTGATGTGGCGGAACGCTTCGTGATGCCACCACCCGAGTGTGGAGATAGGAACGGGCACGAGTCTGTTCCTGCCAGGTAAGCTGGCTAAGAATCCCTGGTATTTTCGGAGCTTGTCCGCGTGGGCTGCGTTCAAGCTGGTAAGGGGGTTGAAGGTTCTCATTCTGAGGTGAGAAGGGGCCAGCGGGTTCACGAAGGTCACATCGAAGTAATCGGTGCCGCCAGTGGCGCCCGTTGCGTTGATGTCCGTTTTTGCTCTAACCCTCCATCGCAAAAGACACTGATTGACGCAGTCAATGCTGCAATATATGAAGGGCTTCCGGTGGGTAGTTGCCGTACACAGGCCTTCAGGGCCTCAATGAGTCTCCCAGGTGCCACGGAATGGGTCCATTGCCCTCCCACAACAGGCTTGAAACCGCAATACGCACACGACATTTCTCGGTGTGGTTCAAATACTATTGCCAAGCCCCGCTCTTCGAGCAAGGAACCCCTTGTCCAAGAGTCGGTTGCCCGGAAACAGTGGACGTCCACGGCGACCACTTGATCCACTGCAGGTACGGAGCGCAACGGATCGTCCGCCACGATGACCAGGTCACCCTACTAATTAACGACCTGAGCCTAGGCGCAAGGCATCCTGCCGTCGAGCCCCGGTCGCACGGGGATGCAGTCGAGTGTGCCGCTTTTAGTGTTACCATGCATTATAGCAAGCACCTCGCACCTCGGCGTATCTCAGGGATCTCCCGGAGAACCTTAGGTGGAGAGGTTGTGGGTGGAAGGCTAACCAAATAAAGTCAGGGCAGCGGACGTAACGCTCGAAAGGGACAAGAAAAGGAGCAATTATAAAACTGCAAAAATACTTTTGTTCTGTACACGCAGACTTTCTTCACGGACGGGATTGGCGGCGGTGAAATTGGCCGTCTGGAAAATCTAGCAGAAGAAGCCCGGACTCTACCTCTGCTGTCACGCTACAACAATCGGTGCTTACAGTAGCTAGGGCTGGGCAACTACTGGGGTACTACGATCGCTCGTCTTATGCCGAAAGCGAGAGCACCGAACACGTGGAGATCAAATGAAATTTTGTGGAAGAAATGGCTTATTCTGCTCTCAAGATGGTATTGACCGCTCTCTGGAAATGAAGGCGCTGTCCTTCGGTATCTGGGTTGGCTCTTCGAGGAAAAAAGATCAGTGCGGGCTCAGTACGCAATATCTCGGCTGTCACTACGGCGCATACTCGTATTGGGCGGTCTCTGGCACTCATACAATTGGCTGTGGATGCCTTTCAACAAGGGACAGGACCGAAAGTTGCTCTCAGACCGCTTACAGAGCGGCGTGCTCTGCCAAGCTCAGTTGCTCGTCGAATCTTCGCTCTCGCACTCGCGTCTCCGGACACTGATCTGAATTTTACAACGCCTGCTGTACTCGTCAGCTACATTTTCTTTGAACGTGGCGAAGCTGGGGTGTCTGTTGCTGACCAACATCACTGTCACTCCGGATTCAATCAACATCGCCATCGCGCTACGCAAGAATCGTAACCGGGTTGCTCATACTCTTGCTTACCGCCGAAATCTCGCTTCGATACTCGCTGATCGACTGGTCTGTCGTTATGATACTACTAGCCGCTCGAACCGATCTGGAGCAAATATTATTGGGCTTTACCTGGGACTCGTCTTTCTACTAGCGCAAGAACCATTACTCTTTGGCTCCAGTTTTGTCTCGCTCGTGCTCAAGTTACACCTCCGCCTCAAGTTTCTTGGTCCTCGCACTCGCTGCGCATGGGTGCCGCATCGAATGTGCAGCGATTGGGGTTCAAGAATATCGATATTGATATGGGGATTGGTCGCTGGACGCACATTCCGCGAGTCCTATCTGGATGCTAGGGTGATGCAATGTGATGATTCGTTCTTTTTCTTCGGTCACTTGCTGTGACCTCACTCTCGTTATCACGTACCTCCGGTACATTTGGTTTTCTCTATTGTTTTAATTCGGTGGAATGATTGGAAAATTATGGGTGAATATGATAAGGGGGCTTCGACGTGGCTGTGATCCACAACTTGGAAGCAAGTCACGCTTCACGTCTGCATCTCTGTTGCATTTGCATCCGCTGGGCTGTAAGCCACTCGAGATAGGGCCACGTTGGGAGCTTACCGTTGCTCGAAGACTTGGCGTGCGATCAGAACCCGTAGAACAGGTCTATATAACCGACAACTTGGAAACCTTAGCTACAACTTCTGGTCCCTCAAGTCGTCACTTGTTCTCCCGCCTAACGCCCTCCATTCATCCTTCATGGCCCAATCACAAGCCACCATTTGTTCTTGATTTATAATGATTTCATGTTATGATTCTTTATTTGTTATGGTTATTTCGATCCAAGTCTCACGCAAACGCAGCAACCGGTGGAATTATTGATTTGGTTCTGGTCAGAGAATCAACGCGCATATGGGTCACGGGCGTGTGACTGCGCTACTCTCCTTACAACTCTTGCGACGCAATTCTACGACTGTCCTCGTGACGAGAATGAATCCACCTCATAATGTCCACGAGTTCAAGGCAGTCACTGCACATTCAATGGCAGGGTGCACACCAGTCAGAGCTCCGACAGGCGTGCCGTCATTTCAGTCTGCCCAAAGTCTTTCGAAATACATCCTCGGAGTATTCCTCTTTTCAAAAAAACAGCGACCTGCATCACCCGTGAGACTTTGTACTGCGTAGACGTCCAGTTGGTGAATGATTTTCTTTAAACGGAATGAACACGTATGGCCTCCAGTCTCAACACATGATGCGACCATCTGACCTGTTTGAGGGAATTCTACCTGCAGCAGGGCTGATTGCTTTTCCAAGCGATAGGGATGTTGTAACAGGAATCGTACCGTCCATCTGGATAACAAAGGAGGTATCAGAAGAACAGCACTTGGGGCATGTCTTAGTATCCGTGACGCGGTTAGCGACGTTGGTAACAAGAATTGTTATGATAGTTGCTATGTGTTACAGAAAAGTGTGGTTTATTAGTGTGCGAGAGCAGTTTCGACGTTCCACCATTGTGTTGGGTAACTTCTTCAGTCCAGCGTGGAATTTAGCAGTACAGTATTGTTTGTCCCCCGATGATTATATCATCGCGGGAAATTAGATTTGTATTCAAAAAGTAAAAAGTTTCCACATCTTTGAACAAAAATTAAACCCATAATAGAGTTGAGTAACACTACTTTCGGTCAGTCGATTACAGTAAGCCTTCATGGTGAGTGTCACGAATTCAAGATTACAGTAAAATGGATCTTGAATTCCATTTTAATTTTTTACTGTAATCTTGAATTCCGCTCAGCTTACAGCTATATCTGCAAAGTCCAGCAGAAAAGTACCTGCGTTTTTGTAAGGTTACTACGTAAGGTTACTGTACGGTGTAAAGATACTCCTCGTTTTGTAGTTAGAGGATTCATTTACGACGCCATTTTAATTTTAAGTTTGATTCTTGTACGTCCAAGTACGTTTTTTTCACGCAGTAGTGCGTACAGTACAGTACAGTACAATATCTGTGATAAACAAATTCTGTACTAGCGTATTTTGTGTCACCCGGAGCGCCCTCCCCTACGGTTTCCATCGTAAGCTATTCCGTCCCCGCCCGCGTTCTTCTCCCAGGCGTCGGAGCCCCACTTCTCCGGCTGCTCCTTCCGTCGCCCCCACTCCATCCGCTGCGGCCTCTGTCTCTCCCGTCACAACCCTTAGCGGAACCAAAAGCTCAGGGACTCCCCCGGCTTTTTCCGCCCCTGCTGAATATGTGGGCACCTCCTCCCCTCCTACCAAGCGCGCACAGTCAGCAACGATCACGCCTCCCTATCTGGGCCACCTGGCATGGATACGCTCATGGTCCCCACCCTTCATGCCCTTCCCTCCCGTGCCCCCTCCCTGGCCAGGCTTACTAGCATGGTGCATGGCCGCGCTCCCCTCCCTCTCATTCTGCAATCCACACCCCGTGTGTCCTTTTCTAGGCAGGAAGACTCCTGACGATAGGGGACCCCGCTGGCATGCTACTTTTCTCAGTCGTCCTTCTGTCACTCACCCGCAGAGTGTCGGCCGAGTGTGGCCTCCTCCTCAACCGCTGGTATGCTGAAGATGGTACTCTAATGGACCGCATCCTGGAGGTTGTCAAAGCACGGCAGATCTTGCAGACATTTGGGTCCAAAGTCCAATTTCAGATCAATTCTGCAAAATCTCGTGTCGTGTAGCTCACGATGTGCCCGACCCGTCTCAGTGCCCTTACCGCGACCGTGTCCGTCTTATTGGTCTCTGGCCCTGGCATCATATGCTCTCGCCCCCCCTGGGTTCCCCCGAGTATGTGTGCCAACACCTTCAGTTATCCATCGAGAAACGCAGATGAGCCTGGTCTCTATTGGACACCGTACCAGACGCGTGCACACGATTTCACCTCCATCATGCTTGTGCCTTTGTCTGCAGAGTTCAATACATTTTCCAGCTCACTCCCCCGACCGTTTCCTTCCCCTTTGCTTCCCGCTTCGAAGAAGACAGATGGAGGCCTACTCCCGCTTTGCAACGGCCTCCTCACCCCGACCGCGCGCGATCAGGTCTATCTCCCAATCCGGTTTGGCGACCATGGATTCCAACCGCTACACAAATAATCCATGCGCCTTATGCCGACAGCCTGATTAACTCTTCCGAGTTCAGAGATGGCACCCCTGGAATCGCTCGCCAGACTTGTACCGTCGCATCGCACGCATGCCCATGCGAGGATTTGTCAACCTCCTGCCAGAACGCCTCCGCCCTCTTGGCTCCGAGTGGCACTTCAGGTCTCAGTAGTTTCGAGTCCGGGGTCTTGATCCAACGCCCTCTCCTTCCGTACCCTCTCCTCCTCCAGGTGATCCAGTCCACTGACGCCCGCACCTTTTGGGAAGATGATCTCTGGCACGCTCAACCAAACCCCTCCGCCCACAGCGCAGCGTCTCTTCAACTCCGCGCCCGCCGCAACTCCTCTACCCCGGCGCCTGCGCTTTCCTCACCGCTCACCCTTCCTCCATTTCTCATGTCAGCAATGATATCTGGTCTGTTATGTTTCGCCGACACATAGACCTCCCCGCATACGAGGATTAGAGCTCGCTGATCCAATGCCGTCATTGTCACATTCAGATGCACCCTCACGGCGACCATGCTTCTCTTTGCAAATCTGGTTTTGGCGTTGCGCACCGCCGCAACACCATCCGCAACTTGTTCACCAGACATGTATCCAAGCCCGCCGGTCTAGGGTGCCAACTGGAGGTCCCCTTCCAGTTGGCTTCCCTGGTACTGCCCATCGCCCTGCTAACATTCTCGTTCAACCTCGCCGCCTGTCCATGGTGCTTCTCCGACAAACCAAAAGCGTATGAAATTACGGTCCACTCACCGTTCGTTCCAGGCTTGATACGCTATGCAGCGCAGAAGTGCGCTGGCGCTGTCGAACTAGCCGACGGCGCCAAACTTCGGTCACATGCCGGGATGGTGCTTGACGCGCTCCTGCCCAGCGACACGGATCCGTCCCCACATGTCTAGTGGCATTTTGTTCCCCTAGATTCTGATACACGTGGTGCCCTGTCTACCCGTTCGCGACAAGTTATCCACAACTGTGGCAAATATATCGTGTCTCGGTCTGCGGGCTAATCCAATTATGCCGAGGGCCAACTGTTGCAGCGCCTCAGCTATGCTATCTGGTCGAGTAATGCCACCGCCCTTCTTGCTCGCATTCCGTGTCACGGCGAGGGTCTTTCTCAACATGAGCACCCCGTAATCCCTCGTAGGACATCCTTTGACGACCATCCCGTACAGAAGTAGACGCACATCGACCTACAAAACATCAGTCACTGTTGCCCAAATTTCGCTCGAAGATCTCGGACTTGTAGCGAAAGATTTCCAGTTGCGCCCCTTCTCGACCTGGTCCCGAGCTATCGGCTTCCGGTTCAAACCGGTGGCCTTCCACTCGCTCGGCGCACCCTCCCTTGCCACTATCCGCCTCCTCGAAGACTGTATCCACCTCATCTCCCGCCGCTACCGCACGACCGACAGTGTGATCCGCCGACGTATCTATCAACGTCTCAGCACGGTAATTTGGTCCTAGTCGGCCCAGGCTGTGTCCTTTCTCGTGCTTAACTGCATGCGGCTGATACGACTCAACCCATTAGCTCGTCGCATCAAGTACAGTCCCGTCAGAGTATCCCGCAGAAATGACATGAGGTAAACAAATGCTACCTTTATGTCGCATGTAGGTTTTGCTACTCCTCTGCGAGACCCGTTCAAAAATCAGACCCCACCGCACCTACGCATGCGGATCGAACACTTAGTTGACACATCTGGTATTGGGCGTGAGACTCCATGGACTATGACGCGAGAGCTGCGTGTTTACGGCAGCACTGTCCTAAAGAATCTTGCGTGACCTCATCACGGGATATACTTCCGATCCTGCCTTCCGCAGCCACCCGTCACAGCGAGCTTAAAAAAATTACGGTCCTTACGACGACTACGCAGCGGCCGCAGGACCATTGCTGTCCCTTTGCTTTCCACCGTCACCTTTTCCGCCGTTGCGCTTCCAGACCCTTTAGCGGTACGATCCTCCCCGTGGAACTTGCGAATTTGTTCCTGTAATGCCAAACGCACTCTTGGCTCTTGGAGGCGTCCTTTTCGCTCTTTCGCGCACGCACTCTCCGCCTCCAGGCGTCTTTCTCTTTCCCCCTCACATGCATTCTCCGCCTTAAGGCGTTGTTCTCCCTCCTCGCACTTATTCTCCGCCTCTACGTCTAACTGTTCTTACTCATCATATTTCTAGAGTGTACACTCACTAACCGACTATTAAGTATAGAACTAACTGGACGGTCCGCATAGGTCACCTGCAGCGGGGCGCGGGAATTGACGGCCAAAGCCACCGAGGACCATAGAACAAAGCTGAGGTGCTGATAGATTCGCGTGCGAATAGTGGCGTCCGAGGTGTGGTATCTGGTCGCAATCCACGGATTGAACGTTTCCTGAAACAGAACAGTGGCCGCGGATGCCGCCCTAAGGGAGTCGAGAGCGAATGGCTGGAAGCGGAAATCCAGGTGGCGAGACGAGTTATCAGATGGTGGTACAAGGCGTCTGGAGAGCTTGCGCTCAAGGTCCTGGACCTTGTGGCGGTAAGCTTGAGCGGCGGCGCCTGCGACGGCTTGCGATGCTTTCGTGACTGAGGTCGGGTTCAAGGGAGAAACAATAACAAAGTCAAAGAAAATCGGCCGTTGCTTTAGGCCGATGGCAGGGGCCGGTGGTTGCACAAGGAGTTCCGCAGGCCGAAGATCGGTTCCAGGAATTTGCAACGGGACCTTGAATTTGTAATCCAAATCCGCAGCGCGGAAGACACGGTATGCGAGGGTGTTATGGATGGAGTTATGGCGGTGTAGGCGGCCAAACCCCGCGTGGCTGCAGGCAGCTGCATGGTCTCCATACAGATCAAGCGTCTGCTTGCAGTGGTGCGATGAACATTTATTTATCTCCAGACTACAAGCGGCCTAAAGGGCCATGTTGTCAGAGTGTTGGTGACACTTTGGCGGGATCGAGTCTGCGTTTACTGGACGACCGAGGCGGCGATGGAGCATGATGCTCCGATAAGCATCAGCGACTTTCCGGTGTGACGCAGTGAACTTCGGCACAGTACTGTACAGGGAAGCACCTAAACTTCAATCACCGAAGCGACGCAAGTCGCCGGTGGGGCTGCCGCCCTCACGCACCAACGCACGGTCCAGGACCTACAGCACAAGCTGTCAAGGCGCCTGGTCCCCCCCTTTCTGCCCTCCCGCGACCCAGGTTTCCGATTCCAGCCTCTGGTTTTCAACTCCGTCGGTGCCCCTTCTCCGGATACCGCATTATTCATCGAGGAGTTTGTACCACGTGTTGCCACGAAATGCCACACCTCGGACGCTACGATTCGCACACGCACCTACCAGCGTTATCAGTTGCACTTTGTGGTCGGCGGTGGCTATGGCCATCATATCGCGGGCCCCACTGCACGTGACCGATGTGGTCCATCCAGTTCGCTCTTAACTGATTAGTCGGTCAGTCGGTGTAGACTCAAGCAAAGTAAAGAGTAAAGATTCTCTCAACTTTAGAGGGACGTTTGGTGCGGTACTATTCAGTCCTGCTCGATTGTACAATTCTGTACAGTACCCGGATGTCTTAGAAGTTTCAGCGAGGATACTTGGTATTACAGTACAGAACTGTTTATCGTACTGTACTTTACCGTACGAACTATACCCACCTTGATCCAGATTATGATTACATCTTCTGATCCCAAATCTAAGTGATCTACTGTATTTGCAACGATAAATGGACTTTTTTTGAGCCTCCATTTGGATCACCAGCATTTTGATCGCCACCGCAGACACACTATTATAGTGCCCATCTGGATTGAAAGCAATTCAAAATTGATCAAGTTCTGTAGACTTTTTCGAAAGGGAGTTGGACATTATAACGAAATTTTCAATGATTCGACGAAGTTGGAACAATTTGGAAGGGAATATGTCACATGCCAGAGTGATTCCATGGCATATTTTGACTTGTTCCATCGTGGAGGGCCATAATATAGGCCAATTAACAAGAGACATGTGTTGGGACCTAAGCGCCCAACCATTCAAATTTTCAGTATTGCAGCCATGTTTTTCGCCAAAGTTTGGACAGATTTCTCGCTTACCGACCTAGCGCGGACAGTGTTGTCCTTGTGCAGCTGCCAGTGACCTTTGTCTGCTTTATGAAGATGAAGACCCATTACGATCTGTTCTCCTGGATGTTCTTCCAACACAAACACGAAAAGTTGCAAAGGTTCAATTCAACCTCTTTTAGTGCAACTTCAGCTTCGAATAACGTCTTTGTACATAAAGCCAATTGCGGTTGCCCTCCAAGTTTAAAGAATGCCTTTCATAAAGTCAATAGCGATTGCCTCTGCAAGTTTACAGAATGCCTTTTAAATGGCGCGGTTCCAGCTACTTCTTCTCCTCTACCCTAGTCTTCGCGAACAAGAAACCTAAAACCTGTATCGCTTTGCCTGAAACTACGCGTCTGATTATGATTACTTTTGAGCATTCTGAACAAGACACGGAAAACGCCTAGACCTGACAAGTCTCTAGCACCTTGTGAGGAATAGATGCCATTCCAATACCTAGGTGTCTCAGTAGAATGTAGCCAGCGGCAACCACAAATGAGACCTACTAGCAACAAAGACACCACAAACGAGGGCCTAGCGACGTCTCCGCGGCTTCTTCTTCACGGATCCATGATCGCGCTCGGGTTTCCTCTTCAGCTTCCTCTGCAGCGCCGCAATCTCCTCGTTCAAGTTTGTAATTGCATTCTTCTCTTTCTCAGCCTTTGGATTCGGCCGAATCAACTCCTCAATGTCCCTCAAAAGACGCGGCTCCACAGTGGAGAACTCCAAGAGCACAAACTCCGGATCACTCTCCTTGGAATCCAACAAGGCCTCGTCGACATACTTTTGGAGAATCTTGACAACCTTCTTCGACATCTCCCAAGGCAAGGCCTCGACCTCATCCCTCAACTTGATGCTTTCGTCGTGAGTCAAAGGAACATTCCTCATTAGTTCCATCTCGGCAAGTTCGGCCTCCGCATGCTTCCGCTGGTTCTCCAGAGCAGTGATCTGACGAGTCAACTTTTCCGTCTCCGCATCTGGTTCATCATCTTCCTATCCTCCACCGATGCATCTGTATCCTTCTTGCCATCGTTCTGCGCATCGATTTCATCATCGGCCTTATCGCTCTTGTCCTCGACTATTTCGTCGTCGCCGTTGTGAGTCATTGTGGCTTCCTTCCTCGCATCGTGCTCCTGGATAGGGGTTGAACTCTCTGCTTTATCGCCCTTGTTGGTTGATGATCCGGGCTGGCTTGCCCCTCTCCTTCCGAGGAAGACAGGCCCGGCAAATCGACCATTTCCTTGTCGATAAAAGAGATGAAGCGATGGGCCAAGCGGTACAAATCCGTGCCTTTAGAATTAAAGTCCATGGCATGAGAAAGACAAGCGGACATCCCTGCGAAAGGCATTAGGATCAAAGAGTTGAGTGGTCGTGTTGACAAAGCCGGTTGGATTAATTAAGGTTTTCTTGACTGTACCCAAATCCATCGGTTCTTTGATCTTCTCAAAGTAATCGTGAAGCTGAGACATATCCCACAACTCGCGGACAGGCTGGGAGAAAGAGAGACTTGACTCATCATCAAGAATCTGATTGATGAGATTCTTGCAAAAGGTGCGTTGCTTGGCGGCGACGGCACGGTCGGGGGAGATCAAACGGAGTAAGTTTTTCGGTTGGCCTCGGGGTTCGCGACGACGTTCCTTCTTGCGACGTGCGTCCACCATGTTGAATAGCAATGACTAGGAGGGGGTCGTTGGGGTGGAAGGTTCAAAAGGTGGAAGGGCGGAGGAAGGTTGGTGGGTGTAGGAGGGCAGGAGGGGGTGGAAGTTTGTCTTACCGGGTGGCGTCAAGCTTTTATATGACAAGGGCGAATCCCAAAGAAAGCTTGAAGTGAATCGTTGGGGTCCGGCGGCGTGCCTTGTGCTGGTGGTTTAATATGAACAACGACGGCAGGTGAAATTGAGTCCGGATGGACGTCGCACAGGTAGATTTCCGGCAGGGGGGGGCTTGAAGACTCCAGAAGGCGGAAAAACAGCGTAAACAGCGAAAAATATAATTGTTGTATTCTGTCCTTTTTTTAATTTTTGTTTTCACGTCGTGGCAAGTTCTTCAATATTATTTTTTTCAACCATTTTTAGTGTTGCTGCATGGCATGGACCGACTCGTTTTATAGTTTTTCAAACTTTTTTGTTTCGAAATTTTAGGGTATTGTGTACCCTGGGTAAGGTTGGGCGGGCAGGAAAGGAATGGCTATACTTTTGCTTTGCCTTTTTGTTTCGGTACAAAGTTGGAGGATTGTCCCGCAGCACATGGTACAGAGTCGTCGTTGCAACGAAAACCGCGCGAAAGTGTGCGTCCCAAGGCTGTTTCCCGCCATTCCGTCGAGTCATATTTCCAAGTCATGCCACGTCTTACAGGCTCACATACCTTGAATGCTTTGAAAATTAAAGTTTCAGTTTCGATTCGCTGCGCGGTGTCCCCGTCGCAGAATCGCGCCGAGTTGTTGCAAAGCTACGTACAATCCTAGGTACTGTACTTTGTGTAGCTACATCACAGCAGCAGAACCATCGGCTCGAACATCGGACCCCGCCTCAACTACTCCATCCTCTCGTACCACAATCACCTGTCCCCTTCCAAACAATTCCCGATCTCCAACCTTCACCACATGCCTCTCCTTCTCAGACTCTCCGCCAACTCCTCGTCAAACTCCTCCTCCACCAACACCTCCTCCTCTCCTAAACCCTCTCCACTTGAAAATGGCCCCGTCACCCGAAACCTTGGTCTATCCAACGCCTCTTGCGCATTCAATCCCCGATCCACCAAACCATGAATCACCTGCACATGACCCTGTGGCTGCATGTAACTCCCCATCACCCCCAAAACCGCAAACAACTTTCCACCTTTGGTAATCATCCCGGTATTATCGTATGATACGGCTTCTTCCCGCCTTTAACCGCGTTTGGATGTTTCTTATCCCCAAACACAAAGTTGAGCCCACGATTGTGAAGCGAAAATCCCATCCCCCTCGGCACATGCCCGTCCCAAACCCCATGTAATTACTTTGCACCATCGACACCGCATTCCCGTTTGTCCACCACACAAAACTGAACCGTTCCGCGCCTCCCATCCATCCCCCCCATCTCACCTCTGCCTTTCTGTCCCCCACCTTTCCCCTCAACCCTCCACAAACCCCTTACTCAAAACTTCATCGCACCCCCCACCCTCCCGAATCACCCTCACCCCCTCTCCAAACCCCATTCGCACACCCTCAACCATCAAATGGTACCGCTCCTCATCCTCAATACCCCCCATATCCCATCCCTCAACCACACCCAACGCCATCAGCGCCACCACCCCCTGAGCCGGCATCCCCACCTCCCACACATCATACCCCCGATACCCGATCCCCACAGCATCCGCAAACCCGTATTATGTTTCTCCAAATCCCGCATCGTCAAAACCCCGCCCAACGCCCGTACAACAGCCACCATCCCACCAGCCACCGCCCCTTTGTAAAACCCATCTTTACCCTCCCTCGCAATCCCCCTCAACACCCGTGCCACCCCCTTATTCTTCCACATTTCCCCCTCCCGGGCGCCCTCCACCACCCCGTCCATCCGCCATCAGCAACTCCCGCCCCCTCTCCCCGTCTTCAACACATCCTCCCCTTGCCTCCACAACGCGCCGTAACCTTTCCCACCGGAAATCCATCCTCCGCCAAATCAATCGCCCCCTTCAACACCTCATCCCTCGCCATACTACCCCACCGGTCCAACATGTCACACCATAACGCTACAGCCCCTGGCACCGTATCGTGTGCGGTGATCGTACATCCGGTCTTGTCTTACACATGGCCGCACTTAGTAATTCAGGTGCTGCGCCATTGCCATGTACGCTGTGATTTTGGCATCCCGTGCTGTGTACACTAATGCAAACGCATCGCCACCTAATCCGGTGGAACATGGCTCGGTTACTGACAATGCGGCTGCAACCGCTATAGCGGCGTCTATTGCGTTGCCATGACGTAAGAGATGTCCAGACCGATTGTGGTGGCAAGTGGTTGAGAGGAGGCGATGGCGGCACGGCCGTATTTGGGGGGCTGGTTAACATGGTATGGTTATGGTTACGTGGACTTGGTGACGAGGGGGTGGGGGGTGAGCGAGGATAGCATGGCGTGCATTTCATTGCAAGACATGACTGAAAAACGAGATTGCTCCTGCTACGAGGTTGGGTTTCTTGTGGAGCAAAGCAGAAAGGAGATATGGCTTTGATTTGAAGCATTTGAGTGGCATCCTTGGAAGGAGCTCGATATGTGTATTCTTGTGCGTTGGAGAGGTGGCAATTGAATTGATTGGTGAGGTTTGAGGTGTTTTGTTAAGCGGGTATATTTTGGAATACCCGTTAAACAAAATTCCATCACCCGGTTGCAACGTTTTGCACTACTGTTTCAGTATTCCAAAAGGCGCAATACTGTACTGTACTGTACCACTGTACCCAACCAGTGCACTACAGATATGCAATCGTGCCAGTCACCAAGTTGTTATTTCACAATCCGAATGCACGCCCTGTAATTCAGCAAGACTCGTGCATTGGATATCATGACAGTACGTAGCATCTGCAACGAATATACTGTACTGTACTGTACATAATCAACTATTACAGGCGCTCCTTCGCTTCAAATGTGGTGGCATGCAATGATTGGGCCATGCGCGAGGCATAGGTGAGGACAGCCTGTCATTATCGCGGAGAAGAAATTCACAGCGCTCTTTATGGGCATGGGTGCCCAACTTGCTCATATCACCTCCTGACCTCACAAAAGCCGTGCATCCCTCAACAATCCCATTCCCACATCGGTCATCGCCTCCAACCGCCCCCCCCCTCCCCAACGGCCCCGTCCTTACCGGTAGCCATGCCCCGCCACGTCCACTCAGCCTGCTTCGCAACACCGGCGTCCTCCTCCTGCCTCCCCCGCCTTTCCCATCCTCGACCACCGTCATCCATCCCGCACATCTCCCCGATGATATTCTAATTTCCATTTTCTCACAACTCACTCATGTTCGTGATATCGCCGCAGTCAGGTCCGTTTGCTACTCGTGGCGCGCTTTGGTCGACCGTACCGACGTTATTTGGCGCTCCCTCGTTTTCGAGCTACCCAAATGTGCGGGCACGCATATCGTGCCGAGATTTGGTACCGCAGGGCCGCCGATTATGGTAATGCTCAGGCGCAGGTAGGTTGCCTCTTTTTTCTTTTTGTGCGTTTTGGGGTTTGGAACAAACACGCGTGGTGTGTTTTCGTAATGCTGACAATGGCGTTGGTGTGGTGTGGTGTGCAAATCAATATGCGTCGTTTTTGTGGTGTGTGCGCGATGGGTTTGAGGAAATGCGCGGCGTTTCGCGGGTTGCGCACTGATGGTGTGGACCCTTTTGACCCTGGCGGATTTGGATACGGCAGTTTTTGCTGGCGTTGTTGTATACGTATGGGTACACTGGTCATGACCGGCATCGGCAACGTTTGTCCTGATGAGCGTGGTGACTCCCTGCATGCTTGTAACCGGTTTAAAAACCTGTACCAAAATTGCAAACCAACACGTGTACTTGATAATGTAAACTCATGTTTAAGAATTACAGAA
Organism: Kappaphycus alvarezii; assembly: GCA_002205965.3. Taxonomy (NCBI): domain Eukaryota; phylum Rhodophyta; class Florideophyceae; order Gigartinales; family Solieriaceae; genus Kappaphycus; species Kappaphycus alvarezii. The sequence goes on along the minus strand of NADL03000026.1, from coordinate 64,181 downwards.
AGTGGCAAAGGAGACATTGATACATGCACCCCAAAAATGCCAATTACAGTACAAATCTGCTGTCCACATTGAATTGCATTCTGTACCTATTAGATAGACTATTACTCGCGGGAGCCATCGCACCGATGCCGCTGGCAATCTCGTTCAACTGATTTTGTAGCCGTTCCAATTGGTCTTCCAAGCTCCGCACTTGTCTCCTCTTTTCTTCCAACTCTGCTCTCATCCGTTCCATCTCTCCCAGTCCATCCATCTCCTCCCGTCGTCCTCCGTCTGTTAAACTCTCTCCTCATCCCTCTCTGTACCTCCTCGTCGCGAACCCCTCTGACATTGAAAACGCAGACAACGATTCTCCAGTCGACCCTCCGCCCCTCGTTCCACCGCATACGACCGATTCACCACACAATCCCTCGAGCTCTAAAGTCAGCCTCGGCCTTTTCCCGCAAGTCTCTCGCGACTTTAGCGTAGCGTATCTGCGCCTCCACCGCCTTTATCGATTTTGCCACAACTTTAGAGTCTCCTCCTCTTCCAACTTCTTTCTCAACTTTTCCGTCTCATCCAACACCTGCATCAACGCCTTCACGCGGTACCTCGATCAAGTCTGTATCTTCCGTGCATACTGCCTTCTCCTCACGCGCTCGTTGAAAAATAATGCCGTCCTCCCCAAATATCCCCCTTTCCATACTCGTGCAAACTTCCGTCGGAAAGTTGTACCTCCACCTTGCCTTCTTGGATTACGTAAAACCCTTTGGGCTTTTCCCCTCTAGAGTACACTGTACTTCCACCCTGTACTGTGAACTCGTTGATAGACATATACACGTGGCCCCGTTTCTCTTCGGGATGCTTGAATAAGTTTCGACCCGAGCATCTGTCGCTCGTAGATATATTCAAGGACTTCCTTCCTCAAATCCCCGGTTATCCCCTCTAGCAACTTTTTCTCATCCAACACCCGTTGCCTCCTGTATTCTCTCTGAAACCATTCCCGGATTCGCATCTGCAGACCGTGAGCCAAATCACGGTTCTTTGCAAAATCCGTCAGCTGGTCCATTTTTTCGGTGTTCTGCAGATGACTCATTCAGAACATCTTGAATATTGGATACCTGTGAGATCACGTATGCAAACATTGCCGCCCCAAGGAACATGATCACAATAACATACATCCTCTCCGCGTGTTTTCGGGTACCACATCACCGTATCCAATCGTAGTAATGGTGTAGACAGAAAAGTAGAGCGCTGCCACGTACCGGCCAAAGTGCCCTTTGGTATATCCCCGTCCCCGTCTTCCCTCTCGAACCAATTGACGTGCACGCAATTCTCCCCTACCTGACACGTCGAGGCGGTAATGGCGCCAAAGTAGAAAAACAGGCATGCAAACCAGTGTGCAATCAAGGTCACTGTGAAAAAGAGGGTTACCAATCTCAAGTAACCGTATTTGACACGCAGCTTAACTTCAAAGTCGGTGAATCTCTTGTTCATTCGGAGCAGACGTGCGAGCCGGAAGAGTCTGGTCAACCTCAAAAGACGTAGAAAACGGGGAAGAAGAAGAATACTTGGACCCACGGAGTCAGTGCCGTAGACACCAAGCGCTATAATATCCCATGGAAACGTGGCCAGCGCGTCCAAGGAGAACCACGTGAAAAGGTACGACATCTAATTTTCTGCGGATCCTTCTCCAAGTCGCCGTTGGGCTTGTAATAGGCGTGAAAAATGAGAGGACGATGTCTGTGAGAAAGGCGAGATCGAGAAAACGCTCGACCCAGAACCAAGGGCTGGAGGGGCTGAGAATGCCCAGGAAAGAGTAGACGTAAACGGAAACATAGACGACATACACAAGCAAAACAAGAATAAAGGTATCCCAGAAGCTGATGAAACGCCCTCCGGATTAAGAACGGATAAAGTGGATTGCAAGGAAGACGCGTCACTTTGGTTATCGCGAATGGCCTTGTCAGTAACAAAGGCAAAAACATCCTTGTTAATTTCGGTAGGGTCGTCAGTAGAGTCGGCATGGATGGGCGACGTATGCGCGGGTGAAAATGGTGTCGATAGAAAGGTCGGGGGTGGAGAGGGCGGGAGGACTTTGCTTCCTCTGCAGAGTTTGCAAAACTGTTGATGGAGGGGGTGGATTGGACGGTGGAGCCCGGACTGGTGTCGGGTGGGTTGGGTCAGGGGAGGAGGTTGAGAAGGGATGGACGAGAGGCGAGGCGACGTTGGAAATACAGAGCGTCGGAGCGTGTGCTGCGGGCGGAGTTGTGGTCGTGATGTTCTTCGTCGGGGTTCATGATTTAAAGTGGGCTGTGGATCGAGGGGGTTTGAGGGGGCGCGAAGTTGCAAAGATTAAGGGTGTTTCGAGAGGATTGAGGGATGAGGGTCCGGACGCACGGGGCGGGACGATGTAGGAGAAGGGATAAGCGGAGGAGTAAGGATTTATATACGAGGAGCAAGGGGTAGAAAGAGGATGGATGGATGGCGGAGACGGTTGTTGAGAGGAAGCGCTTGAATTGGAGATATGTATGTTTGTAAGGCGTGGATATAAAGGGGTAAGATAAAAGTAGAAAGGATGTAAAGGTAAAGTTACCTGTCGTGACCGTGAAAAAGTGGAAAAAGCGGAGAATGTATGGTATGACAAGAGACGTGCGGGGGGGGGGCTGGGGAACAGCTAATTTGCAGAGGGTTGCCGTTGGTGCGGGGTAGGGGGTAAGGAATAAATATGTGAATATGTGGCAGTAGAACAGAGGATGTTGAGTGGGAAAGTGTGGGTCGGGGGTGATTGGTGATTGTGATTTCGCAGGGACGGTGTTGAGATGCGGGAAAAGGAGAGATGTTGGTGAGTGTGACCAGGGTTGAAGATGGTCGCGGCCGTTGCGGGGACCACAGGGAGCCACAGGCATTTGATTTACTGCGTTTCAATTTGTGTACTGTAGCTTTTTGGGTCAGATGGACAACATGATATAGACGGGAATGACGATGGAAACGGACCAAGGTGTAAAGGATGGAATTGGCGGCTGTTGAGGGGGTCAAGAAATGCGAGTTTGGAGATAGCAGGAGGTGGAGGGGGCGAAGCGAAACAATCTCAGCGATTGTAGAGTCGGTTAAAGGTCAAAACATGGTGGCTGTTCTTGCTATTGGGGCATATCTGCCTGCCTCGCCGTGATTGTTGCGAAATAAACGAGATACTGGAGGAACCATCGAGAGTCGCACAGTGCAGTGGTCAATGCATTGTGCTCTACAGTACAGTACAACAAAAGTCCTGGTCGCAACAATTTGGCGGGCCCAACTCTGCTATACAGTTTCACAAACATGTCTTTTTGTTATCAACGGAGTGTTATCATACTACTAGTACCACACTACTTTTAAGAGTACAGTGCAGAGTCCAAAAAAACTCGACAGCACCAGATACTTTGAGCACTAAAAAACATTAATTCTAGAGCCGTTTTCCAACTGCTCAGTTGCCAGTTACAGCTACAAAAACAGTCTAGTATTTTCAAAATTTAATGTGGGGCTGCAAATAAAGTTTTTCCATACCCTGCTGTTCCAGTCATACCTTACATAAATGGCACTTGTCGTTGCATTCATTATTGAGAGATACAATATACAAAGGGCAAAAATTGCAAATGATTCCTCATTCAGGTCAAGTATAACAGCCAAGGGGAAGTCGCCCCATCATCAAACGCACTGCTTGAGTATCATAACGTACGGTGCTCTAGTGTACACTACCCCTGGCCTGGCCACCCATAACCTCGTGGGTGGTTCAAACCCTATCAACGCCACCAGTAATTAGCACCACCTGTACAGTGTACACCACTCAATTCTTGTTCAAACCATATGTCACCGCTCCGCATCTCAAACCATCTCCACACCCATCGAAACTCCCAATCACACCATCTCCAACGCCGCGCCTGCACCATCATCCCCCTGTCACATCGGCACCATCTCCCAATTCCGTACCGCATAAATCCCTCAGCAGTCCTGAGAGCCATACCGCAGAAGAGTCCAGTTTCTCCCCTTCTGCTCCCAGGCTGAGTCTTATGCTCCCAAAAAATCAAACACCACAACACACCCTGGCCCCACAACAACCACATCTTCAACCCTTCAAAAACATCTACTCCAACAACCGTACACTTCGTACATCCCACCACCCGTCCACCCAAACTGTCACACGCGCCCCACCACTTTTCATCCCTGTGCCTCCTCGTCGAGGTACCAACATCATACTGTACTCCCCGAAAGAACCAGTATCAAACACACTCCCCATTCCTCTCACAACCGTTGACACTCCTTCCGCATCACACCTCGCCCTCATACAGTATCTATTCTCACATGTCATCACGACCCGCCCGCACTTTCATCCGGCCTCTCCCAATGCTACCCCGGCACCCGTCTTCCCCGCCTCTGCCTACACCAAACGTGTACAGGTGTACATCTCATTGCAACAACGCGTCATTGTTTACAGTACATTGCCTCTGTGCCTCTGGGTGTGGTACGATTGTACTGTACTGTACTGTACTTTATACTGTAAGTATCGCCTAAATACACTGGGGAACAGCGTGTGGAAAACAGCGTGCATTTTTGTTGAATTATTTCAACGCGTGTGTGTCTCAATGCTCAAACTTGTGAATGACTTTACAGTTGGGAGCTAACTGCACATGCCATGTCAGCGGCATGCGATGGAACCAGAATGCATACTGTAGCATTTGAAAAGTGGAGCCAATGATTTCGCATCGCTATTCTTTCACCAAGTACGCACTAACGGCACTAGATTTACAGTTACAAGTCAATCGGGTGATCCATGTCAGTCGCAAGCAATTACAGCCGATGCCACCCGCGGGCCAAACAACAGCACTGACGCGCTCAGGGCTGCAACGGCAGATAACCTCCCCTAAGGTGTCACGGCTACAGGGCATAGCCGAGAAATCACGTTGAGGAAACACACTACGTGACCAGAGGAGGCTCAGTGGGAATCCAACGCCACAAATCGCAACTGAAACGGTGGGTCGCACCGAGGGCCTTTACACACCTTGCGTGCGCGAGAACCCAGCTTACGGCGCAGCTCCTGAACCCTACTCTGGTGCCCGCAGTCCGCCACGCCACCCGCTCTCTGTGAGGCCTTTGTGCGAACGGCCGACTTGAAGCGCCGTATAATAGTACGTCGCAGGCGACTGGGCGGCGTTGAGGCGGTAGGCCGTTAGTTTGTGCAACGACTAAAACTATCCGCGGGGCGGAGGCTCGTTCCCTGCATGAGGACCGGTGCCTCGAGTTCGCAGTCGCAGTCGTCGGCACGCAAGACGTATCTTGCCAGGGCGTTTCGGACGGAGTTGTGCGGGGCGGGACGACCGAAACCGGTGGGACGTAGGTTTGCTGCATGGTCACCATGGTTGTCTATCGGCTTATGACGGCGCAGATAGAGTACGGGTGGGGCGTTGGGGTACACAAGTAGGCCGACGTGCATTTGGAGTATTATGGTCCATTGGCTCTCGGGGATTCGCGGGGAGGGATGGGCATCTATGACGGCGGCAGCGGGGATGTGGCGGAAGGCGTGGCCTCGGATGCGGAGCCCGATACCTTCGTCGCTGTGTTGGCAGGAGGGGATGGCCCCTCAGTCCGCGTCACGCAAATGGAGGCGGGCCGTCGCGCCTTGCTACTCTCTTAATAGTTTGGCTTGGGTGTTTTGAGGGGATGCAGCAAAGACGACAGGGTCATGGCCTCTCAGGGTGGCGGGATCGGGGTCGTTGGAGAAACGGTTGGCGAGGGTATGACGGAGCGGGCAGGCTTCGTATATTAGGGAACGCCGGACTCCGAGCCAGGACGATTGCAAGCGGTCCGAAGCCCGGGGGGGGGCGTATCGGTGGTGCGTTCGCGACCAAGGGCAGCGTCGATGATGCTGGCAGCGACAATGTCGGGAGGAGGGGGCCCATTTTGAGAAAAAACACATCCACCATTTTGATCGGGAGGCAGGCTTGCATCCAGGCAGGGCCGGTGAGGTGATCATCGTTAGGCCTGTGATAGGCTTTCCGTTGCAAAGAGTCGAAAACGGTCGCAGGATCCGCCGCATGGTGGGAGTCCGAGTGACGGAACGCGTGTAGCATCAGGCACACGGAAGCACATTGACGATGCATACAAAGCGGGATTGTGAGCCTCGGACAAAGTGAAGCTTCTCGAGGGTCCGACGGAGGACGCGATCCTAGGGAAAAACTCGCGCGTGAATTCGCAGGAGCGTATCAAGGCACCGAGGAGGTCGAAAGTATGGTTGAGACATTGCTGCGGTGGTAAGTGTTGGAGGAACCCCTCGCGTGCTGTGAGGGTGTGTGGGGCTAGTAGATGCGCGTCTTGCGCGTGTTGAGGTGGTGCCCATGGGAGGGCTGTGCTGCAGGAGTGTAGTGAGGGCTCGGCGAGGAGTGTCGAGTTTGCTTATGAGTGCGCCATCGTCAGCAACCATTGGTTGAGGATGAGTTGCGGGTCTTCCGCAAGCTAAAGCAAACTCAACGTGCTCGACATCACCGATTCAGACGAGGATGTCATACTTGTGACTAGATGCAAAGAAGGGACAAAAACTCACCCAGGCGAGCGCGAGACAAAGACACGGGTGGAGAAAAAGAATCTATACTGAAAGAGAAGACTGCGGCTAGACCGCGATTAAGACATGGGAAAACGAAGGAAAGTACGGTTGCCCGGATTTGGTTGCAATCAGTTCCATTAGCTGTTGAGAAAACAGGTCGGACCTCTCTCTCCTCACGTGACAAAAGTCTCACTATCGATGCTGAAGCTCCAGGCGACGAGGGCATTGATGAAATCACCGCCGCACCGGAATCCGAAGCTCCGCTTCCGAACTCGATATCCCATTCACAAGAACAGTCGTGTGCAACAGGGAAGCCGAAGAAATCCACGAAATTGGTAACCAATAAGCGCCCTTCGAAGAGGAGTCGAGACGATATTATTGATCTCGTCACATCGCTGAAGAAGAACGTGAAAAGCATGAATCGTGAGAATTCCAGACGCGGTCCTGATGAAGAAGCGAACCTTGCGTTGGATCTGCGATACGAGGATTTCGATGGAAAGCGACATTCCACTAATATGGAGAAATTGGCTTTGATTCAGGTTGCTCCAACAACCATGCTGAATAATGACGCATTACTTTTCGTCCTACATCTTGCCCTTGGATCACGCGTCGATCAGCAAGACACAGTCGTCATTCTCCGATTTGATGTAGTGTCTGGAAGTTCATATCACGGTACCAGTTCTCCGAATAACTCATCTGGTTCAGTTACGTGGGGAAATGTTCAATTCCTCTATTCTCCTTATTCCTTTGCTTTCCAATGATCACTTCTCATTGGTTCTCACCCGTGGTCTACGAAATTCATTGCCTTCTCTTCGGTGCGTTGTTTGAACGTACGTCGGAAAGCTTTACATCGAGCACCTCGATTCATTGGGCGAGAAATCTCGACATTCGGCGAACTACGTCGAGGGTACTATTAATACGTGGTTGTGTATCGGAGGGGACCAATCTTAGGCGAAACTGTATCCGGGCATCATCCTAGATAACTTCGTCTATCAGCGTGTGAGGAGTGCGTGGGCGCGCAAGAACCGTCGATCAACCTCTGTGGGCCACTGACAGCTTTGTCCGCAAGGCTGAGTTCGGAAAACGCCATTATTCCCCCCCCATTGAGAACCAATCCCCGCAATTTGAAAAGTTTTGGAAGGAATTCCTGCATATGGTAAGTGCGAAAAGGAGGGAATTATTGGGCGAAAAGGTCACGGTCGAGCAGGATTCTTTCCAGCGTTCTTTCTCCACAGCCCTCCGATGTTCAAAAAACGGAGGGAGACCGGTAGTGGTGGCGGATATCCTAATGATGGGAACTGGAGGTGGATCTATCTGTCCTGAACGTATCACGGGATGTCTTCGCTGCTCACGAGAGAGACCCGAGACTCAAGTCACTGGTCAAGGAGGATGTTATGTCTCTTTTTGCATCCACATTCAAGATAGGCGGAAAATGAAGGGGCTAGTTGGCACAGGTCTGAACTTCTCCTCAGGCGCATTTCAGCTGGTTGTAGATGTTTGCTTCAACCTTCCCCATACGGTAACGCCGAGAAAATTTTAAAGTATAGAGATGCTATCCACACTCTGGTCTGGCTACTTTGCGACCCGAACTCCTATTCAACTCTTATGCGACCAGGAAGCTGAAAGTACGCCCTTTATCCAGCGAACTGAGTAAATTGTTTCGCATATTCTCAAGTTTCCCAGGGTCGTTGAGAAGGGATCCTCTCTAAGATGTTTCTCTCCAAGAGGAAAGGTCCTAATGCAGGAGATCTCGGCACATGTCATGTGTACAGCTGAATGTGTTTTGAGATTGCTCCCTCCTGACGACTGTGCTAATCGCGTTACCAATTTCCTCAATGACTGCGGGAAGTACGTCTCTGTACTGAGGATGTACGTCACCCTTTCTACGCTGGTCAATTCCTACATCTCGGTGTAAATACTCCGACATTGAAGTAACCCGGAATACCACTACATTCTGAGGCTTTGGACTTGGCTTTTCATGTAATGACGAAGGCCGGGAAAATGTTCGCGAAAGAAGAACTGAGAGCTCTTCAGAAGAAAAGCCCGGAAACATACAGAAGCATTAAATCCAATTGATTCGTTCCAATTTATCCCTCAGACTATATTCAAGAGCCTACACTTTTCCCTCCTATCTAAGATAGAGGCTAAGATTTCACTACACACGAGGAAGGCGGAGGCTCCAGAATGTCTCATTGCCATTTATGGTGTTGCAAAAAGCTATGGGGATCAGTTCACGGAGTGTCTGACAATATAAAAGTCATGAAAGCATCTCAGTTTACACCCCCTCAACCCCCCCTGCAGTCTGGTACCTCATCTGCTGGAGATCCACGATCAATGGTTGGAACATCTACCGCGGGCGGGCAGGACAGTGCTCAAGGTGGCAATACGCAAGTACGTGATCGTCTCATTAGTGCTGCAGGCGAAAACGATCTGTGTGAGTCGGCGTTCGACATGGAGAGAGACCAGCCGCAATGGTTTTTGGTTTCAAAGTTCCCAGATGTACCTGGAATCCAACTTCTGCTACTTACTTTATATGGTACTAAATTCTGCAGGAGTTTTTTTGCAATTGCCACTTCTGTTTGAAAGTCTACCAGGAAATTGATCATGACACACTGAGGAGGCTTGATATATATATATCTCACAACTGTTCAATGTTCGGCGACTTGGTATTTCATCGACAATACCGACCCGTGATATGCACTACTGTATGGTAATGGCAACAGAAGTTATAGCAAAAGGCTGCATGGAACTACTCAAAGAGGGACGTCTTGGTCTTCTACCACGTACGGTCGCAGACCTGCAATGCACTCCCGTGTAGGTACGCTCGGGATAGGGAGGGATGGTATTCTCATGTCATGGTGCGGCCTTGTGGTGAGTTCCAAAATCCGCGGGTACGTTCATCCCAAAGTTGGCGGAGAACGGTTGGAAATGATGAGACAGTAGGAATTGGTCCTGTGGTGATTCCATTTTCACTGTCACAGAATAGTAAGGTGTTACCCGGTGATATGTCGTTGCTATCGGTTTCCGTCACGTGCGAGAGTGGATGTAAAAGGAACTCTATATTCGCTTCATCAGACTCGACAACTATAGGTCCAGCTCGTTTCACTTCGAGCAGTGTGGTGGAGTTGCGGCTATACATAGAAAAGCTTCCGATAGGTTCCCTATATGCACTTGTACACGGAAATCACTATTTGCTACCTCTCGACATAGGGGTAGTGGGGTTCCGGCCCGCCACAAATTGCAGTTGTTGATTTGGGAGGACTCCGGTAACAATCGCCATTTCTATACTCCATTCCAAGACTTTGGTGCTAATGGCGGCGTTGTGAAGATATAAAAAGTCTGGAATTGCCGGCACATCTGGAATATGTTCATTGAAAGTATATCTGGGCTATATTACATAATAACAACACTCCGTTATGGTTTCTCGGATCCGCAGTGAGCTCGGCAGCTACTAAATATTGATTATGACTTTCTGCTTACGGCGTATTCAATGACTAAATCCGGTCTGAATACGGTGGCCCGCAGGCTTGCTGTCTTACAGTTCAGCCTTACAATGTGAACCAACTGGACCAACTCCAAAAACTATTGAATGACACAAAGGCGAAGTTGAGGAGTTTTATCGCGGGATACAGGTTACGAGTGAATGAGTCTCAGTTGGGATTTCTCGTAGCATGGGCTTTCATGCGGCATATAATTTGCTGTTTTCCGGTGGATGTCTTGAATTCCTACCTCGACTATCGTGCGCAGTTAGGTCCCCCAAAAGCAAGGTTTGCAGGTACGGTAATATTTTTCAAGGACCTCCCGGTACTGGGAAGAGTCATGTCCCTAATCTTCTCATCCGTCTGACGGTTGAGAAGGTGATTGTTTCTGGTATACTACCCGATTTTACGCAAGCAGAGCTACTAACATGACACGTGCTCATTCTCATTGTTAGGAATGCGGCAGTGGATGATTTTTTCTGAAATACCTCCGATGTATACGCTCAGACGTGAGCTGGTCGGTGAAACCAGTCCGCGTGGGAAGAAAATCCAATGAGGAAGAAGTCGTGACACGCGACTTGTCAAAGATGTGTAGATCTACAGAAGCCTTATCGTTATTTCCGCACCAAGGTTATATTCATTTCACACCGACACCCATCAACATCTTGAACAAGTACTCCGTGATTTTCGGAACCATTGGGTCAGCCCTTGTGCAACAATTTGATGATGTTCTCCCTTTCGATACAGTCATTTTTGATGAAGCCGCGATGGGAGATGAAATTGAAGCAGTCACCTGTTCGTTCAGGGTACTGTCTTCGACGGGGGTTACCCGCTTTGGTACTCAGGCCTATTGGATCGCTAGTAAGTGAACTTTTTACGGATTGAGGGTTAAAAAATGGTCGAAGACACAAAAACAGCGTGGATACGCTGTGGTAACGCTAATCACCTTTATTTCCTGGGCGAGAAGTTTTGTGAAGCCAGCGTTATTGACACAAAGGAGGGTTACGAGACGGCATTAGAAACAAGTCACGACAATGCTGGTTACTCCAACAAGTATGAGGCAAAATTGATCGTATCCATAATTCATGATTGGAAGGCGAAGATGAGGACAGCAATCTTCGCAGTTCTGACACCGTACAAGAAACAGGTGGAAGAAGTTTCGGACTTTCTCCGGCGGAAAAGTTTGCACAAAGCTGTTACTGTTATGAGTTTTGACTCGTGTCAGGTGTCTCAGGGGTCGAGTTCGATGTTGCTTTCATATCACTAGTCCGGTCTACATTTACATGTAGCTTTATGTCCCAAATACTATCACCGGAATTGCAACAAATTTTCTCGACGACAAGGGGCGGCCTGTGTCGCTCTATCTCGGGCGGAAGAGGAATGAGTTATTAACGGAAAAATTAACACCATTGGAGAACATTCAAGCGTTTGGATGAACATTTTCAACAGTATTAAGGAGAAATTAGTTTCAAATACCCGCAGCATAGTTTGCTCGTCGATTAATGATACTAGCAATGGGCAGCAGCTCAAAGATCCCAGACAAAGATGATGATGCGTCTCAATGATGAATAAACATGTTAATTGCATTGTGCGTCATTTTTCACCGTGCGATTACTTCGTCTTTGATTATATGTTATAATGTTTACGTAGACCTATAAAGGGGTGGACAAAAATTATTACGCTACAGTAATAGGCTCCTCGTGCGATACGCAAGTTGCATATTTAAATTCTGGGCTTATTGTCCGTGATGAACCGGAAGTTATGCTAAAATACCAACTAAAACCAACTCGTTTCGATAGCGTATCTATTTACAGCGACGTAATTAAATTTGCGTGTTCTATGATACATGCACATTGATTCCCGACAGGTGGACAGTACACAGTGGACCAGTTTGTGGAGATCATAGAAAGAGCAGCACGAACAACATGGTTAAGATCAAACAAGACCAACACGCGCTCATTACATAACGTCGGTGTGAGTCAATATCAAATACCTCACAATTTAGAAGTACGTAGAACTTTTTGCTTTACTCAGTGTTCACCCAAACGCTACAAGCGGCAGATAACGGCATATGCAATCCTACCTCTCAGAAGTCCCCGCGATAATGCGAGCGCAGTCTCATGGGGTGGCATGGCCTAGAGGGGGTCACTGAGATGCGGTGTATGTCTGATCCAAGTCGAGTCAATCCCCGACCACCGCCTCTCTGTTGTGTTTTCGGATCAGAATGACCCCCAGTATCTTCTTCTGCCACTGTCGGGACAGTATATTCGGCAAGCACTTCATCGAATGTCGGCGAGTAAATAATCTCAGTTATGTAGTCGAACCCTTTATTCAATTCTTCTGTCCTCCTGGCTATTTTCCACGAAATGTCGCATTCTATGAGAAGGCTGCGTTGTGGAACGCAACCCCCCATCTAGACCTCCCTTGTGACGGCTCTCATAGTACCCAAGCTCTTCGATTAGCTGCGATACACTCCATTTGATGCAGTTGCAGACCTCAAATTCTACACGTGCGAAGACTCCAACTTAAACAGCGGAGGTGCACCGGCCTCCCACGGTCCCGGCAGAGCCCTCACCATATTGTTCTGCATCATTTCAGCGTCAGGCAAACACAGAATAAAGGCGCCCTACTGGCTCATGGACGAGGCCCTCCGCATATGTGCACCAAAAAGGTCTTCTAAAGCAAAAATCGACTCAAGATAAGGTAGGGTGACCCCGCGTGGTCCCATTATGAACCCCACTTCATAAGGTAGCCTGGAAAACCTAGCGTTAGCGGGCGGTGGGCTGAAAGGAAGGGGAGTTTCTTGGACGGCCGTCGGGCGTCTTCATATTTCCAAAGCAACCCTTGGTTTGCAACAACCTGACCGCGTGTGGAACATTTCTGCATCCGTGCCATGTCCGGTTGGGCGAAATCCAACACAGTCCCGATCAACTGGAAAAGGATGCACAGTTGAGGGAGATTTTCACCGCGGGGCAGGTCGGGACAAAAACTTTGGTACCGGATTCGCAAACCATTACCCGCTTTGTATAAGCGCCGGGGTAAAAAATGTCGGAAAACAGAGGCGGCCCTTCCTTCATCACCTCCGCTACAACAGACGTTGGCGCAATATCCAACACCACCTGCAAAGTCCGCGCGGCCCCGAAATTAGTGCTGCGATCAACACCCAGGAAGGTGTACGCAACCAGTGCCCATAGCTGGGTGCGAGGCAACAGCGGATTCTTCGACACAAGAAACCCATCCGTGTCGAACACGTTATATACGGCGTTGTCACTAGCTTTAGTGAAGGTATCTGCAACTCGAAAGTAGTCACGCATCCCCAACCCAGCCTTACTGTCCAGGATGAAGTAAAGGGCAGGATTGCATTTCACCGTGCACGCCTGCAACTGCATGAAGGCGGACTCCAGCGCGGCGGTAGACGCGGAGTGAATCGCAGACGAGAGCGCCGATACAATATCCCTAATGGAGGCCACCGTGTTTTCGAGAACTTGGCACGAGTTTGCCGTCGTGGTCCTTCTCATGACCAATAAGTCCTCGCTTTGCAGCTTGTTATCCACATGAACATTAATTGTTTCTGCGTCCATGTACGCCACGGGGATATGGGGGGATCCCTCTTGGAAGGAAAGGAAAAGAATGGACGGGGGAGGGTTTGTAACGATGACAACACCGCGTCTGTGTAGAGACAAAGCGTAGTGCCGGAAACATACAACCGAATGTCCACTATGTAGACCGTCATGACATATGGCACAGCTAACATCTATGGAATTGCATCTGTATCGAAAATCATCGGGATTAGGCAAGCGCCTGATGCCGGCCGGGGTTTTTCCCCCTCCCATTACGTGTGGATGACATATGGAATGGGGGGTGTGGGAACGGCGAAATTGTGGTGGGTGCGCGGTTATTTTGAGATGCTTGTGCTTATATTCTGCGGGTTGTACGAGTTGCATGGATTGCACGGATTTTAAAGGGTGTACGGATTCTGCGTGCTGTGCGGGCGGTGCTGGTTGTGATGTAAAGGCCTTAGGAGGCCCGGAGGCGAGTTATGGGGTGTAGGCGGTTTTATGGGGGTGTATAGTGGTGTGAAAGTGTGTTGGGGGTGGCAGGGTGTGGAAAATGGGCGGTGTGATGAAAGCGTGGACGTGTCCACCGCGATGTACCATAGTCGACCGAAATTTGCGAATAGCCGACGAAAGTAGCGTAATGTACTCTGGCAGAATGCGTTGTTTCGTAGCCAGTAAGAAAAATCGCATATATGCGGTACATTGTTTATTACAAATTTGGTGCGACGAATACATTATTTGAAGCAGGCTGTACAGCAGACAACTCTCTAAAAAAATGAGTTGGAAGTACATATCTCCTAAAACATTCCATGCATGATGTTACAACTCATATGGTACAGTTCAGTGCCAAGACAAAAGTGACAGCCAGTTTTATTATACTTAGTCCGCAAAAGAGCCATTTTATTCCCTTTGACTCACATAAACGTAAAGAAATAAAATTTTGACTCACTATTTGACATAATTTTGTTTCCTGTACTGTCCTCACGTCTCCCATAGCACTCATCATGCACCCCATCTGTGTGTACAGTACATGCACATACTGCTGTGCAGTACTGTAAACAAAAGTTTTTTTCCACCGCTATCATTCCACAGTACTGTACTGAGCCATGCAGTATTGTTCCCAAGTTGGATGGAATGGATTTGCCCTTCCTCTTTGTACCAATATCAACTGTGCTCAGCAGTAGTCTATTCACTACTGGTTACTTCTCTAAATGGTATCCTCGCCTTTCGCGAGACCCGTAGTGGATCGACTGAAATAAAAGCATCAATCGTACAGTATTGTACCTGCTAATGTATGTCCACTCCTACAGTGTGCATTTCATCCCACTTTCACACATTGTTACTATGCTTCACTTCGCTACAGTGGCCAGGAAATTGATGTATATTTAGGAAAACCTAAATTGAATCACTGTGCACTGTATTGATGTGTACAGGATATGCTACATAGATGTGTTGTAAATCTGTTATGGAATAGAGTAATTCCATCATAGTAATTCGCATTACTTGACGCTGTATCTCCCAGTGTCAAAAATCCGATTATCAGTAAAGCACATTACAAATCATAATACCATGCCCCACACCAGTTCTATTGGAGAATGTGCCCGCAGTCCAGCACAACTTATACTACCAATACCTTGATCAAATCCCTACTAATGAACGGATCGCACTGTTACAACATCTTTATTGGTGCTGTTTATGCAGAGAAATCTCAGTTTGTAGCATACCATTCCTGTTAAATATGCTGTCTAAAATTCATACTTGATTTCAGCAGGAATTTTATACAGCGTACGTACCCACGAAGACTATCTGTTTGATTCAGTGATCGATCCGGTCTGCCAACACAGCGATCGCCGTAGTGCAGAATTAACGAATTTTTATTGCATAATTACATATGCTCATTGCGCCATCTCTTTTTATCACATCGACTTGAAGAAATACTATAACTGCAGGTTCTAGAACTGCTGCAGATCAAGTTTTAATCGATAGCTTAGGAGCTGAACATTGTATTCCACAAGTATTAATGTAGCAGTGATAATTTTATACGGTTACAAACGTCAGAATGACCGCTACATTTGCATTGCCTCCAATTCTTGGTTCAAATTCTGTTGGAAACATAGATCCAAACCCTTCGCCTCAGGTTGGAAATAGAATAATGGTTTTGAAACAACTTCTTCCAGTACAATACCGGTCTTTCTAGATAATCGTATGCGACCGGACAAATACTAATTATTGGAAAACATATAAGCTGCCGCGGATCAATGTAATCAGTAGTGCACTCTGACATTACATGGTTATGAACAGCTGACAATAATGTACCCGGTACCTACGTGTTTTGTTTTACCATTTGAAACTACACCGGTTACGAAATACAGCAAAAATACTACTGGACGAATGGAGAGTAGTATCAATTACGTGTCCATATTAATACTACTGAACGCGCCCCGGTTTAACATAACCCAAGCTAGTAAACCAGGAAAACGTTTACGAGGGATCATATTTCAAAACTCTTACTGTAGGCACACTCTTATAATAAGCTACGTAAGACGTGGGGTTGACATATGCAGCGTCACCTATAAGCAGACGAGACATAATTAACTGCTCGACATGTACCGTGCTACTTTCTAAGATATTTCATCAAATGATCGCACGGAGAAAGGGATTTAATTCTAAACCAGCATGGTTGACAGAAACAATCCTTTACTGTTCGAATGTAAGTAAAATTGTTGAGTACATACGGTCTTCTTCCACTGCAATTCCTACTCTTAGCCTTAACCAGATACTGTATATTGGAAACAGTGGTGATGATAGGGGTATGAAAAATTTTCCACATTTATGGGGTTTCAGAACAGGGATGGTTTCTTAAGAATTACTTATTGCAGGCTCGCTGATAAAATACCAATTCTTTTGTCCTCTTTCTATCTGGGCTCCTCTGTACACAGAACCCGTTTAATTTTAATTCCCAAAACTAGGTCTAAAATAATAACGAATATTGAGCGGGAGCTGGGTGCCCTGCAGACAGGTACTTAAATGTTCTACATTAATATTCAGGCATCCAGAAGAATCGCTGTGGTTACCCATAAAGTCAAGTTTATTGAACTGCTCCGATTCCGTGGCTTGTTTCTGAGGCGAAGAAAGTTTATGAAATTATCCGATTATGGACCGCTTACACGGGATTACTCTTTACCCAGCGTAGAACCTGGAGCCGGCCCAAGTACAGAAGGAAATTTTATTACGTCACTGTGCGAAGATGGGGCGAAATGCCTTCGCCCCATCTTCTTACACAGAGCCTATCAATGATGAATTCCTTCAAAACCTCACTAGAGGGTCTGCTAGATGTTCTAGTGAAACAAAAAGGATCGTCTACCGCACTTAGTTCGGATTGTTGCGTATTCCTTGAACTGTTATTGAGGGGAATTCCGCATGAGTTTATGTGGTCACATACTTCATTATAATGTTGGAAGTGCCTTTTTCAGTACAAAAGACGGAGTCCAACAACAGAAGAGGCCGTTGAGCGTGAACAGTAAATTACGACCCCGATGAATCGCTCACATGTCTCACTTGGAGTCAATAGTGATAAGTTGGTAGAATGCACCTGCTGCAGAAGACCAGTTTTCTCGAGTGAACTGTTAACTCCGCATGGTATTCGCGTTGGATCCATGTTTGATCGTAAGTCGTTGGAAGAATCAAGCAGCTCGGAATGCAAGATTCTCTTTGATGAAATTGGGAATAGCAGGTATACATTTTGTGCCATATATATGGATCAAGTAGATTATAATTTTTGAACAAATTGGCACAGTGCAGTGACTCACCTATTGCGCATAAACTTCTGCAGCTCCGGAAACTTTCCTGACCTTCTGGAATGTTTCTGTGAAAAAGTACAGGAGTCTCTTCATCGTGCAAAAAAAGGGCGGACACAAGAGTTCGATATAAAAATGAAAATTTTGGAAAGGCAGGAAAATTATTTGCATCAAACGAGGATTTGATTCGTAAACAGATTCTGATACTTAGTCGCCGTGACTCGGAGCTAACTTCAGGGTGACGCAAATTAGGAGACCGAGAGAATTTAATTCTCTCGAAACAGAATGAAATGATGACAATCCGGGTGACTTGGAGTTTGCAACAACTTCCGCCAATGTGAAAACGACCCGAATTCGAACCGATATCCAGAAGATGACCTCTAGTCATAATCTTTCTCTGGGGTCACACTGTGACGTGCAGGATCCAACGATAGAGAGAAGACAGACTAGATGGACGGTAAACAGAGTGATGGTCAGGATAGTGATGACAGTGTCGAGCTTGTGGAATAATATGCAATGAAGACGAGCAAGGCACCAATACTACAGTGGTACTGTGTCATAGTCTACTGTTTCACCATACTTATAACCACTCTTCTCTCCTAACATTTACATCCATGTTTGATTAATACAAGGGCATATGCATCCTGATGTCCCACAACCAATTTCTAAGGAATGTTGTTACAACCCAATAAACATCTTCATCTCAGGGACGTAAATTTTGTACTACCGGGACTTGGTTTTGACTATCACTATTGAGCCTCCCACGATCAATTTTGCGTCCCATTTTGGCAATCTACAGCTGTATAGGTACTATTCTCGAAAAAAACGTACCAGATCCACACTATGGTGATGCTTACAATGAGCAAAACATCTTAATTTCTCCTACTAACACCAACGTTCATGGTTACTTATGATGAGGATGGGTGTTTTCTGCCGCCGCAGCGCACCGAGTGGCATCTCCTCGAACGGAACTTCATGTCAATATTACTCGACTGTTTATCCAGTTATGGGATGCAAACCCTCCTGATTGTTACCTGTCGCAGATCCAAATAGCAATTTCATTATCCGAACCACTTTTTATTCTCTTTCTCTGTTAATTTAAAGGTGAAGCCTTCACTCTACTCAATGCTGATACTTCGTATCATGACCATCAGATTACTAGGGTTCCCAGCAAATAGAGAAACAGCTGCATAGTAGGGTAATAGAAGGAAAATACAGACCTCATCCGGTCAGTTCAGCCTACCCCGGTATTTTATCAATACAATTCCTTCACGGCTGAACACATACGTGGTGTAAAGTACGTATGTATATTTATATAAAATCGAGTGTTGGAAATTATTGTATTATCAATTTCTAAACACGTTGTTTTGTTTCTTATCAACAGCTGAATCCGATTATTTCGCACTAATGTATTTCAGACTTACCGACATGACGTATTACGCGACCATCATAATTCTTCTGAACCATTGATACGAACCTGGAAGACTACATATATTAACCCGATCATGTGAGAATTTATTGAGGCACCACCTCACGATAAGGTGCCTGTTTACTACATTACATGTGAACCTACTAATTTACTTGTAGAGTATTGGCCGAAGGCCAGACCCTTGGATGCATACTACTGCCCTCCTGTGATATGACGTGGCGTGCTACTGTGGATACTTGGTCTTCAACTTCTTACGGTGTAATGGAGGTATCTTAAGACGTATTCAGGTCTCCGGAATTTGTCGGAATCAATGCACCATAGGCATTGGATAGAATAGCTCCAATGTTATCATCTTCGGCGTGTTCATTCATTTCGCGCAGGACTTCCATACGGATGTCCTCCACTTTGATTCCTCCACCGGATAACGCATTTTCAACATCTAAACAAAGACTGGAAAGTATTTTTCGGCGAACAAAATCGTTTCCGACATCCATCAAAGCACTCCCAAGCAGTTTAAATACAGCACGAAGGTTTTCTTGAACTTCATTTCGATTTCGGAACTTTTGCCGTTTCTTGAATCGACTAGATGTGGGCAGAAACGAAGATTTGCGCTTAGAGGCGGGCGCCTTCTCTTTCACACTGCCGACGCCTCCAAGACTCCGATCCAAGCTTGCTCATTCTAACTGCATCCAGTTGTTTCAGCTTAGTGATGGCGATAACCGGAATCATTGTGTAGTCCACATTTATTATTTACGACCCTGTTCTGGCTTTGAACGCCGTTTGTGTCGTGAAGCATAGAGACTTTGTGTCACAGTCCACTTTAGAATAAATAGGCGCCACCCTACACTTGATACCATGATTTTCAACCCAGCTAATCCATCATGGGTCAATTTCGCGAATTACTGCCATCCAGTTGTCCGCGTCATTTTTTGTCGTTGAACCGCGGAGATTGTGCATTGCCTTTCTCAACTGTCCTTTCATTACAACAACTACTTTAGCTGCCATTGTTTTAACACCGCGTTAGAAGTGGACGTTACATACCACCATACTTGACTCTAAACTACAGTCTTTGTTCCTGCAGCCTCACTTTGAAATATGTTTTGCCTTGCAACAACATTGTATAAATACCAATCTTTGTCGAGAGGGTCCCTTCTTTCTCCGGACAGGGACTTGTATGTTGCATAACCTGCTAGAAACGATGCTGTTGCAGCATGTCGTAACATTGAATTAGTTGCTAGGAGAAGAGCGAAACCATGTTCAATTGTTCGCATATCCCTTACGTAATGTTCCATCGGGTCCGCAACCATCCTAAAAATTGCGCTAATCTGTTGGCAGAAGATTGTCCTTTTTCACGGGCTGCACGTTTTATGCGATATGCTCCTGCCCTTCCAATTTTATCGTGACCACCTACGCCAAATCCTTGTGTGATAAGATTCTTCTGTGCCCTTACCATTATTACAACCGGTTTTGCATCCGGAGCCATAATTTTTTCTGCAGCCAGAATTCTTCTCTTCTCGACAGTGACTGGAGGTATTGGTGGCGGTGGTAGTTGTGTGTACCGAAAGAAACGGCGAAAATCAATTTTTCCTGTCGGTTTTGAGGAGTTTTTTTGGGTGTCGATTCTGTTTTGAGTATTTGTGAATTGGTAGGCATTCCCACTAGCCTGTTTCCCTGCTTTATTTCGTATAAGATTAGCTGGAATGGGCAGAATCCCGTCTCGACAAGACTAGAAAAGCAAATAACAGATCGTGTTGCACCTCTCCGGCTTTAAGGGGATATATAATTGCACTTTTCCACAAGTTCGGTATATTTCCGGTCCTCAGCATATCTTTCAGTGAATTGATGCCATTATCGATCATGCCTTTAAGTGGAACCGACATATTTCGCTTCTCGGAACTCTTGAAACCTTCGATAGATCACTGCAATCCCATGATATACCTGAGCAACCCACGAAACGAGTACTGTTTATTTTGTTTCTTCTCATTATTAGTTTCCCAGTACACCTCTTCCCCCGAGTATGGGATCGGCCTTCTTTGATGACCTTCCCAACAAACTTACTTGCCGAATTGTGTGTACATGTGAACAGCCCTCTCCATTACAACATCTGATGAATATGGCAAATTCGTAGGTGCTTTCTGTTTATATAATATACTTTGACTCTGTTGTCGTACTGTGATGCATATGCTTGCTCTCATCAGCTATTCGTATGCAGTGGCGTATTACAGTACATATACACTTCCTCGTGGTCATTGTTACATTTACGCAAGAAAGGTACTTGACATTCACTTCGTCCTCTCGTCTTGAACTTATACCCTAACTCATTCAGAAGCCTCTTACTAATTCATTCACCTGATTACACGCAATATACCATCCTCATGGCTCTCTAGTGTAATCAAAAAGCTGTCGTCTTTCAAAAAGTCATGGAACTGAACGTATTTTGCCACCGAAAAACCTTTCAAACCTAGGTCGTTTCGTCATCTCGAACAAACCAGATGTTGGGTCCCGTATAATTTCTATGTTGTTCCAATTCAACCATTTTTTAACACCGCAATCAAATATAATTTGATGTAGGGGAGGAGATGGTGTTCGCCCATCTGATTCAATTACTTGTACCTCGGTCACTTCATCTTCGTCTTCCTCCGAATCAATTACCGCAACATCGCTAGCTTGTTCGAAACATACTTCGAGCTTCTTCATTTTAGAAATTGCACTCATCTTTCGAATACTGAGGTCCGTTTACAGTGATTGTAGATTGGTATTAGTGAAAATGGGCTCTATAGATACATGGTGAGTACGGGGGTATATATTCAATTCTGGGAGGACCGGTATTGCTTTTGCTCATGAAGCGCCGGAACAATTGTCTCACCCTGGTTGTTTCATTTGGGAAATAAGACGTTTTCTTATAAATTATGTTGTCATTATCATTAACCGCGTCCTAGTGCACTACAGTGACGATTACTTTTTACTGTAAATGTTCTGGTTCCGAGAAGAGGAATGACTTAATTCCTATTACAACCCGTTCCTCCAGTTTGTTTACGGTTCGTTACATTTCTGTTTTTTTCCGATAATATATTACCATCTTTTTAGGAACCAAAGAACTACAAACTATACTCAAAAAGACCTCTCAAAAGGTCATTTGATACTTTTAATAGTTTAGAGTGTTTACCACAACGACTGACTCCGCTGTTCATTTTTTTACGAGTCAATGTTTTCAATTTTACTGTTAATGGTTGATGAAAACCATTGGGTTTCATTGCTCATTACTTTTAATTCCTAAATTTTCCGAGTTCTGAGAATCACCTGTGCGAATATGTTCTCCAGACTTGTTAACTTTTTTTAAATTTTTACATATGTATAATCAATGCATTCTGGGGATGACGCAAGTTTTAATTCCAGCTGTCAGTTACTACTCTTCCTTCCGTAAGTAATTCCAGTATGTATTGGCGGTTCATATCACTAAATTTTATATTCCGAGCCGAAATTGAGTATTGAATAGATCTCATGTGAATAAATCTTGTTCGCCAAGCGTACAATTATACACACCTTTATGATACAAAAGCTGCAGTTTGGATCACTACGATTTGACTTCAGTGGATTTCCACACACATTTGTACAACTTGGACAAATTCAGGTCCAGTTGAAACGAGCAATTTTATAATATACACAGTACCGTTTTATAACACAATCCGAAACTGACATTGTATGACTCCTTGGTATCAGTATTTAACTTGGTGTCCATCAGAGCTCAAACGGTTTTTCTGTATGAACTGCCAGAGCTTTGTAGACAATCACACTCGTCACTAAAATCATAACTACTTTGTCATCTTACATAGCCGTGCCCCGTATTACATATTTCGTTCTCAATCGTTCCTTCTACCAAGTAGTGAGCCGGGGGACACTTTGGTGCATTTTTAGAAATTAGATTCACTGGCCGTTATCATTCGAGAAGTTCATGCCTTTGTATGAACTTGAGATAGGGAGGGAAGTTATTACAGGACTTTTTTCTATCGATACCTGTACTCCTTTACAGTCATCCCCATATACAATTGAAATCTATTGAATAATTGCGGCAGTCGCAATCCAGGAGAGTCAGCATTTCCAGATCAAGCATTCATACGGGTTGAGACTCGTGACGTGATGAATTTCGCTTCTGCGACTAATACATTGATAATTTGTCTCATATGAAACGTCGTAGTGTTGTATCCAATCAATATTTTTGGCCTCATATCAGATTTATAATTTTGCTTCTCATTATTTAATAGTAGCATACTTACTTCCTTCTGCATATTTTTCCGTTCGTCAGACAATTCCTCCCCATTCCTATATATGCGTCATAGCCAATTTCAAGCTGCGCTTCAGCCTGAACTATGACTTTTCTCAGGCAGATTGCTTACAACTTGTATCATAAAATTGATCGTAATATACATATAACCTCGTATCAAAAACGGTATCATGATACGGAAAGTGACTACCCTACATCTTTCGTCCAGCGTCTCCATGATCGTTGCAAATTTATTGCAGCACATTACATCATACATAGTGCTCCAAAGGACATTCCCTTGGATGTACTGTCA
Organism: Kappaphycus alvarezii; assembly: GCA_002205965.3. Classification (NCBI taxonomy): domain Eukaryota; phylum Rhodophyta; class Florideophyceae; order Gigartinales; family Solieriaceae; genus Kappaphycus; species Kappaphycus alvarezii. Next base: position 40,795 of record NADL03000026.1, on the reverse strand, counting down.
TTCAACTCTACTGCTACATTTATTAAGTGTTGAAAGGTGCCATTATAATCCCATCTGATGCCATTGTACCCCTGGTTCTGTATTTTTGCAGAAAAAAGTCTAACATAACTGTGCCCTTGGAGTACAGATCGACTACACGGCCGCATACCTGCTCTATAGGTAACAATAAATGTACACAGGTGGTTATGGCGGTGTCGTCAATTACCGCAACACTGTGGTGATGCTTCAGCATAAATGTGCATACAACATATTTGGTTTTGGAGGCCAAGAAATGGTGAGCGTTGAGGAAGGCCACGACTGGAGTGCCAATTACGGCGTAGCGGCTGTCAAGTCACCAAAGGTAAGATAATGGATGCTGCACTTGTTTATGTACATGTACGTAGATAAGCACTACAGGGATTAAGGGAGCTGTCGACTCCACGAATATCACAATTAAATATATTAGGTGTATTCATGCCACGCCTTGGGAAAAACCTTTAAAAGTTTTGGACAAATCAAAAATCCAGATTTGAACTCTGGGAAACTGCTCAGCGCTCGAATTTCCAACCTTTTCCAAAATGTTCTGAAACTAACTGTTAAGTTTTTGGGTCGGAGACCCAATGAAAACACTTTGAGGGAACGGTACATGATCTCGCGAGAATGGCACGTGGCCCCTTGAACGGCATGTGAAGGAGCCCTGCGTTCGAAAGTGTGGGAGTGGCAGGGAGGAGGGGCAGATATAGAAATTGCGGGTAATCTGGAGCGGTGCGGGATGCAGGTGCAGGATCTGAGTCCAACTAACCCCAGTGGTGCCATGTGGGCATGTTACGTGCTCCTGACTCCCCTGCGACAAGAGATTCAGATGCTACGCCCCCTATGCTTTCGTAACAATGCGCCGTGCCGTCATATAGTGACGCACACCATTCACTCAATACTGACAGTTACACATGCAGTTTGTAAATTTTTTAAAAATACCTTTGTCTTAAAACCCTAACTGACCAATCGCAGAGTTTACAGCAGTTTCTGAGGAAAAGTCTCGGAGCTTTGTATACCCTTATTATATATTGCCTGACTCTGGGGTGATCGGAATACTGTAGCCTTCTGTCCATACCACAGAGTACAGAAAATGATATCCTCTATCTGCTGAAAAAATTTCCCGTACTGGATCGTTGTCATTTCGGCCTTTTTTAAAATAAAAAATTTTACACACATGCCCTACTGTATGAAGCCCCGTTTGGTTTATCACTTTCCTCTACGGTAAGAGTAACTCATATATCTGTCCTCATACTTATTTCTAACTCACATTTCTGTTTTTCCTGAATTCAGAACACAAGTTGTCGGCGTATGCATTATTTGGTCTTTCTTTTTTGGTATATTTTTGCAGTGTACTGTACAGTTCACTGCAGTAAAAACCCTTGGCCATTCAGCCCTCTCACTAGCCTTACCGCGACCATGTCAGAGAAGCACTTAAGGTCACAAGCCTTCATTTTAGCATTGCACCACAGGACGAGGCTCCTCCAATTTCCTGTTTCCACTTTGGGAGGGTGGCATCCGGACACATTTTCCGTGGTCACAGGGCTGCCAAAAGCTGTTGTGAATGGAGGCATGGGGGTTTTCGCGAACGCGAGACCGGTCCTTTCACAAGCCATGCCGCCCTAGTAGTCTCCTTAGACGCGGCATGTCTGTTATCTGGCCTCCAGACAGCTTTTTAGCCAAAAAAAATAACGTCGGTCCTGCCCGCTGTACTAAGTAAAGTTCCAATCAAACCATCCGGTTCTCAAACGCCCTATACCTCGCAGTAAATTCACTGCCCATTCCCCCTTGGTCCTTCGGTAAGTGTGTTTGGTAGATTCCTGCTATACTACCCGCTCCCCACTGCAAATTGATATTACCAAATGTTTTTCATCGAGTTAATGGTTGCAAGGATGGAGGCTCCCTTCGTCCTGTTCATATTTTCCTCCCTTTTGTCATCTTCCTATGCACCGGCTACACGTAACTGCTCAAGTCTTTCATTACAAGCCTACAATAGTTCCTTCCATGAGGACCTTACATAACTGTATTTATCTAGAGTACTTTATAATCATCTGGCTTTTATATAGGTTGGATCAAGAAATTTCACATTGTCCATTACCATTCTCCCTTCCACCATTTTGTGCGCAATCTTGAAATAATGCCCCCCTACCTCAATATCATATTGGGGTTGTTCCTTCATTTCACATCTTATAGCACCATTAAAGGTTCGAACATGTTTTCAAAGTCTAAAGTTTGATTTTGGCTTTAGGTACTCACTAGTTTCTGACTTCAGTTCGCATTTCCACGTGCAATGTACATAGATTTACATTTTACAAGACAAGCATCACCCATGATAAAATTGCTTCCGCGGCCAGAACGCTGAGTGAGAATTTTAATTGTCATTGATTTTATTTGGAGAGAAGTCCTCTTTGATTGCGCCTACTCCTATTCAGCGGCGCCTACCATCTGTATTTCTGAATATGTGCTGTGTTATGGATGTAGCATGGAGTCCATCCCTCTCATTAAACTTGTTCAGTAGTAATTCATTACATTACGATTCAGGGCAACGCATAAAAAACCACATACATCCCTTCCAAGCAACGATAATGGAACTGCAGTCTTACACGAATAACAAAACCACATAAACCTATCTACTTCCCTTATTTCATAGTCCTCGTATTTTGATATCATGTGAACCGCTACTTCAACACAATTGAAAATAAAAAACATATCCCGGAAGCATTTCATTCCGGAATCTCAGTACTGTCTTCACCTTCGCCAGGACATCCATATTTTGTTTTCTGAGTTCCATTTTCTTTCTCTAAATCCTCAAAACCGGCTCGCATCGTTTCTATTTCTTCTAAGCACCTACTGACATCCGTGTCGTGGGATGACCGCTGTCGTACTGATTTCCGAATCACTTGCCTCGGTGATTGCGCTGATCCACATACTCCCCTTCTACGCAAAGAACTTGTAAAGTCAGAAGAAATTGATGCTGATAGCTAAAGAATTCGGGTGGTTTGGAGTAACAACTTTTTGTCGCAAAAAACTGGAGGCATTTCGTTTCCAATTATTCTTCCCCTTCGCACCACCTCGAGAATACTCGTGTATTCACCGTGCTTAGCCCGTTTTTTAGACTTCCTATGAGGTCGGTAATAAACATTTCATGGCATGCTCCCCCTTTGCCACAAGAAAGGAATTCCGGTACGACGCCCCATATCACTTAATTGTTTTACCTCCAAGACCAAGTGAACCAGTGAGCCCTTTGTTTTCGTAAACGACCTTGGGATAAATTTAGACTGCTCTAGGGTGGAATTAAGTTCCGTGATTTTCAGCTTCGAATAGATTTTTTAGCAAACTTTGAAATACATAATTATAGAACAGCTGGTTCTTCCGCGTTCAATGTTTTCCTCTCTACCGATATAACGTCTCGAAATAACATTAACTGACAAAAAATATAACACAAAACCAAGGACAGTCAATAAGGATATGCTACCTTTCGTGGCCCTCCTCTTGGTGAGGCCTATGATATGTTTCCTTGCCTGGTTACCGTACATTATCTCCGCATTGAGTTCCTTCACAAAGGAACAAGATTCACCAAAATTGCAGATAGTCACTCTTCACTCTGTCGCCCATTTCCGCTACAATTTTTGCCAAAGCCTTTTCATAATGTAAGTATATACCGTTGTATGTTCTGCTCGTCTTTCGAATCGTTGGGTGAGGTCCTTCAGTCATCAACGCCTCCACAAATTGAAGGGCCAATGACTTATCCCGTGACGACGCTAATTTCTTTGTATATGGAATTACCAAAACTACCGTAAGGAACTCCTCCGCTCGTTTGATGTTGGAGGTAACATACTCCTGAAGTATAATTCCGTTTTCTTCTTCCTCTACACAGATGCCGGACACTGCCACAAGTCGAAGTAACTCCTCTACAATTCTTCTCTCCCTAAGCACAGCCAGCCTGTCCCTCAATTGTCGATACGACATCGTAGGTTTTTCGATTTTACCTCTTCTCCGAAACAAATAACCGGGTTCTGCAGGTTTCAATGAGATTTTCCAACAGAGTTCCAGCGTCAACCGCCGAAAAACAGAACTTCACTAAAATTCCAAACCTGAAATTGGTCCAGCGAGTTAATTTCTCAGCGATCTCACGTACCGTGTCTATTGGACCGTTGTCCTCATATGAGGACTACTTTTAGCTCTTCTTTTTCAATACAATATTTCTTTACCTCAGCGCATTTATTGTCCCTTCGCATCAGTTTATGAGTGTATATGGCCGATCAAAACAAACTTTTCAAGATTGTTGACCTCGGTAAAGGCTAGAGAAGTTTTCCCTCACCAGCTTCCGCTCTTCGCAAGAAGTTGTGAAAACGACTTCATTTTGGAAGGTAAAATAGTTCGTATATCGTGGGGGTTTCAGAAAATGAGGGCGCATGTGCAGTAAAAATTACTGTACTGTAACTAAACATAAAAAACCTTTTTTCCAGTAAAACTTTCGGGCTTCCAAAACATTTACCTTTCCAAAATGTAACGGAAATTGTCCTCATATGAGGACAAAGCGTGCCTCATATGAGGACAGTGCTTGGTCGGATAGACACTAGGTGACCCTTCTGGTACAATTTCCCTCGCGAGGAAATAATTTTGCTGAAGATATCTGATGACGGCAACCAATGCCGCTCTTACCACCTCAGTTGGCCAAGGTCTCCACTATCATGCCCCATTTTATACTGTTTTCAGGAACAAAATTTTCAACCTTCGTTCTCCACTCTGTATTCATGCAGGCGTTCATCCCAGCAAGCTATTTCCTATCTTTTTTACCCAAATAAACATCTTCACTTTTTTTCTACTATTTACATTGCAACGTCAGCACCTTCCACAGCGCTGATCAACATAATCATACTATACGGTACCGCTGCAAAAGCGATTACAATCACTTTCTGGCTTCATCGCAACATGGAGCATTCTCAAGTCATGAAAGTTTTCCATTATATACCATTTTCAAAAATGCACCTATTTTAGTTTGAAAAATGCAGTACAATGATGCTTACAATGATTCATTCTTGTGCAGAAAAACTATGTAAATCACTGTACATTGCGCATTACTGTTGATCCCTTAAATATTTAATGTACTCTATACTCCTTACAGAAGCGGTACACCCAGACACATTTTAACCTTCCCTTCTTTTATTTTTTCCCACATATCTCACGTTATATTTTCATAACCAAATTCCACAGAAGGAGGTTTCAGTGGTGTACAGTATGTTGGTGACGAACTTTAATTTTAGTATACCGCAAATTTTCGGTATCCTATTTCATTAACCTAGCCTGGCCGCAAGGGTGGGTGGGTGGGATCGTCTTACACTGTACAATGCTAGCATGTTAAATTAAAATATTGCACGCGTGCAAATCTTGCCTTGCATGTATCATGCATTACAGTGCTAATATTTAACTTAATGCACTGTTGCATTTGTTTACTCACTTCAGACAGATAGCCCCTAACCCGTCATACAACACGAAGACCTCCTTAAAAATAAAAATAATTATGCCCACTGTCCTCAGCGCCAAAATTAGCCCTAGAAACGTCATACTTGTTACCAAGGACGTAGATAACTGTACATTGACGACAAAACTTTAACCACGGCGGTTGTTTTGGGTCATACTGTGGAACTTTGGCGTAAAAGTCAACTCCTTGTCAAAAACGAGTGCGAAAACCACTCTATATCCATTTTCCCAGTACACCCAGCCTAGTTATCATCTACACCATGCCCCGTGGGCGCCAGTTGTTTCAAGAAGAGCGCGCTCAACCCTCTGAGCTACACGAAGCTGGACACAGCATTTCGGCCATTGGTACATGGTCTAAACGATCCCGGAAGGTTATTTCTACATTTTTCAAGGCCCCTAATAGCTACGAAACCAGAAACAAGTGCTTGAATCGCAAAAAAATGACGGTAAGGGACGAGAAGAGGTTGATTCGTGCAGCATCAAATTCATCGCTCACATCTCGAGCGCTCCGGGACTCTCTTCAGCTGCCGATTTCTGCAAGTCGGACACGTGCGTATCTTAAAAGCTCTGTTCAACTGCGATACTAACGTGTTTCAAGGATTACGCCCTTGGCTGATCAACACAAACTTGCTCGGCTGGAGTGGACTAAAATATATGTTCAGAGGGAATGTAATCTTTAGGGGTCCGTGCTGTTCACTGACGAGTAACGCTTTAGCTGCGATGGCCCCGATGGATTCCAGTACTACTTGCACGATCTTAGAAAGGAAAAGTTAATTCTATCTAGGCGGCAGCATCGTGGAAATGGTATCATGGTTTGGGCTGGATTTTGTGCTCATGGAAAGACGGGTTTGTTTCAAGTTAAGGGAAATTTAAACGCAAATCGTTACATTAAGTTGATATAGACTAATGTTCTGCTGTGGACCGACGAGGAAATGCCTGTGAATTGGACATTTCAGCAGGATGATGCACCAGCGCACCCGGCTAAGAAAACTGTAGACTTGTTTCAGAAGGAAGGAATTCGTGTTATGGGACTGCCTGCACGCTCTCCTGACTTGAACCACATTGAAAGCTTGTGGTGAATCCTAGCAATGTCTGTTTAAGCCAATAAAAGGCAGTTTTTACCCCGACGGACTTGATGAAATGCATTGAGAGTGTTTGGAACTCTCTTGCTGCAGAGGTGGTGTAAAATATAGTGACGTCTATGCTCGAGCGTACCGTAGTAGTTCTTAGGTGTCAAGGACGTTTTATTGACTACTAAGGGCCAATAAATACTGGCATTCTGGCCTAAAAGTTCTAAAAATGTTCACTGTTCTATGATCCCGAACAACCTCACTCATTGAAACGCTCGGATTACTCTGAAGTAACCTACGTCCTTGGCCTCACATGTGACTTTTCTAGGGTTACTTTTAACGCTGAGTACAGTGGAAATAATCATTTTTAAAGAGCTTCTGTTGGTTAATGACGGGTTTTGGGGGCTTGTTCATTGGCATCAAGCAGCACTGTGCACAGATGGGGGAATGGTTGGGTTCATGTACTGTAATGAAGATGTTGGCTAAAACCCTCAGAGTCGCTGTCAAGGCAATGTAAATTCCATTTCTTTACTATAGAAGGCTAACAAGCGACAGGTGTTACATTAATATGATTACAGTGCACTGTCTTGCCTCACAACGTAAGCACACCGCCGGTCGTTCGCTTCGTAGTTCTTTTTTTTTGATGGTTTATAAAGAAGTCTTTTTGTTGCTAATCACGTTCAGACTGGGACGTGTGGTCGTGGATTTACTTATAACAGCGATAAAACCACCTTGGCTTCAGCGTCCAAAATGAGGTCTACCCAGCGATTCAGCGTGGAAGTAATGGTTGAGCGGAGGAAGGCCGCATTCCTTTTTGCTCCTTCCTCCTCCTTTCTTTTCTGTCGCTTTGGCTGCTTCAACAGGCTATTTATCTGTTTCGAGGTGTTATTGTACCAGTCGAGCAAGCTCGAAATAATCCACAGTTCGCAATTTAGCCGGCTGGTTTCCTTACACCTGTATCCAACTATTCACAGTACGTGATTCCCTTCGTGCTGTGACCTTGCACAACGTCAGTGTAGGTCCTTCCTTCCACCACTTCAGATGCACATTGTATACTTCGATAAAAAATCTTCACCATTGTGCCAGCTCAGACTAATCCATACCCACGCACATGTGACTGCCGAACACACACTTATCCCCGTGGTGCTTATATTACGCCTCCACTTGGCGCATCTGTACAACAACCTGAATAAAACAGAGCCACCATAAAAATTCAATTGCGACAGTCCACTGTGCTGAGCGCCTGCCTAACAATTACTGCAAAATTAGGTAGATAATTGCACATGGCACGCGGCATGCAGTACGCCATATCTGAGCTCGACTTTGTACAAAATGTACTGTAGCGCCGTGCGCCCACAGGACTAAATAAGAAAAACAAAAAAACCACCAAATTACCTAACTAACGTGTGCACACATCCTGCCCACAACAAAACATCCGACGCGTTAAACAATCTGGGTACGGTCATGCAAAACTGATCAGTCACGCTGACCAAGCACAGATCAGCAAGAAAGACCAGCTATGGTGGCCAACGGTGGAAGCGGTAACGCTGAGCGTTTCCGCAATGGGCTTCTCGCCGAGGCAACAATCGAAGACAAGAGGTATTTCGAGGCTCACTGTCTGTCATACTACAAAGTGCAGATCTGGAGTGGAGATTGATTATCAGAGTTCTACGCAGAATACTTCCGCACATTCTCTGTGGATGACTTCATGGTAACTAACTTGTACACAAGGGGCAATATTCGAGATCACGTTCCAAGGACGGAGTGTTTTGATTGCGAACTCGTTGTACGAAGTAGCTCAGAAGGAGATCCTATAGCCAGAATATGAACCGGAAAGGCCTGAAAGGAAATTTAATTTGGAAAAAAGATTATGGTGGGAGCGAATGATTGAAAATCATTTCAGGAAAGGAGAAAGACTCGGAAGAACGCAAAGAGGGAGCAGGATATACGGAAGGGCATAGAGCCCCTGGTAATATGTTTCATCTCCGTGGTAATATGGCGAATATGTTCAAGGCTTATGGGAGTGAGGTGTACAAGTACAGCGGTTCGAGTACAGATAACTTCGAACGAAGGTTTATGTTGTTTTTAGAACTCTGTGAGCAGGCTGATATATCCAAAGAAGACAGACACAGGACATTTTCAATAGTGCTTGGTGGAAGCGCCCGACAATATTATTTCGATTTCTTCAAGTCGAAAAACTTGATCTCAAAGCTGTTGAAGAAGAAGTGAAGAGTCGCTTTCAAACTCAGGAACGCACTCATGCTTTGTTGAGGGAATAGGATTCTCTTTCACTTGGACGGTTTATGGGATCTTATCATGAAAAATCTTGAGACTCTCATTGAGAGGCTCTCTGGCCTTCAGTCTTCATTGCATGGAGAGCATCATAATGAAGAAATTCTTCGAAACAAGTTCCTAAATGCGGTGAGGAATGTCGAATCATGCAAACTGCCTTGTTACAAACCAGCAGATACAGTTCAAGGCGTCATATTGGACATACACGCTTCGCTATCCACGAGAAGTGGAGGAATTACTGGAGTTTAAGGATCATCGGAGCCGTCCGCCCATTTTTTCGACCGAAGATAAATGCGCAGAAATGGCCCAAAATCTTATGGATCCAGATCTGCCAAAAAATGTTTCGTGTTCGCAAAGCCCGGATGTTGGCCAAACAAGCACTCGAAAGGACAAAGGAAAGACAAGAAGCCTGCAGAAAGAACAAGTAACTTCGAAAAATCATGGAATCACTTGATACTGAGAAGGAATCGGATGAAGAATGTCGAGAAATTCCAGATACTGTCGAGGATATTATCGCCAACATATTCAATGTCGATGACCACATTTATGGATCCGGAGATGAAGATGGAGAAGTTCTCGACAACCACGTCTTCTCATATCTAGCTTCTGCAGAAGATAAGGACTACACTGTGTCTTTCACTGCTCGGCTTCATGATTCGGCATTCTCTCATGGAGTTTGTGCGAAAAGACCTCATGGAAAGCTTCAATGGAAATTTTGAAGGAGTTATGGTGGATACTGGTGCTGCTCGCGGAAATATCACAGGATCTGTGAAGTACCAAGAGTACTGAAAGTTTGTATGGCAACAGCCTCATATCGACATCTCCCGTGCCGTAACTTGCCATTTCGGGATTGAATCCGCCCTTCCGAAAGGGGTCAAATCTATCACTTTTCCAATGGACTCAGTTTGGCTCTCATTCTATGTGAATGTTATCGGCGCAGACACGCCCATTCTCCTTTCAATTGATGACATGGACCGCTTCGGGATATATTTCGACAACCGCAAAATGTCCTTATCCACCTCAATCCGGGATCGAAATTGAGGTAACCAAAGTCAGAGGCCATCCATTCATCCAGTGGGATCCTCACACGTCTTTCTTCTAACAGCTGTTAAACTGCGCCGTTTACATCGCCGGTTTGGTCACCTGTCGACAGGCAAACTCATGAGACTACTGGGGAAATCCGAACACAGCGAAATAGGCCCCGAAACCAGACGCATAATTACAAAAATCGAACGCACGTGTAACGCTTGTCAGACCTACGCACAGAAACCTCGGCGATTCAAATTTACGCTACGTGAGGGCAAAAATTTCAATCATATGGTCTATACTGACATTTTATACATCGTCGGTAAGCCTATTCTTCATGTTGTTGATGAAGCGACTTATTTCCAAGCTTTAAGATGGCTGGAAGACATGCCATCCGAGACTCTTTGGACTGCACTGTGCATGAATTGAATTAATGTATACTTAGTCCACCTGATTTTATCACACTTGATGCAGGGAAGAACTTCATGGGTACTTCTTTCAAGTCAAACGCAGAATTATTTCATATAAGGACAAAGTCAATCCCAATCGAAACGGCACACAGAATTTTAATTGTCGAGCCTACCACTCCCCAATTCGACACACATATAATAAAATCACTAAGGAGTCCCCGGAACTTGAAAAAGACACCGCGCTGCAAAAGTCAATGAAATCAGTCAATTATTCAGTCGGTCGTGAAGTTCTTGTACCGATTTTGTTAGCTTTTGGTGCTCTACCACGCCTTGGACAACCTTCGGACCCCCTTCTCCCTCAATGTTGCAACGAGCTCGGGCACTCCGAAAAGCAACGGCTGCAATTGTAAAAGCACTTTGCATCAAGGTAAGTAAGGAATTACTTCAGGACAAAAAATGAACCGGACGGGAGTAGCGGAAATAAACAATACCCCTATGGGCTACCCCGTCTTAGTCTATCGTCCAGGGCTAGATATATGGTACAGAACTTACTACTTGCTCGAAATTAGAGGTGAGGACGTCATTGCGCGTACCTCAAAGGGAGCCAGCAAGTTTCGAAGTACCTCTGTGAAGCCGTACCGGTCAAAAGCCCTTTTTGAAATCTCCTCAATTCACGAGAATATGATCCAGCAAAGACGTCAAGAGAAACAGCCGTTCGCAGAGTCCCGTATTGAAGAATTCAGTGGCCTTATGGCTCTTGAAGTGATCACTATCGTCCCTGCTTCGGATACTGATGGGTTTAGAGTTTACGGTTCTCGGTTTGTGGATCAAACCAAACAAGCCGGAGAACCAGGCGCATACGCAAAGTCCCGCCTGGTTTCCCAATCATATAATGACTCGAAGCAGAGCCTCCTTACTCATGCCCAACAGTACAGCGCTCATCGCAACGCATGCTACTAATTATTTGCTATTTGGATGGGACACTTAAGTTCTTCACACGCGACATATTTAAAGCCTTCACACAGTCCAAAAATTGTACGGAAAGGCCTATTTTTGTACGGCCTCCAAATGACATCAACTTACCGGCCGACTGGCTGTTCCGCGTTGACTTTCCCCTCTGTAGAGTATATGTAGATAGATATAGAGTACCTGAAGCCGGTCTTCATTGGTAACGCACCTATCACAGGTATCATCAATACAAGCTGGGACTCACCCCTGCTATGTACGATCCCTGTTTCTTTCACACTATGCGCGGTATGTCCATGAAATGTCTCATGTCCTCAGGAGCCCGAGGCTTCACTTGTTTACAGACTGACGACAGGCCTGCGGTAGTAACGATGAGTTTATCAAGGATTACGGCGTAACTGGCACATTCGACTGCAAACCGGCTATATTCCAAAAGTATTGTTTTCAGCTTAACATTCAATGGCGCCGGAATCACCCTAAGAAAGAGAATATACTCCATCTAGCAGCCAAAGCACGTCAATAGTCTCTCTCTTTTCGACGAAGCGCAAGTAAAAAAATCGGAATTCATTGTCTAACGAGCGAAGGGGGCCTACGTCGCAGCTGTTTGCAGACTGACCTCACATATGGTTTTAAACAAACGTCACAGGTTCTTTTATCCTGTACTAGCGGAATGAAGAGCTTTAAATGTTTCATCAAACTCGCGAAGAAGAATCGGGAATCCGGAATCAACTTTGGACCCATAGATCTCGAGTCAACAAGGGTGGCAGTTTTTGCTGATGAGAGTTTTGCTACTAACAAAGATCTCACGTAACAAAAGGGGTTCGTGATCGTTCTCACGGACAAATTTTATAACGCAAAATTACTTCACCACTCAAGTGTGAATTAGAAGCGAGTCACTCGAAGCGCTCTTGCTGCTGAACTTTTCGCTTTTGTGTATTCTTCTGATATATCAAGTACACTGCGTCTTGCTATGAATGTAATCCTCAGCAAAGTACTGCCTCTGGTACTTTATACCGACTCAAAGTCCTTATTTTACAGCCTTGTCGGAATGAAATCAACTACAGAAAAACGTTTACTGATCGACCTCTTTATGCTAAGGGAGTCATACGAGCTAGGCAAATTGACAGAAGTCAGCTGGATACCAATTTCTCAAACACTGGCTGATGCGTCTACAAAGAAGAACTTAAGCGACAATCTTTATCTTTTAATGAGTAGAAATAAGATCAAAATAAAGCCTAAGTCTTGGATTGAAAGGACTCTCAACTAGCAAAGGGTAAAAACAATACTGCGATCTTGAAAAAGAAAAAGACTCGTGGACAGCTCCGGTTGCACCGTTCTGTCTAGGCTACTACCATTGCTCCGCGTGTCGTCATAGTGTGGGACTACAGCCGAACTATAAACCCTTGCCCCAGTCTCTAATTCGCATTACCGAGCTGACAGGCCCTCAATTCACCATAAGGTGGTCAACCTGACAATTGATCGTGAAGCAACCGTTTAGTTTCAAGTCAAGCGCGCTTTGGAGTAATGTCCACATTTCGTCGAGGTTCGAACTCAGGATCCTGAGGACCCTGAGAACCAACCAGAAGCGGCGAATACACTTGACAAAATACGCTGCTTGGATATTTGTACTTTACTCTGTTGCGGCCATTGTGGAGAGAATCGAGGGTCGCATTAATATGTTTACAGTGCACAGTTTTGCCTCACATTGTGAGCACACCGCCGGCCCTTCGCTTTGTAGCTCTGATTTTTAGATGTTTTATAGAGAAGGCTGTTTGTGGCTAATCACAGTCAGGCCGGGACAAAATAAGAATAACAAAAAAACGAACGACCTAACTACCCAACTACCGTGTGCACACATGCTGCCCACAACAAAACATCCGGGCAAAATCTGGATACGGTCGTTCGACAGCAGTTGTCGCGTCTCGCAGCGGATTTTACTGCGAGAATGATCTTTGCTCATTACTTATTTGAGTGCCTTGGAGTGAAGACTGGCTTGTACCAGAAACTTAGCTACGCTATTTGGTCCACATGTGCGGCGTCTTTAATATGTGGTGCCCCGCATCACGCGGCTTCTCTAATATGTTGTGCCCCACAACACTCAGGATTTGGCCGCCCGATTCAAAATTAATTTTGTAATGACTTCACAGTTTTGCACTGTACGTATCACAGCGATAAATGCACAATAAAAAGCTAACACGATCTACAATCTATTCTTATACTGTACATTGCTGTAGAGAATTTGAGTATAAATGCTGTTAAACATAGTGAAACGTACATAAAAATTAAGGTACATGATTAATACTACCGGTTTGTGCGGGTACTGGAAGGGGTGATTTATTTTAATGTTTTTTTATTTGGTTTGATTAATTTTTTTTGGTTCTGTTTGTCGATTTGTTCTCATCGTTGTCTTCTTCTTTCAGTTCTTTTGTTTGTTATTTGCTTCTTGCCTATTTGACCCTCCGTCTGTTTCCTCCGCTACCAATTAAACCTGCTGATTCTTATCTCTGACCCAACTCTTGGTAGCTTTAGTGGTTTTGCTGCGTCCTTAGTTGTTCCGCAGGCCTCCGAGAATCTCCTTCAAGCACCAGGAAGATTTTTAAGTTAAACAGTCACTGAGGGTATTGCGCGTTTGAACTTCGAGCTAAGCACCGAACGTCAAAGGAGACAAGGGACGTCACTACTTTTAGGACAAAAGACGGGAGAAGACAACGTAGTAGTGGTACTGTTTGGGGTGTTTGGGAGTTTGGATTGTTTGGGTTTTCTGGGGTGCTTGGGATGAGGTAGTGTTCGGGTGGTTGGGATACAGTTGTATTCGGGGTGTTTGGGGTTTGGTGGTATTCGGGGTGTTGTTTGTCTCCGGGTTCTGGCCCGAATAAATCTTCACCCCTCTCTATATAGACAACTTACAAATATCAAAATGCGCCAGATATCACTTAAAACCTAGAATGATGATACAATGTAAACTGTACAGTACTTTTCGCCCGGTTTTAGTGCTTAACGCACTAAATGGCAGCGAAATGTTCACAATTTGTGGCCCAGAGCCATGCGCAGTACTGTACATGGCTCCCGCGCTCTAAACTTGAGGCCAAGCAAAGTGCTGTAATAGCTCTCGGGTGCCAAATTTGTGGCAGAGTATTGTACGCCTTTTTGGGGGTACAACAGTGATGAACTAATTAAGGGATGCTAATACAGTGGTACCAATGAATATACGACATTTGAAATAATTTGAGCTTTGACCAAAATATTAAATTTTTACTTTTTTTGCACTGCGTTATCACTATGAAGGAGCGTTGTAGCACAGAAAAATTTGTCGGAAATGCTTCAATATTTCTTGAGATATCAGAATTTGAACCACAAAGTGCCTGGAAGTAAGTAAAACCACTGTAAAAAAACCGACAGAGGGTTAAAGGTGAAGCTTAGTAATCACTATTCGTTTCATTGGCCTGTAAAACACAAACACGATGCTTTTACCTTCATTTTGTGAGTTTGGCCAATATTGTGGGCTCAATTTTCTCCCGTTCCTTAAAGATGCGTTCAGTGATGGATTCCACATCTTCTAACTTGCATTAGTTCGCGTAGATGTCCATGACCACAATCACCCATAAATCATCGATCGTATTAAGGTTAATGGAGTAGGAAGACCACTCTCGTCGCGAAACGGAGTTAAGTGAAAACTATTCTTGGGCTGTCTTGGAACTATGATGACGGGAGTTACCTTGAATAGAAATCCACTGAACTGTAAGATCTTCTAAGATCAGGAGTAAATAGTGTTTTAAAGCCTTAAAATACTTCTTCTTATCCAGTTCTTCTTCTAGAAGAACGAGAGCAGATATTTCGTTGCCCGAGAAACAATCCAAAACTACAACATCGTCCCTCCCATTCTCCCGCTTTGCAAACCATTCATTCTATTTCCGCAAGTCACGCGATTCATAGACTAAGCCCTCTATTCCGTCTAAAATGCCTTTTTTTAAAATCGTATCAGTAGACCTTGGCACACTTTGAACCACTCCAGGCAACTATCATCACCAAGGAAAAAACGGACTCGATAGTATTTTTCTCTCATCGCCAGCGATCTATCAATGACAATGTAGCGTAAATGAGGTTGCTGCTGAAGTAGAACTCGCGCACAGCGTGGCTTGAAAAGAAATTAACATGATTTTACCAAGTCAGCAGACCCGATTTCTCCCTGAAATTTCTCGAATTACACTCCATCTCAAAGATCAGTGAGCTTTGGGGTCGGCAGGGGCTTTTCTTCATTCCGTATCAGCTTAGAATCTCAATGAAACAAAAATTACGTCCTATTATGCCCCAAGCTCCCTTACGATAGCCGAGGTACTCGACCATTCGGCATGGAGGGCCAATATTGCGTATTTCTTGAAAGAGGTACCCAACTATTTATTGGGGTATTTATTGGGCACCTTTTGGGCAAGTTGAGAATGTTAATTCAGGCACTCGTCTACTAATGGTTCTTGAAATGATAAATGTGAGTGTATTAGAAATTTTATATCTTCTTTGACTAACTTCTTTAGAGCTAAGCAGCCTTCTCGGTCAACTTCACCATTGAACACACCTACGTGTTTATATTTACTACCAAGCTTTTTTCGCTCATATACTGATATCTTCACATATAAAGAAAATTTTAAACTAGTTTTTTTTGACTAGAAAGAAGTTTCAAGTAATGGCCGTGTACAGAAAAAGAAGTGAAACTTTAATTATTTAGTGACAGTTCACAAATAGACGACTGCCTATGTTTTTGGCATTACTGTACAGCTCTCACAAAATAAAATATTTATATCGTCCTCGGTCGTATAACTCGTCAGTCGCAGCTTCGAAAGAGACCATGAAGCCGAAGAGGGTTGTTTGAGGTGAATTAGGAACAGATGATTTTCATGAGTTTGTCAGTGTCGTACCGCACATCCAATATCATGCTGGAAATCGAGGTGCCGTCATAAGTAACGAGTTTTTAAAGTTTATATTCTATTTCTCTACTCTTCAAGAGGTTTGTTTGGGGATAAATGTGCATTTCCAAGCAGTTGCTGGCAAGCAGCCTGTTTCGGCAACATGAAAATGTTGCTTAAGCCTTTTCGCGGCAACATCATTTAGAGCGCTGAGAGGTCGTTGAAAACTAATTTAATAATATAAAAATTTACAAACGTTTTGATAATGGACACCAATTTTGAGAAGTATGCGGGTCAATGTAACCAAGATACGAGCGGTGTAAGCGGTGCGGTAAAAATGTGGTGAATATGAGAACCGAACTGATTTGAGATCATGGTGTGACATATGGTAAGTGCAAAGAAGTGATCGGAATAATATCAATAACTACTGGAACAAAGAAATAGGAAGATTTGCGATAAGGCCTTGAAGCAGAAACGAAGGTTAAAAGGCGGGAGAATAAGCGGGGACTTCAGGTCTAGAAAAAGCAGATGTAGAAATGAAAGTATAAACTTATACTGATCTGTTCAAATGGTTTACATTGCGCCTGCGCGACTGTGTACAGTGACCCATAATAGTAGTGAAGTTTAGCGGTGCAGTTTTGTGCGATGTAATGAGGAGATGTAATTTAATCACTCTTGACTTGCTGGTAATAGTAAAAGACAACTTAAATGAATCCTAATTTCATATTACTCATAATTTTACCATTAAAGTACCGCATCATTCAACTCATAGGTTTGGTGTAGTTTCGTGGGGATTAAATAAAACGAATTCCCGCCCGAATGGCTTCCCAGAAAATCTGCATTCTTTCATTTAAACAGGATATTATGTACTTATAAAATTTGCAAATACTATTCTTTGCTACAATTAAAGCTTCAATCTGCAAAATGTGAAAAAAATCATCTCTGATTATTTCAACACAGCTCATTCAAGCTGGTGTTTTTCCATCAGATTTCTGACACCAATCTTTTGTAGAGGCTCGACATCGTTACTTATGTAAATATGCTCAGGGCCTGAGCTTTCTTTAGTCCACCGTGAAACATTGCTTATTAGGGTAACTCGGTGTAAATAGCTATTCTTCTAGAACCCTAATTAGTTCACCTGCAACTAAGAAAAATGAATGATAGGTTGAAAATTTTGATGTAGTACGTACTACTTTCGCAATACCTCTAATTCTTTTTTTCGCTTCTTTTTTATCCCTACGCAGTGGTACTTTACCCAGCACATCAATCCACTCGAGAGGTGAATATGGAAATGACCCTTGATGAAATGCATCAGTAAAGCATTTGGGTGCTTTGAAACTGTCTGCAGCGCCGTTTGCTGCGTCTGGTGTCATCAGAAGGTACTAAAGAAGAAATATTGGATGTGATAGTGTATAAGATCATCTCCACTTATAGAATCGATGTTTTTTCGCACCCCTGGAAAATTTTATTATCACTAACCAGAGAAAATGCGCAGCCAAAAATTGGCATCGCAGATAAAAAAGCCCTCTGGGGTAAGGGAAATATTTTCGGCCCCGATTAAACTAGTTTGATCTGAATTTTTAGCCGAATAGATATTAAATTATTCATGAAAGTACGCTATTACCGCACATTAACCCAAAAAACTGAGAAAGAACCAACCTTAGATACTTCCAACAAGTAGATCAATAATTCGTAAGTCAACAGAAGTGACAACAATACAGCATACTTAAGGTTGTTCTCACAATTCACAGTAATGATTTCGCATTTCTTTCCATTGTCCGCGTCCTACCGAGACTGGAAGCCCAGTCCGCAATCTCTAATCCCCGCTTAATATAAGAAATCCACCTTCCTTTATAGGGGCAAAATTAGGTAAGTGCTACTCATATTTGATACAAGGAGCCAAATGTTAACGAGCAAAACTCTCCTAAGGATCGCAGTTCATCTGAAGCGGCAACATTACAGGTTCAACTGTTGGCGGAACGCCTGAAGAACCTGAAGAAGGTATATTGCTGTTTTTCTTCAGTTTCTGATTTGAAATATCTCAAGCATTCCCCTTTGATGCAGGAATTATTGTGAAAACATTTATGTAGGGAGTGGTCATTTCTGCCACAATGGCCCATTCAATACAGTCCGGAGATCGCATTTTTGCGCCATTTTCAGAATTGTGGATCTTTTCTCTCCCTAGCCGCGCACAGCACTCAAAATATATCTTCAAAAAAGCTTATGTAACGTTCATTTTAGCTATATATACAGATTAAAAGTTTTTTTCTCCGTACCGTACGGGAAAATAAACTATTTGAGTTGACTTAAGGAGAAGTATACATTGTTCACAGAAAACGCCCATATTCCAACTGATATCCACTTTGCGTTCCCATTTTTCCGTAAACATGTACAGTACTACCTTCGCATTACCCCGATATATGCTTCATTCACCGTTAAAAACCCTTATTTCACCCTACAATTTGTAACATTTTGTAAGCTATGCACTATTTACTCATCTAGGAGCAGAGAGATGCTCAAAATTGAGTCAAATTTATCCATATAGTAAGTGGACATACCGTGAAAAAAATTTCTCAAGAGCATCAGTTCTCAGAGACATGCTTACAACATATTCGAAACGAACCTCCACAACTCCATACAATATTTCCACCACCTATACCTTCTCAGAGTAATGTAAGACTCTACGGGCGACCATTTAACTGTATTTGCGGCAGAATTGGATGGTAATTCGACAAATTACACCTTTTATGGTCGAAAAACGGGACAGACCTCTCGTTACGCTGATCTCCGTACGACTTCCTCTTATGAAAGTAATCGTACGGCACAAATTGGACTTTAATCATCTCTGAGAGCCTCGTCGAGAAATTGATCCTGTTATGGAGATTGTTGGAAGAGTGGAGACACAGAATGGACTCCGAAGCACCGTTGTGTACCAGTAGCGTCTGTATCATTTGCGCGTAATTGCTTTTATTAGTGGATTCATAAATACATATAGTCACCGCTTTCATCAAAAGCGAAGAAAAAATCCAGAAATCCGGAAAAAGATTGACACGAAGAAAAAACTCACTTCATGAAAGTTAATCCAGGGTTTAAGGGTGTAGATGTACATTTACTTGACGAAAAATGAGAAGATAATGATAATTTTTTACCCATTTTGTGGAGACGCACGAACCTGTCCAGACTGAGCACCAAAGCATTATTAAAAGCCATGCCGCCGCTGACTTCAGTTTTAAAAGTACCTCTACACCTGCGCAGACATCGGAAACCGTTCTTTTCGTCAGTTACTTTTATTTACTCTCTGATTCATATTTGGAAGAATAACAGATCGAAATGAAGAAAAAGTTCTTTGAAGAATTGACCAAGGGCGCGTAAATCCGCCGTCCTCGCGGCTTCATTACATATTTTAGCGCACTAAATTTCGTTTCTAGGCGTAAAGAGCTGAAGCGCATACTCAACTCTGTGGGTATCCATGGGTGTAAGATAGGTCCTTCTCGAAACACTTTCAGGTTTGCAAATGCCTCTTCAGCACTTTCCATTTGTTACGGCTTAATAATCGAAATGATGCCCTCTACAGTCTATTTACTTTTAACATAGTCCACGTTGGGACTCCTGTAAATGAAGGTAATGGAGATAGAGTCCCTTGTTTAGTGCAAAGTCTCAAACCGCTTCGTCCATCGCACAAAATATACCTCAAATGATGGGTGCATAGCCCAATAGATCAGTTTATTTTCTTGATAACGAGATTGGCGAGCAACTATTTTTACATTACTTTTCAGTCCCAGTTCTATATCAATTTTGCCAATAATCAACTGGAAAGAATTCATCGCTAATTTTTTTCATCTGACCGCAACGAAGTTGTCCAACTTGATATACCGCTCGCGCACGGAAGAAACAAAAATTGAGACTTTGGGAAAGCTTAGGGAGATCTTCAAGCGCCTCAAGCCTTGAAAAGGATCAAGCAAACCCGACCTAGTTTTCTTATCTCCTTTGGCTCTGAAGAATCTCATTTCAATGGAAGAGTTTTCTTGAGACATTACGTAGATCTTTGAGGGTTCAGTCCTTAACATATTCGATGAAATCATTAAGTTAAGCCCCACTACCTTCCTCTCTAACTTCTCTATGACGCTCATGTGGAAAAATATTATAATATTATAAAATTCTGGGCAAGCATTTCTACTGGACTGCCGAACAAGCTTCTAATTGACGAAGTTTCTCTTCTCGGACAGAAGTTCATCCATCTTGCTAACACAGAGTATAGATCAAGAAGGCACACAAATTCAGAAATTCATTAAAGGATTCCAATTCGCGAAATCAATTACGAACTGGGTCGAACGATATCCCCAAACATTGAAGCCAATATCAATACCACCAGAAAGCATCGCTTTTGCGTGCGTAGTGAATTCCATGAAAGGTAACGCTCTTAAAAGATCAAAAGCAAAAGAGCAAAAGCAAAGGAAGGGCCAGTGTCCCCTGCGTCGAATTTCGGTGCTTTTAATCAGCTTCAGAGCCCCTCAGATCTGCACTAAAACTGCCGTAATGAGCTGGAAAGAGAGCTCTTATTCTTCCACATTGGCTAGTTCTGAAATTTACAAGCAAATAGATTCCCTGTACCTGAAGCGTGCGTCGAAACATGCCTATATCCGGCATTTGATCGCGCAAACTAGCGAGGAGATAAGGTGGTATTATATTGCGGGACAGTAACAGAAAATCTAAGCGGTGATTTTCTTAGCTCTTTCACCATAGAAGCTTTAAACTTCGATAGAAAGCTGATATTCCTTCGGGATCTGGAAGACAGTCCTATAACGGCATTAATAGTCGCACAGGTCAAGCTGTACCTCCGCCCCGAAATCCTCGCCTATAAACTCCTCACAGAATTCTCGGAAAGATTTAGTAACTTCAGTACACAGATCGAAGTTTTTCCTTCACCGCAGAGGTCCTAGTACTTACGGATGAACGCGCGAAGATAGCACATATGAATAAGTAGAAGGAAGAAGAGGGTTACCAGAACGCGTAATTTTCAAGGTTATGGCGCCGAAAGGAGTCTCTACAGATGTTAACATATTATCTGGACGATTTATACTCTAAATAAGTCACCTTCTAGCGGAAAAAAGCGAAGTGGTGAGATACGTTATCGGCGGGCACAGAGATAAAATGAAGCACATGCTTGTCCACTCGTCAACGACTCTACAGACTCAATCAGTGCGGAAACTTTTCAGCTTATCCGCTTTCTTTGATTAAAACTTGGGTGCCTCAAACATTACATAATCATACCTAGAATCGACCGAAACGCTATATGGAGATATATATTCCTAGTAAAACAAGCTTCCGAGTACGGCCTACACCCTAACAAGAACTCGAAACTTCTCCGCCCGCTAAATTTCGTATGCGATGCTGGACATCTATAGAACAGTAAGGTATACAGCCTTCATCGTGAAGAGACCGATTTGATGCCACTACACATATGTTAAGAGCTTACATAGCTACTAAACAAATCAAATCTTGTAAGCCAAAGCGGCCCGTACTTGTATGGCATTATGAGCTTTGAAAACTCAAAATTACGTGAGTTATAAGAAGAAAAGCGTAAAAAATCTACATTAAGGCCGATGATGTTTGGAAGATGTGGTAGGTTGATTATGCTTCATCAATAGACTAGGTAAGTTCGACGTGGAGGCCCACTAAAATTGACTAGCTTTGGAGAAGGAGGCCAACAATCCGATGATGTTCTTACGGCGGAGGTCAAACGCCTCGTGGTCTTCCATGAGAAGGAAGGGTCTCTATGCAAAGATCAGAATCAATACCTTCGAAAGGTCTGGAGTTCAACATAGTGCGCATCTTCCTCCAACTTCTGTTCCATACGTATTAGATTGCAATGGATTGCTAGTCAAGGCCTGACTGCCTCCTCGAAAGCTCGAAACTAGCTCCTATCAAAGAATAATTTACGAGAAGGAACTACTTTTCATTGAACGTAGAATTAACAAGGGAATCAATTAAGCAGTTGACAAAAAATTCCGCCATTTTATGTACAAAAATAAATCTCCAGCCACTCCAAACTATCTGTTACTCACATTCTCTCTTCTACAATAACCTCGATATTTCCTACTAGCCTGAACCCGTTTGGTTCCTCAGTGACTACTCTTAAGCATTTCACCTTTTCTTTTAAGTCATAAAATGCGCGCAAAGGCACAAAATAAGCCGTGTAGCGAGAATTTATAGCTTTCAGCGACATGTTAGATATCGCTATTTCCATATTATAAGAATTAGTGCGCATAATCACCGGCAATATCCTAGTGCAGTTTCTCATACATATCAAACCCTCTTCAGCGTCATGGATAAGGGCTCCACGTATTTTGAAAAAAGGATAATGATCAAATCCGCAGTAGCACTGGAGTCCTTCCGAGATAAGGTCATTTCTAAAATCAACTTCGTTGGGAGCAACAAAAATATCTCCGACGCTCTGACGAGTCCAATATTCCAAAAAGATCTGAGAGACAATTTCCAGTGGCCAAATCGACGTTCAATATAAACTATAGATTATCTTCACACCGGACATAACTGAATAAACTCAATTACCAGGTAAAAAAGAGCTCTCCTACACTCAATTTTAGCGCGTCCACCACCTAGATGGGAACTCTCTGTTGGTAGTATGTTTGTAAATGTCTCGGTACTGTGCAGAAAAATCCTCCTCGACGCATCTACCACAAAACAGTGATGGAATTCCAAGACCCACAAATGAATTTCGGCAGAATCACCAAGTAAACTCCGATAATTTATTTTCCTTATAATCCAGAAGCCAGTTTTACTTTAGTGCCTGGGACCCCAACGCTATTTCTCGCGCAAAATGTCTCTATTTTGGGATTTTATTAAGTTAAACTCCCTAGATGTCCCACGAAGGTCATCATTTACCTACCCCAGCCTCATAAAATTCTCGAATCTCGTAATTATCTCTTTGATACTCAGCAAATAATTTACGCTGATGGGAAACCTAACGTCCTTCTCTGCCGCTGCCGAGATGAATTCGTAGTTTCCACTCAAGACAATCAAGAGAAACCCCTCATCAATATGGCATTAAAGAAAAAAGTAATGGTCCCGATGGGGCGCTTTATGGATGGATAGAGTGACATGCATACTAGGATCACGCTTGGAAAAGCAAAACATGCTCAAAACCTCCCTGATCTTCCCGTCGATAACGCCAACCCCATGCCCTTCTCTACTTTTTATACGTGCTCAAAAAATTGCAAGTACACCTACTATTTCGAAAACCCGATTTGCGAGAGCATACAAAGCATATTTCCTTTACTGTAGTTCGCTGGAATCTTTGATGGGCCAATGATTAACAACTAAGGAAAAAATCACTGGTATCGCCGCCTGCTTCCGTGCTTCTTTCCTTACTAAACTTCTTTCCCCGAAAAACTCACCACTTCCGTACATTATTTAATCGACATCATACTGCTTGCAATCCATAGTGCGAGAATGCGACATGAACGCGGAAAAATAATGGTGCTCAGCCGTTTTTCTCAAACTCCTATATACTCTTCTGGTGGAATAAAAACCAGACTCTCTTGGATATATGGGCTTTCGCGGGGGACTTGATCTCTGTGAATTACCAAGATATCATTACAAAAGTCTTTTCATGTCATTCACATCGCTGCTGAACATATATATCTGTGTTAATAAGTTTCACTCTTCCTACTTCGGCAACTGCCTTGCAAATTCGGCTGCTCGCTTGGGAGAATTAGTCTCTGCTGCAATATTGATTAGCTTATCCGAGGTAATACAAGGAAAATATAAAAAGCTTTCTGAAAACCACTAACGCAGGTAAGGCTCAGGAAACCGTCACAAAAGAAAATCAAACCGCTGCAATATTCCAAAGTTCAATCATTAAATACAAAAATATGAGATTTTCTTGCTGGCTTGGGCGCTTTTCGGAAAATAATATTTTTGCTATCGCATCGCCTGTCAAGACTCAACAGTTTTATTCATTATTTTAATTCATTTTGGCCCGTTTTTATTTTTATTCTTTTCCCAGGAATACCACGCACCGCCTTGCACCACGCACGTACAGAGTGCCTGTTTCGACCATGCTCTTATAATAATACAGTAATGAACTTCGTACTGAGTGAAAAAAGCGCCCAGACCGCACCTCGGCGAAACCTGGGGCTGGATACACGGATAGGTATTCCATTTAGAATTTTTCTCCACCACTAGGCTCATACTATGCAGAAAATAATTTATAGCTACATATCATCACATGCATGCATCGCAAGGCCGTCCAATTGCTTGTCGCCGGTGCGCTGCATATGAAATTATTCTGATGTAAAAGCTGATCCGATCCATTTTTTACCGTTGGAAGCAGGATACTACGAAAGTATTTGGAAATTTGGCTTTCCGTTTAGGGGATATTTAGGCTAAAATGGGATGAAATTAAGGACGTTACGCACTAAATGCAGAAAATAGATGAATCTCCTTTAAAAAGAGGCAAAATTTCTATAATTTCACCCTCTTGATACTTCCAATATCAATAATAGTTTTAATGGAATTGAATTCATTTTCAAATGTTGCCTTTTTATCGCTACTTGAAAATTAAAGTCACACCTAAGTATAATTTAACGAGTCATTTTGGGCTTTCAATTTGTTTGTTTGGTTTGAATATAGGTGCGAAATATGAAAATTTGATCACGCATAAAATAAAGTAGAGAAAATTAATGAAACGAAAGTGCGAAAGCGCGAACAAGTTCAGCTACATTATTGTCTCTATTTGTACAATTGCATGGAGGTTATCTTTTTTAATTCTATTCATTGCAGTTTCGTTTGTTTTTATCTCTTTTCTACAACAGAATCATATTTAACTGACTCGTTACCATGAGAAACAAAATGGGGACCTCAAGTTACGATTAGGAAGGCAAGCGGAGACAAGAGGGTCTTATCTCTAAATCTATCGTATAAATCGCAGAAATGAGAATCTCCCATCCTACGTTACAAAACTTGTTTCTTTTGTTCTTTTCGTTAAATTTCCCTAATCGAAATCTGCAAAGAACTCGCTATGATGTTTTAAAGAGTCTATTATAGCTGAAATGGAAATGAAATGGAAATGAAATGGGGAAACCCCGGGTTCCTAAAAAAATTGCCCATCTGGATGAAAACAAAATATAGCAACGCATATTTTTCTAAAATATGAAACAATTTAAATTCTATAATTCATAATTCATAGACAAAAGTAAATTATCGTCGAAAGCTATATCAATAAGAGTATATTCCCCGAAATATTTTCAATAATCATCGGTAAAATTGAGAACTTTGACGTCAGTGGTTTCTGCCTACCTCAAAAGAGCTTGCTTAGCAGGTAAAAGTGATGACTGCATGGCAAAAAGAAAGTTCAATTAATGTTATTACTCTGCGTTCTGTTCCGCATTTAATTCTGTAACAACCGGGAATTTTATCGTGATATGCTAGATTGGTGGTTAAGGGTACCTACTCTATATAATTAGTCTACTCGGAGTATTATTATTTTTAGTTACTCTACTCGGAGTATTATTTATAAATTTTTTTGTCTGTTCCTTCTTTTCGTGGAGGGTTTTTCGATTCGTTGAAAATCAAATTAAACCAGGATTGTCTAAAAAGGTTTATATTCTGTACTCACTTATTTTCCTTCTTAAAAAATCAATATAGGTAAAAGTACTCCAAAAATACTTCCGCTCATGATTGCATAGAAAGGAAAACTCAGATCAATCCCTAAATTAAAAGGCCTCAAGGCTATCGAGACTTTAGTTACTGATATTAAAACACCGAATATCAGGATCAAGTACGCTTTGATAAATCAAAAAAAGCAGCACATACCATCAGATCCGGAATTGGGGCTTCTTTCATGTATCAGATCATGCTTATTCGCGATGATGAGAAGTCTCGCTTTCGGGCCGTAAAGCAAAGATTCATACTGCCTCTAGTATCCGATAAAATCAAAACTAGATGATGACGTTGAAAAAGTTAAAAATGAAAGAAAGAAAGAATTTATACACGCTTTTATTTAGTTATAATATACGGGATTGAGCCAGCTTTTTAGGGAAATTTAAGGGTTACTTCTGGTCGACATGTAGGATATTCCGGCGACAACCGACCATATCTTTCAAATATTGAATTTATACAAATTTCCCTGTCATAATATACAGCTAATTCGAAGAAAATGACGAAGAACGAACATAGTGCAACAACTCTGGAATTAAATAGGTATATTTTCACATTTTTACTCTGTTTAAAATTTCTCAAGGATCATCCTCTTTAGATAGATATCTGAGATTAAACATTCCTTACAAAAACCTTCGACAACAAGATAGCATCATAGGAATTATGTAAAGATTTTTAAAAGTTATATGTAAACTTTAAAGCTCTCAATATGCGGAAAAAAGTAATATTCTTCCCGGTGACCGCCATATTCTAAACAATTCCTGGAAAAATACACCAAAATTGATAAGAAACCGAAAATCAGGCAACTTCTCCAAAAGAAGTGTAAACATTCTCTTTATTCCACAGAATAGGTTGTTCAAGATTTTTACGTGATATGGAGAGATATCGATACATCTGTTTAGATTCCCTCGGCTAGAAGTGGCAGACGAAGAAGAAAACTACCCCATCATCCCCCCCCCATATCTTCAATGATCAACAACTGGATAAATCACACAAGTTGATGTGCGCAAATTCGCACACGAAAAAATTTAGATGAGGACCATAATTGTATACAGTATTGGAACTGGGAAGATATTTTTACAGTTTTTGAATTTGCAAGATATTTTTAATTTGGGTGAGTGTGGCAAATTCATCGGTTGATTTTTTATTTTAGGACACGCTGTCATAGTGGATGTCAGTACAGTTCTAGGTTGTGGGTGATACTACGAGTGACTCTGAAAGGTCTATATAATGGCCACATCAATTCCCACCCCTGGCCGATGGGTGGCTGGCATGGGTATGGCACCTAGATATTTACCTTGAGGAAATATCTTCTAATGGTCTCTCTGGTTCACACGATTCCCGTGAATGCGTTTTATGGTATTTAGTATGTTTGATTGAGACTTTAGGATTAGCCGAAAGTCTATATAAGCTGAGTAAAGTGCTTCCTCCTTGAGAGGTCAAGCAAGTTGGCAGACAACTTCAGGTCAAGCTCCGAGTAGTAGGAAGTTGAGAGTCAACTTCAGACCCTAGAAAACTTTTTCCTAAGCTGGTCGCAGAGCATCAGTGGTAGACCCTGCCCCTTTTATACTTGCTTGTAGCCCTCTCAACTCTCTCCCATATACACTCCTTTTTATTTGTTCAACTATACCACGGTAGCACTTTTGTCGCTCGCAACACCTCCGTCTTGGGGTAGTTGGTTCTAAGTATCTCTTCTCCCGACGATTTACCCCTATCATTTGGTACTCTTGTGGAGGGGGTTGCACCCGAGGTATTCGAGTTGAGCAGTCTTAGGGAACCATTCGAGGGGATTTCTTTTCTGTAATCATGGATCTCAACGCTGCTCGTATAACGTTCACAGGGGGCAAGAATGAAGACGTTGAGGAGTTTCTCTATACATATGTCAACGTTGTGATGCGTGAGAAGAGCGATGAAGAGAAGGCCGAAAGTATCTTCGCCTATCTTCATGGTGACGCAAAGCACAAATATAAGGCCAAGTTTATCAACGGGTGGTCTCTTAACGGGAATGGGCGTAACTTCGGTGAGGTATGTGAGTGGCTTGTGAAAGAATATGCTAAGCAGGTAGAACCAGATGAGATGATTCGTACCGCCATAGAGGCCCGGCTCAACTTCGACGATTTGTTAAGCTCATTGGTATACTTGTGTGATCTCTATGAAAAGGCTGGGTTCAACGCCCAAGCCAAGTACGGAATGCTGCGTAAGGCGGCGATGGGGGATAAGCGGCTCTCCGATTTCCTCCTCATCAAGGCCCTCACACTTTAATGAACTGAAGGGTACCATAGTAGAATTTGTCAAAAATTCGGAGACGTTTCAGTCACTAAGTGAAATACCGAGGGAAACCCGTACATCTATGCCGATCGTGCATCCTGAAAGAATTATCAAAGGCCAGCGACTAGCGCAGCAGCATTGGAATCAGTCAGGAGCGATGTCAAAAACTTGGAAGAAAGGTTGGAAACCCGATTCGATAATCGACTTGACATGATAACCTCGCAGTTGGAAAGCCTTACTCTTACCATTAAGAAGAACCAGTCTGGGGCCCCCAAGGCCGCAGAAGTCTGTTCCTACTGTCACAAGCCTGGACACTTTGCAAATAGGTGTCCTGATAATCCACATAGAAACACTCGTTGTGGAAAGTGCGGTCGTACGGGCATCATGAAAGTAACTGCTGGTCTAAAGACAACAGAAAGCAAATTTATCGGACGCAGGAGTGAGTCAGGACCAGAGATGAAAATCTTACAAAACAGGAAGGATCAAAGTTGACGGATGCCGGTAATGTATCCATCGCTGAAGAAATCAGTCAAGTTAATGTGACAAAAAGGGATGGGGAAGGGAACGTTTTATCGAAAAAACCTAGGCTAGATTATGGAATGCTGGAGCATATCCCAGCACCTGTACCTCCTCGAACCAAGAGGCTGATCAAGTTGTTCCAGGGTGGGAAACTTCGGCCAAGAAGACGAAAAGAGTAAGAAATTTAAGAGTATCCCAAGGACGTACTAGAATATGTGAAGAAGTACAATTTGGTGGCTGAGCTTGCATCGCCCCAACTGGGATAACGTTTGGTCAACTTTTGAGGGGCGACGCAGAGGACGAGAAAGAACTCAAAAAAATTATCAGGTCTAATAAGTCCGCTAAGGGTAAGAAACTGTTTCTTCAATCGGCCTCGACAGCACCAAGACGTCTTAAACTAGTACCAGTCAAAGTATTGGGAATGCAAACCCAAGCTCTTTTCGATTCGGGCGCTGTTCCAAACCTTATTCAGAAACTTTGGTGACAGATTAGGTCTTGAAATTATTCCAACTACTCGAAGAATAACTGTGGCGGATGGAACCGTCTCAAAATGCATGGGCACTGTTACAAGGTTTCCGTGTTCTTTGGGGACTCTAAAGTTGATTAGACTTTCTTGTCATGCCGACTCCCTTTCGATGCAATCATTGGCTGCCTACCATGGAAAGACTAGGGACCTGCATTGACTTGGGCAACCAAATCGTTTCAGTTAATGTTGACGGCAGAACGTGAAGATGCCCCTGGATTTCGACAAAAGCACACATCCGGAAGATTAAAGAACGGACAGTGAAGATTTCACTTCTAGCTATGACAGCGAAGATTCCGAACCAACTAACACTTTCGGAAGTGAGAAAGGGTACGCTCGGGGGATATGAACATGACATGGGAGATTATGATTCTGGGTTTGAAACAGATGAAGACTGGAATTCTAGGGTAGGTGACACCTGAATGTGTTTCTTTTTGCGATAATATCGAATCAAAGGACGGAATTCGGCATGAAAGAAGATTACAATTGCAAGGAAAACAAGAATATCGAATTCCATATCTGAAGATGTGAGCACGCCGGAAGAGGTCCTTCAAAATTTGAGGTGAGATCAAGAAAAGGGCGCCAAATGGAGAAATTCAAGAAAAAGTACAGCACCTTCCAGCCCCCGCCTCAATGAAATATCCGACATGTTAACATCTTCCGAAGTAATTGCATGGAGTGTATCAGATTTAAGACAAGCAAGTGTACCGGTCACTCACTCATTTGAACTTACCGATACTCAACCAATTTACCACAGGCCTAGACGTCAACCGCCAAAATATGACCAATTTATCTCAGAGAATGTTACAAGTATGCTGGAAAATGATATTATTCGGCCAGTTTCATCCCCATGGTCATTTCCAGTTGTGGTCGCACCAAAGAAGGATGGAAAGCTGCGTTTTTGCGTCGATTACCGACAACTGAACCAGAGAATGATACCCGATCGATTTCCGATTCCGAAATGGAGGAAATCCTCGAGGACTTGAAGGACGGGAGATACTTCACCTCAATTGATCTTTACACTGGTTATTGGCAGATTCCATTGGATGAAAAATGCAAGGAAAAAACAACTTTTACCAGCAAAGCCGGTACATTCAGGTTCGAAGTGATGCCTTTTGGTCTCATGAATGCCCCAGCTACATTCCAAAGAATGATGAACGAGGTTTTGAAAGGACTTCCATTTGCAAGAGTTTATATCGATGATGTAGTGATATTCTCAAAAACCTTGGATCAGCACATATCGCATGTCAAGACTGTGGTGGAGAAAATAGCTGCGTACAGCCTGAAAATTAAGTTAAGCAAATGCTTCTTTGCGAAAACGTCTATCCAATTACTCGGTCATATCGTCGATCAAGAGGGAATTAAAGTGGATCCAGAGAAAACGAAAAAAATCAAGTTGGCACCAAGGCCCGCTTCAAAGACGGAGGTTCGAAGCTTCTTAGGACTGGCCTCATATTACAGGAGATTTATCAAAGATTTCGCCAAGACTGCAGCACCGTTACATGCCAGCACAACAAAGAACGGAAAATTTTTATGGAACAAGGAAATGCAAACCGCATTTGAAGAGCTTAAAGATAAGCTATGTGTCCCCCAGTGCTCATGTATCCAGATTTCAAGAGACCATTTGTTGTGGAGACAGATGCCTCAGAACGGTCTTTGGGTGCCGTTTTGTCCCAAAAAGATGAAAACGGAAGACTACACCCGGTTCAATTCGCAAGTCGCACTCTGAATGATGCGGAAAGGAGATACTCAGTCTGCGAAAAAGAAGCGCTCGCTGTTGTCTTCGCACTGAAAAAGTTTCGCGTATACCTTTTATCACTCGAGAAATTTGTCTTGATAACTGATCACCAGGCACTTAAGACAGCATTCCAAAAGAAAGATGTACATCACCGCTTGGCCCGATGGCTCGACATTTTCGCAGAATATCGGTTTGAAATTGTGTATAGGCCCGGACGCAATAATCAGCCTGCCGACTACCTATCCCGCTTGAGGGATCCACTGATTCCAAATGAAAAAGCTTCCGAGAACATCGTCGGAGTTGCCGAGGTGCAAGTGCCGAACAATAACGAGTACGAAGCTAATATTGACGGACTAATTAAATTCCTGGATGGACTAGAAATGAGAAAGGTTGATATTGAACACAGAAATTGGGTACGCAGGAATCAAAAGGCTTTTACACTATGGAATGGGAAACTCTTCCGACACACGAAAGCCGGTCCTCGACTAGTGGCCCCTTTGAAAGAAAGAATGAAGATCTTGAGGACTTTTCATGATGAGTTAGGGCATTGGGATCTCGAAACAACCAAGAAATTCGTTACTGAGAGATTCTGGTGGCCCAGTATCCATAAGGACGTCTATAACTTCGTGAAAAGCTGCGACAACTGTCAAAAATTCACGCCAATACGAAAGTATAAGACAACTCTAGGCTTTCCAGTTTCCGGTCTCTTTGAAACCTTTTCAATTGACTTTGCCGGCCCATTCAAGGAAACCTCTTCCGGAAACAAATATCTCCTTATAGGGGTGGAACATCTTACTGGATGGCCAATAGCAGTTGCAGTTGAGGAGGCCAATGCTGAAGTGGTCCTGAGATTCATCGAAAAAGAAATAATTGAACCGTTTGGTCTTCCAAAAAGGATCATCTCGGATAACGCACTTTGTTTTACTGCAAACTTCACTGCTTCGTTTCTTGGAAGAAAAGGTATTCAGCTAAAGACAGTTCTCGCATATGCTCCTATGTCAAACGGGAAAGCGGAGAGGATGGTTGGAACCATCAAACGATCAATATCGAAAACTATGTCCGAGAATGAAATCCAGTGGGAAGATGCCTTACCAAAAGTGTTATACGGCTATCGGCGAAGAAGAGGAAGAAGTGGACGGTCACCGTTTGAGCTAATGTACGGAAGAGCTCCTAGAATGTTACAGAGAGATATGGAAACAAATGTTATCGATGAAGAGAGTAGAGAGGTCGAACTATTGGCCACCGAAAGCTGGAGATCACACCGCGCGCTAACACAGACAAGAAATAAGGATGAAGAGCCTCCAGTCCAAACTTTCTCAGTCGGCTCTAAAGTACTTGTAGCACACGGAAAAGCAATGCAACAGGCTGTGAAGTGGCCGGCTTTCCAAACAAAGTACTCGAACCCTTGAATCGTCACGGAGGAAAGACACCCGCATTATAAGCTCTGTTCAAGCTCAGGGAAGAGATCAAGGAGGGCAATCCATGCACGTCGTCTGGTCCCTTACCATCAGAGGCCTGAAGAATTCCTTCTCACACAGGACTATGCGCAACCACGGGCATACTCATCTTTAACTATAGAATGATTCCTATGGGAGGAAAAAGGGCCTGGGAATGGATCATCTCGATTACGCGTGACTACTACGAACTCCACGTAATCATCCATTTCTACATTAATATATGCCTATGTTTTCGTACGTTGAACGACCATTGCTACCTCAAGAAGATTTCCGACTATTGATCAGAGTTCTATTCTCATTCCAAAACGGAAGGTTCACGGAAGCAGGTCCAGAGTTTGTGGAAGTCATATATCATTACTCTATAGGAGGTATGGAATGGTAGCTATCGGAGACTTGTCGCAAACATATCTGAACATTATCCGTCCAGTTTACGTATTTCTCAAGAACAACCAAGATGTGCGACTGAGAGGTTACAGCTTGCCCCCTGATATGGAATATCGACTGGTCCCATATCCTCTATGGGAACCTTACGTTGCTCCGCTCAGAAATACAACCTCAGCTGGAGACCAAGATCCTCCCGAGACCGTGATGATGATACGGGCAGGACCATCAAGTGATCGAGCGGATCATCGAAGAGGGCAAGGCGTCGGGAGCAGCGAGGAAGATCGCCAAGAAGATCGCCCCAAACACCGCCTAGTCTCCCAAGGGGAAACTATGCATCCTTAATTATTGGACGACTACCAATTAGACGTTGGCTTCGCGAAATGACAGAGGACCCTCGAGAAGCAGAAGTAATTTCCTTTTTTGCCATTAGTATTTGCATGTGCTTCCAGACCATTCACGGGGCGCACCTTACTCGTGAGGACTCAGTCCTTATGTTGCGAGTTTTTTTCTCCTTCAGATACCCGTTTCTGGACCCGTTGCCAGAAAAGTTTGCATACTACGTTTACTACCTCACATTTGGAAGGTTTGGAGAAGTGAAACGGGAGGAGCTCATTAGAGAACACTATGAAACCATACGCCGAATCTACGAAACTCTTGACCAAGGAGATGAGCCGGTCATCGCACGGTACACACTCTCTCATCATATTGGAAATGAGCTACTACCATATCCTTATAGTGAACCCTATACTCTCCCTGATGAATGGATAGAACTCCCACAAGAACAACAAGAGCAGTGACGAGCCGGGACGTTCGTCTTGAGCGGGAGGGCGTGATGTGCGCAAATTCGCACACGAAAAAATTTAGATGAGGACCATAATTGTATACAGTATTGGAACTGGGAAGATATTTTTACAGTTTTTGAATTTGCAAGATATTTTTAATTTGGGTGAGTGTGGCAAATTCATCGGTTGATTTTTTATTTTAGGACACGCTGTCATAGTGGATGTCAGTACAGTTCTAGGTTGTGGGTGATACTACGAGTGACTCTGAAAGGTCTATATAATGGCCACATCAATTCCCACCCCTGGCCGATGGTGGCTGGCATGGGTATGGCACCTAGATATTTACCTTGAGGAAATATCTTCTAATGGTCTCTCTGGTTCACACGATTCCCGTGAATGCGTTTTATGGTATTTAGTATGTTTGATTGAGACTTTAGGATTAGCCGAAAGGTCTATATAAGCTGAGTAAAGTGCTTCCTCCTTGAGAGGTCAAGCAAGTTGGCAGACAACTTCAGGTCAAGCTCCGAGTAGTAGGAAGTTGAGAGTCAACTTCAAACCCAAGAAAACTTTTTCCTAAGCAAGTCGCAGAGAATCAGTGGTAGACGCTGCCCCTTTTATACTTGCTTGTAGCCCTCTCAACTCTCTCCCATATACACTGCTTTTTATTTGT
This sequence comes from Kappaphycus alvarezii, assembly GCA_002205965.3. Taxonomy (NCBI): domain Eukaryota; phylum Rhodophyta; class Florideophyceae; order Gigartinales; family Solieriaceae; genus Kappaphycus; species Kappaphycus alvarezii. The sequence goes on along the minus strand of NADL03000026.1, from coordinate 6,618 downwards.
TCAACTATACCACGGTAGCACTTTTGTCGCTCGCAACACCTCCGTCTTGGGGTAGTTGGTTCTAAGTATCTCTTCTCCCGACGATTTACCCCTATCAACACATATAAATTGGCATCCGTGAGCTTCTCGATTCTTATACACCGCCTTCTTTGATTGTCTCCACTACTGATTGCATTAGGCCAAAAGTGTTTATGCTCTGCTTACAGATACAATACCCAGGATCGGTAGTCCCGTACATCCGAAAGCCTGTACAAGAACGTAGCACTAGAAACTCCGACTAAATGCACAGGCAATAGAGGTCTTTCCCAATTTTTACAGGATCCCTGTACCCAAGCTTCGACAAAACTTCTTTTCAAGTGACCTTTCCCGTCCCCCTTGCGTTTGAAATCCTCTTGGGAATCAAACACTCTATTAAAAAAAGTACACCTAAGAGTCTTTTGCTTTTGTAATCCTATCTGATGACAAAGCTATTTCCAGGTACCTATATTTTCACCGGAAACTCGATAAATCAGTCAATCATACCCCGAAACTTTGGCCCCGAAACTTTGGAAATCTATGGGATCACCCCATATATTGTCGGTAAGGAAGAGATCACATCTTTCGGCATGCAAGTAGACCTGCTTGGAAGCGATCTCGACTGCGCGGAAAACCATACTGCCTTTGAGACTCGACCTGCAACATTCCACAGGACAAGGTCTGATATCAGAGCAACAGGGGCCGCAGGTGGTACCGACTACTTCGACGTCACGTTTTTCGACCCACTCGCTCCCTCTCGCTGTAGGATTCCAAGCTTCAACCCTATTACTATTAGTCTAAATACCGCCTTGACAGACGAGCACAGCAGGTACCACGGCTATATTTCTGCATCTCCCTTTAGGACTAGGCTACTACCCATTTCAATTCTTACTCTTGGAGGATGGAACCTGGATAAATTTGCTGCAGTTCCAGGCCTGGCAAAATTTATCTCGAATAGAGCCATGGAACATTTTTCAAGGGCGAGTTCGATTCTTTTACAACAGCGTGCCGCGCTAGTGGTCTCCTCCAATGAAGTATGTCTGTTGTCTGGTCTCAACACATCTTTCTAGATGGAATGAAGACGTCTACTTTCCCTCAGGGTACAAAACGCTCCCCCTAAAACTTCCCCGGTCTTCTCCCTACAAAGTCTAGCAGTAACCACACCCCTATAGCGTCTTCCAATGTCGCCATCATAAATTTGTTACCTTTAGCCTTTGTCTCCTCGCATTCATGTGAACCAAGGCCACGTTACAAGAACCTGTGTACCGCGATATACTTCTACGTGCTTTACTGTATTCGAACTATCCCACTCGAACCCGCTGTTTTCTTTTACTTCTCGAGTTAATGCTGTTTGCATGCTCACGATCTGTCCGCATTTGTGACAGCTTGCCACCTGTCTACAGTAAGTGTCAGATTCTTAGTATCACTGCCCTTTCCGAATGCAACTATCATTCTCCGATGGTATCTTGTAATTATTACATTCCAAGTACTGTTTACTCACTACTCAAGACTGAAGTTGGTTCGAATTGGAAGTGAGCCGAGGCAAGAGACATTCTTCAACAAGTCACCGCTACAAATTTATCAGAGCAAGTCAAAGAATTCAATAGGGGCTTGAAACCCGTGATCTATCACTATTGGTGGGCTACTCAGATCCGACCTGTGCGACGACATGATCCCATCGGAGTGCTCAAACGCCACCCACTGTTTGTCACCTACTGCGTCACCACCGAACTCCCCGCTTTCCGCCTCTTTTTCTGTTCCATCGCCATAGAAGCTGTCATGTCTGTCACTCGTGGCCCAGCCCCATTACTTTGTGACTGACGGATCCCCTTCGTACGAGTCTGCGCATCAGTTTGCGTTTGCGCTTCAACTCCCCCGAAATCGCTTTCGCCCTCGTGCACTGGCACACTTGACGGGATACATTGTGCATGACCCATCCTCCCTGAGATGATCTGTGGATTTGTCAGCGCCTGGACTCCAATTCCCCCAAAAGCGCCTCCGATCCCATGCACATTCACACCTGCGAGACGGAATGTGCTTGACAGATATCCTTTCCCGGAGTCTGTGCATTAGTTTGCACTCGCACTCTCATTTCCCTAGACGCCCCTTCCACCTCATGTACGTGCGCATTAATCGGGACAGAATACGTAATCTTTGCGCCGTTGTGCTTCCCACAGCCATTTGTTTCAGGAGCCAGCCTCCTCTCATTTACCCCATGGCACCTGTCACCGCTCGACATGAATGGGTCACGGGCTTGCAACGAACAGAGACCTTCCAGGTGCTCATTCAATTCATCAAACTGTAATGGTTCAGTCATTTGAAGCCTCCTATCTTCGCTGGCGTTCATAAATGGATATACACCCGGCCCTGACATTACAGTTTGTGGTGAGACATCACGCCCACGCGGTATCCCCAACCGAACATTCGGACTCGCACCTACACTGAGGCCTTTCCCACATCTCTCAAATAGTTCGTCTAAGTCGCATCCGTTCGACATCTTCATGACGCTGCTACCACCAATGTCCCGAGATTTGGATGGCGGACCCCTGCTGCAGAATTTCTAAATCTCTTCTTCCCTCTTCGCTCGGGAGCAGTCGTCGCAGGCTGTCCAGAAGATCCCTTGGTCAAGTCTGCCCTGTGATCTTCTGCGGCAATGTGAATTATGTCGTTTGGACGCTTCTTTCGATTTCTTTGTTTCTCGCCGCCGTGCTTAGATCCTCTTTTTGATTTCCCGCAAGGTCGACCAGACGAACTTTCTTGCGCTGGAGTGGTACTGTCCTGGGCTTGCAGGCTATTTTCCCGGTCAGGAGTTCTTTCTCTGCCTGCTTCCGGTTTCAATTGCGCACCCGCTCCATCGTTGTTTCTTTTCTGAGCGCTTGACCTCAATATGTCATTATTGCCCCGTTATGGTGGGCTCGAACATGATGAGTCATGGAGCTATGCCACTTAAATTTTCTCACGCAGTTCTCCATTGGACATTCGTAGGGCGTCTCCCCGGAGTGCTTCCTCATGTGCACTTTGAGATTATAGGCCCTTCCAAATTGCTGCATACATCAAACAAACATGTCAGTGTCAGTGGCTGCTTAACTCCGGAAAATCAGAACTATTAGTCTCCTAGAAAAGTATGAAAGTGGAATCAGACGTTCGATGACTTTCGAACTTACCCGCTTGCAAGTGGGACAAACATTTTCTGTGAGTCTTGTTCTTGCTCCAGTCTTCACGGCTCCAATGCTGGCTCTGTTCTCATTCTGTGCCTCAGAATTGCTAGCCATCGCGTTTTGCCGATTCCCGTGTAGCACAAATGAGTAGATGGTGTGCCGAGAGAGAAAGAGGTGGAGCTACCACTAATTCCCGAGGGAAGCACTTAATGTAGAGGTATTATATATTCCAGTTTGATGCGGTCTGGACGCAAACTGCAGACCGTTCCTTTGAATAACTGTCAGTTCGAGAACGTCTATGAGTTTTGGCGGTCTCTCTGGATCTATTGATCGGGTGGTCCATATCACGCAACGCACAGTACTGGAGACCAACAAAAGCCTGTCCAGAAAACTGGTCTGAGCATCTCCCATTCAACGCGCGGACGGTGTGGCCGTGTCGGTCGTCTCTGTTGACTGACAGGAGGCGTGTGACATTGAAAATCAGAAAGATTTGGGCAGGTGCCTTCGAGATGGTGGTTGTTCATCTTTGGGTGAGTGTGGAGGAACTGATGGTTGACCGCTGGTTCGTAGGCAGTAATTGCCGCCCTTGATTTCAATTGACTTAAATATAAACGAAGTTTAGCTCGACGATTTCCTACCGTAACCGACATCGTCCATATAGCTTTTGCGAGATAAATTTGCCGTATTCTGAAGGAAAACTCCCGAACTTTTTGGGAGTGGTAATTTTGAGATTTTTGACTAATTTAACTGCCAAAAGACATTTACAAGTGGATCTATTCGATGTCAGTCGCGATAAAATTTTCCTAGTGTATGCAGATAGCCACATGAAAAAGCGACGGATTTTACTGCCACTGGCTGTCACGGTTGCTTTCAGTGGCATTTATGCCCCCACGCTTATGTCGTTTCTGCAGCTTGGACGGCAGCACATGCCAGTATTGAAAGCTACGTAATGGATCTACTGCATTAAGCAGCACCAGTGAGAAAGTTTTGGGTGTTTTACTGTTGGTAGATATATTCGACCTGAACCACCAGTGGTGATGAGCAGCGGTATAGGTTCCCATGAGTGAACAAATACTCTACTTCTCTTCTCACTACACACTCTACAGCGCGTGTGTTTAGATCGCTGTTCTGCTTTTTGTGATCTTCAGTATCTCTCAGCTAACTTTTGTTCCATATTGAGCGCAAATCTCGTAACCACGACGTTGGTCATTGCCTCATAATTTCGATAAAACTTTTACTAAGCATATCGCAATCCTTTGATGATTAATAATATCGCTTTGAAAGCATTCACTGCAACACAACCTTTTCCGCTGCATTAATTTTCCTCCTTTATGTCAGCAACTGGAGCGATGTGTGGCTATGGATGCTCTTTGAGTCGATTGTGGTTGTCTGGAGTACTTTGGGATAGTGTCAAACATATCCTCAAGAATAAAAGATTTAAACCTCCCAGCAACAGTAGGTATCGGAAAAACATGTGAATGGAAAAGGGGACCTGTTATGGGTTACGACATACGTGGGTTTGGGTCAATGACCTTACAGCATCTTCACGCGGAATCCAGGGCGGACTTTCAGACGGGGAGTAGAAATGGGTTGGGCAGACTCAGCAATTTTCTGACTGGTTTGGCACCTCGCAAGCTGAGGTACATACCGTACAGGAACCCATTCGTAAATGACTAGTCAAGAGAAGCACTGATGCTTCATCCTATGGGCCAGGTCGATTTCGTTTCAAAATCCTTCAAAACGCATTACTAGATTCTTTCATGTAGACGGGGCGGGGGAGAGAGCAATATGAGGTAGTTTACTTTGAACACGCCGAAGCAGGCCCCGCGTCAATGGTACGCTAAAATACTCGATTTTAACGGTAAGTATTTGATTCGAAAGCAACCTACATGAACCGTCCCTTTACGCTCTTGGCATGGTAGCTCAGTTTCAATAATTGTCCTATACGTCGATAGTATCTTGATTGCAGGATCCAATAATGATGGAATGGATAGAATCAAAACGGGGTTGAGGAACCGCTTCAAGATGAAAGACCTTGGTCCTGTGGAAGAGTTTATTGGAATTCAAGTTGTGCAACATCGTGCGAAAAGAACTTTGCACCTTTCTCAGGCGTCCCATGCCGAGATGGTACTCGAAAGGCACAAAATGGGTGACTGAACTACCGTAAACGATCCTATGGTCCTCTCAGATGGGATCAACGCTGAAGGAAAAAACAGAGAACTTCCTTCGTCGACACTGTATCGGTCTGCGATTGGAAGGCTCATGTATTTGATGACATGCTCCTGTCCAGATCCTGGTTTTTGCAGTTGGAAAAATTCCGCAGCACTGCGACTTTTGCGGAACTGCGAAAGCCCCAGTAGATTCATTGGAAAGCAGTGAAGCAAGTGTATGCTACCTGAAGGAAGCCATGATTTTTGGTATTTTGTTAGGGACCATCTCCCCCGCTGCTATTATTGGTTATAGCGACTGCGATTGGGCTGACTTTTGCTCAAAGCACAAATCACCCGAATGATTTGTCTTCATGATGTCCAAAGGGCCTCTCTCATAGCTCTCCAGGAAGGCAAGGATATGTCGCCCTGTTATTTTTTGAATAAATTTCGCTCTCTACTGCTTCTAAGAAAGCCATTTGGCTTCAAATATCCTTTGCGAGTAATGGGGACAAAACATCCGACACCGATTTCATATTCTCTGATTACACAAAATCGATCAGTACCTAAAACAGTCTATTAACGAGCGAAAAATCGTATTGATATTCAGTACCACTTCTTCCGTGAGGCATTAGCAGCAAAGCAGGCCCGAATATCTCACTGCCGATCCGAAGATCATGTTTCTGATATTTTGAAAGAACCTTTGCTTCGAGTCAAGCTTGTGAAGTTTCGAAGTGATTTGGGCATCTTCTCTCCTGTTTTCCAAATAGGCAGTGAGTTTTTTTCAAGTTCTGACTACAATGAAAAAATATTTGGTGTTTTGAAAGGGTAAGTCGGTGAATAAAACGAATCTCTGTGAATTTAGATCCAGGCTGACAAATTTTATTCTAGAGCTCATAGTATTCTGGCATTAATCGACGATACACATGAGCCTTTTCTTTGACGGGACGAAATATGATGTTATTTCCGGTGTAAACTAGTTGGACACTGCCGGCTATGTCCAGTCGACAGGAAGTTGCAAGTACTGTAACCAAGTTCTCGCACTAAAATTGTCAGGTTGGGAGCTTGGGTCCTGTAAGTTTGAGAGCTTATCTGGTTGACTCATCTCGTACACCCCATTATTCAAACTCGATATCAGACATTCGTTGAATGTTCAGATGTCGCCCTCTTTGAGAATGTTCCTGAGCTTTTTTTTTTAGATGTCGATTTAGGCTCTCCTTTCTCAAAAGAGCTGGGCTTTTTACTCCAAAAAAAGTCATCGACTTGCAGTTTGGTGATTTACGGAATTTTTCTGTGCT